>CM056588.1:16786929-18001929 GCA_029721435.1 Gymnothorax reevesii | reverse complement strand
GGCTATAATTATTTTTTTGAAATTTTTCGGGCAAACAGGAAGTGTGCTATGAGCCATTTTCTGCGTTATTCCAAATTTTACGAACACACATTTGAAGGCTTTAGCATACTTGAAAACTTCTAAAACTTTGCAAAAATTATATTTGTCCAATTGTCTTCAATTTGAGAAAATAATTGGCAGTAAATGAGGCATTATGGCTCTATAGCGCCCCCAATCAGATTTTTCAAATTATTGCCTTTTTGAGGGTCTCAGCATGCTCAAAAACTCACAAAATTTCGTACAATTCTAAAAACCATCATACCTATTACACTGATAAAAATTTACATATTGGCGTGGCAAAAATGGCATAATAGCGCCCCCTGGAAATTTTCAAAAAAGTAGCCCTCGCACCGTGGTTGACCTGCATGTATGAACTTCGGTGGACATGTGGAATATCCTGAGACCTAAAACAAAGTCTCTTGGTGCCATGGCCTAGACCCAACAGGAAGTCCGCCATTTTTAATTGAAATTGCAACTTTTTTAAATTTTTTTTCCATTCACAGGCGTCGTACTTTAACGAACTCCTCCTAGAGATTTTATCCGATCAACTTAATATTTGGCAAGTAATATCCAAAGACCTTGCTGATGTTGAATTGCGAAGCTTTTTTGGATTGATGCAACGGTGTATCCGTGGCGTCGCGGCGAATTTTGATGTCCCGCCATGAAACAGGAAATTGCTTTTACTCCCACATACTTCGTTCGATTTGCCTGAAAGTTTCCAAGCTTGATAATATTTTCCTCGAAAGAATAACTATATGCTAATATTAGATAGGGCGTGGCCAGGTGGCTCCACGACGCCCTCTAGATACGGCCATGTTAAGTTAAAAGTGCTTGAATGTTCATGAAATTTGGGGTGATCATTGCATTAGTCATTCTGGGCAATGGTTAATTTTTTGAAAATTATTGCATAAACAGGAAGTGAGCTATGAGCTATTTCCTGCGTTTTTCCAAATTTTACGAACTCATGTTTTCAGGCCTTAGAATGCTCCAAACCTTAAAAAACCTAGCAAACTTTATAAATGTCTTATTCTCTTCAATGTCATCCATCAATTGGCATTAAATATGGCATAATGGCTCAATAGCGCCCCCAGTCAGATATTTAAAAGTATTGCCTCTTTGATCGTCTAAACATACTGGAAAATTTACAAAAATCAACAGACTCATGGAGCCTGAAATTACGATTACCTTGTTGTAGATTTTGCACACAGGCATGTCAAAATGGTATCGTAGCGCCCTCTAGAACATTTTTGCACTCCCCTCAGGAAACCACAATGCACACAGCCTAGCAGTGCCCAATGGCTCTTAATGGACACCTGCACCCATCAAGATCTTGCTGCCACCCCAATGTGCACGAGGGGGGCGAGGGCCCTTTCAACGCTGCTTGCAGCTTTAATTATTATTATTCTGCTGCGAGAACGCATTTTTGAAGGCTTTACCATGCACGAAAACTCACAAAAATTTGCACACACGTCAGACTTGGTGAAAATGACAAAGTATTATTGTTTTTGTGCTTGGACATGCCCCAGTGGCTCTATAGCGCCACCAAACACGCAGCCATTTTGGAACGCACTTGCTCGGATTCTCATGAAATTTGACAGGGCCACAGCAGTCATAATACATTTTTTTGTCAATTTTTTTGAAATTTTTCGGCCAAACAGGAAGTGAGCTATGAGCCATTTTCTGCGTTTTTTCAGATTTTACGAACACATTTTTGAGGGCCTTATTATGCTTGAAAATTCACCAAACTTGGCTCATAGACGAAAAATATTAAATTCTTTGATTAGATATCTCATTTGGCACTGGGTTTGACATGGTAGCTCTATAGCGCCCCCTAATACATTATTGCATTTTTGAGGGCCTCAGCATGCTCGAAAACTCACGAAACTTTGCAGACCTATTAAGCTGGTCATACTATTTACTAGGATATAGGGTTTGAAGAAAAATGTTGCAAAATTGCATTACAGCGCCACCTAGAAAATTTCAATGAAGCAGCCCTCGCAGCGTGTTTAATCTACATGTTCCAAATTCGGTGGACATATGTACTATGCCAAGACCTAAAAAAAAGTCCCTTGGTGCCATGATCTAGACTCAACAGGAAGTCCGCCATTTTTAATTGAATTTGCAAATTTTTTTTATTTTTTGCCATTCACAGGCGTCGTACTTTAACGAACTCCTCCTACAGATTTTATCTGATTAACTTAAAATTTGGCATATGACATTGAAAGACGTCGTCGATGTTAAATTGCGAAGCTTTTTTGGATTCATCGAACTTTGTATCCGTGGCGTCGCGGCGAATTTCGATGTTCCGCCATGAAAATGGAAGTTGCTTTTATGAGCATATGCTTTGAGAGATTTACGTGAAACTTTACAGGCTTAATGATAGTCTAATTCCAAATATACCTATATGTTGATATTGGAGTGGGTGTGGTCAGGTGGCTCTACAGCGCCCTCTTGACACGGCCATGTTGATATAAAAGTGCTTGAATGTTCATGAAATTTGGTCTGATCATTGCATTTGTTTTTCTGGGCTGTGCTGATTTTTTTGAAATTTTTCGGCCAAACAGGAAGTGAGCTATGAGTCATTTCCTGCGTTATTCCAAATTTTATGAACACACATTTGAAGGCCTTAGCATACTCGAAAACTTGCAAAACTTAGGTAAAATTTTATTTGTCACATTGTCTTTAATTTGAAACAAAAATTGGCAGTAAATGAGGCATCATGGCTCTATAGCGCCCCCAATACAATTTTTAAAAGAATTACCCTTTTGAGGGTTTCAGCATGCTCAAAAACTCACAAAATTTTGTACAATTTTAAAGACCATCATTCCTATTACACTGATAAAAAATTTACTAATAGGCGTGGCAAAAATGGCATTATAGCGCCCCCTGGAAAATTTCAAATAAGCAGCCCTCGCAGCCCGGTAAACCCACATGTATGAAATTCGGTAGACATGTGAGATATGCCAAGACCTACAAAAAAGTCTCTTGGTGCCATGACCTAGACTCACCAGGAAGGTTGCCATTTTTTATTGAAATTGCAACTTTTTAAAATTTTTTTTGCCATTCACAGGTGTCGTACTTTTACGAACTCCTCCTAGAGATTTTATCCGATCAACTTGAAATTTGGCATATAATATCTTAAACCTTGCTGACGTTAAATTGCGAAGCTTTTTTGATTTCATCGAACGATGCATCCGTGGCGTCACGGCGAATTTTGATGTCCTGCCATGAAACAGGAAGTTGCTTTCAATTCCACATACTTTGTGGGATTTGCCTGAAACTTTCCAAGCTTGATAAAATTGTCCGCCCAAGTATAGAAATATGCTTATTTTATATCGAGAGGTGCCAGGTGGCTCCACAGCGCCCTCTAGATATGGCCATGTTCAGATAAAAGTGCTTGAAAGTTCATGAAATTTGGTATGATCATTGCATTAGTCATTCTCCGCAATTGTTAATTTTTTGAAATTTTTTTGCCAAACAGGAAGTGAGCTATGAGCTATTTCCAACGTTTTTCCAAATTTTACGAACACACGTTTTAAGGCCTTAGAATACTCCAAAACTTGCAAAACCATCCAAAAATTAGAACTGTCTTATTCTCTTCAATACATTCATCAATTGGCCCTAAATGGGGCATAATGGCTCTATAGCGCCCCCAATAATATTTATAAAAGAATTGCTCTTTTGAAAGTCTAAACATGTTGGAAAATTTACAAAAATCGAAACACTCATGGAGCTCGATATTGCAATTACTATGTTGTAGATTTTGCGCACAGGCATGTCAAAATGGTTTCATAGCGCCCTCCAGAAAATTTTTGCACTCCCCTCAAGAAACCACATTGTACGCGGTCCAGCAGTGTCCAATGGCTCTGAATGGACACCTGCACCCATCAAGATCTGGCTGCCACCCCAACGTGCACGAGGGGTGCGAGGGCCCTTTCAACGCTGCTTGCAGCTTTAATTATTAGGGCCCGAGCACCGACCGGTGCCAGGGCCCGGAACGGGTCCTGGCACCGAAGGTGCGAGGAACCTATTGTTTTTGATGGGATTTTTATTATTCTTCTTCTTCTTCTTCTTCTTTTTCTTCTTCTTCTTCTTCTTCTTCTTTTTATTCTGCTGCGAGAACGCATTTTTGAGGGCTTTGCCATGCACGAAAACTCACAAAAATTTGCCCACACGTCAGTCGCGGTGAAAATTGCAAAGTATTATTATTTTTGTGCTTAGACATGCCCCGGTGGCTCTATAGCGCCACCAAACACGCGGCCATTTTGGAACGCACTTGCTCGGATTCACACGAAATTTTATAGAGTCACAGTAGTCTTCATAAATTTTTTTGTAAATTTTTTTGAAATTTTTTTGCCTCACAGGAAGTGAGCTATGAGCCATTTCCTGCGTTTTTTCAGATTTTACGAACACATTTTTGAGGGTTTTATCATACTCAAAAACTCACCAAACTTGGCTCATAAACTAGAAATATTACGTTCTGTGATTCGATATCTCATTTGGCACTTAGTGTGACATGGTAGCTCTATAGCGCCCCCTAATACATAATTGCATTTTTGAGGGCCTCAGCATGCTTGAAAACTCACAAAACTTTGCAAACATATTAAGCTGGTCTTACTTTTTACTAGGATTTAGGATTTACAGATGGATGTGGCAAAATTGCATTACAGCGCCACCTAGAAAATTTCAATGAAGCTGCCCTCGCAGCGTGTTTGACCTACATGTACAAAATTCGGTGGACATGTGTACTATGCCAAGACCTAAAAAAAAGTCTCTAGGTGCCATGACCTAGACTCAACAGGAAGTCCGCCATTTTTAATTGAATTTGCAACTTTTTTTTATTTTTTGCCATTCACAGGCGTCGTACTTTAACAAACTCCTCCTTGAGATTTTATCCGTTCATCTTAAAATTTTGCATATAACATCTAAAGACCTTGTTGATGTTAAATTGCGAAGCTTTTTTGGATTCATCGAAATTTGTGTCCGTGGCGTTGCGGCGAATTTTGATGTTCCGCCATGAAAATGGAAGTTGCTTTGATGAGCACTTGCTTTGTGAGATTTGCGTGAAACTTTCCAGGCTTAATAATAGTCTACTTTCAAATATACCTATATGTTGATATTGGAGTGGGTGTGGTCAGGTGGCTCCACAGCGCCCTCTTGACACGGCCTTGTTGATATAAAAGTGCTTGAATGTTCATGAAATTTTGTCTGATCATTGCATTTGTTTTTTTGGGCTATGATGATTTTTTTGAAATTTTTCGGCCAAACAGGAAGTGAGCTATAGGCCATTTCCTGCGTTATTCCAAATTTTAGGAACACACATTTGAAGGCCTTAGCATACTCGAAAACTTGCAAAACTTGCAAAAATTATACTTTTCTGATTGTCTTCAATTTGAGGCAGAAATTGGCAGTAACTGTGGCATAATGGCCCTATAGCGCCCCCAATCAGATTTTCAAAAGAATTGCCCTTTTGAGGGTCTCAACATGCTCAAAAACTCACAAAATTTTGTACAATTCTAAAGACCATCATTCCTATTACACTGATAAAAAATTGACATATAGGCCTGGCAAAAATGGCATTATAGCGCCCCCTGTCAAATTTCAACTAAGCAGCCCTTGCATCGTGGTTGACCTGCATATATGAACTTCGGTGGACATGTGAAATATCTTGAGACCTAAAAAAAAGTCTCTTGGAGCCATGACCTAGACCCAACAGGAAGTTTGCCATTTTTAATTGAAATTTCAACTTTTTTAGATTTTTCGCCATTCGCAGGTGTCGTACTTTAACGAACTCCTCCTAGAGATTTTATCCGATCAACTTAAAATTTCGCATATGACGTCTAAAGACCTTGTCGATGTTAAATTGCGAAGCTTTTTTGTATCAATCGAACTATGTATCTGTGGCGTCGCGGCGAATTTCGATGTTCCGCCCTGAAACAGGTAGTTGGTTTTACACGCACATGCTTTGTGAGATTTGCGCGAAACTTCAAAGGCTTGATAAGAGTCTACTTTCAAGTATACCTATATGTTGATATTAGATTGGGTGTGGTCAGGTGGCTCCACAGCGCCCTCTTGACACGGCCATATTGAGATAAAAGTGCTTGATTGTTCATGAAATTTAGTGTGATCATTGCGTGTGTCATGTCAGGGAATGATAATTTTTTTGAAATTTTTTGGCCAAACAGGAAGTGAGCTATGAGCCATTTCCTGTGTTTTTCCAAATTTTAGAAACACATGTTTGGAAGCCTTAGAGTACTCGAAATCTTGCAAAAAGTAGCACAAATTTTAATTGCCTTATTGTCTTCAATTTTATATATCAATTTACACTAAATTAGGTACAATGGCTCTTTAGCGCCCCCAATCAGATTTTTGAAAGAATTGCCCTTTTAAGGGTCTCACCATGTTCAAAAACTCACAAAATTCTTTAAATGTATAAAGACCATCATTTGTATTACTTTGACAAGAAACTTACTTATAGGCATGGCAAAAATTCAATTATAGCGCCCCCTGGAAAATTTCAAATAAGCAGCCCTCGCAGCCCGGTAAACCTACATCTATGAAATTTGGTATACATGTGGAATATGCCGAGACGTGAAAAAAAGTCTCTTGGTGCCATGACCTAGACTCAGCAGGAAGTCCGCCATTTTTAATTGAAATTGCAACTTTTTTGGATTTTTCGCCATTCACAAGTGTCGTACTTTAACGAACTCCTCCCAGAGGTTTTATCCGATCAACTTACAATTTGGCAACTGATATTACGAGACATTGCCGATGTTAAATTGCGAAGCTTTTTTGGATTCATTGAACGATGAATCCAAGGCGACGCGGCGAATTTCGATGTTCCGCCATGAAACAGGAAGTTGGTTTTACTCCAACATACTTGGTGGGATTTGCCTGAAACTTTCCAAGCTTCATAAAAGTGTCCTCCGAAATATTAATAAATGCTGATATTGGATCAGGAGGTGCCAGGTGGCTCCACAGCGCCCTCTAGATATGGCCATGTTAAGATAAAAGTGCTTGAATGTTCATGAAATTTGGTGTGATCATTGCATTAGTCATTCCGGGCAAGGGTTAATTTTCTAAAAATTTTTGGCCAACCATGAAGTGAGCTATGAGCTATTTCCTGTGTTTTTCCAAATTTTACGAAAACACGTTTAAAGGCCTTAGAATGCTCCAAAACTTGCAAAACCCCACAAATTATAAATGTCTTCTTCTCTTCAAAGTCATCCATAAATTGGCACTAAATGTGGCATAATGGCTCTACAGCGCCTCCAATCAGATATATAGAAGAATTGCTCTTCTGAAGGTCTAAACATGCTGGAAAATTAACAAAAATCAACACACTCATGGAGCTCGGTATTTGATTACTCAATTGTAGATTGTGCACAGGCATGTCAAAATGGTACCATAGCGTCCTCTAGAAAATTTTTGCACTCCCCTCAGGATACCACATTGTATGCAGTCCAGCAGTGTCCATTGGCTGTGAATGGACACCTGCACCCATGAAGATCTTGCTGCCACCCCAACGTGCACGAAGGGGGCGAGGGCCCTTTCAACGCTGCTTGCAGCTTTAATTAGGGCCCGAGCACCGACCGGTGCCAGGGCCCGGAACGGGTCCTGGCACCGAAGGTGCGAGGAACCTATTGTTTTTGATGGGATTTTTATTCTTCTTCTTCTTCTTCTTCTTCTTCTTCTTCTTTTTATTCTGCTACGAGAACGAATTTTTGAGGGCTTTGCCATGCACGAAAACTCACAAAAATTTGCCAACACGTCAGTCGTCGTGAAAATTACAAATTATTATTATATTTGTGCTTGAACATGCCCCACTGGCTCTATAGCGCCACCAAACACTCGGCCATTTTGGAACGCACTTGCTCGGATTCTCACGAAATTCGATAGCGTCATAGTAGTCATCATAAATTTTTTTGTCAATTTTTTTGAAATTTTTTTGCCTCACAGGAAGTGAGCTATGAGCCATTTCCTGCGTTTTTTCAGATTTTACGAACACATTTTTGAGGGCCTTATCATTCTCGAAAACACACCTAACTTGGCTCATAGATTGAAAATATGGAGTTCTTTGATTCAATATCTCATTTGGCACTAGGTGTGTTATGGTGGCTCTATAGCGCCCCCTAATACATAATTGCATTTTTGAGGGCATCAGCATGCTCGAAAACTCACGAAACTTTGCGATCATATTAAACTGGTCATACTTTTTACAAGAAAGTGGGGTTTACGGATGGATATGGCAAAATTGCATTACAGCGCCACCTAGAAAATTTCAATGAAGCAGCCCTCGCAGTGTGTTTAACCTGCATGTACAAAATTCGGTGGACATGTGTACTATGCTAAGACCTAAAAAAAAGTCTTTTGGTGCCATCACCTAGACTCAACAGGAAGTCCGCCATTTTTAATTGAATTTGCAATTTTTTTTAATTTTTTGCCATTCACAGGCGTCGTACTTTAACGAACTCCTCCTAGAGATTTTATCCGATTAACTTACAATTTCGCATATGACTTTTTAAGACCTGCTCGATGTTAAATTGCGAAGCTTTTTTGGATTCATCGAACCTTGTATCCGTGGCGTCGCGGCGAATTTCGATGTTCCGCCATGAAACAGGAAGTTGGTTTTACGCGCACATGCTTTGTGAAATTTGCGCGAAACTTCACAGGCTTGATAAGAGTCTACTTCCAAGTATACCTATATGTTGATATTAGATTGGGTGTGGTCAGGTGTCTCCACAGCGCCCTCTTGACACGGCCATGTTGAGATAAAAGTGCTTGAATGTTCATGAAATTTGGCGTGACAATTGCATGTGTTTTTTTGGCCTGTAATTATTTTTTTGAAATTTTTTAACCTAACAGGAAGTGAGCTATGAGCCATTTCCTGCGTTATTCCAAATATTACGAACACAGGTTTGGAGGTATTACCATACTCAAAAACTTGCAAAACTTTGCAAAAATTTTATTTGTCTGATTGTCTTCAATTTGAGACAGAAATTGGCAGTAAATGTGACATAATGGCTCTATAGCGCCCCCAATCAGATTTTTAAAAGAATTGCCCTTTTGAGGGTCTCAGCATGCTCAAAAACTCACAAAATTTTGTACAACTCTAAAGACTATCATTCCTATTACAATAATAAAAAATTTTTATATAGGCGTGGCAAAAATGGCATTATAGCGCCCCCTGGAAAATTTCAAATAAGCAGCCCTTGCATCGTGGTTGATCAGCATGTATGAACTTCTGTGAACAAGTGGAATATCCTGAGACCTAAAAAAAAGTCTCTTAGAGCCATGATGTAGACCCAACAGGAAGTTTGCCATTTTTAATTGAAATTTCAACTTTTTTAGATTTTTCGCCATTCGCAGGTGTCGTACTTTAACGAACTCCTCCTAGAGACTTTATCCAATCTACTCAAAATTTGGCAAATAATATCTTAAGACCTTGCTGATGTTAAATTGCGAAGCTTTTTTGGATATATCGAACGATGTATCCGTGGCATTGCGGCGAATTTCGGCGTCCCGCCATGAAACAGGAAGTTGGTATAACTCCCACATACTTTGTGGGATTAGTCTAAAACTTTCCAAACTTGATAAACTTGTCTTCCCAAGTATAACTATATGCTAATATTAGATTGGAAATGGCCATGTAGCTCCACAGCGCCCTCTAGATACTACCATGTTAAGATAAAAGTGCTTGAATGTTCATAAAATTTGGTGTCATCATTGCATTAGTCATTCCGGGCAATGCTTTATTTTTTGAAATTTTTTGGCCAAACAGGAAGTGAGCTATGAGCTATTTCCTGCGTTTTTCCAAATTTTACGAAAACACGGATAAAGGCCTTAGAATGGTCCAAAACTTGCAAAAACGTGGCAGAAATTATCATTGTCTTGTTGCCTTGAATTTGATACATCAACTGGGACTAAATGTGGCATAATGGCTCTATAGCGCCCCCAGTCAGATTCTTTAAACAATTGCTTTTTTGGGGCTCGAAGCGTGCTTAAAAATTTACGAAAATCAACACACACATGATGCCCGGTATTCCAATAACTATATTTTAGATTTTGCGCACAGGCATAACAAAATGGTATCATAGCGCCATCCAGAAGATTTTTGCAATCCCATCAGGAAAACACATTGTACACAGGCTGGCAGTGTCCAATGGCTGTTAATGGACAACTGCAGCCATCAAGGTCTTGCTGCCACCCCACTGTGCACGAGGGGTGCGAGGGCCCTTTCAACGCTGCTTGCAGCTTTAATTAGGGCCCGAGCACCGACCGGTGCGAGGAACCTATTGTTTTTGATGGGATTTTTATTATTCTTCTTCTTCTTCTTCTTCTTCTTCTTCTTCTACTTCTTTTTATTCTGCTGCGAGAACGCATTTTTGAGGGCTTTGCCATGCACGAAAACTCACAAAAATTTGCCCACACGTCAGTCGTGGTGAAAATTGCAAAGTATTATTATTTTTGTGCTTGGACATGCCCCGGTGGCTCTATAGCGCCACCAAACACGCGGCCATTTTGGAACGCACTTGCTCGGATTCTCACTAAATTTTATAGAGTCACAGTAGTCATCATAAATTTTTTTGAAATTTTTTTGCCTCACAGGAAGTGAGCTATGAGCCATTTCCTGCGTTTTTTTAGATTTTACGAACACATTTTTGAGGGTTTTATCATACTCGAAAACTCACCAGACTTGGCTCATAGACTAGAAATATTACGTTCTTTGATTCGATATCTCATTTGGCACTGGGTGTGATATGGAAGCTCTATAGCGCCCCCTAATACATAATTGCATTTTTGAGGGCCTCAGCATGCTTGAAAACTCACAAAACTTTGCAAACATATTAAGCCGGTCTTACTTTTAACTAGGATTTAGGGTTTACAGATGGATGTGGCAAAATTGCATTACAGCGCCACCTAGAAAATTTCAATGAAGCAGCCCTCGCAGCATGTTTGACCTACATGTACAAAATTCGGTGGACATGTGTACTATGCCAAGACTTAAAAAAAAGTCTCTAGGTGCCATGACCTAGACTCAACAGGAAGTCCGCCATTTTTAATTGAATTTGCAAATAATTTAAATTTTTTGCCATTCACAGGCTTCGTACTTTAACAAACTCCTCCTAGAGATTTTATCCGATCAACTTAAAATTTTGAATTTAACATCTTAAGACCTTGTCGATGTTAAATTGCGAAGCTTTTTTGGATTCATTGAACTTTGTGTCCGTGGCGTTGCGGCGAATTTCGATGTTCCGCCATGAAACAGGAAGTTGGTTTTACGCGCACATGCTTTGTAAAATTTGCGCGAAACTTTACAGGCTTTATAGGAGTCCACTTCCAAGTAGACCTATATGTTGATATTAGATTGGGTGTGGTCAGGTGGCTCCACAGCGCCCTCTTGAAACGGCCATGTTGAGATAAAAGTGCTTGAATGTTCATGAAATTTGGTGTGATCATTGCTTTGTTCATGTCGAGTTATTTTAATTTTTTTGAAATTTTTTGGCCAAACAGGAAGTGAGCTATGCGCCATTTCCTGCGTTTTTCCAAATTTTATAAACACATGTTTGGATGCTTTAGAATACTCGAAATCTTGCAAAAAGTTGCACAAATTATAATTGTCTTATTATCTTCAATTTTATATATCAATTTACACTAAATTTGGCACAATGGCTCTATAGCGCCCCCAATCAGATTTTAAAAAGAATTGCCATTTTGAGGGTCTCAGCATGTTCTAAAACTCACAAAATTTTGTAAATGTATAAAGACCATCATTTGTATTACTCTGACAAAAAACTTATATATATACATGGCAAAAAATGTCACTATAGCGCCCCCTGGAAAATTTTAAATAAGCAGCCCTCGCAGCCTGGTAAACCTACATGTATGAAATTCGGTAGACATGTGGAATATGCCGAGACCTACAAAAAATTCTCTTGGTGCCATGACCTACACTCAACAGGAAGTCTACCATTTTTCATTGAAATTGCAACTTTTTTGGATTGTTGGCCATTCACAGGTGTCGTACTTTAACAAACTCCTCCTAGAGATTTTATCTGATCAACTTAAAATTTGGCATATGACATTGAAAGACATCGTCGATGTTAAATTGCGAAGCTTTTTTGGATTCATCGAACTTTGTATCTGTGGCGTCGCGGTGAATTTCGATGTTCCGCCATGAAAATGGAAGTTTATTTTATGAGAATATGCTTTGGGAGATTTACATGAAACTTTACAGGCTTAATGATAGTCTAATTCCAAATATACCTATATGTTGATATTGGAGTGGGTGTGGTCAGGTGGATCTACAGCGCCCTCTTGACACGGCCATGTTGATATAAAAGTGCTTGAATGTTCATGAAATTTGGTCAGATCATTGCATTTGGTTTTCTGGGCAGTGCTGATTTTTTTGAAATTTTTTTGGCCGAACAGGAAGTGAGCTATGAGTCATTTCCTGCGTTATTCCAAATTTTATGAACACACATTTGAAGGCCTTAGCATACTCGAAAACTTGCAAAACTTAGCTAAAATTTTATTTGTCACATTGTCTTCAATTTGAAACAAAAATTGGCAGTAAATGAGGCATCATGGCTCTATAGCGCCCCCAATACGATTTTTAAAAGAATTACCCTTTTGAGGGTTTCAGCATGCTCAAAAACTCACAAAATTTTGTACAATTTTAAAGACCATCATTCCTATTACACTGATAAAAAATTTACAAATAGGCGTGGCAAAAATGGCATTATAGCGCCCCCTGGAAAATTTCAAATAAGCAGCCCTCGCAGCCCGATAAACCCACATGTATGAAATTCAGTAGACATGTGGAATATGCCGAGACCTACAAAAAAAGTCTCTTGGTGCCATGACCTAGACCCAACAGGAAGGCTGCCATTTTTAATTGAAATTGCAACTTTTTTAAATTTTTTTTGCCATTCACAGGTGTCGTACTTTAACGAACTCCTCCTAGAGATTTTATCCGATCAACTTAAAATTTGGCATATAATATCTAAAAACCTTGCTGACATTAAATTGCGAAGCTTTTTTGATTTCATCGAACGATGCATCTGTGGCGTCACGGCGAATTTTGATGTCCTGCCATGAAACAGGAAGTTGCTTTCAATTCCACATACTTTGTGGGATTTGCCTGAAACTTTCCAAGCTTGATAAAATTGTCCGCCAAAGTATAGATATATGCTTATTTTATATCGAGAGGTACCAGGTGGCTCCACAGCGCCCTCTAGATATGGCCATGTTCAGATCTAAGTGCTTGAAAGTTCATGAAATTTGGTATGATCATTGCATTAGTCATTCTCCGCAATTGTTAATTTTTTGAAATTTTTTTGCCAAACAGGAAGAGAGCTATGAGCTATTTCCTGCGTTTTTCCAAATTTTACGAACACACGTTCTAAGGCCTTAGAATGCTCCAAAACTTGCAAAACCATCCAAAAATTAGAACTGTCTTATTCTCTTCAATACATCCATCAATTGCCACTAAATGGGGCATAATGGCTCTATAGCGCCCCCAATAATATTTATAAAAGAATTGCTCTTTTGAAAGTCTAAACATGCTGGAAAATTTACAAAAATCGAAACACTCATGGAGCCCTGTATTACGATTACTGTGTTGTAGATTTTGTGCACAGGCAAGTCAAAATGGTATCATAGCGCCCCCCATAAAATTTTTGCACTCCCATCAGGAAACCACATTGTACGCGGTCCAGCTGTGTCTAATGGCTCTGAATGGACACCTGCAGCCATCAAGATCTTGCTGCCACCCCAATGTGCACAGGGGGGGCGAGGGCCCTTTCAACGCTGCTTGCAGCTTTAATTCTTCTTCTTCTTCTTTTTATTCTGCTGCGAGAACACATTTTTGAAGCCTTTGCCATGCACGAAAACTCACAAAAATTTGCCCACACGTCAGTCGTGGTGAAAATTGCAAAGTATTATTAATTTTGTGCTTGGACATGCCCCGGTGGCTCTATAGCGCCACCAAACACGCGGCCATTTTGGAACGCAGTTGCTTGGATTCTCACGAAATTGGATAGGGTTATAGTAGGCATCATATATTTTTTTTGTCAATTTTTTTGAAATTTTTTTACCTCACAGGAAGTGAGCTATGAGCCATTTCCTGCGTTTTTTCAGATTTTACGAACACATTTTTGAGGGCCTTATCATACTCGAAAACAGACCAAACTTGGCTTATTGACTAAAAATATTAAGTTCTTTAATTTGATATCTCATTTGGCAGTGGGTGAGACATGGTAGCTCGAAAGCGCCCCTTAATACATAATTGCATTTTTGAGGGCATCAACATGCTCGAAAACTCACAAAACTTTGCAAACATATTAAGCTGGTCGTACTTTTTAATAGGATATAGGGTTTACAGATGGATGTGGCAAAATTGCATTACAGCGCCACCTAGAAAATTTCAATGAAGCAGCCCTCGCAGCGTGTTTAACTTACATGTACAAAATTTGGTGGACATGTGTACTATGCCAAGACCGAAAAAAAAGTCTCTAGGTGCCATCACCTAGACTTAACAGGAATTCCGCCATTTTTAATTGAATTTGCAAATTTTTTTAATTTTTTGCCATTCACAGGCGTCGTACTTTAACGAACTCCTCCTAGAGATTTTATCCGATCAAGTTAAAATTTTGCATATGACATCTAAAGACCTGGTCGATGTTAAATTGCGAAGCTTTTTTGGATTCATCGAACTTTGTATCCGTGGCGTCGCGGCGAATTTTGATGATCCGCCACGAAACAGGAAGTTGCTTTTATGAGCACATGCTTTCTGAGATTTGCGTGAAACTTTACAGGCTTCATAAGAGTCGACTTCTTAACATACCTTTATTTTCATATTGGATTGGGTGTGGTCAGGTGGCTCCACAGCGCCCTCTTGCCACGGACATGTTGAGTTAAAAGTGCTTGAATGTTCATGAAATTTGGTCTGATCATTACATTTGTTTATCGGGGCTATGCCGATTTTTTTGAAATTTTTCGGCCAAACAGGAAGTGAGCTTTGAGCAATTTCCTGCGTTATTCCAAATTTTGCGAACACACGTTTGAAGGCCTTAGCATACTCGAAAACTTGCAAAACTTTGCAAAAATCATATTTGTCTGATTTTCTTCAATTTGAGGCAGAAATTGGCAGTTATTGTGGCATAATGGCCCTATAGCGCCCCCAATCAGATTTTCAAAAGAATTGCCTTTTTGAGGGTCTCAACATGCTCAAAAACTCACAAAATTTTGTACAATTCTAAAGACCATCATTCCTATTACAATAATAAAAAATTTACATATAGGCGTGGCAAAAATGGCATTATAGCGCCCCCTGGAAAATTTCAAATAAGCAGCCCTTGCATCTTGGTTGACCTGCATATATGAACTTCGGTGGACATGTGGAATATCTTCAGACCTAAAAAAAAGTCTCTTGGAGCCATGACCTAGACCCAACAGGAAGTTTGCCATTTTTCATTGAAATTTCAACTTTTTTAGATTTTTCGCCATTCGCAGGTGTCGTACTTTAACGAACTCCTCCTAGGGATTTTATCCGATCAACTTAAAATTTGGCATATGACGTCTAAAGACCTTGTCGATGTTAAATTGCGAAGCTTTTTTGAATCAATCGAACTATGTATCTGTGGCGTCGCGGCGAATTTCGATGTTCCGCCCTGAAACAGGTAGTTGGTTTTACGCGCACATGCTTTGAGAGATTTGCGCGAAACTTCAAAGGCTTGATAAGAGTCTACTTTCAAGTATACCTATATGTTGATATTAGATTGGGTGTGGTCAGGTGGCTCCACAGCGCCCTCTTGACACGGCCATATTGAGATAAAAGTGCTTGATTGTTCATGAAATTTAGTGTGATCATTGCATGTGTCATGTCAGGGAATGATAATTTTTTTGAAATTTTTTGGCCAAACAGGAAGTGAGCTATGAGCCATTTCCTGTGTTTTTCCAAATTTTAGAAACACATGTTTGGAAGCCTTAGAATACTCGAAATCTTGCAAAAAGTTGCTCAAATTTTAATTGCCTTATTGTCTTCAATTTTATATATCAATTTACACTAAATTAGGCACAATGGCTCTTTAGCGCCCCCAATCAGATTTTTGAGAGAATTGCCCTTTTAAGGGTCTCACCATGTTCAAAAACTCACAAAATTCTTTAAATGTACAAAGACCATCATTTGTATTACTTTGACAAGAAACTTACTTATAGGCATGGCAAAAATTTCATCATAGCGCCCCCTGGAAAATTTCAAATAAGCAGCCCTCGCAGCCCGGTAAACCTAAATCTATGAAATTTGGTATACATGTGGAATATGCCGAGACCTGAAAAAAAGTCTCTTGGTGCCATGACCTAAACTCAACAGGAAGGCTGCCATTTTTAATTGAAATTGCAAATTTTTTGGATTTTTCGCCATTCACAAGTGTCGTACTTTAACGAACTCCTCCGAGAGGTTTTATCCGATCAACTTACAATTTGGCAACTGATATTACGAGACATTGCCGATGTTAAATTGCGAAGCTTTTTTGGATTCATTGAACGATGAATCCAAGGCGACGCGGCGAATTTCGATGTTCCGCCATGAAACAGGAAGTTGGTTTTACTCCAACATACTTGGTGGGATTTGCCTGAAACTTTCCAAGCTTCATAAAAGTGTCCTCCCAAATATAAATATATGCTGATATTGTAACTGGAGGTGCCAGGTGGCTCCACAGCGCCCTCTAGATATGGCCATGTTAAGATAAAAGTGCTTGAATGTTCATGAAATTTGGTGTGATCATTGCATTAGTCATTCCGGGCAAGGGTTAATTTTCGAAAAATTTATGGCCAAACAGGAAGTGAGCTATGAGCTATTTCCTGCGTTTTTCCAAATTTTACGAAAACACGTTTAAAGGCCTTAGAATGCTCCAAAACTTGCAAAACCCCACAAATTATAAATGTCTTCTTCTCTTCAAAGTCATCCATAAATTGGCACTAAATGTGGCATAATGGCTCTACAGCGCCTCCAATCAGATATATAGAAGAATTGCTCTTCTGAAGGTCTAAACATGCTGGAAAATTAACAAAAATCAACACACTCATGGAGCTCGGTATTACGATTACTCGGTTGTAGATTGTGCACAGGCATGTCAAAATGGTACCATAGCGTCCTCTAGAAAATTTTTGCACTCCCCTCAGGATACCACATTGTATGCAGTCCAGCAGTGTCCATTGGCAGTGAATGGACACCTGCACCCATCAAGATCTTGCTGCCACCCCAACGTGCACGAAGGGGGCGAGGGCCCTTTCAACGCTGCTTGCAGCTTTAATTATTATTATTATTCCTCCAACATTTCCAGGGCCAATTTCGCCCCTTTCCCAATGGTAAAAACACGTCTAACTTTCCACAGACGCCCGGCCTCATCCGAAATTTGATATTTTTATGCGGTCATACAGGTTTGACCCCAAACGCTGAAATAGCGCCCCCTAAACACGTTTCAAAATTCCCATGGGGAAATTCGATTACTTTGTCGTAGGCAGACGGAATTTGGTAGCTATATGCTTTGTAAAAAGGCATACAAAAAACTTCATGGGAGCCACGCCCTAAACCCAACAGGAAGTCGGCCATTTTGATTTGAATTTTTGAATTTTAAAACAAACTCCTCCTAGGGATTTCGCCGAATCAACTTCAGATTTGGTAGAGATCATTGTGAGACCAAGGTGATCAAAAGTTGTGCTCTGCAGATCTGCAGGTCAAAGGGCGTGGCTGGTAGGGCATGACAAATTTTAGTGACTTGAGAAAAAAATTTCACAATGCTCTCACATCCAAACACTTGATTTTAGAAGCTTCAAACTTGCTGAAAATGATGAGGGCGCCGCCCTGAACATGCTGATATATTTACTTCTCACTTTGCTAATAGCGCCCCTCGGTGGTAACAGGAAGTGACCACTCGTTACTTCCACTTGTACTGATGACACATTGTTGAACCCATCAACTTCATTCTACTTCTAAAACATGCAGAACAAGTTGATGAAGCTACATTGTAAACGCTGTATAGCTACGAGTAATGGCGTCCGTGTGGCGAAGCGGCGACTTTGGATGCCTCGCCATGAAAATATGTTTGGGATTCCCAATGCTCTCACGCCCACATACTTGAATGTAGTAGCTTCAAACTAGCTGGACATGATCATTGCTCCGCCCTGAACGTCTAGATGCATTGAATTTCCACTTTGCTACTAGCGCCCCCCTGTGGTAACAAGAAGTGACTAGTTATTACTTTCACTTGGACTGAGGACACATACTTAATCAAATCAACCTCATTCCACTTCTATTACATGCAGAACAAATTGCTGAAGCTACCTAATGAATAATATAAAGCTACGCATAATGGCGTCCGTGTAATGACGCGGCGACTATCCATACCTCGCCATGAAAATACGTTTGGGTTTGTGATGTCTTTAATAAACTTGTATCATCATAAAAATTGACAGACAGGTCAAGGGTGGCAAGCTCTCACATGTGATTGGGGTTTTGCCGATGAGGGCAGCAAAATGCCTCGATAGCGCCCCCTTGAAATTTTCAAAAACCCCTCCCCATAGAGGTTTTTTTGCAGAAGAAAGATGAAAATTGGTACACATGTGTAATCGGCTAAGACGCAAAAAAAAGTATCAGGCATCATTTGTCTACTCCAAACAGGAAGTTGGCCATTTTGATTTTAACGTGTCATTTCTGCCTGATTTCCACACATTGTATTTTAACGCACTCCTCCTAGAGATTTCATCCAATCAAAACCACCTTTATTAGTAAACATCAATAGATCATGTTCATCAAAAGTTGTGCTCTGCAGGTCTGTAGGTCAGTGGGCGTGGCCACTAACAGGAAGTGACCAGTTTTTACTTTCACTTGTTCTGATGATACATAGTTGAACCGATCAACTTTATTCCCCCTGTACAACATGGAGAAGCAGTTGCATAAACTACCTTATGAATGCTGTATTTCTTCGAGTAATGGCGTCCGTGTGGCGATGCGGTGACAATGGATCCCTCGCCATGAAAATACGTTTGTGTTTTTGATGTTCTTAATGAATTTGTATCATCATGCAAATTGATTTGCCGGTCAAAGATGGTGAGCTCTCACATCTGATTGGGGCGTTGCCCATGAGGGCAACAACATGCCTCGATAGCGCCCCCTTGAAATTTTGAAAAATCCCTCCCCATAAGGGTTTTTTTGGAATAAGAAAATGAAAATTGGTACACGTGTATTTTGCCAATTCGAACAAAAAAATCTCTGGCACCCTTGGTCAATTCTAAACAGGAAGTTGGCCATTTTGATTTTAACGTGTCATTTTGGCCCGATTTCCACACATTGTATTTTTACGCACTCCTCCTAGAGATTTCATCCAATCAAAACCACCTTTATTAGTAAACATCAAAAGACCATGTTCATCAAAAGTTGTGCTCTGCAGGTCTGTAGGTCAGTGGGCGTGGCCACTAACAGGAAGTGACCAGTTTTTACTTTCACTTGTACTGATGACATATAGTTGAACCCATCAACTATATTCTCCCTGTACAACATGTAGAAGAAGTTGCTTAAACTACCTTACGAATGCTGTGATGCTTCAAGTAATGGCGTCCGTGTGGCGATGTGGTGACAATGGATCCCTCGCCATGAAAATAGTTTGGGTTTTTGATGTTCTTAATGAATTCGTATCATCATGGAAATTGATATGCCAGTCAAGGGTGACAAGCTCTCACATCTGATTGGGGCGTTGCCCATGAGGGCAGCAAAATGCCTCGATAGCGCCCCCTTGAAATTTTGATAAACCCCTCCCCATAAGGGTTTTTTTTGGAATAGGTAAATGAAAATTGAAACATATGTGTATATTGCCTATTCGAACAAAAAAGTCTCTGGCACCATCAGTCAATTCCAAACAGGAAGTCAGCC
Organism: Gymnothorax reevesii; assembly: GCA_029721435.1. Classification (NCBI taxonomy): domain Eukaryota; kingdom Metazoa; phylum Chordata; class Actinopteri; order Anguilliformes; family Muraenidae; genus Gymnothorax; species Gymnothorax reevesii. The sequence continues at coordinate 17,981,957 of CM056588.1, read as the reverse complement.
ATTTTGATTTTAATGTGTTATTTTGGCCCGATTTCCACATATTGCATTTTAACGAACTCCTCCTAGCGATTCCGTCCAATCAACCCAATATTTTTTTCAGATCATCAAGAGACCAAGCTGATCAAAAGTAGAGCTCTGCATATCTGTCGCTAAATGGGCCTGGCCACCATGGTGTCCCCATTTCAGATGCCTCGCCAAACACATTCAAGCTGCTCTCTCTCCCTCATACTTCATTCAAATGGATTCAAAATTCCTGTACATAGTAAAAGCCCCACCCTGAATGCCTCGATGTGCTGCTAAACAATCTAGCTCATCGCGCCCCCTTATGGAAACAGAAAATGCCACATTTTACTTTGAAATTGGCAGATTTGCTCAAAACTTAACATTTGTGCTTAGGGTCTGCCCCTGAATGCACCTGCCCAAATTTGGTTACACTCTGAGCAGGCGCGTGCAGGCCCATCTGGACGCTCTGGACTTTTCCCATTGGCCTGTGTCCTTATTAGCCTGCATGGCTGCCAATAAATAAAATGCAGCCACTGGCCCGCTGTTTCCAGGCGGGCTACACACACTTGTTGCAAGAGCAGCACCGCTGGCAGCACTATGTTGACAGAGAACACGCCCCCTCACAGCATAGTGCACACGTAGCCAACATGAACTCTGTGATCAGAGGGTAGGATTGATCGAAATTTCAGCGATCACCGTTTTTCTTTTAGAGGGGTCGTGTTGTGACTGGTTAGTTGCTTTATGGCCCGCCTCTACACAGCCAAAACACTGGAAATGTAGAGAAGCACATGGAGCAGTCTGCGAGAGGAGGGGGGATGAGTGAGAGAGACGCGTCCAGTGTTGCCAATTTAGCAACTTTAATCGTTACTACTCTCGACATGCAGCGGGTGCTTCCGTCGGCCTGTCCCCCGTCACAGAGCACTCACAGGCGGCCCAGTCCTCTCGCAGCCGCCCCTCCAAGCTGGAGTCGGAGCAGGAGAAGTTCCCCCCTCCGTGTCCAAACTGCAAATGAATCGCACATGCGAACCCGCCGCTTTTTCTCAGTGTTGGTTTACAGTCACGGCGGGATAAATGTGATTTTTTTGTCGAAATAAATATCTGTATTAATAAAGATACTCGCCTCGTCCAGACAGTTCTGTGAGTGTTTGCATTTCTCCGTGACACAAGCTAAACCTCTAGCTTAACATGGCTCAGTCTAAACTGTACAGTCAAAAGTACAGAAAGGAGTGGGAATCAAACCCTGAATTCAAAGGCAGGTTGAAGCAGTTTATTGGGGATGATACTCGGGCATTCTGCATATATTGCAAGACTGATTTCTATGCCAAACTAAGTGATATAAAAAAACACATGGCAACTTCAAAACACATGCACAAGGTGTATTATGCAAATTAGGTAATGACGTCATCTGTCGACTTTTAGGACAGCCAATACAGTAGTATTATATTCAATATTGGTATTCTTTTTAGCTATTGTTATAGCTATTTATTTAGCTATAAGCTGGCAGGACATCTAAACGATTTGCTGACAAAATAATACAAATATGTTTTTGAGTAATTCTGCGCATTATATAAATAATATAGAACAAAAGGACACAGTATGATGTAGAGAAGAGATTAGAGAAGACAAAGGTACTGGTATGGAGGACTGTGTGGAGCAGTCATCATGGTTGTGTTTAATAGTGTTGTTCTGTGGCTGTCAGTCTAATAGTGTTCTTGTAGTTGCTATGACAACTCTAAATGCTGCCTAAAGTCGTCTTTTTTTGAAGAAAAACCCCCACAAATTTTTCGCCGTGCGCGCTTTGCGTCCACCGCAACACTTCAGTGGCCTGCTTGCTTTGTAGTCTCCCGGCCTGAATTGGATCCCCAGCACGCCCCTGACTCTGAGCGCCTTCTGGTGGATGAAGTATCAACATATTATAACTCCTTTAGCTTTGTCCGACACTCGACACTTTCCCTCAGGTTGAGGCCAGCACTTGACCTGTCCAATGGTCGTGAGTGCACAGCTGCACCCGTCAGGATCTCACTACAACCCCAACGTGCGCATGGGAGTGAGGGCCCGTTCAACGCTGCTTGCAGCTTTAATTAACTTTTATTATTTTTTCATTATTTTAGCGTTTTGTTGTTTTGACATCTTATTATTTTACCATTTTTTTATTTTATTTATTTTATATTATCGTCTTAATTATTTTATCCTTTCTATAATTTTGTTTTATCATTTTATTCGTTTTATTATTTCAAATTATCTTTTTAATCGTTTTATCCTTCCTACTATTTCATCATTTTAATTGTTTTATTATTTTATTCGTTTTATTATTTTAACTTTTAATCCAAGTAATGGCGCCGCTTACCTCTCCGGGCTGCACAAGCTGCGTCCATTTGTCCCAGAGGATCGCGGAGCTGGAGGGGAGAATCTCTACCTTTTACCAGATCAGAGATGATGAGCAGCTCATCGATTCCATGGTCGCTCCAGCTCTCGCCACGACGAACGTCACCTCTCCGGGCGAGCGAGATTCGATGGCTCTCCCTCCTGAAGCCGTCTCTACCCACACCGAGGTCCCCTGGATCCAGCTGGGAGCAAGGCCCAAAACGGTCGTGAGCTCCACACCCTGCCAGGCGGAGCCTTGGGCCGTATCGCGAGGGAAACAACGCTGCGGCAGGAGGTCATCTCGCGTCCCGCATGTTTGGAACCTGCAGCAGGACAACAGGTTTTCCATTCTTGACGGGGAGGGTTCGTCATCCCCGCTGTCTCCTGTATGCCTGGCTGCACCTGCGCCGCCTGCGCCGAGAGAGGAAATGCGGCCCCGGGTGGCAAGCTCCGCTGCCCCGCGGTCTGCTACTCCGATCTCTCCCCCAGCAAGACCCAGGTCTTCGGACAGAGAAGCTCCCCCGGCGAGATCCCGGTCCACGGACAGTGCCGTGAGACTTCCCGTTACCCTCATTATCGGGGACTCAATCATACGCAACATTGACACGAAGTCTACCATCACATACTGCTTCCCGGGTGCCAGAGTTTTTAACATTTTAAACTGGATTCCCAGCCTCTTGGATAAACATTCCCATGTTCGGAACATTGTTGTTCATGTTGGAACTAATGACACCTCATACCAACAGTCCGAACTGCTTTAGGATAGGATTTTATCACTCTTTCGATAAGCTAAAGGTATGTGGAAAACTTGTTTTTATCTCTGGTCCTATCCCGACTTTAGGTTGTGGTATAGGGCATTTTAGCAGAATTCTCAGTCTCCATTCATGGCTGCAGTCAATTTGCACCTCCCATAGCATGTTTTTTGTTGACATGTTAATTTGTTTTGGGAGCGTGCAGCTTTCTTCGGAGGGGACGGAATTCATCCCTCTCCGTTAGGTACACGGCAGCTTGCCAATAACATTTTATATACCATAGATACGTCACGCAATTGACTACGTCAGTCAACGCAGAATAAAAACCCGAGGGTTACCATCTCCGGTTGACCTCGATGTAGTAACGTTATCCTCTTTCGACTCTCCAAGCGATTCGAGTATTGCTTCTCACAATGTTGCTGAATCACTACTGTTATGGCCCCAATTTGTTATTACATTACAACACAACAGCAACAGCAACAGCAAGGGATGACAGACACAGTTTTAACAACTAAAACACATTTAATTTTTAACAAAGACAATAACGACTAAACAACTAACAACTAAGACCAAGATTGATTATAACAAAAACAAAAAGAAATATTTACAGTCCCTTTTTGTGGGGCGGCTTGGTGATGTCCTGGGTGAGAAAAATCCACAAACACAGGCAAAAATCCACAAAAGAAACATCACAGGTCTTGAACAGAATGAAAGGTCTGGTCACATGTATCCTTCTTCTTGCAATTTCTCCTACTTCTTTACTGTCTCAATTCTCCCCTTTATATACTCTTTTGCAGACCCCACCCACATTTAGACCTCTTTTTTTTTACTTTTTGGGGACTTGCCCCAGACATGTCCAGGACATGTCTAAACATAGCTCCAGTCTGAGCTGAATAAAAAAAAAGGTAAATACTGCCATCCAGTGGCCTATATTCACATTACACCTCCATTCCAAAAGGGAAAATTTTGACTCATAAAGGCAAAATTTTTTTTTTCAATACAAAATGGTTCAGTGAACACTTGTCTATATATACATATCATACAATATTCAAATTAACACATGATATATATATACATATTCAAACACGGGATAAGCAATCAGCAATTACATTGTCTGTACCCTTCACATGCTTAATTTCCAAGTCAAACTCCTGTAAAATCAAACTCCAATTCAATAATCTCATATTCTTGTTTTTCATCTTACTCAAAAACATTAACGGATTGTGGTCAGTGTACACAATCATTGGCTTTTGCCCTGTACAAACATAAACATCAAAGTGTTGTAAAGATAGAACCAGAGCCAACAGCTCCTTCTCTATTGTGGAATAGTTCCTTTGGTGGCGATTGAACTTCCTGGAGAAGTATGCCACGGGATGCTCAATGTCATCAGAGTCACTTCTCTGTAGGAGCACAGATCCACAAGCTTGGTCGCTAGCATCGACCGCGATGGAGAACGGTTTGTTGAAGTCAGGAGATTTGAGCACGGGGAAGTGACACAGCAGAGACTTCAGGCAATCGAAGGCTCTCTGGCATGCATCATCCCAAGTGAACTTTACGCCTTTCTTCAGTTGGTTAGTTAGACTGAGAGCAATCTCAGCAAAGTTCTTGCAGAACTTGCGGTAGTACCCGATCATTCCAAGGAAGCGGCGCAAAGCTTTTTTGTTGTCAGGAACTGGAAAGTCCGTGATGGCTTGGACTTCAGCATTTATGGGTGCCACCTTACCCTGGCCTATGACGTAGCCAAGATAGGTGACAGTAGCACAACCAAAGTCACTCTTGTTCAGGGTATCAGTCAGGTTAGCCTGGGTCAGGCGCTGGAACAACGTCTCTACATCTTTCAGATGTTCTTCCCAGGAGTCACTCCATGTGATCAGGTCGTCGATGTACGCACCCGTGTGTGGCAATCCGGCGATTGTAGACTGTATCATCCTTTGGAACGTGGCTGGGGCATTTTTCATGCCAAAGGGTAGGACTTCATACTGGTACAATCCAGATGGTGTGGCAAAAGCAGAGATGCTCTTGGCCCTCTCAGTTAAAGGCACACACCAATAACCCTTCAATAAATCAATCTTGGTCAGAAACTTTGCTTGCCCTACTCTATCAATACAATCATCAATCCTAGGTATTGGAAACACATCAGTTCTCGTTACAGCATTGACTTTGCGATAATCTGGACAGAATCTAGTACTTCCATCAGGTTTTGGAACTAGCACACAGGGTGAACTCCAATCTGAGTTGGAGGGTCTGATAATATCATGTTCTAACATGTACTCAACCTCTTTCTCAGCAATCTTTCTCTTTTCAGGATTCATCCGGTACGGATGCTGTTTTATTGGTTTGGCATCACCAACATCTACATCATGAGAGGCTATAGAAACTCTTTTTGGAACATCAGGAAACAGATCCTCATATTTCTTGATCAACTTCTCAAACTGATCTCTCTGTGAGGGTTCTAAGTGCTGGAGTTTTACATCAAGATTTTGCAACACTTCAGAATTTGACAATTTACATGAAAGAACTTCAGCTTTAATTCTAGGTTCATCATCTTGAAACTCCGCCTCATCTTCACACGTTTTGACCATAGGAGAATCTGAAGTGACAGCAGCAACCCTAGCATTTCTGTCATGATAAGGCTTCAGCATGTTAATGTGACACAATTGTTTTGGTTTTCTCCTATCTGGAGTCTTCACAATGTAATTGAGATCATTGAGTTTTGTCAGAATTTCATAAGGACCATGAAATCTAGCCTGCAATGGATTGGACTGCAAGGGAAACAACACAAGGACCTTGTCTCCTGGTTTAAACTCACGGCTTCTAGCCTTATGATCATACCAAGTTTTCATTTTTCCCTGACTTGATTTCAAGTTCTCTTTGGCTAGGTCACAAGCTGCACGCAATCTTTCCTTGAACTTGCTAACATAGTCTAACAGACTGATGTACGGCTCTTCCTCTTGCCATTGTTCACTCAATAATAGCAAAGGCCCTCTCACTTCATGACCAAACACTAGCTCAAATGGACTGAATCCAGTAGACTCCTGCACTGCTTCTCTAGCTGCAAACAACAGCAAATGAACACCTTCATCCCAGTCTTTCTCATGGTCATAACAATAAGTCCTCATCATTGTCTTGAGAGTGGAATGAAACCGCTCTAAGGCACCCTGACTTTCTGGATGATAGGCACTAGAAAGAATCTGCTTTGCACCTAGTTCATACACAACCTGCTGAAACAAACCAGAAGTGAAATTGCTACCTTGGTCTGACTGAATTTCCCTGGGAAGGCCAAACAACGTGAAGAACTTTATCAATGCCTTCGAGATTGCAGTTGCCTTGATGTTACGTAGAGGTATGGCTTCGGGGAATCTGGTAGATGCACACATGATTGTCAACAAGTACTGATTTCCAGATCTAGTCTTGGGTAATGGACCAACACAATCAACAATGACCTTAGAGAAGGGCTCTCCAAATGCTGGGATAGGCTGCAATGGAGCTACAGGTGGGTCTAACTGGTGTTTTCCAACTACCTGACAAGTGTGACAGGTTTTGCAAAAGTTGGAAACGTCTTTCTGAAGCCCAGGCCAAAAGAAGTGTTTCATGATCTTATCAACAGTCTTGTTAACACCAAGATGACCTCCTAAAGGTAGACTATGAGCCATTGTTAAGATCTCATTCCTGTAGACCTTCGGAACAACAATTTGCCTGACCACTGCCCAATCTGCATTGGCAGGGATATCAGGAGGGCGCCACTTCCGCATCAACGCACCATCCTTGAGATAATACCCAACTGGAACTGCGTCTATTTCTTTATCAGGAAGGGCTCTCCTCTTTTGTACACAAATTTCAGGATCATTAGTTTGCTCCTCAATCAACCGCTTTCTGGACAGAGACAAGTCTTCAGACACATCAGAATCACCAAACCCCTCTGGCTGGCTGAACAATGAACTGATAAAAGTGTCTGATAAGTTCTCAAACGGAGAAACCATAGTAGGCCAATCAGAGTCATGAGGCGAACCACCTGAGTCCTGACTATTCAATGTGCTGGACGGCACCACAACATCTTCTTCTTTAGCCTTCTTGGCCTTAGCACGAGTCACTGCGCAAGAAGGATACAGAGATGGGTCCTCATCCCCATCTTCAGTGCTCGGCTGTGAAGTAAGATGTACAGGGGGAATTACTTTGCCCCCAGCCAGGTCATTGCCTAGCAACAGAGAAACACCCTTTATAGGTAGACTTGACATAAGTCCCACCTTTCCCTGTCCTGTAACTAAATCTGACTTCAAGAATATAGAGCGCAGGGGTACAGATACAGTCCTCCCTTCAATACCTTGTACAAGTATGAAATCCCCTGAAGCGGTCTCATCACGTAACTCCAAAGAGTCCATCAACAAAAGTGACTGAGAAGCTCCGGTATCTCTTAGGATATATATGGGGACAGGAGTAGTATGCTCATTCAGAGCCACAAATCCCTCTGACACAAATGGAAGAAATTCCTCCCTCACAAAGTCAGCAGTATCAGGCATTTTAGCCCCACAAGAAGCAGGTAATTTAGCAGATCGGTTATCTACTACAGGGGTTTCTAACCTTGTTTTCACAAAGGCATTTGGTTTGGTATCCTTTTCTTTTTCTTTCTTAGCTTTTAGGAACCAACAGTTAGTTGTAACATGACCAGATTTCTTGCAATAACTGCAAACTAGACCACTTTTGTCACTGTCAGCTTTCACACTTTGATCAGACCTGTTACTGGATTTCTGAGCACCATCACCAGATTTGTCTTTGTCTTTGGGTGAGGAATCTTGGGTATCACCGTAACCCTTTTTCTGAAATTGGGACCATCTATTGTTCCTGCTAGACTGAAACTTGGACTTATGTGTGAGAACATATTCATCTGCAAATTTGGCAGCTGATTGCAAATTCAGTGCTTGCTTCTCATTATGGTAGGTCTTAACATCATCCTTAACACAGTTCTTGAATTCTTCAACTAACACCATCTCTTTTAGTGAGTTGAAATCATCCTTGACCTCCATAGAAGTACACCAGCGCTCAAAGCAAACCTGCTTCTCATTAGCAAATTCCACATAAGTCTGATTTTCAGATTTTTTCAGACCTCTGAATTTCTGTCGGTAAGCCTCTGGAACCAACTCATAAGCTCTCAAAATAACTTTTTTGACAACCTCATAATCAGAGGAATCATCGGCAGACAAAGCCGAATAGGCTTGTTGAGCTTTACCCTTGAGGACAGTTTTCAACATCAGAGGCCAGTGTTCCTTTGGCCACTGGCAACTCTTTGCTACCTTTCAAAACACTGGAAATAGTTGTCAACATCCTTTTCCGAAAATGGAGGCACCAATTTTACCTCCTGGCTAGCCCGAAATTTATTTTCAGTTTGAATTTTAATTTTTAGTTGCTCCATTTGGAGTCTTTCTTCTCAATCGAATTTCTCTAATTCAAAATCTCTCTGTCTTGCAAATTTTTCTAACTCAAACTGTCTTTGTTTTTCTTTTTCTTCCCTTTCTTTCTCTCTTTCTTCCCTTTCTTTCTTCTCTTCTCTAGCTAATTTAATTTAAGTTCCATTTTTATATTTGGATTTTCCAATAGAAACTGTTCCAGATCTCCTGGTGCAAACACATTTTCATCAATGTAATATTCAACTATCTCTCTAGACAGTCTTGCTTTTCGCATGGCTGGTTTTACCTCTGTCAGCTCCAAATGTCTGCATATTTCCAACAGTTCGGTCTTTTTAAAAGACTTCAAAACCCCTACGGTTGGTGATGCCAAGAAATCATCCATTGCTGTTGATCTGTCAATATTTTTAGGAAAATTCACAAAAACAATTTAACAATTTGAAATGTTAGATTTTCAATAAATTACTCACACAATGGTCTATCCCGTACCTTGAGCCCCCAATTTGTTATGGTCCCAATTTGTTATTACATTACAACACAACAGCAACAGCAACAGCAAGGGATGACAGACACAGTTTTAACAACTAAAACACATTTAATTTTTAACAAAGACAATAACGACTAAACAACTAACAACTAAGACCAAGATTGATTATAACAAAAACAAAAAGAAATATTTACAGTCCCTTTTTGTGGGGTGGCTTGGTGATGTCCTGGGTGAGAAAAATCCACAAACACAGGCAAAAATCCACAAAAGAAACATCACAGGTCTTGAACAGAATGAAAGGTCTGGTCACATGTATCCTTCTTCTTGCAATTTCTCCTACTACTTTACTGTCTCAATTCTCCCCTTTATATACTCTTTTGCAGATCCCACCCACATTTAGACCTCTTTTTTTTACTTTTCGGGGACTTGCCCCAGACATGTCCAGGACATGTTTAAACATAGCTCCAGTCTGAGCTGAATAAAAAAAAGGTAAATACTGCCATCCAGTGGCCTATATTCACAATACACTACCTAATTAAGTCAAGGGCCTGAACTTTTTTTATTGAACACAAGAAGCGTGAAGTCTGTCAATAAAAAAACGTAACAAGTTGATTCAACTTCAAGGCTTAATATACGCTGGCATGCCTGATATCGTCGCCCTCACAGAAACTTGTTTGAACGACTCTGTCGCGTCAAATGAAATTCTTCCCGAGGGTTACATCCTGTATCGCAGAGACAGAGGTGGCAAACGAGGCGGCAGAGTTTTTTTTGGTATTCGTAATAATATTATCTCCCGCCGTCGGCCCGATTTGGAACCCAGTATTTGTGAGGTTATAATTTGTGAACTTGTGCCAAGTAAATCATTGAAAGTATGCATTATCTTGTGCTACAGACCTCCAGATAGTGATCCTGTGTCTTTTAATGATTTTTTGTCAAACGTTTTTACTAAATGCAGTATTGAGTACAAAATTTTATTCGCACATGGCGATTTTAATCTCCCAGATATTCCTTGGTGGGACGAATCGGCGAACATCGGTCACACGCTGTGTGATTTGGCTGACAGCTTTTCCCTTAGCCAGATCATTGACCAACCTACTCGTATTAAGGGAAATGTGCTTGATTTAGTTTTTACCAATATCCCTGAATGTTGCTCCGAGCCCAATGTAACATTTGGTCAGTTTGACAGTGATCATGCTGTGATCCAGTTCAATTTTCAAACCCGTGTCAACAGACTCCGCACATGCGCGAGAAACGTGTACAATTTTAAAAGGGCTGACTTTATCGGGCTACGATCTCACATGGACAAAGTGTCATTTCATTCTGCTCTTCTTCATCTTGATATTAATGTTAATTGGCAAAGTTGGCTTGATCTTGGACATTCATCTGTCAGCAAATTTATTCCCATTGCTGTAATTAAGGATATAAATTCTCCTGCCTGGGTTGACAGTGAAGTGCGCCACCTGAGCAACAAGGTACAATCCACACAGAAACTTGCTAAAAAACGCAATACTCCAGCGTTGTGGGCAAAATTTCGCAAACTTAGGAATAAATTGAAAAATGCATGTACTTTCAAGTACAATCAGTATTTGGATGTTCTCAGTGATTCTCTTGCCATGACAAAGCCTTTCTGGGGATTCTTCAAGAGTAAAACAAAGACAGAAAGTGTCCCCAGTTTTGTTGCTTATGGAGATAAAACTGCCTCCAATCCTAGCACAAAGGCTAGTCTGTTCAACGTATATTTTCAATCCCTATTTACCCCTCAGCCTCTAGAGCAAACATACTCGGATATAAACGTCTTTTTAACAAATCTCTTTAAACTGGAGAATCACCACTTGATTGGCTAAGAGCAAATGTTATTCCAGTCCATAAAAAATCTCACAAAGAAAATGTGAGTAATTATCAACCGGTATCGTTAATGTGCATTTGTAGCAAGGTGCTGGAAAGTTGCATACTTAATTTTGTCTTTCCTCATGTAGTTGATATGGGATCAGTAAGACACCAGAAGCGGGGTGAAGGGAAATGAGAATTTATTGAAAACAAAATAAAACAGGCACGAGGGCCAACAAAAAACTTGGCCCAAAGGGTTGCAAAAAGACAAACTAAGGAAAGCTAAACTAAAAAGCTGGGAACTAAAGAACTAAAAATGCAAGAACAAAAAACCACTGGAAACTCCAGGCAGAAATCCAAGAAAAATAAATAACAAAACTATGGCTAGATATACACAAGGGCTATGAACAAGACTTGGAAACAAGGACTTGAAAACGTGACCATGAGCAAAGACTTGTACATGAAACGAGACTTGAGCAACAAAACTTGCATATGAAACGAGACTTGAGACACTGTCTGCCAGCGAACTTCCACCGCATCCAGATAAAGGCTGAGAAATCAAGACACATGAAGGGCAACACCTGGAGAAGGAGAAACAAGAGGCATGGCAAGATCATGACATGGACAGAGATTGGATGACAAGACTTGCTCATTAAGAGAATGAGCGTGCTCAGCTTAAGTACCAATTAAGTATGCAGTTTGAAAGCAGCATGAATGTTCAGAACAGAAAAGCACAGCAAGATCTTGAAATAGCAAAGCAGGAATCATGACAATAAACTCCCTGTCTAAATTAGTAATATTAGTAATGTGCCTATCTAATGAATTACACCACCCAGTGAGTGTTAGTAAATGTTAGTAACTTAAAAACAGTTAATTGTCAATTAAGCTTAGAGAGCCCCGAATCAGCACAGCACAGAAGGAAGGGTGAAATACCAAAGCCAACCATAGCTCAGAAATGTGCAACAACGAAGGCACGGGGCGGAACGCAGACAAGCGGTGGAGTGGCTTGGCAGACCTGGCGAAAACAAAAACATGGAAAAGTAAAAACATGGACAATAAACATGAATTATGAAATACTTGAACCTGATACAAGAAACTGTTAAAACTGAGACTATGAACTATGAGCATGAACTATGAACTATAGAATCTTGAACATGAAACTGTTAAAACCATAAATGCTGTCCTGGCCCAAAGGCCAGGACCCCAGAACACAACAGTAGTACCTGTTCTACATCACCTACAACATGGTTTTGTTGAGGGTCGGTCGACAACAACTCAGTTAATCCAGGTATTTCACGATGTTGGCAAATTCTTAGATCAGTCCAGACAAATTGAAATTTTATATCTAGACTTTTCATCTGCTTTCAACTCCGTCACCCATGACTTACTTTTATATAAACTCCAGACATATGGATTTCATGGAAATCTTTTAAATTGGTTTATGTCGTACTTATCCAATCGTAAACAAAGGGATGCTGTCGATGGTGCCCTATCATCCTGGTCTCACGTTAAATCAGGGGTTCCACAAGGATCAATTTTGGGCCCTTTGATGTTTCTGCTGTATATTAATGACATGCCAGACTGTGTAAGTCCTGAGACTAGGGTTGCCTTGTTTGCAGATGATTCTAAATGCATAAGAGAGATCAGAAACACGCAAGACTGATCACACCTGCAGTGCGACCTAGAAAACATCTTGGATTTTCAATGCACACTAATAATAAGAAGACCAGAATAACAATAGTGTGCATTTTCAATGCACCCTAATAATAATAATAATAATAATAATAAGAAGAAGAAGAAGAAGAAGACCAGGATAACAATAGTGAGCATTTTCAATGCACACTAATAATAAGAAGACCAGAATAACAATAGTGTGCATTTTCAATGCACGCTAATAATAATAATAATAATAAGAAGAAGACCAGAATAATAATAGTGAGCATTTTCAATGCACGCAAATAAGAAGAAGACCCGGGTAACAATAGTGAGCATTTTCAATGCACAATAATAAGAGGAAGACCCGGATAACAATAGTGAGCATTTTCAATGCACGCTAATAAGAAGAAGACCCGGGTAACAATAGTGAGCATTTTCAATGCACAATAATAAGAGGAAGACCAGGATAACAATAGTGAGCATTTTCAATGCACATAATAAGAAGAAGACCCGGATAACAATAGTGAGCATTTTCAATGCACACTAATAATAAGAAGACCAGGATAACAATAGTGAGCATTTTCAATGCACACTAATAATAAGAAGACCAGGATAACAATAGTGAGCATTTTCAATGCACACTAATAATAAGAAGACCAGGATAACAATAGTGAGCATTTTCAATGCACACTAATAATAAGAAGACCATAATAACAATAGTGTGCATTTTCAATGCACACTAATAATAATAAAGAAGTATGCAGGATTTTAATATGTGTCTGCATTGCTGCAGGCACATAATAATAATAAAGATGTATGCAGGATTGTAATATGTGTCTGCATTGCTGCAGGCACATAATAAAGAAGTATGCAGGATTGTAATGTGTCTGCATTGCTGCAGGCACATAATAAAGAAGTATGGAGGATTGTAATATATGTCTGCATTGCTGCAGGCACATAATAATTATGCAGGATTATAATATCTGTCTGCATTGCAGTAGGCACATAATAACATACAATATGCCCTTTTCCTTAGTCTTCTCACATTTGTAACATCCCATGAGGAGTGTGAAGGTCCCTCAATGCTTACCGTATATGAAGCCCAGTTGATAATCCTGATGTCCTCACCTTACATTCTCTCCCTTATGAGAGACTTGAGAGACGTGTAGAGAATATGCTTACTATACCTCACCGGGCGGGTGATACGCCTCCCCCGCCCAGCCTCCTGGCTCTTATTTTGTCACAAAGTTCACACAACACGCAACATATGGCTCAATGTGGGCAGCAATGTGCACAGATGGATTCCTGAGGCCCTCAGCCCTCATAGCACAAAGGTCAGCTGACAGACAAATCCTGTTCTAGGGGTTCTGTCACCAGTATAAATTCGGTCCAGAGGCTACGGGGGAGGGGTCTCTTGTGTAATGGCGTCTTCTGCAGCATTCTCACTATGGTAACGGCCGATACGGCTCACGGGTACTGAAGTACACTGTTACATTTGAAGCACCAAAATCAACGGGGAAACGTTGTTTCTTAGAAGATAAACAACAACTAGCGACCGCAACATTTCTCTGCAGTCTCGTTAATTAACTGTGAGAATATATGTACTGTATTTTGACTCGAAGGAATCGCTGATGAAAATTTCTCATTGACATCTGGACAGAAAATAATGAGCCCTCGTGATTAAATGTTCAGTAATGTAGCGGTAATAAAAGAAAAGAGAATGAAAGCAATGCAGGTTATGTGCTCCCAGTTTTATACAATATAAATACTTGTAGTTTTATAGAGTATCAATGTGGTCCATTGGCTACAGGGGAGGGGGGGATGTTTTGCGTCATGGCGTCTTCTGCGGCTTCCTCGCCATGGTAATTGACAATACGGAACATGGGTGCTGTTGTATTTCCTGTTCGATTCGAAGCACTGAAATCAATAGGGAGATGGTGTTTCTCAGAAGCTAAACAACAACTAACGACCGCAACATTTCTCTGCAGTATTGTTTATTAACTGTGAGAATATATGTAGGCCTACTGTATTTTGACTCGAAGGAATCGCTGACGAAAATTGCTCATTAACAACGGGGCAGAAAATAATGAACCCTCGTGATGAAACCCCGCTACATTCCAACGTCTGGAAGTGGTGGCGAACTATTTTATACTGATCTAGTCACTGTATCATATTACTATTATAGTTATTTTTATTGTATTTTTGTTCCATACTATGAACTTCGAGTTTGAAATAAAGAATTGACTTGACTTGAAATGTTCGGTAATGTAACAGCGGTAATAAAAGAAAAGAGAATGAAAGCAACACAGCATCTGTGCTCCCAGTTTCACACAGTATAAATAGTTTGATAGAGTATGAATACGGTCCACACTAACAGAGAGAAATACGTGTTGCTGGCACGACGATACATCTAATTGAAATACATTGGTTTACAAGTCGTGCTGAGGGTCACGAAAAAAAATGGAAATTCGTGTCCATGTACACGATTCAATAAATTAAATTTCGTGACTATTTCACAATCTGCCGCGAGACTGGGTTGGGCTGTCTGAGTGGTGCGCAGATAATAGGCTCATTTGAGATCAACTGCGCCTAGCCTGAAAGGTAGACGAGACCAGGCGGCAGCAGCAGGGGGCGGTGACGAAAAGCTGCAATCAAGTCGGACAGTTTCCACCACTCCCACCACCAGAGCAAGCTATATAGGAAGTCAGAAATAGTCACATCCTGTCGGATCCAGCTGTTGCACAGTTTTGCCGAAGACTTTCTGATGGCTATGGCCGAGGAAATAGCGTTTGCGTTTCTGATCGCTGATGAACTACAAATTGAAGACATCGTACTTTTGCATGATGATGACCTGGAACAGAGAAGGTGAGATGCCTGGTGTAAACATTGGAAATGGATGGTTTAATGTCTGCCTAGGCTACTACAACAGTTAAGAATGGTGTGGGTTCAATGCGGGCGTCTTGGTTGTCGGCGTCTTAACCAACATTCCACAGCGTTGTCATTAAACAGTTGAAAAAACTTACGATTTTAGCGCTTAAATTCATTATATAATAGCCTATAATGAATGTACTATACTATGAATAAAATGTAGGATATTATATGTATTTGTTTGACATTAAATGATATAATAAATTCACATATAATTGATTTCATATGTAGGTCTATTTATTTACATATGATGTTAGTAAACTCACTGTGCTCTTAGGCTCAATGAGTCCTCTTTATTCACCTTACTTGTCTAGGCTGGTTCCAAAAATCACAAATTTTGTTGAGGAAGTTGTCCCATTATACAGCCTCACTGACTTCAAAAGTCATTTCAGGCTGTCAAGAGGACAGGTGGAGGTAGGTTTATCAAAAGCATGTCAAATATTATTAGTGGTAGGCCTATGTTTATGTGATGATTTAGGCTACTCTTTTTGCTTTCTAGGACCTCATGGCAAACCTGGAACCGCAGTATATGAATAGGCAACAAACAAAGTTGCCTCTCACCAATAGTGTTCTTGCCTGTCTTTGGACCCTGGCAAACCAGGAATCGTATAGGGGTGTGGCAGACCGATTCAATGTTTCCAAATCCACAATATCCACCCATCTCCATCACTTTTGCTCCATGGTCACAACTCATCTGTCCCATAACATTTAATGGCCTACAGGAAATTCACTTCACACTTCACAATTACAATTTCAAGCAGCTGGATTTCCAAACACAGTCTGTGCCGTTGACGGATGCCACATTCCCATTCACAAACCACACTGCAACAACCCCATAGCCTATTATAACCGTAAGCAATTTTACTCCATCCTCCTCACTGGTTTCTGTGATGGTGAAAGGCGCTTCTGCCATGTAAGTGTAGGTCATCCTGGCAGTTGGCAGGATGCACGGGCGTTCTGACTCACAGAAGTGGCACACCTACTGGATGAAGATCCGCAGGCCCTGGTCCCAGATGGAATGCACATCATCGGCGACTCTGCATACCCTCTAAAGATGCAGCTCATGACGCCATATAGGGACAATGGCCACCTAACTGCAAGGCAGAGGTGCTTCAACAGAAAGCTGAATGCAGCTCGTGTGGCCATTGAACATGCATTTGGGATCATGAAAAATAAGTTCAGGAGGCTGAAATGCCTGCACATGAAGGATGTAGCAAACATCAGCTGCACAGTGACGGCCTGTTGCATCCTCCATAATATATCATTGGAGCTCGGTGATCGGGTTGATGAGGAGCAGGATCTGGATGAAATCGAAGGAGATCCACACCCACCACAACCCAACAACCAAGATGCTGCAAATCACAGGGACTTTATTTGTGCCCATATCTAAGAGTGTAGACCCACACACTCACTCACTCACGCCCACACCTCCCACTTTGTTAAAATTTCTCTTTTCTTTGAACATTATGTGAGCTGGTGTGCAGTATGCCACAGGATGATGTGGGGTACCTTGGTCAAGTGTTAGGTTTATAATTGAAAATAAACTACCACATTGTAATACTTGATTAGTCTACAAGGCATGAAGTTACCATTTGATTGAAGTGCCTCTATATCATCAAGACTTCTGCTGTGCCTCCAAGTGGCAGCTCATGGAAACTGGGTGTTGAACCTAGGCAAAATCAGCAAGGGATCTCGGAGTATCAGTGGTCCCCAGAGGCAGTCAATTCACAGTTTGCTACCTTAGAATAATAAGGTTGTATCTGACATTTGTCAAAATCAAGTTATTTACATATTCTTACTGTGGTATAACTAGTGGACATTATTTCAGGGTTTTTTTAAATGTTTTATTCATAGAACCTTTTTGTTTTATCTTCAGAGTTGCAATGCAGTGCTAAAATTTCAAACCTCAGTATTTCAATACTGATTTGAACGCAGATAGAACCTTATCATTTGGTAGCGAGTTGTGAATGTGAACCAGCCAACCACTGACTTATTAATTTTTTTGGATGAGATATATCAATAGATATTTTTTGTAGAGATTTATTGAAGATGCACATTATATAGCATATAACATTGAAATTATACCATCATTCAGAATTTCATTATATGAAAATAGAAAGAAAACCAAAAAAAACACATTTATATTGGCATCATTGACTGTTCTCAAGCAAGGACATTTGTTTTTGCTGTGTTGAGATTTCTTTTAATTGGGAGACTATTTGACCCATGCATGTCAGCATCTTTTTCTCAAACCCTCTTCTCTCCTTCAGCCTCTGCCATCTGGCCAATTCTGGCCTTACCAGAGACTCCAGGGCAGTGGTCCTCCTCTCTGCGTGAGACTCATAACAGTCGAGAAGTGATCCAGTACCTTTTTTGTGTGTTGATGGTCTTGGTCGTGGTCTTGAGGTACCGGGTTCCTGGGTGATATTGCAATGTGGCTGGTCAACAGATAAAGATGGGGTCTGACTGGGGGGTAGTGGAATGGGAGTCGGACTTGGGGAGAGTGGAGCAGGTGTCTGGCTGGGGAGGAGTGAAGCAGGTGTCTGGCTATGAAATAGTGGAGTGGACCTAATTGTGCCAGGTTCGGCAGTTCCAACCCCAGAGCCACCAAATATTTCATCCATTTGCTGTAAAGACAAGAGAATTTCAGTTAAAATCAGACTGTACAATGTGCTATTTTTCACACTAATTTGTGGTGAAGCCTCCGCTATCATCCAGTCAGGCTCTGATGAAGCCCCATAGTCCAATTGTATACTAAACAAAATACTGATTCGGAACAGGATAAATATGACAAATCAGAAAGTCACACTAAAAAGTAAGTTTTACATTATACAGAGCAAGCACTTACCCAGTAGTATTCCCACCCAATTTTGCCCTCTCCTGTTGCCCGAGATCTGTCCTTGGCCCTTTTGTAAGTGGTGAGCATGTTCCCAAGTTTTTTCCTTATTTTGTCATTTGTGAAATTGTATCCATTTGCTATAAATCCTTGTTCCAATTTTTTGTAAAATGCCATTTTATTTCGATGGTACAGGTGTTGATATGTTCTTGATAGTTCCAGTAGGAGTAATGTGCTTGAGTGTTTGAATTCTGAGAAAAAAAAAAATAGCATTGTTAAAAAAAAATTCTTATTGTATTTCAATCCACAGATTAGAAACAAACAGCCATACCTGTCTGGGATTCGTGATCTGGATGGGTGAGTGTAAATGGGATGGATGATGACTGGTGTGGTAGATGACTGGTTGGTTTTCGGTGTAGGGCACCGGGTGAATTTAGCTGCATGAGGCCAAACCAGAGCGTGGGTGGTGGAAGCCGGAGCGTGGGTGGTGGAAACCAGAGTGTGGCACTGGGTGGATGTTGGAGGTCGAGGAATGTGAATGGCAGGAGGTTGGGAGACTGCTTGCATAGCACTGCTTAGATTTACTGCAAAGAAAGAAAGCTACAACATTGAAAAAAACTCATCCATACTGTATGTATTTGTGTTCATGTTTGGCATAATAAAAACAACTTACATCGATTGAGCTCTGCATCTCTTATTTGCTTTGAGTTTTGTGGCATAGTTTTTATCTGGAAAAACAGATGTCATTTAAGGAATGCCATCCAAATGGCTAATGATATAAAAGTAGCATAGTTTTCTTTTGTACTCACCAGTCCTTAGCCTTTCAGCTCTTTCTCGGCCCACTCTCAATTGAATGGGGCCTTTGTTGTCTCTTATAGTAATGGCAATTTTATCCATCATTGCAGGTCAAAACTATGTTCTGCAGGTGCCTTATATACTCAGTTGCATTACAATACCTTATTACCACACCTGGTTAAAAAGGAATAGATGAACCCTGATAACTGTGAATCATCACAGTGATTGCTGATGTGTGCCTTGGGTGATTCTAGGACCAGAGTACCTGAAAAAATAAACTGTATTGTACATTGTAACACAATTGTGGACCATCATCCATTTGTAAAAGAAGATCATTACAGGTGGCACCACTCTTACTGTCTCCAAGATCTGTACAATTCTCAAAATAATCAAGCCTAAAATGTGGACTTTACCTAATTTAATTACATGACAATTTTCCACATAATTGTATTACATCAGTTGAATATAAAGAGTAAAGTTTAGTAGTAGGTTTTTCTATCAGGTTCCGTAAATGTGAATGAATCAGGTAAACTTTAATGAAATTGACACAATGATAAAGTAGTTTTCCAAAAACCTTACGTGCTTGCAAGTTAACTTGAGGTGAACTTTTACATAAACCTTATGCAATTATTGAGTAAAGTTAAGGTGACCTTTTACATAAACATTGGATGATTATGTGTAATTATTGAGTAAACTTATGGCGACTTTTAACCTGATCTTTAGATGTGTATATGTATTATTGATAAAGTTAAGGCGACCTTTCAAATAAACCTCATGGCTTCCATCTGTTGTAATAACACATTGCACAGTTAATTTGGTTAAAAATAACTTTATTGCAATTGCAACCCTGTCTTCCATTTCTTCATAGCTTTCTTTGCAGATCACATAAATGCCCATGGTGGTCTGCCCAATCTCACACACAGCCTCCTCACTGTTGACATCCTAAAGGTGAAGGGAGAAAAGATAAGCATCAAAACATTATGAAAAATCATATACACATACATGCATATACATACATGTGCAGCTCAATACGTCAGAATATGAGAGAAAGACAAAGAATATGTTTTTTTTCCAGTAATTCCATTCAAAAAGTGAAACTTGTGTATAGATCCATTTCACACATATTGAATTACAAGTGAATGGTGTGTTCCTTTGTCTTTCCCATGTTAAATAGAAATGGCCTCTGTGCCATGTCATGTACAGTATATATATACAGTGTGTATAGCCTATATAGAGGTTATACAAACATGTGAATTACAGATTAAATGTTCCCACTTACTCTGATCAACTTTGTAAACTATTATAGAAGCAACAGAAATACTGCTATTATATTTATTTATGTGGAATTGTTAGGGGTGCCAATAATTGTGGAACAATTTTCAGTGTGAGAGTATGCTTCTACAATAAACATTGAACTTATTGTAGGCTACGGTTTTTAAGGCGTGCCAATAATTATGGAGGGCACTGTACATTCAAAACATACTTTCAGGTGGGCCAGAACCCCCTCCCTCCTCAAAAGGGCTGTGTATTAATTAGGCTATACTTTACTGCAAGTCCAATAAATAACCAAAACATAAGTGAAGTTTGACTCTATTTGAAATGTCTTTTAAGCAGTTACTGTAATGTGTAGCCAGAGAATAATGGCCATTGACACATAAATTCCATGTGGGCAGAATGAGTCTTAATGGGCATATGTCATGAGGTGTGATTTTACTGTGCAATCTAATGTTAAAGAAGAAGAAGAAGAAGAAAGAAAGAAAGAATACAAACGTTTTCCAAGTTCATAACTCTAATGTTGAATGATGGAACAATAAGGATTGTGGTGAGTGTGTGCAGATGTTATCCCATGAAAGTCACATTTATTGAATGAAACAATGCCTACAGAAGATTAAAGCACATTCCATTCAGAAATCATACAATCTTATCTAAAGAATTGCCAGGAAACCTACAAATGTTCTCATGCAACATATACCATAGGCCTACAGTGGGAGACATGCAGCAAAAGTCTCTTAATATAGGCTAATCTTTATTAGTACACCTAATATGTAGGCTATTAATTATAGCTAGGCCTACAACATGCATTTATCCGGTATTCTAGCCTTGGTCTTGTAAATACCTGATTGTTTGCTTTGATGAGTGTGAATTATTATTATTATTATTATTATTATTAGAAGTAGTAGTAGTAGTAGTATGATTATTAATAAAAATAATTGCTAATTACTGCTACTACTACTACAACTACTACTACTAATAATAATAATAATAATAATAATAATGACCACATAGATTATATATCTTCATTCCTCATCATAAGATTCATAATACTAATGCTTCCTCATCATAAGATTCAGAATATTAAATGAACCCACCAACACTAATTTGATAATACTAAATTAACACTAAATATTGTCTAACAGTTTCACAGAAAATAGGCTTGAGTATTTTCGCCGAAACGTAGGCCTAGTGTTTGTAGCCCTAAGAGCCAATCAGCTCTTTGGACAGGGACAGACAGGCTTTTCCCATAATTCCCTGAGGTCTAGCCAGGCGGTTGCAGTTCGTGGGGAGCAACTGCAGCGCCTGGCTCAGCCGCCTTCAGCCGCCTTGCTCTCGTGAGATTATCGTTACCGTTGCATGCATGACATCAGAGCAAGTCGGGATGAAGTCGGACACAAAACTAACCGGCATGCATTGTGCGGCGATCGCCGGTGATCGATTCTGCGCAGACAAAGCTTATCTCAAACGAGCCTATTAACGTCGGTTTCGTGGACAATTGGCGAGCTTTCCGGCGAAGACCAGGCCCGTATTCACAAAGCATCTTCGCGCTAAAAGTAGGTCCTAACTGCCGGATTTAGGAGAAACTCCTAAAAAAAAGGGCGTGTCAGTCGTAAATTTAGGACTCCTAATTATTTTTGCTAAGTGTTATTCACAAAAGGGTCTATTCTCCCATTAGCGCGTAAGTCCTTTTTTACGCGCTTCGAGTTAAGCACTTTTGAGTTACGCGTATTCTCCCCTACGCGCTTCGATCACGCCCACAGCGCTTAACTTCAGAATGTATGCGGCCTTATGAAAGAGGTGTGACTGATCCAAAAGAGAGGCAGACTCTGTACAAAGGTCATTGATTATGGCTATCAGGAAAACATGGAAAAAGGATTTTCTGATTAAGCGTGAAAAGTTGTGGTCCATGGAAAATGCAAATCAGACTTTAAATTTGAATATCGTCGGCCTGCTGATAAAACCTCGTATCTCCAAACTGATAAGAAACGAAAACTCGTATGTCCACTATTCTTACATGCAAAATTAAACATTTTAAACTATATTTATCCATTTATATTATTATTTTTATTTATTATTATTATTATTATTTTATATTTATTTTTTATTTTCCTGTGAGTAGGCCTATGTTTGTCTGTACCAATTACAAGACGTAATTCAGACATCTCTTTTTTTATCCCCCGCAGCGCGATTAGCTCGAAGCGAGGGATATAGCATTGGGCTCCGTCTGTCCGTCCGTCCGTCCGTACGTACACATAAAATTGAGGCAGCGCAGGATATTGCCATGTTAGTGGCAAACACTTGTTATTTCTTACTCTAGCCACCATGACATTAAAGCTATGCAAACAAACAAATTGCCGCGATAATGAAATAATAAATAAAGAATTTAGCGCTTCTCAACCAGCGCAATCAGATCATTGAAAATGTGCCCCTCCTACACCAGCCCCAGCTAACACACTTACGTCGCCAAAACGTCGTGACAACGTAACCGGACGACCTTAGATTCGTTGTGGCAACGTAACTACTTACGTCGTGACAACCGAAAAAGTGAAATTCCTAGATACGTCGTGGCGACGTAACTTCGTAACATTGTTAGTTCGTCTTCTGCACGTTATGGCAACGTAATTTATCAAAGGTCGCCAGTTGGCAACCTAGATGTACATTATTGCGACCACGATGCATGCACTCAGCTCTTCCTTCCTTACGCTTATTGGATGGATTCCTCGTGCTGACATTAGTATTTTCCCTGCACGACTTAACAGTCCTACTAGTATTCACCTTGCGAAATGGAAAAAATAAATGAAATTAAAAAATAAAATAAGACAATCAACTTGGCCCACATTGCCACATGCTTAACCCTGCTAAACTGAGAGCACAAAGATAGCAAGTCTGTTAAAAAACAATTTCATTTACCACAAAACTTCCTTCAGTTCAGGAATACTCATCTCGGGTGGCTCAGGATGTTACATGCAGAAAGTGTGTCGCAAAACTTAAACCTCCTGCGAAGTCACTTATTTCAATTGATGTCAATTAATACATGAATATAGATTGTATATGAACTGTATACATTAGATCTATTTTTAAACAGTATATAATATTTTAATTTACAGTAGTAGTACTTTAATGAATTACTAGACAGAAACATGCATTTTGCACCACAAAGTATTTTATTAACATTACAAATGGAATATAGAGTCTGCAGAAGTATCCAACACTTTCCTTTTTCACTAAGGCAAACATCAGTTCAGTTTGGTATACAATCTTACATTCAGAGGGAATCTGATTAGTTGGGTGGTGTATTGTAGTGTATAATAATAAAGGTTCAGAATGAGCCATCACAGATTTCAATTGAATTCACCAGTTTCAGAGAGGATGCCCAGTCAATGAAACTTGAGGCAAAGACTCAATCATAAAAACTGTAAATTTCCAAAAAAAAAAAAAAAAAAAGAGAGAAAAGGATCAGGGGCCTTATTTATAAAAATTTGTGTGAATTTCATACCCAAGTAATGCATACGCACAAAAAAATAAAAACGACTTTTTGTGGACAATAACCCAATTTATTAACCTATGGATAAAATAGACTGCATGGAATTTTCATTTATTTAATCGGGATGGACTTGGAATTCACTGACATTGTGCATGGTCTTAATAATTTTTCTTTTTATAATGTGAAGTTTATTTTTATAAATCAGAAATCTGCAAAGAAAATGACACACATATCTTTTTTGTGCCCACGCACCGTTTATAAATGAGGCCCCTGGTGCGGTTTAGTGTGAAGCTGTAGTGGCTCCAGAGCATACAATAGATGTTGTAACCATATTCTGTAAGAAAGAGTATGACCTATAGTTTTGAAACTGACCGTTAATTTCAGGTACATTTCCCCACCAATATAAGGCGGGCTCAGACTACTTGAGTTTTAGGCTGATATATACCAGATTCACCCCTCCCAACAATCACAGACATCTGGCCTGGGACCTTGGTCAGAAATTATTTTCAGCCAGGATTATCTGGTAATGTAAGGAGTTTACAGATCCAGTCTTATTCCTCCCAAACTGCTCGCACACTAATCAGGGCAGCCCTGATAATGTCAAACATTTTTGATATTCAGGATTTAGAACTGGAATATTCTGTCAGAAAATAAATTTTAACATCCCATTCAGGGTTTCTGAGCTGACAGTATCAAACAGCAATGGCAAAACCTTAGCCACTGAGAGGCAAGCTGGGTATCAAAAGTTATAAAACCTAATTTAAACTGACCGTTTGAATGTAAATGGAACAAGGACGTTTACGTCGCCCGGATTGGCGTCACCGGGACCCCACCCTGGAGCCAGGCCTGGGGTTGGGGTTGGTAGGCGAGCGCCTGGTGGTCGGGCCTCTGCTCACGGGACCCGCCCGGGCATAGCCCGAACGAGCGACGTGGGCCCGCTTTCCCGTAGGCCCATCCCCCGCGGGAGGGTTCAGAAGGGGCTGATGCCTTGTGTTTTGGGTGGCAGTCGTGGGCGGGGGCCCCGGCGACCCAATCCTCGGACTCTGAATCTAGTTCTGGGGACATGGAATGTCACCTCACTGGGGGGGAAGGAGCCTGAGCTTGTGCGGGAGGCCGAGCGATACCAGCTAGAGATAGTCGGGCTCACCTCCACGCACAGTCTGGGCTCTGGAACCCAACTTCTTGAGAGAGGCTGGACTCTCTTCTACTCTGGAGTTGCCCGCGGTGAGAGGCGGCGGGCTGGTGTGGGTTTGCTTATAGCCCCCCAGCTTAGCCGTCAGGTGTTGGAGTTTTCCCCGGTGAACGAGAGGGTCGCTGCCCTGCGCCTTCGGGTCAGGGACAGGTGCCTCACTGTCATTTCGGCTTATGGGCCGAATGGCAGTGCAGAGTACCCGACCTTCTTGGAGTCCATAGGAAGGGTACTGGAAAGTGCTCCGACTGGGGACTCCATCGTTCTACTGGGGGACTTCAACGCCCACGTGGGTAGCGACAGTGTGACCTGGAGGGGCGTGATTGGGAGGAACGGCCTCCCCGATCTGAACCCGAGTGGTGCTCTGTTATTGGACTTCTGTGCTAGTCACGGTTTGTCCATAACGAACACCATGTTCAAGGATAAGGGTGTCCATCAGTGCACGTGGCACGAGGACACCCGAGGTCGGAGGTCAATGATCGACTTTGTGGTCGTGTCATCTGACCTCCGGCCGTATGTCTTGGACACTCGGGTGAAGAGAGGGGCTGAGCTGTCCACTGATCACCACCTGGTGGTGAGTTGGATCCGCTGGCGGAAGAGGAAGCTGGACAGACTTGGCAGGCCCAAACGTGTAGTGAGGGTTTTGTTGGGAACGTCTAGCGGAACCCTCTGTCAGAGGGGTTTTCAACTCTCACCTCCGGGAGAGCTTTGACCAGATCCCAAGGGAGGCTGGAGACATTGAGTCTGAATGGACCATGTTCTCCACTTCCATTGTTGACGCGGCTGTTCGGAGCTGTGGCCGTAAGGTTTCCGGTGCCTGTCGTGGCGGCAATCCCCGAACCCGGTGGTGGACACCGGAAGTAAGGGATGCCGTCAAGCTGAAGAAGGAGTCTTACCGAGCTTGGCTAGCTTGCGGGACGCCTGAGGCAGCTGACCGGTACCGGCAGGCTAAGCGTGCTGCGGCCCGGGCGGTGGCGGAAGCAAAAACTTGGGTATGGGAAAAGTTCGGGAAGGCCATGGAGGAGGACTATCGGTCGGCCCCGAAGAAATTCTGGCAAACCGTTCGGCGCCTCAGGAGGGGAAAGCAGTACCCTGCCAACACTGTTTACAGTGGAGGTGGGGAACTGTTGACTTCGACTGGGGATATTGTCGGCCGGTGGAAGGAATACTTCGAGGACCTCCTCAATCCCACTGTTACGCCTTCCGTAGAGGAAGCAGAGGCTGGGGACTCAGAGGCTGACTCATCCATCACTCGGGCTGAAGTCACTGAGGTAGTTCGGCAGCTCCTCGGTGGCAAGGCACCGGGGGTGGATGAGATCCGCCCTGAGTACCTCAAGTCTCTGGATGTAGTAGGGCTGTCTTGGTTGACACGCCTCTGCAGCATCGCGTGGCAGTCGGGGACAGTGCCTCTGGATTGGCAGACCGGGGTGGTGGTTCCTCTATTTAAAAAGGGGGACCGGAGGGTGTGCTCCAACTATAGGGGGATCACACTTCTCAGCCTCCCGGGTAAAGTCTATTCCAGGGTGCTGGAGAGGAGAATCCGGCCGATAGTCGAACCTCGGATTCAGGAGGAACAATGCGGTTTTCGTCCTGGTCGTGGAACACTGGACCAGCTCTATACCCTCCGCAGGGTGCTTGAGGGTGCATGGGAGTTTGCCCAACCTGTTCACATGTGTTTTGTGGACTTTAAGAAGGCATTCGACCGTGTCCCTCGTGGCATTCTGTGGGAGGTGCTTCGGGAGTATGGAGTCCGGGGCCCTCTACTAAGGGCCGTGCGGTCTCTGTATGACCGGAGCAGGAGCTTGGTTCGCATTGCCGGCAGTAAGTCAGACCTGTTCCCGGTGCATGTTGGACTCCGGCAGGGCTGCCCTTTGTCACCGGTTCTGTTCATTATTTTTATGGACAGAATTTCTAGGCGCAGCCAGGGGGCGGAGGGAGTCCGGTTTGGGGACCACAGGATCTCTGCTTTTTGCGGATGATGTTGTCCTGTTGGCTCCTTCGAATCAGGACCTTCAGCATGCACTGGGGTGGTTTGCAGCCGAGTGTGAAGCGGCTGGGATGAGAATCAGCACCTCCAAGTCCGAGGCCATGGTTCTCGACCGGAAAAAGGTGATATGTTCCCTCTGGGTTGGAGGAGAGTTCTTGCCTCAAGTGGAGGAGTTCAAGTATCTTGGGGTCTTGTTCACGAGTGAGGGAAGGATGGAGCGTGAGATTGACAGACGGATCGGTGCAGCGGCAGCAGTAATGCGGTCATTGTACCGATCTGTCGTGGTGAAGAAGGAGCTGAGCCGAAAGGCAAAGCTCTCGATTTACCAGTCAATCTACGTTCCTACCCTCACCTATGGCTATGAACTCTGGGTCATGACCGAAAGAACGAGATCTCGGGTACAAGCGGCTGAAATGGGTTTCCTCCGCAGGGTGGCGGGCCGCTCCCTTAGAGATAGGGTGAGGAGCTCTGTCACCCGGGAGGAGCTCAGAGTAGACGTCGAGAGGGGCCAGCTGAGGTGGCTCGGGCATCTTTATCGGATGCCCCCTGGACGCCTTCCTGGGAAGGTGTTCCGGGCATGCCCCACCGGGAGGAGGCCTCGGGGAAGACCCAGGACACGCTGGAGGGACTATGTCTCTCGGCTGGCCTGGGAACGCCTCGGGATACCCCTGGAAGAACTGGAGGAAGTGTCCGGGGAGAGGGAAGTCTGGGCATCCCTACTTGCTGCCCCCGCGACCCGGCCCCGGATAAGCGGTTGAAAATGAATGAATGAATTAAACTGACCGTTAAATTCTCACCCCCAGCTGTTGGAGAACATGGGTATGCCATTGGTATGCAACCATTAATTACAAAACCAAGCAGGATTACTAGGCATAGTGCCACTTTGATAGATAATATCTATACTAATGTACTGGATTCTGATATATTTTGTGGCATCATGATAAATGACATTACTGATCATCTGCCAGTCTTTGCTATTTGTGATTGCAAGGTAGATATAAAAGATCAGGCCAGATCGAAAATCCGGGAATACACAGAAATCAGAATTAAAAGTGAAAAAAGGTTAAAGGATCTGGAAATAGATCTGTTAAATCAAAAATGGGATAATGTATTGGCAGAAAACGACCCGAATAGAGCGTATGAGGCTTTCCTGTGGACTGTAAATTATCTGTATGATACCCACTGCTTAGTCAAAACAGTCAATAATCTGAATAAAAACAAAGAGAGAAGACCTTGGGTTTCAAAAGCACTGGCCAATGCCTGTAAGAAAAAAAATACTTTATACAAGCAGTTCCTGAGAGAAAGGACTGAGAAAGCGGAGGTAAGGTATAAGTCTTATAGAAATAAAATTACACGCTTGTTATGGAAGCATAAAAAAGAGTATTATGAAAAGCTTTTAGTAAGAAATAAACATTACACCAGAAATCTTTGGAATATAGTAAAGAATGTTTCTGGGAGGGCTCCGAAGAGGGAGTACCCTGCCTTCTTTAATATTCATGGTAAACAGGTAGAGAACATGGATCTAGTTGTGGAACATTTTAATAATTACTTTGTGAATGTTGGGCCAGAACTAGCAAAGGGTATTGAACCCTTACACCTAAGATGGGACTACCTTGATAAGGATGAGGAAGTACAAGACACATTGACATTAACTCCTGTTACTGAATCCGAAATTAGATCAATTCTGAATACTTGTGCAGCTAAAACGTCTGTTGACGTAAACCAATTAGATATGAAATTACTGAAAACACTTACCAACGCAATTGTAACTCCACTTACGCATATATGTAATCTATCCTTCTCTTGCGGAGTGTTTCCAGATAAAATGAAGATAGCAAAGGTTATCCCTCTCGACAAAAGTGGGGATAAATATGATTTCTCAAGTTATCGACCTGTCTCGATTTTACCTCAATGTTCAAAAATCTTAGAAAAACTCTTCAATGATAGATTGGACAATTAAATTGATAAACACAAACTTCTATGTGACAGTCAGTATGGGTTCAGGAAAAAGCATTCGACAGCACTAACCCTAACAGAACTTATTGAGATGATCAAAGATTCACTAGATTCAAAGCTATATTCTATAGGTATATTTATTGACCTGAAGAAGGCATTTGACACTATAAATCACGATATATTGATTGAAAAACTGTATAAATATGGAATAAGAGGGACCGCGTTAAAATGGATTAAAAATTATTTAACAAATAGAACGCAATTTGTACAGATGGGCAATAATAAATCAAATTGCCTGGACATTACCTGTGGAATTCCTCAGGGCTCGGTCATAGGTCCTAAGCTGTTCATAATCTACATAAATGACATTGTTAAGGTATCCAATATCCTAAGATTAATTTTATTTGCTGACGACATGACTATTTTTTGCACTGGTGCTGATCTCAACCAATTAGTCAAATTGGCTAATAATTAAATGTCTAAACTTCACACGTGGTTTAATGTAAACAAACTATCATTAAATCTTACAAAGACCAAATTTATGATATTTGGGAAAAAAGGCCTAAAGGACGACATAGACTTAAAAGTAAATGGTATCAGCATTGAAAGAGTAAACGTATATAAAGTCTTGGGAGTTATGATAGATAATCTCTTAAACTGGAAACCGCATGTAAATTTAGTTCAAAGAAAGTTAGCTAAAAGTGTATGTATTCTTTGGAAAATGCAGAAATTGTTAAACCTCAAATCTCTTAAAATAATCTATTCAGCCCTCATAGCACCCCATCTACATTACTGCGCTGAAGTATGGGGTCACACTTACAAAAATACAATAGAACCTTTATTTAAACTACAAAAAAAGGCCCTTAGAATTATTTATTGCGTTCCGTATGGAACACATACAAATGATTTGTTTATTAAGGCAAAGCTTCTTACATTACAGGATATGGTAAAATTCAACTCCTTGCAACTTGTCTACTTGGGATATAAAAATTGCTTGCCCAAAAATGTGCAAAACCTGTTTCTTCAGCGTGACTGTATGCAGCACACCAGAAATAGGATGTTATTACAATCAAGCAAGGTCAGAACGACACGTAGGGAGCATTCCCTATCTGTGGCTGGAGTCAGGGCATGGAATGTACTTGATGATAATATAAGGATGGCTGGAGAGCTGAAGGTCTTCAAATATTTGTTGAAATGTGCATATCTGAGTAACTATAAACATGTTCAATCTTGTTAATTGTATTTTGTTAATTGTATCCTGTCACTGGACGCTTCAGACGAACGGTCCGAAAGGCAACTCACATGCCCAACATGCCCGGATGGGACATTCCCGGCCGCTTAATTCATGGATTAATGGGGAAAGTGTCGTTCGCTGTGTTTGACAGTCCTGGACTAAGGATGTAGAGGATCTGCTTCCTCTCATCTACTCCAAAACAAATCGAATGATCAAGAATGGGGTTTTCGGCATAATGTCGCTTTGGATCAAGAGTGGCATTTGAATCTAAGTTATATGAACACTCACTTAATCGGCAATTCTAATTCTTACGATATTCATAAATTCTCATGATCTTACTTTATGACGTTAAAACGTAGCGTACATGGACATTAACTCTGCTGTGATTTATAATTCTTATGATATTTTAACCATTTCCAAACTGTTTTTTCTGGAAGCTGGGGGCGGGACTCTGATAAGCGATTTCGCTTCTCCCGCAACCCTTTCGGTCATGATACATGTTGTGTCGTGTTGAAATTGTCATGAAATGATTTACAATCATGCCGAAATAAAATTAAAAAAAAAACAAAAAAAAAAACAAATTAACTGTGTTGTCCACGTTCCCAAAGCTCTCCCTCAAAATCTTAGTCTTCAAACATCTGCCTTCTGCCTCCCCATGGTCACCTCAGTTGTGGCATACAGTAGCTCTTTCGAGCAAGATGACCTAAACCCTCTCCAGGCTCATGTTGCAAATTTGCAACAATAAATCAGTTGATGACTGATAATAAAATATAAAGACCACATGGGAAATGGTTTGATAAAGTTACACTTCCAGCTCAGTATTGCAAAAATACTATGTTAGTTCCACCTGCAGCCACTAGTGTATAAGAACATTTCTCCATGAATGAAAGATTTTTCATATCTCAAAATAATAAATTGGGCTGGAGGGGGTTAATCATAACTGGTATGGTATGATGGATTGCAAATTTCTAAATGGGCAGTTTAAGCTTGTTTGGAAATTGAGAGAAAAAAATTGGAAGAGTACATCCTTTTCTGTGAGCTATAACACAATTTCAAATCAGTGAGGACTTTAAATCTCCTGTAGTCTGAGCCTGGCTCTATGAAGAGCAGAAAAGCCATGGCAAGCAAGGTCATGCGTGCTGCAGTTCTGGAATCACTGCAGTGGATGTTCATTCAGCTTGTTTTCTCCATAGCAAATCAACAAATTGCAGACAGGGGACACAACAATTTTTGTTCATTAGCTTAACATTCAGGCTTCATGAAACACACAGCAAAGAAATTTGATTTTAATAAAAGGTATATTTTTTCATAAACAAGTAGCAGAAATATGCCATCACTATAATTTGAGGAAAGAATTATGTAATCATCAAAAATCCAGAATTAATACTTTGTTGCTCCACCCCAGGTTTTATTATGGCCGGAATTCTTGAAGACATGGACTTCACTAATAAAAATACTCCCGACAGCATCTGGGCATCCTGATGAGTCAGTGATGGTTGCCTGATGGACCTCCTACCAGACCTGGATCATGGAATCAGTCAGCTCCTGAACAGTTTGTTGTGGTACTTATCAGCGTTGGATGCACTGACACATAGCATCCCACAGGAGCTCAATTGGGTTTAGGTCAAAGGAACGAGAGGCCCAATCTATGGTATCAATGCTTTTATCATCCAGGAACTGCCCACATGCTGTGACCACATATGGCCAGGCATTGTCCTGCACCAGGAGGAACCCATGACCCACTGCCCCAGCATAGGTTCACACAATCCCTCTCAGGATTTCACCCCAGTGTCTAATAGCAGTAAGGGTAACGTTGACAATCACATACAGGGCTGTGCAACCCCCTAAGTATATGCCTCCCCAGACAATTACTGATTCACTGCCAAATCAGTCATGCTGGATGATGTTACAGGCAGCAGAACATTCAAGCCCATCACACATGCTCAGTGTGAACCTGCTCTCATCTGTGAAGAGAGCGGGGCACTAATGCCGAATATACCCATTCTAGCGTTCTCTAGCGAATACCAATCAAGCTGCATGGTGCTGGGTTGTGAGTTCAGGTCCCACTTGATGACAATGGGCCCTCACTCTGCCCTCACAGTCTGTTTCTGACAGTTTGGTCAGAAACATGGGCACAAATAGCCTGCTGGAGGTCATTTTGTAGGGCTCTGGCAGTGCTCTTCTATTCCTTTTTGCACAAAGGAGAAGAAACAGTCCTACTGCAGGGTTGATGCCCTTCTACAGCCCTGTCCAGTTCTCCTCGTGAAACAGCTGGTGTCCTGGTATCTCCTCCATGCTCTTGAGACTGCACTGGGAAACACAGCAAACCTTCTAGCAACTGCACATATGGAAGTGCTGTCCTGGGAAAGCTGGACTACCTGTGTAACCAGACTGGGCTGTGGGTACCGCCTCATGCTATCAGTTGTGACAAGGACACTAGCAGAACATAAAAACAGAGAAGAATCTGTCTTGCCCTTATTTGCTATGGAGTAAAATAGCTGAATGTACATCATCTGTGAGGGTTTTCCATAATTTTTTTGCCAGGGGTTCCACAAACCAACTTAACTTCAAAACCGATTTCATATTGCTTTTTTTTCTAATTATTTAAATAAATCACTTGGAACCTGTAATTGTTTGTATCTCTCACAAGCTCTAAAAATGTAATGAAAGAAGGCTTAATGAACTGTTATTATTTATTAACATTATCCTGGAGTGCTGAGATGAAATTTAGGGGTGCTTGAGCATCCCTATAAAAAGTCTAAAATCTCTAGTTCTTCGGTTAGTTTAGTTTTTTTTTACACATTAACAAGTCGTCCTCCTCTTCTTTCACCGAGTGCGCTGTGCATTGCGTCTTCTGCAAGCAACAACACAAACACAGCAAAAGAGGTCAGTACATGAAATTATTTTACTTTTTCCTCAATTTTTTTCAGCAGTGAAGTCTGAGTTAGCAGTTTGGGGTGCAGCTTAAGGTTACTTCAAAGCCCCCTCCAGTGACCTTGTGACACCCATGTCGAAACTTCTCAGCTAAACATTAATACCCAGAGAGAGGTGTAGGGTTTATCTATCAACTAGGAGCCTGGACAGCGCTTCACCTGCCTGTATACAATTACATGCTCCCATTGAATACTCCCATTTTACCTGTTAAAACAATGATTCAACCCTGACCTCAAAGCCCCTGCCCTGTTAGTTCTGTTTCAGGTGACATCTGATTCAATTAATTATTAGGCCCAAGAAAGATTTGTGTAACCTTTGTCATATAGAATCAAGGACCTCTGTTTACATCACAGCACCATAAGTGCTGGACAAAAAGAACACAAATACTGTACCAGGTTCTCAGTTGCCTCCTTTTAACCCCTTTGTGCAGAAGCCAAATTTGGCTATTTATGGGTTACCCACTTTA
This sequence comes from Gymnothorax reevesii, assembly GCA_029721435.1. Taxonomy (NCBI): domain Eukaryota; kingdom Metazoa; phylum Chordata; class Actinopteri; order Anguilliformes; family Muraenidae; genus Gymnothorax; species Gymnothorax reevesii. The sequence goes on along the minus strand of CM056588.1, from coordinate 17,948,385 downwards.
ATGCTGTATAATTCAAGATTTAAGCTTCATAAAGAGGAAAAATGTGGCTCAATTCTGAAATAACACTTACAGCACTTAGAATTACATAGTATTTCAGTTAATTTTCATGATTATGGTAGAGAAAATGAGCTGCAAACATAAAAAATCTTTATGAGAATTCACCATTGAAATTGCATTGAAAAATTGAAGGATTGAAAAACTGCTGGGGCTTAAAACTATACATTTCTGGGATCATAAACTCCTTGACCACAAGTACAATTCATCTTCAACATTACATTCTAGATTACCAACATGCTTTTAGCCAAATTATACAGCTATCCAAGTGTCTCCCCGAAGTCTCAAAATGAAGTCCTGTCAAATCATAAAAAAATCATGTATATAACACAAATAAAGTTTTAAGGCATGAAATTTAATATGAACAAATGATTTTCTGGTTGAGTTTAGTATGAATTTATCAATCTCAGTGCAGTTGAATATCAATGGTCACCAGTAACCTCTCCAAACACAAAACATGCCTTTTCTCCATAATAAAGTTTAGAGTTTTGGCCATTTTACTTCAAAGTCCCCCAAGCCAGCACAAACACACATTAAATAAACTTGTTATTAAACGGTTAGAACATTCACCCTGTAATGGAAGCTACCAGTCCCCTCTTCTAAGCTCACAAACTCATTTCAATGCTTATAAAGAACAAGTGCAACTCACTAACTCAGTAATATCTGAATTCTGAAATATACCTTATTTTAACAGAACAGACACTCCACTTTCAGGGAACAATCCATTGCCTCCCTGGATTCAAAAGTAACGTGCAATGAACATACCAGGGGGTCCACCCAAATGCACGGGCAGTTCGCGTTTTAAACAGGAAAAAAACCTCGACATTCGACTTTGTTGAGTACGTATACATTCCAAAAACAAAACAACAATAACTACAAAAAAAAAAAAAACAAAGTAGCAGCCTCACCTTTTTCATGAATCCCTTCTCCAGAGAACGATGTATCCAGTAGCACGAACCCTCCGGTCCTGTTTCATTCGAAATAATTCCAATTGACCATATCCTTATCTCATTTAAATCCTGTAAATGTAACTGAACACTTCAAGGCCAGTTTTGCGAACGTGTTTTCTATAAATCGCGTCTATTTTAGCCGCGTAATGTGCTCAACGTAGACAGGATACAACCGAGCCTGCTGATACGCATAGGTTTGTATGCTCTGTGTTTGTCCAATCAATGTGTTTCACTTACTCTAAAATGTTTAAACACTCGGGAATTGGATAAGAAACGAGCCAATCAATACATTGTTACCAGGGAAACTTCACGAGGGCATGAAGTGTAACTCACCAATTACGCAGAAGAGTCTGAGCATATGATTGAGTGATTGGCTATCAACGCCAGTACTCGGGTGGATATGAGGAAGTGCTGGATTTGTCAATGAATTAATCTGCGCATAAATCCACGGTAGGGAACTACGAATTTATTTGTATGTGACGACTGTAATTAACAGTAGAATGTGAGAGAATCAATACCATGTCGATTTTTTTGCCTCAGAAAACTGATTTTTCTGAACCATTACTTGGAATACTGTTGGCTCACTGGGGCTTAACTGGTTGCTACAGAGGATAACGATTTTTTCTGTGTCAAGATATCGTTTTTTTAAACTGCTGGATCGATACTATGGGCAAGGATACTGACCAGTTTGCACATCAGGCTTAGCTGAGGAGTTTAATTCATGCAGCTCTTGAAAAACAGGGCGTGGAGTGAACTTCCCCATATTCAGAACCTCGTTCGAGGTCTGCTTGCTTGTGAACATTCAATAACTGATCCGGGGGTGCCATCTAGTGATCGAGTACAGTAACAGCGTGCTTAAATTTGCTGGTCTATAGATGCGGGCGTCTACATCTGCAGAAAGGGGTTAAACATCGCTGTGGAGCATTTCACTGATCAGGCTCCTCACATCTTCCTCTGCCAGCCCTTGCTTGCATCTCAAGAAAGTCTGTGCAATGCATAGGACAGATATCTCAACGACAAACTTAGAGTCTCAACTTCATTTCAGCTGGCTAATTATATTGCCTTTCGCAGATGATGCATCCATAAAGTGCCTAATTCACATCGTTTACCGTTAAATTCTAATTACAAAAGGCGCAGCAAACTAGCCATAACTGTGACTTGAAATAACGCCATAACGTTACCCCCATAAGGACTACACTTAAACGTTAGCTACATCTGACAACAACTGACATTATAACGCAGTGCTAATCAGTATTGTTGTTTGTGCGACTGAGTTGCGCGATTGGTTGAGCGAGTATAGATAACGCTAGCTTTCTTACGTAATTTGTACCGAGTGTCGTAAAACTTAATTTTAAAAAACGATCAGTGGTTAGAATAATGTTAATTAGCCACGTGTTCCCTGGGCAACAACTTATGGAAGTTTCAATCTTTTGCCAACGTTAGCTACAAGCTAACATTAGCTATCCAAGTCCCCCCCCCCCCCCCCCAAATTTACCTTATACTTACTACAGGTAACGAAGAACAAAAATCAGAGATGTCTAAATTATTCGTTATTTTAGCTGTACTATTTATATCCTACAAAATGGTTAATATCGATAAATATAATGAAGGAAACTTACCTTTAGCAGACTGAAAGGTCGAAGGTCCTTCACGGTTGAGAAAAAAATACGTTATGGAATCATGGTCCTCGAGAGTGAACTTCACTTCCCACCGCTGCTGCTGCACGAGATAAACTGATTAACCTCAGCTCGCCAACATTCGTCGTTTAATTACCATCAAGCGACGTGTCCTCGACGTATTGAAAAGGTCGTGAAGTTTGCCAGTATTCGTAGCTTAATTACCAGCAGGCGACGCAACCAAATAACTAACAAGCGACTAGTTCACGACGTATTGAAAAGGTTGTCAAGTAACGTAACTGAATTACCAACTTACAACGTTGTCAGACCGTAATCTCATGGTCGGTCATTAACTTACCAAAAGAGCACGAATAGTTACGTCGCCAGTTCGTCGTGTGTTAGCTGGCGCCTGTTTGTTCCATGGAAGACAGGGAAGAAGACGAAGGGAACATTCTAGTCACACAAAAAAAGAAAATCAAAGACAGTTTATATGATCTCATTTAGAAATTGCGCACTTGAAATCTCAAACTACTCCATATGTCAGGTTTCCAACTAAAGGACATGGAAACGCTTTAACAAGGATTCTTACCCCGCACGCTGTCATCCCCCTGCCCTGAAACCGCCTCAGCAATGACGGAATTCCATATCCATAGCCTATCATATCCTATTTGATTTGTGCGACACATTCACTTGAACTTGTGCCTAATACTTTATTATAATCAATTATCCCATTTACTGATAATGATTCTTTCCATGTCGGCTATTCTTTATAGGCTAAAATTGATTAACAAATGGGTAGTGCTTTGGTATTGGCCAGGGTAGGGCTCAATCTAGAGTAGCCTATTTAATCATATCTTTATTCACACATTAAATTACACAGTATTACCAATGGTAAAAAAAATTACAAGGACACGAGTTAGTTAATACAGATATCCTCAATTAGAAAATCAATCCCTTCACTCGTGAGAATATCACAACTTTTTAGATTATCACGAACATATCGGGCAGTCGCATTTGTTAAAAGAACATGGAAGACAATGATGGCGACATCGAGCCAAAGCCGAAAACCAAATTTCACAGATGTTGGTGTTGTATGGCAAGCAAGCAATGAAGGCTGATCCGAGGAATTAAGCTGCCAATCGTTCTGGATGTGGCTTCGGTGGGGAGATGTAAGCGCAGTATCCCCGATGTAAAGCATAAATGGAGAGATCTGTGGGGCGCTGTAAAAGCCAGGTTCTCTGCACACCGGAGAAGTGTACATCCAACAGGTGGTGGGCAACCATCATTCCCTGTGCATTTCACTGCATAGGAGGAGGGATTGGCATCCACTCTTTCTGCAGTGGAAGTGCATGGAGAAGAACTTGAAGCGCCAACGAACTGCGTCAGACACCTTGACACAGACGCTTGTGATATGCGTATGACATCACCAGCCACTCTCTGAAACGACCCAGATGCCAGGAGCGACAGCGCAGTTCTGACGTTGATGACCACGGGTATGTTTTGTGGATAATTGCTGCGGCTGGATAGCTGTTCATCCAGAAGTCGGCAAAGATAGATGATTGCCTCATGCACGGTCCAGACGAAAGCGCTGGATGTACTCGATGTTTGTTAGTCCCAAGATGTTCAAACGAAGCCAATATATGCGTGTTCGTCTTCGAGCTTGGCGCGCACCTCTTACTCTTTCCCAATCACGCAAGAGTGCAAGCAAATGCAGGACTGGCATTTTGGCTTTAGATTTCATGGGCATGGTAGAATGATGGACTTATGTATACTCGTATTAATTAATTGTTTTGCGTTTGTAATTTAACAGATTGGAGAAGAGTCTGATGCGTAATATCATGTGATGATTTCGTTTGATAAATTATCATGGCTTTGAGAAATGTAGTTTAGAAATAAGGAAGAACAATCGAATATCAAATGTCTCAACCTTTACCATGTTAAATAAAATAAAAGTAATGTTAAAATTCGGCCAATAACCGACATCAAAAGCAATATTCAATTTCGCCTAATGTTGGCGCTTGACCTTAATACAGCCATCAAAATCGCTTAACAGAAAAAGCGCGTAAGCCAGGGGGAGCATACGCGTAAGTGTTATTTGCATGAGAAACGCCCGGAAACGCCCCGATTTTGGCCTTGCTCCGCCCCAAGCGCGTAACTGCCTTCAAGGCGCGTAATGCACAGACTTAAAGAGGAAATACGGGCAGATTTGAAATTTAAAAAATTATGCTCAATCTTTTCTATATGTAGTGTAGATTCATAAATTGCAGCGCAACTGCCCAAAAAATCTTTCTCTACCTAGGACTAATACTTTTAAAATGACATCTGCTCAGCAGCGCCGACGCGAGAAGTAAACGAGAAAAAACGGGACAGCGCGAGATTTTCGCTGCGATACGTCATCGGCAGAACACCCGCGCGCACATTGGGGTCTATTCTCCCATGCGCTTAAGTCGAAAAAAGAGCGTAGCTACGCGCTTTTCAGCCTACGCGTATTCTCCCCTCGACTTAAGTCTGTGCATTACGCGCCTTGAAGGCAGTTACGCGCTTGGGGCGGAGCAAGGCCAAAATCGGGGCGTTTCCGGGCGTTTCTCATGCAAATAACACTTACGCGTATTCTCCCCCTGACTTACGCGCTTTTTCTGTTAAGCGCTTTTGAGGGCTGCATTAAGGTCAAGCGCCAACATTAGGTGAAATTGAATATTGCGTTTTATGTAGGTTATAGGCCGAATTTTAACATTATTTTTATTTTATTTAACATGGTAAAGGTTGAGACATTTAATATTCGATTGTTCTTCCTTATTTCTTAACTACATTTCTCAAAGCCATGATAATTTATCAAACGAAATCATCACATGATATTACGCATCAGCCTCTTCTCCAATCAGTTAAATTACAAACGCAAAACAATTAATTAATACGAGTACTATACAAAATAAGACCATCATTCTACCATGCCCTCAAAATCTAAAGCCAAAATACCAGTCCTGCATTTGCTTGCACTCTTGCGTGATTGGGAAAGAGTAAGAGGAGCGCGCCAAGCTCGAAGACGAACACGCATATATCGGCTTCGTTTGGACATCCTGTGCATCAAGCGCTTTCGCCTGGACCGTGCATGAGGCAATCATCTATCTTTGCCGACTTCTGGATGAACAGCTATCCAGCCGCAGCAATTATCCACAAAACATACCCGTGGTCATCAACGTCAGAACTGCACTGTCGCTTCTGGCATCTGGGTCGTTCCAGAGAGTGGTTGGTGATGTCATTCACATCACAGGCGTCTGTGTCAAGGTGTCTGACACAGCTCGTTGGCGCTTCAAGTTCTTCTCCATGCACTTCCACAGCAGAAAGAGTGGATGCCATCCCCTCCTCCTGTGCTGTGAAATGCACAGGGGATGATGGTTGCCCACCACCTGTTGCGTGTACACTTCTCCGGTGTGCAGAGAACCTGGCTTTTACAGCGCCCAGCAGGTCTCTCCATTTATGCTTTAAATCGGGGATACTGCGCTTACATCTCCCCACCGAAGCCACATCCAGAACGATTTGCAGCTTAATTCCTCGGATCAGCCTTCATTGCTTGCATGCCATACAACACCAACATCTGTGAAATTTGGTTTTCGGCTTTGGCTCGACGTCGCCATCATTGTCTTCCATGTTCTATTAACAAATGCGACTGCCCTGTATGTTCGTGATAATCTAAAAAGTTGTGATATTCTCACGAGTGAGGGGATTGATTTTCTAATTGAGGATATCTGTATTAACTAACTCGAGTCCTAGTAATTTTTTTACCATTGGTAATACTGTGTAATATAATGTGTGAATAAAGATATAATTTAATAGGCTACTCTAGATTGAGCCCTACCCTGGCAAATACCAAAGCACTATCCATTTGTTAATCAATTTTAGCCTTTAAAGAATAGCCGACATGGGAAAAAACATTATCAGTAAATGGGATAATTGATTATAATAAAGTATTAGGCACAAGTTCAAGTGAATGAGTCGCTCAAATCAAATAGGATGATAGGCTATGGATATGGAATTCCGTCATTACTGAGGCGGTTTCGGGGCGGGGAGATGACCGCGTGCGGGGTAAGAATCCTTGTTAAAGCGTTTCCTTGTCCTTTAGTTGCAAACCTGACATCGGAGTAGTTTTCAAGTGCGCAATTTCTAAATGAGATCATATAAACTATCTTTGATTGTCTTTGTGTGACTAGAATGTTCCCTTTGTCTTCTTCCCTGTCTTCCACAGAACAAACAGGCTGGGTGGAAGGGGCACATTTTCAATGATCTGATTTCGCTGATTGAGAAGCGCTAAATTCTTTATTTATTATTTCATTATCGCGGCAATTTGTTTGTATGCATAGCTTTAATGCCATGGTGGCTAGAGTAAGAAATAACAAGTTTTTGTTACTAACATATCCCCCGCCGCCGCAATTTTATGTGTCCGTACGGACGGAGCCCAATGCTATAACCCACGCTTCGCGCTAATCGCGTGGCGGGGGATAAATAAAGAGATGTCTGAATTAGGCTACGTCTTGTAATTGGTACGGCCTACTATTACAGCGGCATATAAAACCTCGTATCTTCACAATGACAAACTTCACAGGAAAATAAAAAATAAATCTAAAATAAAATAATAATAATAATAATAATAATAATAATATAAATGGATAAATATAGTTTAAAATAACAATGTTTAATTTTGCATGTAAGAATAGTGGACATTCGAGTTTTCGTTTCTTATCAGTTTGGAGATACGAGGTTTTATCAGCAGGCCGACGATATTCAAATTTAAAGTCTGGTTTGCGTTTTCCATGGACCACATATGCATTTTCATGGTTAATCAGAAAATCCTTTTTCCATGTTTTCCTGATAGCCATAATCAATGAGCTTTGAACAGAGTCTGCCTCTCTTTTGGATCAGTCGCACCTCTTTCATAAGGCCGCCTACATTCTGAAGTTAAGCGCTGTGGGCGTGATCGAAGCGAGTAGGGGAGAATACGCGTAACTCAAAAGCGCTTAACTCGAAGCGCGTAAAAAAAGACTTACGCGCTAATGGGAGAATAGACCCCATTGTGCATTGTTTACCATAATTTAGTGAGGATTATTCGGCAGATAAATCAGCATTTCAAGCCTGTTGTACAATCGTAGAATAAGTTCCAAGGCCTATGAGTTTGCCGGCGAGGTGTGTTGCGGGCTTTTGTAGCAATACTCGTCAGAGCGGGGTGTCATTACACAAATTCCCCAAGGACACAAATATTCGGAAGCAGTGGGTGAAGTTTGTGTCTCAAAAGAGGCCGGACTTCGTCGTCGCGGAACGATCTGTTCTCTGTTCCAGCCACTTTGCTCCCGGATCTTTTGAGGACAATATCGACCTCCTAATTTCTTTGGGGAAACCAGTTCAACGAATACTTAAAGTTGAGGCCGTGCCGGTAAGAGTACCATTCATGCCAATGGTGGCCGTGCCTACCATTCATGCCAAAAAGATAGAGAAATCACCATCACCGTCACAGGACGTGAGAGACTAACCGGTTGCCGAGTCTTGTCGGAAACGAAAGTCCGGTACATGGGAGAGAAAGCGAGTAAGTACATATTTAATTATCTTACCTAACATTGAAAATCCTTAATTTTGATTGGCTGACAGACGTTTAATTCTTTTCCATGTACCCCGTGAGAGGAAGCAACATTCATAAAACATGGCATGATTTTGACGTCCTTGAATTCGATTCAGCCGCTTCTTTGGCGATGTCAAAAACCGATCTCTTACGAATGACTCTGGCAAAGGGACGTAACTCTGATTTCCTTCCCGCGTTTCGTTTGCTTTTGACAGCTGTCAAAATGGCATCGAAACGTTTCGCTAGTGATACAGACGACGACATATACCCCTTGAAAGAGCTGTACAACTTATATTGTGATACTTTGTGAAAATCATGTGCAGCCACTAGTCGTTTTTACTGAGCAAAGTAATAATTGCATAAACTGGTACAAGTACTATAAAGCACTGTTACTAGTAGCTAGATTTCGTTTGTATCCCAAAATCGCATTCTTATGATTCTATGTGGGTGAACCAAGGACTGTATAAAAGATGGACGACGCGTTTCCATTCACTCCCATTCAACAAAAATGGAGCCAAAATATCCTCGATATGGCCGCTGCCATGTTGCACATCTGGAGCCTGAGTCGGCGCAGTAGTGATCGGGGGGTAGAGCCGCGCTATCGAATCCAACCCACACACCATCCGACCAGCCCCCTGAACTTTTCACCTGGTCTGGCAGCTGCGCTATTAACGTAAGTGCCCGTAATGGCCAGCTCTCACACGGAGACGGTGCAGGAAAGTGAAAGGACCCAACGACTGCCGGCAGCATAAATATTCGCGGGCTCGTTCAAAAAGTTAATGGCCTCAGTGGCAAAACATTCCCCACCTCACAGTCATCTGTTACGAAATTAGTTGAAGTACCTAACTGGCTATCTATGATATCTTAGAACTGAATCTTGTTTAACTCGCTAGGTATGAAGCTAATTACATTAAGTAAGGCTACTGATTTTTGCCACATAGCCAGCTCCAGCCAATGTTCTCCATCGTCACTTACCCAATGTTGCGAATGGCGAGCATATTAACGCCGACTTTCGTTGTATTTTCTAATTGACGTTCCACCGGGAAAGTGCCATTTCGTATGCGCATGTACTAGCTGAGTAATGGGTCGAACTTTTAATTAACACGCTAGAACGCTAAATCGAGTTTTGAATTAAAATACACTGTCCTTCTAACCAAAGTTAGCTTGCTGTGTTTAAGTAGTCGCATGTCTTACCGCTAGCTAATGTTGTATTTCTTAAAAATGTTTGCAGTTGAAGATAACCATCCTGACCAGGCTTGGGGGACCGGCAATTCATTCTCTGTGATAGTTAACTTAGCAATGCAACCCCCCTCCACGTTCTTTTTTGTGGACTCGATGTATTTGAATGCATAGTAATTGTTCAATTTTTGTTATCCTAATTTTTAGACGACGAAATGGAGTCGGCATCCTCCACAGTGGCCAAGAGTATGTATAAATCTCATGGGAGTATCTAAAAAAAACCGACGCCTGTGGTTATTGCACAAGATTTTTCACGGGAGAATGCCATAAAAACTGATTTATAACATTAAATCACATCCATTTCATGCATAAAAAGCACAATACCACCAGATAAAATATGGAGAAATAGAATATTAAATGTGCTAAATTCCATAAAAAGCCAGCAGAAGTGAATCATTTAAAGGTGACATTTGCACTTAACAACCAACAGGGCCAAAAGTTTATATCATAGGGGACAACTACATCTGCCGTGGGGAAAACCGCGCAAGGGAGACCATTGAGACCAACCTTGGTTTGGATGCCCAAGTCCAGTGGTTTGAGGAAACCTCCTCCCCTTTATCCACCAGTACCTGAGCAGAAGAGCTGTGAAGGAGGTCCTGCTGGTCCACTGTGGCGGGAATGACCTCGGAAAAATCAAGAGTGTGAAACTTGTCGCAGGGATCAAGCAGGACTTGGAAGATGTTCATAGGCAGTTCCCTTGGATGAAGATTACCTTCTTTGCCATCGCCCAGCGATGCCGGTGGAGGTCTTCCCATTCAAAGAGGATTGAAAAAGCCCGGCGATATATCAACTGTGTGATTGCTACCTTTGTTTCGCATATTGGTGGAGAGATTTTGTATCATCATCAGATAAAGCAGAGATCCTGGCCAATTTTTGCATGACAGAGTTCATTTCACCCCTATGGGAAATGATATTTTTAAATAACATTGCCCTGCATCTGAAAGACCAAATCCAGAAGGGTGATGCTGGATTTGGATTTTCAACATCAGTTATGGGCGCAAAAAAAGGTCAGTTTTTTTGCTATATGTGATGTTTGATGTATTTTTTATTCATTTATTTTTTACTAGCCATCATACCTATTGTTTTCCCAGGTCTTCCTCTCCATCCACCTTCCTTTCTCCAAACCAATTGCTTTCTCCCAGCCTTTCCACCTGATGGGGCCTCCTTCATGTTTCCCCACGGCAAATGTAGCCAGTAGGTTGTTGATGGACCACAGACAACTACATGCAGTGTGATTTTTGTTTAAATACATTTTTTTTATTTAACACCCATTTGCATGCCTGATTTACTGCAGCAGAGGACATGTATGTGAAAGAATTCCAGAGTGAAGTCTTTGCTCAATGTAAATGTAAAGAGCTTTATTGTACATAACAGGTTTAATTTACCACCATAACAGGAAATGTGCATTCAATTACATAACATTTCCCATGTGCTCCCAGTCCAAGGACAGATGACTAGAGTCTTTGTTGGAATACTGAGGGCTCAGTAGTGAAGATGAACAGCTTCTGAATGCATTATTAAAAAAAAAAGACAGTTTATGCCAATTATTGAAGACAATGGCATATCAGGAAGGTGACACAGACGGAACAAGCATACATAAGAGACGCCAGTTAGAAGTCCATTATAACTCAGTCAACATGGACTTATCTACCTCCTTGTAAATTATGGTCAAACAGAACCATTGCAGGTTTCTGTGACAATGCATAGTTGAGCAGTTTTGACAAGCATTTCATCAGGTTTTCATTTACAAATTACTTCAGAAGTATCTTCCAGCAATACAACAAAATAATTGCTTGTGGCATGCTCCAAGTCTTCACTGGGTAACGCTGAGGTCTGAATTTGAGGGCGGCTTCTGTGATCACCTGATTTTAAGAAAAAAAAAAAACACATTGAATTATTTGTGAAACTTTTGTCTGAAACCTAAAGTGCAGTCTGCCCTACCATGACAGCAGTAAAGTAGAATTCCAACCCATACATCTGGCAATTTTTCATATGGTAGGTTTTACATACATAAAAAATAGAATGGAGTGATATGCAGCTTTAAATACATAGAAACTAAATTCTTCCTGCTACCAATTTACATTCCTTTTTATGTGGGGTAACATGGTACAGCAAGTCTGATACAGAAATACTCCACCAGTCAAAAAACAGCTGCACACTCAAATATTTAAATGAAACCACGGTAGCTTGAATTACAGCACAAATTCTTTGTGTTATTCTCTTGACAACTGTATGCAAGGTCAGAACATTTACTTTCAATCGGAATTGCATTAGCTATGGCTGAGATCTCGTATTGACAACCAGATAGTTGAATGAATTTGAGAAATACATGCACCTATTCGGACTTGAAACGTGTCTCAAAGATAGTTTGTATATGAAGAGACATCACATTTCAAAATAACTCACTCTGTTTTTCGAGAAATTATAAAGCTGATCAAGGAAAATATTTTCTTGTCATTGTGGAACGCCCAAACTCAGCTCTGACTGTCGAAATTAAGATACTGAAAGCACTACTTTAACGAATGTGTTTCATTGGCTGAATTAATTGATCATAAATTGCCGTGTGCAAGGTCAGTTAACGTTAACTGAAGTCAGCTAGCTCGCTAGTTAACGTGACTCCATAGCAAACGCAGCAATAATTAATGTATAATTTAATAGCGCAACATCCATTACGCTACAAACAATTTTTAAATGTTATTATTCCCAGTTTACACCACTCCCTCATTTACAGTTTGTGCCCCTTCTCTTTCCAGGCCAAACTCGAAATGTCAGCTTGTCCTCGATGCTTCGTCCGATCAATCTTTTAAGAGTTATCCCGTTAACTAGCCAATTCCACTGAAGTAGATGCATTGATTCCATCCGTAATTTCATCCGAAACCTGCCGAATTCACATTGAAAGTATGAATGAATTGAATCCGCTTTCGGCATGTCTCATTTTTGTCATACTGTCGTTGGTAAAATAATCTGTACCATTGATCCAATTAGTTTTCCTTGCAGTTTTAGCCGCTGTCCGTAGGATTACAACATAAGGTTGGACTTTAGTTGTATTGACGTTACCCACTGAAAAACGAGAAGTTGGCTTGCTGATGCTTAAGAAAACACTCGAACCTAGGTCTCGTCTGTTGAAAGGTAGATTAGCTCGCTACAGCCTTTACCCTTTATTAGCCTGAGCGACATCAAACAGAATTCCTACCGGGCCGAGACACTCGCAGTCTCTGTTTGTTCTAAAATTCCGAGATACCGACGGCAGAACTGGAAGCTAAAGGCTGAACCTACTGCGGCACTGGCTCAAAATTTCAAGTTCAAGTACATAAGAACGACATTATATGACACAGAGCCGTTGACTTCATTCAAAAGCTTACCTTAATAGATATTCTCTAAAATTAAAAATGTATATTTTTCCAGTTACGAATGGCTACCGATAACCATTTTCTCCATATTCATCGTAAACGTCTGCTACTCTGCTTGCTGTCTTAACGTAGCCAAGGTAGCTAGCTTACTTGGTAATAACTTCACTGACCGTACAACTTCAACAAACAAAAAATAAAATTAACTTACCAAAAAAACTGCAAAGATCCTTTCCATCGGTCCGGACGGTTAACTTGTTAGTGAAATTCATAGAGCAACTCATTTCGTCGTTTTTTGTTGCAGTCTGCCCTGCTTGAAGCACAATCGCTGTTAGCTGTGAAGAATTTCAGATAGCGCTAGACGTTCCCACTCCAGCTCTACGCGAAATTACTATTCACAAAACGAAGTACGCAGGGGGCAGGCGCTATCGGGACTTAGTCCACGCGCACTGCGGTTGTCAATCACTGTGTTTATTATGACTACACGCCCCTTTTGCATAATATCAAATAAAAGGTTTACAGAAAACTGATCAGAAAACTTGACGCTATATATCAGTATGGTAAGAACTTCCTAAAAATGAAGAAACCATCTTCAGAAATAAATAATTTTTCATGTACACAATTTTTCCTGTCTCGCATTTCTCCCCTTCACTAACATGGAGGGGGCGGGCCCATAATTTGTACTGCAGCCTGCCAGTAGTTGGCGATCGAGACGCTTTTGCTTCACTTTTCAGGAGACGTTCGGCCGTCCATCTTTTATACAGTCCTTGGGGTGAACTGGGCGACTGCCACGCTTTGGTCTGCAGCAGACGATATTCTCACCCATTTGGGACATACATACAGGACCAGTTCTCGCCTCTCAATGTCCCGCTCAATAAATGCAATATGAAAAAAAAATTTTTCGATGATAAATCGATAATGTAATGTAAGAAGAAAATGGGAAAATAATTTTTTTGAATATACACCGGTCGTAAGGTACGCGTGGAGCGTGATGATGTGACCACCCCCTCCCCTGTCAACACTACTTACGTTGAGATATTGACATTGGAAGTAAATAGTCATGCACTGCGCAGGTGCTGGGCGTGATGTGGCGAGATCTGGTACCTGGCGAGATCTGGTCGCCCACCAGTAGCAATAGCAGGTGGCGGGCCCGAGGTGGAAGCTTTCAGCTCGGGTGCCAGACTCCAATAAAAATTGCATTCTTGTTCTATTGTATGGGTGCGAATTACAACCTATCGGCAATTTTGCCAACAGTGGGGTGAAGACAGCAGGATTTTTAAAAAAATGAGTATTCATTCCCATAGCCCGTACGAGCTGAACGGCCTGCTGCGACAATAGGTGCACGGGCGAGAATTAGTATCTTGATCCGACTGGTCATCTAATGTTACCTAGAAGGCCTCAACTGGCTCAAGTCAACATGTCCGCTTATTTTTTTCACCACTGAATTGTCACACACTGAGACAAGGTACCTGTGCTTGTGTTGTAATGATCTAGCGAGCACTGAAAAAAGAAGACAAAGTATAATTTTACTGACCATTCGGTGTTGTCACGGCGGCCGTCATCATGATAATGATTTCCCCCATCGCTAGGCGTTTTGTCTTCATTTTCATCCCCAGAATCGCCACTCTCGTACGGTTCACACCTGTAAGGTGCTATGTCAAAAGTAGGCTCTGCCTCTCTGCCCTCACAATCACTTCTTTCGGCGTCAAAACTATCATCCACTGATGAAAAGGAACAAGATAAATCCACATCAACGCATTCGAAGTCAGCATCTGCCATAGTCACTTCTAGTCTACTCTCTTCAGCAGCCCTCGGCGTGTTCTGCCCGTGACGTCATGCGGTAACGTGACTATCCAGCCTCGCCCGAAACCGTTTTTCTTCCGGTCACCGAGTGGGTCGCATAAACATCAAAATAATGCGGAATAACCGCATTTTTGGCCCATTTGGATATTGTATTCTTTTTCAGTAAAGTAATATCTATCAGTTTATAACAAACAAGGTAGGTCGCCCGTGTCTTCTCTTTAAGTCGAGGGGAGAATACGCGTAGGCTGAAAAGCGCGTAGCTACGCGCTTTTTTCGACTTAAGCGCATGGGAGAATAGACCCGAAAGTATTTTAGGCCTAAAAATAGCTCCTAAGTCTGGGAGAGCTTAAAAGTAGTCAAAAGGACTCCTAACTCGCTAAAACCTATTCACAAAGAATTGGAAAATGGCTTCTGCTGTTGAAAGACGGAATGACTTGAAAATTCTGAATGATGTTATTGTTATTGCAAAAGATATAGGATCGTCCATGAAGGGATTTTATTTGTTGTTGACTTGGTGAGGGAGAGAATTACATCTCCAACCATGAGAAACAACCCAATAAGCCCTGAAATAAAATGCGTTACTTGGACACTGGAAAAAATGCAACTTTGTAAAGCAGAAAATTTAGGGATTTCACAATTATCTGTCAGTCGCTCAATTCAACAAACAATCAATGCACTCTGTGAACCCCATATCATCCGGTTTCCAATGGACATTCGCCAACAACAAAGAATCAAACTTTAATTCTTGCACATCTCATGTATGCACGGTATCATCGGTGCTATTGGCGGTACCCATATTAGAATTATTTCTCCGACCCAAGATGAAGAGGTATTTGTTAACAGACAAAAAGTTTTTTCCATCAACTCCCAGATAGTAGGCTATTTGATGCCGAATACAATATTTTGGACATTGTTGCGAAATGGACAGGATTCACGCATGATTCTCGCATTTTAATGGGAAGCAGCTTATGACAATTTTTTGATTATGTGCCTGTGGAATGCCACTTGCTCGGGGACAGTAGCTTTGGTGTACCTTCTCCTGCTATGCATGAATTATTTTATTACAGCATTGCGCGAGGGTTACATTTAACAGATCATCATCATAATACTAGCCTGTGTCATATATTGTATGCATACTTAAACTTTACGCTATTGTTTGCGAAGCAAGCTCAGTAAACTTTCCCGCAGGCTGCGATCTCGCACCTCTTCTGCGATGTTAGCCCATACAACCGCCTCTAGCAGCCATCCGAGACACGGAGGGTAACGCCGCAACGATCTGTAGGCTGATATTATCCCACGCATACCGCCTGGATTTGCTGTTCACCCCCGAGCCAAATTTCCCTCTGATTAGGCTACATGCTTTCGCTCCAGCACCAATTGGCCCAGCAGCAGTAACTGGTCTTGGCTCTAGTTGGGCTTACGCGTCCTTTTTGAACTTTCATCCATGACAGTTTTGGGCAAAGGACTTTCATCCATGACAGTTTTGGGCAAACAAACTTGAACGGCTCGACATTTAAATGATCGCAACATATTCTCATTGGGTAATAAGTAGCTATTGGGGCAATGAGGCGTTTCATTAAGAAGTTGTGTTATGCTATTAATGTTTTTACAATTATCTCTTTCCTATGTAGGTTTATTTGCCTAGAGCGTGATATGCGGGGACCGTGCATTGTGCATTTTCAAAAGTGCCCAACATGTTATTATCTTACGCCGAATCTAAAAAAAGCCAAAGCTATGTACAGCAATTAAGTCTTACACCAGGGGAATTGGAGGAGTGAATTTAAATGTCAGTGTTAAGGTGAAGGTTAGGCTTAGGGTGAGGGCAGTGTTTAAAATTGGGACCGCCGTACCTCTTCACTTTGAAATACATTAGAAAACTGCCGTACCCGTAGCAACTCCCATTATTTTATGGGGACAAACCAGCCCCTTGGACTATTTTCTCATTTTTTCCTCCATGGGTTGTATATGGGATATTTTTTCAATTGGCTGCCCTGCCACCAAACAACCAATCACCGTGCTCATTGTCCCAAGACTCGTGCATGAGAATTGACGTCAGCCATAGCAACGGAGATTACTCCCACCTATCTCAGAGCTACTCCTATTCTAGGAGTTACCAGTTTTCATAACTAAAAGTTGCTCTCAGCAGCTTTGTGAATTACTTTTTACTTTTTTTTTTAAAGATTTTACTTCTACATAAAATGTTTTAGCGCGACTTAGGAGTACTCCTAGCGCTAAGATAAGATGCTTTGTGACAGACTCTTAGCGCTAAAAGTAGGTCCTAACTGCCGGATTTAGGAGAAACTCCCAAAAAAATGGGCGTGTCAGTCGTAAATATAGGACTCCTAATTATTTTTACTAAGTGTTATTCACAAAGCATTTTAGGCCTAAAAGTTGTTCCTAAGTCTGGGAGAGCTTAAAAGTAGTCAAGAGGACTCCTAACTCGCTAAAACCTATTCACAAAGAATCGAAAAATGGCTTCTTCTGTTGAAAGGCGGAGTGACTTGGAAATTCTGAATGATGCGCAGTTGTTGTAAAGATATACAATGATTCAGATCGACCGTAAAGGGATTTTGTTTGTTGTTGACTTGTTAAAGGAGAGAATTACGTCTCCAACCATGAGAAACAACCAAATAAGCCCCGAAATAAAATGTTCGACAACACTTCGTTACCTTGCCACCGGAAAATGCAACTTTGCAACGTGGACAATTAGGGATTTTACAGTCATCTGTCAATCGTTCAATTCAAAAAACAACCAATGCGCTCTGTGAACCCCATATCATCCGACAGTTAATCCGTTGTCCAATGGACATTGGCCAACAACACAGAATCAAACTTGAATTCATGGGGGATGAATTCATGGGGGGATATAGTATTGGGCTCCGTCCGTACGGCCTTACAGACACTTAAAATTGAGGCGGCGGGGGACATTGCCATGTTAGTGGCTAACACTTGCTGTATTAGGCTATTCAGTGAGGGTTACATTTAATAGATCATCATGATAATACCAGCCTATGTCATATTTTGTATGCATATTTAAATTGTAGGCTATAAATTACAAACCAAGCTTAGTATGCTTTCCTGTTTGTACGATAGCCCGTTTATTGACTGCAATCTCGGACCTCATCTGCGATTGCAGTCCATACCACCGCTTCTCGCCGTCCGAGACACCGGGGAATGTAGCATTGATCTGTATGCTGATATTATCGCACGCATCCCGCTTGGATTTGCAGTTAGCCCCCGAGCTAAATTTCCCTTTCATTACGTGCTTTCGCTCCAGCTGGTCCCCTGATAGCAAAGAGTCATTGAAACAATGTTAAATCAACATTGATTTGTCAACGTTAAGACATTGAAACAATGTTGAACATGCACCCTCAATTAACTTTGAATCAATGTTGATTTTCTAATTAAAGATCAATGGTATTTCAATGTTATTTAATCAAAAAGAACATTGAAACAATGTTGAGATTTCAACCTAACCATCGATCAATGTGCTTTCAATGACTTTTCAACATTAGTATCATCACCCTGTCAACCAGGAATCAATGCTCAATCAATTATAATCACAACTTTAAATCAATATTGTTTCAATGTTGCTGTATCAATGTCGGGTTTCCATCGCTATTGTAACAGTGATTCAACATTGATTTCGCATTGATATTTCAATGTGAACCATTCTGATGATTCAGATGGAAAATCAGCATTGTTTCTATGTAGTCATGCTGTCTGGGTCGTGGCTCCAGTTGGGCTTTCGCGTCCTTTTAGATTTTTCATCCATGACAGTTTAGGGCAAATAAACTTTAACGGTCCATCATTTAAATTGTCGCAACATATTCTCATTCTCATTGGGTAATAAGTTGGTAATTTTTCGGGCAAATGACGCGTTTCATTAATAACTTGTTTTACGCTATTAACGTTTTTACAATTTATCTCTCGCATGATATGCGGGGACCGCGCACTGTGCATTTTCAGAAGTGCTCAACATGTTATTACTTTGCGCAGAATCTAAAATAATAATACAAAACATTTGTGTAAGTAGAAGATCATGACGAGTCATGTCTAAGTGTCAAAGCAGGGAATTATTTTATAGGTCAACGTGAAGGTTAAGGTTAGGCTTAGGGTGAGAGCAGTGTATAAAATTGGGATTACCGTACTGCTCTCTACATTGAAATGCATTGGAAAACTGCCGTACCCGTAGCAACTGCCATGATTTTATGGAACAAACTAGCCGCTTGGACTATTTTCTCATTTTTTCATCCATGGGTTGTATGTGGGGTATTTTCATCAATGGGCTGCCCTGCCACCAAACAACCAATCACCGTGCTCATTGTTCCAAGACTCGTGCATGAGAATTGACGTCAGCCATAGCAACGGAGATAACTCCCACCTATCTGAGAGCTACTCCTATTCTAGGAGTTACCAGTTTTCTTAACTAAAAGTTGCTCTCAGCGGCTTTGTGGATTACTTTTAAGATTTTACTCCTACATAAAATGTTTTAGCACGATTTAGGAGTACTCCTAGCGGTAAGATAAGATGCTTTGTGAATATGGGCCCAGGTCTTTTGATGAGGGACGGTGTTCACCCATCTCGAGAGGGCACTGCACTTCTGTTGAGAAATCTGGCCTACGCCTTAAATTATTGTATTCGACTGCCGAGAGTTAAATCTAAATTCCTGACATTCAGCTTTGATAAACCGTTGATTAGGTCTAACCCTATAGAGATTGTGTCTGTGTCTGATTGTGTCGAATTACAATTAAATTAAGAAAGAAGAATCACGGAGTACATCACAAAAACTTGATTTGCATTAACACCGACTGTATCAATCCACCCATAAATAAATATTCTCTCAAAATTGGTCTATTAAATATTAGATCCATGAACTCTAAAGCAGCTCTTGTGCACAAATCAATCTCTGATTGTTATCTTGATATACTGTGTCTCACAGAAACATGGCTGAGACCAGATTGCATAAAGTAATCTTTGCAGACGATACAAATTTGTTTTTATCTCACAAGAACCCACAGAAACTAGAAGAATTATTAAACAATGAACTATTAGGGGCAGACATTGGTTTCGCTGCAATAAGTTATCACTTAATATTAGTAAATCGAATTTTTTTCTGATCAGCTCAAATAAAAATGTACTATCAGGTCATCTCAATATTGACATCAAGGGAAAAGGAATAAAAAGAGTCCATACCATAAAATTCCTGGGGGTCCATATAGATGAGAAGTGGAAGTGCACACCTTCCTGAGTTGAAAAGTGTATTTATTATGTAAGTATGTGTATGTTTGTGTATGAATAAAATTATGAAATAAATAAATAAATGAAAACTTAACTTTGAATGAAGCCTCTCCACCTGGTTTTATATCTACTCAAAACCCCCGCCTGGGCCGGAGAGGTGGGGGTGTTGCAGCTATTTATAGTGACTCCATTCACTCAGTGCCAAAACTACAGTATACATTTGATACATTAGAGGTTTTAGTGATTAATTTTTCTTTTCAGTGCTGGATACAGGTGCTAGCCCTACCCCTGATCAGCCTTTAGCTCCGGTGACAGTTTACAGGCCCCCTGGCCTTTACTCTGCCTTTATTCAAGATTATTCAGAATTCCTTTCAGACTTAGTTTTAAGCTATGATAGAATAGTTATATTGGGCAACTTTAACCTGCACTTTGAGAGGGCAGATGATTCTCTAACATTCGCATTCACAAACATTTTGGAGTCAGTCTGCTTTGCTCAGAGTGTTGTTGGTCCAACTCATTTTCATGGTCATACTTTAGACCTGATCTTAAGCTTTGGCATTAACATTAGGCAGGTCAGGATTCATTCACATAATCCCAGTTTGTCTGACCATTTTCTTATCACATTCTGCTTACAATTGACCCAACCTGCATCGTTAGAAACTAGGATGCACACTGGTCGTACTTTTACTGCAACAACTTCTACAAAATTCACTGAGGTTTTTCCGTCTTATTTTGAGCATCCAGTCAGCACTCTCTGTATTTACGATACCGCAGAAAAGTTTGCTGATGCTCTCCGTTGTACCCTTAATGTAGTCGTGCTACTGAAATATAAAAAGTTTACTCAGAAGAAGAGGCCAGCCCCATGGTATACTGACAAGAAAAGGACACTAAAGCAAAAATCTTGTCAACTAGAACGCAAATGGCGCTCCACTAAACTCCAGGAATTCCATGGTGCTTGGAAAGAGAGCCTTGTTGCATGTAAGCATGCTCTCTCTTGTGCAAGGTCCAGTTACTTTTCAAATCTCATGCAGGAAAATAAAAATAATTCTCGATTTTTGTTCAAAACTATGGCCAAGTTAACTAACAATCATGCTGCAAGTAACCCTCAAATTCCTGTCTCTTGCAGCAGTGATGATTTTTTAAATTTCTTTAATGGCAAAATTATTGGAATTGGAGAGAAGATCACTGCTTCCTTACTGTTTGCGACGGCGTTTCTCATGATATGGAATCTTCCACATTACACAAAAACCAGTTTGAATCCCTTTCTCCTACATTTCTGAGTGAACTAGCCAAATTAGTTGTTACTTCCAAATCATCTACTTGTATCTTGGATCCCATTCCCACAAAGCTAATGAAAGAACTCCTGCCCATTCTTTGCGGCCCAATTCTTCACATAATTAATTCTTCTCTGATTTCAGGAATTGTTCCCACTTCATTTAAGATGGCAGAAATCAAGCCGCTGCTTAAAAAACCAGATTTGGATCCCACAGTCCTAGCCAATTATAGGCCAATCTCAAACCTCACATTTTTATCTAAGATCCTTGAAAAACGTGTGGCCCAACAGCTCTCTTCTTTCCTGCAAACTAATGAGGTATTTGACAGTTTTCAGTCTGCCTATAGAAAGCATCACAGCACTGAAACAGCTCTCACTGTTGTAGTAAATGATCTACTTCTCTCTCTGGATAGTGGCCGCATCTCTGTTCCCGTCCTTCTCGATTTAAGTGCCGCCTTTGATACTGTAGACCACCATATTCTTCTTCGTAGGTTGGAAAAATTAGTTGGTATTTCTGAACTTGCCCTTTCATGGTTTAAGTCTTATCTGTCTGATTGATCACAGTTTGTCCGGGTAAATAACAAGTGTTCAGAGTATTCCAAGGTTAACTTTGGAATACCTGAAGGATCTGTTCTGGGCCCTTTGCTTTTTTCTCTATACATGCTTCCCCTTGGAAATATCATAAGTAGACTTGATGTTAAATACCATTGTTATGCAGATGACACGCAGCTCTATATATTCTTTAAGCCGGGTGAAAATGATCCAGTTACTAGATTAGAGATGTGTCTTATACCAGTTAAAGCTTGGATGATGCAAATTTTTCTTTCACTAAACCCAGATAAGAATGAGATATTGGTACTGGGTCCCAAATCTCTTAGAGACTCATTCATTAAGTTTTCTCTTAACTTAGATGGCCCCTCTGTTTTTGCCAAAGCTGTCGTTAAAAACCTTGGGGTGACCCTTGATTCAGAACTCTCTTTCCAGGCTCACATCAACAATATCATTCAAGTGGCTTTTTTCCATCTTTGAAACATATCTAAACTCAGAAAAATTTTGTCCCTTCAAGATGCTGAAAAATTTGTTCATGCATTTGTGTCCTCTCAGCTAGACTATTGCAATGTCTTACTGTCTGGTTGCACTAGCTCAGCCCTGAAACGTTTTCAATTAGTGTAGAATGCTGCAGCTAGGGTTCTGACTAGGACTAAGAAATAATGATCACATTAGCCCGGTGCTCAAAAATCTTGAGTGGCTGCCTGTAAAATTCAGAATTGAGTACAAAACACTATTACTAACTTACAAAGCTTTAAATGACTTGGCCCTGGAATATTTTTGCAGTCTTCTCATTCTTTACTCCCCACCAAGATCACTTCATTCACAAGGTGCTGAGTACTTGAAAATTCCAAATTTATCTAGATTTACAATTGGAGGCAGAGCATTCTCTTACAAAGCACCAATTTTATGAAACAATCTCGCAAGACAACTTCGGGCTTCAGACACATTCCCTATCTTCAAGAGTAGGCTGAAAACTTATCTTTTCAGTCAAGCCTATGATTAGTTCCTCATTAGTTATGTACTGGCTCTGGTAGGACTGACTACAACCTTGTTTTTTGATATGTTCACAAGATATTGGAAGCCAGTGTTAAGTAAATCCATGTGGATCCGGTGGCACTGAGCATGCATTAACGGTGCCATTGGGGCTTGCTATAGCCTTAGTCTCTAGGGAGGTCCATATGGTACTGGTGTAGTGTTAAGCAAATCCATGTGGAACCGGTGGCACTGAGCATGCATTAACGGTACCAGTGGGGCTTGCTACAGCCTTAGTCACCGGGGAGGTCCATATGGCACTGGTGTTCAGAAAAACTAAAGGGATCTTTCAGCCTGGAGTAAGTGTAGGGCCTCTGTGCTGCAGGAAGTGGATGGAGGGGTGTTGACTGTTTCCTGACCAGTCAGCTCCTAAATTCTCACTTGGCTCATGACGCAGGACTGTATTTTTATTAATACGCAGTAGTTCGCCTCACCCCACTGTTTTTCTGTCTCTGTCCAAGGATCTCTCCCTCCACAACCCTGAGTCCTGGACCAACCGAGCCCTGTCCCTCACCATGAGCGCTGGCTGCTTCTGTCCTGATTCGGTCCTGATCCAGTTCTGGACCATACTCTGCATGCCACTTCCTTGAGCAACTGATGCCACTGTTTAGATGGACTTTAATAGAACTGTATTGTCATTATCCTATTTTGCTTTATCTTGTTATTAATTAGCTGCCCACGGAGGATTGGCTTCCCCACTAAAGCCGGGTTCCTCCTGAGATTCCTTCCCACTGGGGAGTTTTTTCTCACCACTGCTCGAAGATTTTTCTCCTTGCTGGGAGTTTTTGCCTCATTTGCTGTAGTGGGGAATATGCTGGGCACTGCCCTTTCAGTAACTCATCTCTCACTGTGAAGCGTCTTTGTGACAGTTTATCTGTGAAAAGCGCTATACAAATAAATTGAAATTGAAATAAGTGAATAAAAGTTAACCGCCCTCTAAAGAAGTTAAAAATTAATAAACTTCAATTCAGTCTCGTTTATACCGTAAACCGAAGATTTATGGTATAAACGAGACTTAATTGAAGTTTAATTGAAGCATCACTCACCGGCATGATTCTGTCATTGACATTACTAAATGGGCCCAGGAATACTTAAAGAAACCACTGTCAGTAAACATAGTCTGTCTGTAAACTCTATCATGCAAAATGGAGGCCATTGTTGAGCATGATCCAGAAGCGTTGCCGTGTTATGTGGGCCAAGGCTCATTTAAAATGGACTGTGGCAAATTGGCAAAATATCCTGTGGTCAGACAAGTCCAAATTTGACATCCTAATGAGAAATCATGGGTGCCGTGTCCTCCGGGCTTAAGAGAAGAAAGACAACCCCTCCCGTTATCAGTGTTCAGTTCAAAAGCCAGCATTTCTTATGGTATGGGGATGCATTAGTGCATATGGTGTGGGACACTTGCATGTTTTTAAAGCACCATGAATGCTGAAAGGTGTATTCAAGTTTTAGAGCAACATATGCTCCCTTCCAGACGACATCTATTCCAAGGAAGGCCTTGTCTATTTCAGCAGGACAATGTAAAACCACATACTGCCGCTATTACAACCGCATGGCTTCTTAGTAGAAGAGTCTGTGTGCTGAACTGGCCTGCCTGCGGTACTGATCTTTCACCGATTGAGAACATTTTGCGCATTATAAAATGGAAAGTCTGTCAAAGGAGACCCAAAACTCTCCAGCAGCTGGAAGCCTGTATCAAACGAGTGAGATCAAATTCCAATGGCTAAACTCAAGAAACTTGTCTCCTCAATGCCCAAACGGCTCTGCTCTGTGTTTAAAAGAAGAGGGGGGGCAAAACCATGGTAAACAGGCCCCTGTCCCAACTTTTTTAAGACCTGTAGCAGCCATCAAATTTGACATGAGCTCATTTTGTGGATAAAATTGTAAAATTTCTCGGTTTCAACATTTGCTACGTTATCTCTGTTTTATTGTGAATGAAATAATGGCTGGCGTGATTTGAAAGTCATTTCGTTTTGTTTTCATTCACAATTTAAACTTATTCAAATTATTTCGGAATTGGGGTTGTAAGTCAGCAAAGGAAAAGACAGTTTGTTGTCACTGTGGAAGGAATCATGAAGCAGGAGCAAAGCAATGCGAACGCAGGCAATTAGAAAGTGAGGTTGAGCGAACTCAGACACTGAATTAGATCCTCTGTGGCTGTAAAGAAAGTGAAGATAGAAAAGAGAGCAGTGGGGAAAGAAATGGATACAGTTGAAATGAAGGGCAGAGAGCAAAGTAAACAGTACAAGCAGTTTTTAGCTGCGACCAAGCAGCTCTATGAATGCTTCTGTCTGTCTGTCTGTCTGTCCGTCTGTGACACCTTTTGCACCATGTTCCTGCCGTCGTATCATCATGAAATTTTCAGGGATTATTGACCTTCACCAAAGTGATGTCCATGCACAAGGTTGAGGTCAAAGGTCAAAGGTCAAGTTCACACAGGTCACGACCTTGTTTGCAGGTTTTCACGCTGTAACTCCAGTTAGAATTCATGGATCGCTATGAAATTTTGAAAATAGCTTCTGGGCATACAGGAGGTGTTGCCTAGTGTTTTTAAAGGTCATTCGTCAAATCGCAAGGTCACAAAGGTAAAAAAAGTGTCAATTTTGCCCGATTTGACGGTTTTCGCACCGTAACTCAAGTTTAATTCAATGAATGGCTATGAAATCTTACAACAAGCTTCATGGAATAGAGGAGGGGTTCCCTATTGATTTTCAAGGTCATCTGTCGAATTCCAAGGTCACACCGGTCAAATAAGTGTCGATTTTGCCCCGATTTCACAGTTATCGCACCGTAACTCCACTTTAACTAGATCGATGGCTATTACATCTTAGAAAAAGCTTCTTGGTACAGAGGAAGGGCCCCCTATTGATTTTCAAGGTCATTTGCCAATTTCGACATCACACTTGTACAAGAAACCACCAGTCATGGACACTAGGCCTCGTGACGGATGCTAGGCGAGGTCGCAGCTATTAGATCCCTCTGATCTACTTGTTTAACATAGATAAAAGAAGGTTCTTTGCATTTATAGCAATGGTTATCAACTGTGAAGAAGGAGAGGATGTGGGTGGTGGTGTACGCAGCAAGAGAGATTTTAGAAATAACCGACGTGAAATGGGAAGAGATCCAGGGAATTTTAGAGAAAGTGGGAGACCAGTGACTAGTATTTAAATTATATTAAGTAAATTCCTTTTGTTAAAGAATGCAGTTTAGGGTGGAGGGTTCTTTTTTTAATTATTAAGAGAAATAACTATAAAAATTAACCTAAATGTACAGCAGTTGGCGGTAATAGACCAGCAGATTCTCAACCGACGTAAAACGAAAGCAGAAGAAGAAGATGTTGCAGAAAACGGAAGTGGGAATGAAAGCGAGGAAGAAGAAATTGTTGTGAATATGAAGGCTGGAGTAATAGGCTCTCTTGCAAATGGTCTTTTTAGTAATATGCACAAAGGGGTCTATTCTCCCATGCGCTTAAGTCGAAAAAGCTTACGCGTATTCTCCCCTCGACTTAAGTCTGTGCATTACGCGCCTTGAAGGCATTTACGCGCTTGGGGCGGAGCAAGGCCAAAATCGGGACGTTTCCGGGCGTTTCTCATGCAAATAACACTTAAGCGTATTCTCCCCCTGGCTTACGCGCTTTTTCTGTTAAGCGCTTTTGAGGGCTGTATTAAGGTCAAGCGCCAACATTAGGCGAAATTGAATATTGCGTTTGATGTCGGTTATAGGCCGAATTTTAACATTAATTTTATTTTATTTAACATGGTAAAGGTTGAGACATTTAATATTCGATTGTTCTTCCTTATTTCTTAACTACATTTCTCAAAGCCATGATAATTTATCAAACGAAATCATCACATGATATTACGCATCAGCCTCTTCTCCAATCAGTTAAATTACAAACGCAAAACAATTAATTAATATGAGTACTATACAAAATAAGACCATCATTCTACCATGCCCTCAAAATCTAAAGCCAAAATACCAGTCCTGCATTTGCTTGCACTCTTGCGTGATTGGGAAAGAGTAAGAGGAGCGCGCCGAGCTCGAAGACGAACACGCATATATCGGCTTCGTTTGGACATCCTGTGCATCAAGCGCTTTCGCCTGGACCGTGCATGAGGCAATCATCTATCTTTGCCGACTTCTGGATGAACAGCTATCCAGCCGCAGCAATTATCCACAAAACATACCCGTGGTCATCAACGTCAGAACTGCACTGTCGCTTCTGGCATCTGGGTCGTTCCAGAGAGTGGTTGGTGATGTCATTCACATCACAGGCGTCTGTGTCAAGGTGTCTGACACAGTTCGTTGGCGCTTCAAGTTCTTCTCCATGCACTTCCACAGCAGAAAGAGTGGATGCCATCCCCTCCTCCTGTGCTGTGAAATGCACAGGGGATGATGGTTGCCCACCACCTGTGGCGTGTACACTTCTCCGGTGTGCAGAGAACCTGGCTTTTACAGCGCCCAGCAGGTCTCTCCATTTATGCTTTAAATCGGGGATACTGCGCTTACATCTCCCCACCGAAGCCACATCCAGAACGATTTGCATCTTAATTCCTCGGATCAGCCTTCATTGCTTGCATGCCATACAACACCAACATCTGTGAAATTTGGTTTTCGGCTTTGGCTCGACGTCGCCATCATTGTCTTCCATGTTCTATTAACAAATGCGACTGCCCTGTATGTTCGTGATAATCTAAAAAGTTGTGATATTCTCACGAGTGAGGGGATTGATTTTCTAATTGAGGATATCTGTATTAACTAACTCGAGTCCTAATAATTTCTTACCATTGGTAATACTGTGTAATTTAATGTGTGAATAAAGATATTATTAAATAGGCTACTCTAGATTGAGCCCTACCCTGGCAAAAACCAAAGCACTATCCATTTGTTAATCAATTTTTGTCTTTAAAGAATAGCCGGCATGGGAAGAATCATTAACAGTAAATGGGATAATTGATTATAATAAAGTATTAGGCACAAGTTCAAGTGAATGTGTCGCTCAAATCAAATAGGATGATAGGCTATGGATATAGAATTCCGTCATTACTGAGGCGGTTTCGGGGCGGGCAGATGACCGCGTGCGGGGTAAGAATCCTTGTTAAAGCGTTTCCATGTCCTTTAGTTGCAAACCTGACATCAGAGTAGTTTTCAAGTGCGCAATTTCTAAATGAGATCGTATAAACTGTCTTTGATTGTCTTTGTGTGACTAGAATGTTCCCTTTGTCTTCTTCCCTGTCTTCCACGGAACAAACAGGCTGGTGTAGGAGGGGCACATTTTCAATGATCTGATTGCGCTGATCGAGAAGCGCTAAATTCTTTATTAATTATTTCATTATCGCGGCAATTTGTTTGTATGCATAGCTTTAATGCCATGGTGGCAAGAGTAAGAAATAACAAGTGTTTGTCACAAACATATTCCCCGCCGCCGCAATTTTATGTGTCCGTACGGACGGAGCTACACTGCTACACTGCCCGGCCAAAAAAAAAGTCACCGTTTGGAAACTAATGAACAAATTCTATAACTGGATCATTATTGCGGTTGTTAATATGTTTCAGCTGGAAATAATCATTTTAACCCTGACTGATGATGCGTGTTGCTACTCATTTCTTAAAAAATCATGTCGGAAGACACATCCCTTGATGGTGGAAAAGATGTTACATTATTTCAGAACGGGCAAGTTACTGGCTTGTATTTAGCAAAGAAAACCATGAATGACAAAAACAAGTATGAGGAATCATTTTCACAAACAAATTTGCCACCACAAAGTCCTGACCTGAAACATATTAAAAGTTACTGGGATGTGCTCAAGAAAGACCACCGAGTGGTTCAACCATTATGTCGAGAGGATAAGATCTCGGCCAAAAATTATGGCATTTCTGATATAAATGTTCTGGCAGTGCATATAGTTGTCAAAACAATGACGAGACGAATATGCACTGTAATCAAAGCCACTGGGATTCCAACTAAATATTGGAGTGAGCGACTTTTTTTTTGGCCGGGCAGTGTATATCCCCCGCTTCGCGCTAATCGCGCGGCGGGGGATAGATAAAGAGATGTCTGAATTACGTCTTGTAATTGGTACGGCCTACTATTACAGCGGCATATAAAACCTCGTATCTTCACAATGACAAACTTCACAGGAAAATAAAAAATAAATCTAAAATAAAATATTAATAATTATATAATAAAATAAATGGATAAATATAGTTTAAAATAAAAATGTTTAATTTTGCATGTAAGAATAGTGGACATACGAGTTTTCGTTTCTTATCAGTTTGGAGATACGAGGTTTTATCATCAGGCCGACGATATTCAAATTTAAAGTCTGGTTTGCGTTTTCCATGGACCACAAATGCGTTTTCATGTTTAATCAGAAAATCCTTTTTCCATGTTTTCCTGATAGCCATAATCAGTGAGCTTTGTACAGAGTCTGCCTCTCTTTTGCATTAGTCACACCTCTCTCATAAGGCCGCCTACATTCTGAAGTTAAGCGCTGTGGGCGTGATCGAAGCGAGTAGGGGAGAATACGCGTAACTCAAATGCGCTTAACTCGAAGCGCGTAAAAAAAGACTTACGCGCTAATGGGAGAATAGACCCCAAAGTGGGTAGATTTATTAAAAGTGAAATTGGAGACGTAAAGGCTGTGAGAGCAGCACAGGGTTTAGCAATAGTGGAATGTAGAAATGTAGAGACAATACAATATGATAAGTTATTGAAAATTACAATGTTTGTTTTGAAGAGTGTGGTTTGTTTTCCAGTGAACGAAACACAAACATTAAACACGAACATTAAGTGTTATAAGCGATGTGCCGCTATCTGTTGAGGGCAGTGCTTTTTTGGATGTGGAGAGAGTTTGTGAGGTAAAGAGGCTGAAAGCTCGAAGGGAAGGAATGGAGAAGGAAAGCTTATCCTCTTATTGGAATTTAAGTCTGAGTTACCCAAAAGAGTTTTTTTAGATCATGTCAGCTATCGAGTTCGAGAATACATAAGGGCACCACTTAGATGCTACTGGTGTCAGGAGTATGGGCATGTGGAAGCAGTCTGCAGGAGTAGGATACACAGATGTTGAAGAAAAGTATGTATGGAGGATGAGTGTACTACCAAGGAGCAGATAGTGTGTTTTCACTGTGGGGGAAACCATGAGGTTGGAGCATTGAGGTGTAAAAGAAGGAACAAGGAGCAGGAGATAGAAAGAATAAGAACACATGGGAGAATGTCGTATGCAGAGGCAACGGGTGCAGGTGGAAAAAGAAAAGGTGGGAAAGAGCAGGATAGGGTTCAGGAAATTGGAAAACCTAATGAGAATTTTGTTAGAATGGAAAGAAGAATCTTTTTGGCTTTTGTCGCAATGGTGATGATTTGTTCTAGAGACCTTGAGAGTAGAACAGAGAGAATCTGTTGATGCAGCGCAGGAATTTTTAGGAATAATGGATGTTAAAGGAGAAGAAATTCAAAAGATTTTGGAGAAAGGGTTTGACGGGTCTCAGGTGATAGGAAAGTAAAGTTTAGGAAAGGGGATTTCAGAATGGGGGTAGTTGGGTTTTTTCTTTCTTGAATTTTCTTGATACGTTTCAGTTAATTTTGTATCTGCCGAGGGCAGTAATACACCTAGCAGCATCCATATACTGAAAATCTCAAAAGTGGAGAAGAAGAAGAAGGTTTTCTCAAGAAAGAAAATGGCTAAGGATATGAAAGTGAAATTATCTGTTAATGAAGTAGAAAGAGTGGACTTCTTTCAATACTTGGGCATATGGTTTGACCAAAGACTAACAAGGGCAGTGCATATACAAAAAATAATTGATAAATGCAAGAAGGTACTAAACATAATTAAATGTCTATGCGGAGTGGAGTGGGGAGCAAGTAGACCTGCTCTAAGAACAATTTACACAGGATTGATCAGGTCTGTATTTGACTATGGAAGCATAATATATGGGTCTGCAGCTAAAACTCTACTGAGTAAGCTGGATGTGATCCAAAATCAAGCATTAAGGTTATGCTGTGGTGCTGTCAAAACCACACCAGTGATAGCTGTTCAGGTAGAGATGGGAGAAATGCCTCTTCACCTGAGGAGAGATCAGTTAGCACTAGTGTACTGGGCAAACCTGAAGGGTCATGATGGAAATCATATGAGTCAGTCAGTTTTGAAGCAATGCCAAGAGCGTGAAAATGCTCAAGTGAAAGTTTTGATTGGGTGGTCAATGATAAAGTTAGTGAAATGGGCTTTAGTGAAATAAAGATTAGTCCTACTGTACCTATACCAATTGTTCCACCATGGATTTATCAAGAAGTGCCCATTTACTTGGGGTTATTAGAAGAGAAGCAGGAAAATGACATTGATAAATATAGAGTTATGAGCTGTTTTATGGAGAATTACAGAGAGGAAATAACTTTATATACAGATGCCTCTAAAATGAGTGATAAAAGAATGGGAGTTGCTTATGTGATCCCAAAATTAAAAGTAAAAGTAGGCAAGAGAATAAATGATGACCTTGCTGTCTATACAGCAGAGTTGGTGGCAGTGTGGTTGGCCCTGCTGTGGGTGGAAACTAATAGGCCAAGGAAAGCAGTGATTGCTTCAAACTCCAGTTCAGCATTGCTTTAGTATCAAAACCTTTCAATCAAAATCAAGGCAGGATATTTTATTTGAAATAATTCAAGTTGCAAACAAT
Organism: Gymnothorax reevesii; assembly: GCA_029721435.1. Lineage (NCBI taxonomy): Eukaryota > Metazoa > Chordata > Actinopteri > Anguilliformes > Muraenidae > Gymnothorax > Gymnothorax reevesii. The sequence goes on along the minus strand of CM056588.1, from coordinate 17,916,997 downwards.
CTGTTAAATTCAGGGATTAAGACAACTCTTGTATGGGTACCAGCTCATATAGGAGTTGTAGGAAATGAGTTGGCAGATAAATATGCAAAGTAAGCGGCTAGAAATCCCAGCGTAGATGTTGAGATCAAGTACAGCAAAGCAGAAATTAAATGTATGGTTAAAAATAAAGTTAAGGAAACATGGCAAACATTATGGGACAATGGGCAGACTGGAAGATAGTTCTATAATATCCAGAATAAATAGGGAAAGAGCAGGAACACTGCCAGAAGCAAGAAGGAGGAGGATGTATTTTCAAGAATGAGGTGTGGACACACAAGACTAAATAATACTTTGCTAATAATGAAGGAGCTGATGGCACTTGTGAATTTTGTGGTTCACCAGAATCAATAGAGCATGTCATTTTACACTGTCCTAAATATCAAGCAGAAAGACAAAGACTAATATTGCAATTACAAGGAGAACAGCTAAATTTAATCCTAGAGGACATTCTACAAGGAAGCTCAGGTGAGATCTGTTTCAGATTCTTAAGGAATACAGGACTAATTAAGGTTTATTTAGGAATTTAGGTTTTTTTTTGTGTGCATCATTCTTGGAAGGTTAGACTCTAGTGCCACACCCCAGTCCAGCTGGTGGCGGTAATGCAGCAATGAAGTTAGGTACCAACCACCATAAAACCGAAAGAAGAATAAGAAATAGAAGTAGTTGAAATGAAGAAAAAGAAAATTTCTTTTTGAGTAAGTATAGGGAGAAAGTATTCATTTTTACTGACAGATCAAAGGACCCAGAAACAGGTCGAACAGGGGCAGCTGTACATGTCCCAGGTACCAAAACATTCATAAAAAAGAGATGCACAGATCACCTATCAGTATATGCAGTAGAGGTTATAGCAATAATAATGGCAATAGAATGGATTAAAACTAATGGAGTAAATAAAGCGGTGATTGCATCAAACAGGTGGGCAGCACTCACGAGCATAGTAACAATGAAGTCATGCAAACAACCTAATTTTTGAGACACATAAATTACTGTATGAGATGCAGAAAAGAGGGCTGGAGGTGGAATTAGTGTGGGTCCCAGCGCATGTGGGGGTGGAAGGAAATGAAGAGGTAGATATCCTAGCCAAACAAGCGCTGAAAGCTCCAGGGATAGAAAGACAGGTTTCACTGAGTAAAGCAGAAGGGAAATCCATCATAAAGAAACATATACACAAAAGGTGGCAAGAATACTGGGAATCACAGGATACAGGGAGACATTTGTTCACAATACAGAAACAGGTGGGGGTGGGAAGGAGATTTGGGAGGAACCGGAGGGAGGAAGCAGTAATAACACGATTGAGAATAGGACATACAGGATTAAATGAATCATTGCATAAAATAGGCAAACATGCTAATGGGAGGTGTGAACACTGTGGGGAGAGTGAGACAGTCCGGCATGTGATAATGGAGTGTGTTAAGTATGGGGAGGAGAGGAAGACATTGAAAGCAGTAGTGGAGCAGGCAAAAGAAGTATTTAAACTGGAGCAGATTCTAAAGGTAAAGACAGGCAAAGGTCAGAGACAGTTATTTGAGTTCCTTAGGAAAACCGGGCTAATGGAAAGGATATAGGGATATTGGGTGTTTTTTTTTCTCCTTCCTTTTGGGGGGGGGGATTTGGTTGTCTGGACAACAGGAATAGTCTGTAACTGCCTGATCTCTCGCCATAACCTTCAACCCAGTAGATGGCGGTAATGCCCCATGTTTCAGGAATACACCGCCACTAAACCGGAAAGAAGAAGAAGAAGATATTTCTTTTTGGCTGCTCCGATACTCAGTTTTCAATGGTTTGGTTTGGATTTGGATTTAATGGCTTTGAGCAAATACGTTTGTCCAATGAACCCTCAATGAAAACCCCGAGTGACGAAGATGTCGAAGTGAAAGTGATCACTCCGTTAAGGCTCAGTACTGTCTGCTCCAGTGGAGGAGAAAACTTGCATCTTGTTGGAGCTAGCTGGAGCCGGACAGCTTTTCTGCGGCGTGCAGGTAAACCATCGTCAACTAACAGGCAGTGCCGCAAGTTAAATTCAATTAATTTAATGTCGATCTAAGGTGTGTTTCTGCACCAAACGCCTTTTGATAAGTCGGAAACCAATAGGCGAAATCGGTCACTCAGGGTGCGCGGGAATGGGCTCTGTTGCTACATGGGAGAGAATGAAAAGTTTGAGAACTGTTCGAGTTTCTGTTTGGCAGTCAAGCTCATATTGTTGTTGGTTGAATCAGTAAATAATCTGAGCAGTCAAGAATGGACCGTAGCCAGCCCACTTTTGTCTCATTTCACTGTGACTTGGCGATCACATAATTTTTCAACAGTGGAGCTATGGCCTTGGAAACAACTCCATCTTGTAGAGTGCATCAAGCTTAAAATTTTGACATGTATTTTGGTATATCTATGTTGAACAGCTGAGGAGCTTCTGGCGCTCAACGTTTGACCAAAATCCCATGGGTCATTCCATGCCATTTGAACAATAGGCTTACACCACACCATCTCAGATTTACTTGAAATTTTATTGTGGTAATCAACATGGTATTAGATGAATAATCCCAAAATCTTCGCCTCTTACTCCAATTATTTCCCATGCTGATAGCAATTTTAATGTTTGGAAATAAGTTAAATTATTTTTTTGAGTCCTGTTGAAATTTTCCAGAAATCAAATCTTAATAACTCAGCAATGAAACATGATAGAGACCTGAAATTTCACTTGCTGACTCAGAATTTTGTGTAGATTCCAAATCAGAATTTGTTCCCTGATGATCATGTAGAGTGCCATGAATGTCTAAAATTGAAGAAATTATCAATCTCGTCCATGTTTAGAAGTCCAAGAAAATATTCAAACACAGATCTGTTCTTTATTGTGCTTGCACATTCATAGGTATATTTTCATAAAATATTACATAAATAATTATAAACCCATTCATGCTGAACATATGGAAGTTCAAAAAAGGAAAAAGTGTAAATCACGCACAATCAAATCTGGTGAATTTCAGCAGGCAGCAGAGGTGCTATGGCAATGATATTTGGTGTGTACATTATTAACATCATAAACCACAAATGTATGAAATTTCAGATTTGTGTTCCTCTTATAACCATTTTTATAGTAAGTGACATTTCTACATATTTTCGAGTGCACAAAAATCTAACAAACTAGCTGTATGTACATAGTACGATTACTTTCATCCTAATTAACCTTAATAAGAAGTCATAATCACTTAAATATGAAAGCTAAATCATTTATGAAATGATTATACAAATGATCACTATCAAAAATGTAAATAAATGAGCAAGATATTTGCTTTCAATGCACATATTGGGGTACTTCGGCCTATAAATCAAGTATTATTCTTCATGAATTCCTCATCAGAACTCTGTTACTTCATTCACATTTGGGATGATCTTCTTCATACATGTTGGGCACAATTTCTGTCCCGGTTTAACTGACTTCCCAAGCGTCCCTGTATCTGCATGGCATAATCAATTTGAATAGTTCTCAAAGATCCTTTTATGGGATTCTTATGGACAGCGAAAGGATCACAACAGTTAACTTGTAATGAATTGTATTTCCGTAAATGGTACTTCAAATCTTTATAAACTTAATATCCACATGTTCCCCAAATAGTCACATCATCTGCCATAGACCACGCTCACTCCCACAGCATATTTTTCTTTCGAAGTATCCACACATCAAAAACCTACTTTTTCGAACTCCTCCTACTGTTTAAGCTCTATCTGCACAAAACTTTGCTCTTACAATCTCCAGAAATTTGCAATCAAAAGAAATTTGCTACTCCACAAAGTACGGTACTTATAAATAAACCATTTTTTTCTGCTAGCTAAAAAATGCATATTGTTGCATATTTGTGTGAAAGTCAAAACTGTGAACATCAAACTCTATTCACTGGCTGCAGAGGTCAAGCAGAGGCTCTGTGCCAAATTTGGCCCAAATTGGCCGATAGGGGGCGCTATAAACAGAGAAACATGAAGTGACATGAAAGTTGATCGGATTCGCACAAAATTTGGGGAGTATGATACTGATTCAATGCACCTCCTGGAAACGAAATACAGCTATTTGTATTCCGTGGGCTCCGCGAGACCTGGGGGCCAAGTCGCGTGGGGAGGGTTGGCCTCCTTTCATAACTGCTTGCAGTTCTAGTTCTTAGGGCCCGAGCCGACTGAAAGTCTTCCAAGGACCCTATTGAAATTGTCCTGTTTATTTTTATCAGGGTCCGAGCCGACTGCAAGTCGTCCGAGGACCCTATTGAAATTGTACTGTTTATTAGGGCCCGAACACCGACCGGGCCCAGACCGAAGGTGCGAGGAACCTATTGTTTTTGATGGGATTCTTCTTCTTCTTCTTCTTCCTCCTCTTCTTCTTCTTATTCTGCTGCGAGAACGCATTTTTGAGGGTTTTGCCATGCACGAAAACTCACAAAAATTTGCCCACACGTCAGTCGTCGTGAAAATTGCAAAGTAATATTATTTTTGTGCTTGGACATGCCCCGGTGGCTCTATAGCGCCACCAAACACGCGGCCATTTTGGAATGCACTTGCTCGGATTCTCACAAAAGTTTATAGAGTCATAGTAGTCATCATAAATTTTTTTGTAAATTTTTTTTGAAATTTTTTTGCCTCACAGGAAGTGAGCAATGAGCCATTTCCTGCGTTTTTTCAGATTTTACGAACACATTTTTGAGGGTTTTATCATACTCGAAAACTCACCAAACTTGGCTCATAGACTAGAAATATTACGTTCTTTGATTCGATATCTCATTTGGCACTGGGTGTGACATGGTAGCTCTATAGCGCCCCCTAATACATAATTGCATTTTTGAGGGCCTCAGCATGCTTGAAAACTCACAAAACTTTGCAAACATATTAAGCTGGTCTTACTTTTTATTAGGATTTAGGGTTTACAGATGGATGTGGCAAAATTGCATTACAGCGCCACCTAGAAAATTTCAATGAAGCAGCCCTCGCAGCGTGTTTGACCTACATGTACAAAATTCGGTGGACATGTGTACTATGCCAAGACCTAAAAAAAGTCTCAGGTGCCATTACCTAGACTCCACAGGAAGTCCGCCATTTTTAATTGAATTTGCAAATTTTTTTAATTTTTTGCCATTCACAGGCTTCGTACTTTAACGAACTCCTCCTAGAGATTTTATCCGATCAACTTAAAATTTTTAATTTAACATCTTAAGACCTTCTCGATGTTAAATTACGAAGCTTTTTTGGATTCATTGAACTTTGTATCCGTGGCGTCGCGGCGAATTTCGATGTTCCGCCATGAAAAAGGAAGTTAGTTTTACGCGCACATGCTTTGTGAAATTTGCGCGAAACTTTACAGGCTTTATAGGAGTCCACTTCCAAGTAGACCTATATGTTGATATTAGATTGGGTGTGGTCAGGTGGCTCCACAGCACCCTCTTGAAACGGCCATGTTGAGATAAAAGTGCTTGAATGTTCATGAAATTTGGTGTGATCATTGCTTTGTTCATGTCGGGTTATATTAATTTTTTTGAAATTTTTTGGCCAAACAGGAAGTGAGCTATGCGCCATTTCCTGCGTTTTTCCAAATTTTATAAACACATGTTTGGATGCTCAAGAATACTCGAAATCTTGCAAAAAGTTGCACAAATTATAATTGTCTTATTATCTTTAATTTTATATATCAATTTACACTAAATTTGGCACAATGGCTCTATAGCGCCCCCAATCAGATTTTTAAAAGAATTGCCATTTTGAGGGTCTCAGCATGTTCTAAAACTCACAAAATTTTGTAAATGTATAAAGACCATCATTCGTATTACTCTGACAAAAAACTTATATATAGACATGGCAAAAATGTCACTATAGCGCCCCCTGGAAAATTTTAAATAAGCAGCCCTCGCAGCCTGGTAAACCTACATGTATGAAATTCGGTAGACATGTGGAATATGCCGAGACCTACAAAAAAGACTCTTGGTGCCATGACCTAGACTCTACAGGAAGTCCGCCATTTTTAATTGAATTAGCAAATTTTTAAAATTTTTTGCCATTCACAGGCTTCGTACTTTAACGAACTCCTCCTAGAGATTTTATCCGATCAATTTAAAATTTTGAATTTAACATCTTCAGACCTTCTCGATGTTAAATTGCAAAGCTTTTTTGGATTCGTTGAACTTTGTATCCGTGGCGTCGCGGCGAATTTCGATGTTCCGCCATGAAACAGGAAGTTAGTTTTACGCGCACATGCTTTGTGAAATTTGCGCGAAACTTTACAGGCTTTATAGGAGTCCACTTCCAAGTAGACCTATATGTTGATATTAGATTGGGTGTGGTCAGGTGGCTCCACAGCGCCCTCTTGAAACGGCCATGTTGAGATAAAAGTGCTTGAATGTTCATGAAATTTGGTGTGATCATTGCTTTGTCCATGTCGAGTTATATTAATTTTTTTGAAATTTTTTGGCTAAACAGGAAGTGAGCTATGCGCCATTTCCTGCGTTTTTCCAAATTTTATAAACACGTTTGGATCCTTAAGAATACTCGAAATCTTGCAAAAAGTTGCACAAATTATAATTGTCTTATTATCTTCAATTTTATATATCAATTTACACTAAATTTGGCACAATGGCTCTATAGCGCCCCCAATCAGATTTTTAAAAGAATTGCCATTTTGAGGGTCTCAGCATGTTCTAAAACTCACAAAATTTTGTAAATGTATAAAGACCATCATTCGTATTACTCTGACAAAAAACTTATATTTAGACATGGCAAAAATGTCACTATAGCGCCCCCCTGGAAAATTTTAAATAAGCAGCCCTCGCAGCCTGGTAAACCTACATGTATGAAATTCGGTAGACATGGAATATGCCGAGACCTACAAAAAAGACTCTTGGTGCCATGACCTAGACTCAACAGGAAGTCCGCCATTTTTAATTGAAATTGCAACTTTTTTGGATTTTTCGCCATTCACAGGTGTCGTACTTTAACAACTCCTCCTAGAGATTTCATCCGAACAACTTGAAATTTGGCTAATAGTATCTAAAGACATTGCCGATGTTAAGTTGCGAAGCTTTTTTGGATTCATCGAATTTTGTTTCCATGGCGTTTCAGCAAATTTCGATGTCCCGCCATGAAACAGGAAGTTGGTTTTACTCCCACAAACTTCATGGGTTTTCCCTGAAACTGTCCAAGCTTTATAAAATGGTCCTCCCAAGTATCAATATATGCTAATATTAGATCAAGTGTGGCCAGAAGGCTCCACAGCGACCTCTAGATACGGCTATGTTAAGATAAATGTGCTTGAATGTTCATGAAATTTGGTGTGATCATTGCATTAGTCATTCCGGGTTATGGTTTATTACTTTGGCCAAACAGGTATGAGCTATTAGCTATTTCCTGCGTTTTTCCAAATTTCACCAACATACGTTTGAAGGCCTTAGAATACTCCAAAGCTTGCAGAACCTTGCACAATTTATAATTGTCTTATTCTCTTCAATGTCATCCATCAATTGGCACTAAATGTGGCGTAATGGCTCGATAGCGCCCCCCAATCAGATTTTTAAAAGAAATCTCTTTTGTGGGTCTAAACGTGCTGTAAAAATTACAAAAATCAACACGCTCACGGAGCCTGGTATTACAATTACTATGCTGGAGATTTAGCGCACGGACATGTCAAAATGATACCAAAGCACCCCTCCAGAAAATTTTTGCACTCTCCGCAGGAAACCACATTGTTCACAGTCTAGCAGTGTCCAATGGCTGTGAATGCACACCTGCACCCATCAAGATTTTGCTGCCTCCCCAACGTGCAAGAGGGGTGCGAGGGCCCTTTCAACGCTGTTTGCAGCTTTAATTCTTCTTCTTCTTCTTTTTCTTCTTCTTCTTCTTTTTACTCTGCTGCGAGAACGCATTTTTGAGGGCTTTGCCATGCACAAAAACTCACAAAAATTTGCCCACACGTCATTTGTGGTGAAAATTGCAAACTATTATTTATTTTGTACTTGGACATGTCCTGGTGGCTCTATAGCGCCACCAAACACGCGGCCATTTTGGAACGCACTTGCTCAGATTCTAATGAAATTTTATAGGGTCATAGTAGTCATCATAAATTTTTCTGTCAATTTTTTGAAATTTTCTTGCCACACAGGAAGTGAGCTGTGAGCCATTTCCTGCGTTTTTTCAGATTTTACGAACACATTTTTGAGGGCCTTATCATACTCGAAAACAGACCAAACTTGGTTTTTTGACTAAAAGTATTAAGTTCTTTGATTCGATATCTCATTTGGCAGTGGGTGAGACATGGTAGCTCTATAGCGCCCCCCAATACATAATTGCATTTTTGAGGGCATCAGCATGCCCGAAAACTCACAAAACTTTGCAAACATATTGTGCTGGTGATATTCTTTACTAGGATATAGGGTTTACAGATGAATGTGGCAAAATTGCATTAGAGCGCCACCTAGAAAATTTCAATGAAGCAGCCCTCGCAACGTGTTTAACCTACATGTACAAAAATTCGGTGGACATGTGTATTATGCCAAGACCTAAAAAAAAGTCTCTTGGTGCCATCACCTAGACTCAACAGGAAGTCTGCCATTTTTAATTGAATTTGCAAATTTTTTAAATTTTTTTCCATTCACAGGCGTCGTACTTTAACGAACTCCTCCTAGAGATTTTATCTGATCCACTTAAAATTTTGCGTATGACATCTAAAGATCTTGTCGATGTTAAATCGGTAGCTTTTTTGGATTCATCGAACTTTGTATCCGTGGCGTCGCGGCGAATTTCGATGTTCCGCCATGAAACAGGAAGTTGGTTTTATGCGCGTATGCTTTGTGAAATTTGCCCGAAACTTTACAGGCTTAATAAGAGTCGACTTCCAAATATACCTATATGTTGATATTGGATTGGGTGTGGTCAGGTGGCTCCACAGCGCCCTCTTGACACGGCCATGTTGAGATAAAAGTGCTTGAATGTTCATGAAATTTGGCGTGACAATTGCATGTGTTTTTCTGGGCTGTAATTTTTTTGAAATTTTTTAACCAAACAGGAAGTGAGCTATGAGCCATTTCCTGCGTTATTCCAAATTTTAGGAACACGCGTTTGGAGGTATTACCATACTCAAAAACTTGCAAAACTTTGCAAAAATTTTATTTGTCTGATTGTCTTCAATTTGAGACAGAATTTGGCAGTAAATGTGACATAATGGCTGTATAGCGCCCCCAATCAGATTTTTAAAAGAATTGCCCTTTTGAGGGTCTCAGCTTGCTCAAAAACTCACAAAATTTTGTACAACTCTAAAGCCTATCATCCCTATTACAATAATAAAAAATTTATATATAGGCGTGGCAAAAATGGCATTATAGTTCCCCCCGGAAAATTTCAAATAAGCAGCCCTTGCATCGTGGTTGATCAGCATGTATGAACTTCTGTGAACAAGTGGAATATCCTGCGACCTAAAAAAAAGTCTCTTGGAGCCATGACGTAGACCCAACAGGAAGTTCGCCATTTTTAATTGAAATTTCAACTTTTTTAGATTTTTCGCCATTCGCAGGTGTCGTACTTTAACGAACTCCTCCTAGACATTTTATCCAATCAACTCAAAATTTGGCGAATAATATCTTAAGACCTTGCTGATGTTAAATTGCGACGCTTTTTTGGATATATCGAACGATGTATCCGTGGCATTGCGGCGAATTTCGGCGTCCCGCCTTGAAACAGGAAGTTGGTATAACTCCCACATACTTTGTGGGATTAGTCTGAAACTTTCCAAACTTGAGAAACTTGTCTTCCCAAGTATAAATATATGCTAATATTAGATCGGCAGTGGCCATGTAGCTCCACAGCTCCCTCTAGATACTACCATGTTAAGATAAAAGTGTTTGAATATTCATAAAATTTGGTGTCATCATTGCATGAGTCATTCCGGGCAATGCTTAATTTTTTGAAATTTTTAGGCCAAACAGGAAGTGAGCTCTGAGCTATTTCCTGCGTTTATTTGAATTTTACGAACACACGTTTTAAGGCCTTAGAATGCTGCAAAACTTGAAATAACCTAACAAACATTATGAATGTCTTACTCTCGCCAATGTCATCCACCAATTGGCATTAAATATGGCATAATTGCTCAATAGCGCCCCCAGTGAGATATTTAAAAGTATTGCTCTTTTGATCGTCTAAACATACTGGAAAATGTAAAAAAATCAACACACTCATGGAGCCTGACATTACGATTACCATGTTGTAGATTTTATACACAGGCATGTCAAAATGGTATTGTAGCACCCTGGAGAAAATTTTTGCACTCCCCTTAGGAAACCACAATGTACACAGTCGAGCAGTGGACAGCTGCACCCATCAAGATCTTGCCGCCACCCCAACGTGCACGAGGGGTGCGAGGGCCCTTTCAACGCTGCTTGCAGCTTTAATTAGGGCCCGAGCACCGACCGGTGCCAGGGCCCGGAACGGGTCCTGGCACCGAAGGTGCGAGGAACCTATTGTTTTTGATGGGATTTTTCTTCTTCTTCTTCTTCTTCTTCTTCTTCTTATTCTGCTACGAGAACGCATTTTTGAGGGCTTTGCTATGCACGAAAACTCACAAAAATTTGCCGACACGTCAGTCGTGGTGAAAATTGCAAAGTATTATTATTTTTGTGCTTGGACATGCCCCAGTGGCTCTATAGCGCCACCAAACACGCGGCCATTTTGGAACGCACTTGCTCGGATTCTCTCAAAATTCCATAGGGTCATAGTAGTCATCATAAATTTTTTTTGTCAATTTTTTTGAAATTTTTTTGCCTCACAGGAAGTGAGCTAAGAGCCATTTCCTGCGTTTTTTCAGATTTTACGAACACATTTTTGAGGGCCTTATCATTCTCGAAAACACACCTAACTTGGCTCATAGATTGAAAATATGAAGTTCTTTGATTCAATATCTCATTTGGCACTAGGTGTGTTATGGTGGCTCTATAGCGCCCCCTAATACATAATTGCATTTTTGAGGGCATCAGCATGCTCGAAAACTCACGAAACTTTGCAATCATATTAAGCTGGTCATACTTTTTACTAGAAAGTGGGGTTTACGGATGGATATGGCAAAATTGCATTACAGCGCCACCTAGAAAATTTCAATGAAGCAGCCCTCGCAGTGTGTTTAACCTGCATGTACAAAATTCGGTGGACATGTGTACTATGCCAAGACCTAAAAAAAAGTCTCTTGGTGCCATGACCTAGACTCAACAGGAAGTCCGCCATTTTTAATTGAATTTGCAATTTTTTTTTATTTTTTTCCATTCACAGGCGTCGTACTTTAACGAACTCCTCCGAGAGATTTTATCCGATCAACTTACAATTTCGCATATGACTTTTTAAGACCTGGTCGATGTTAAATTGCGAAGCTTTTTTGGATTCATCGAACTTTGTATCCCTGGCGTCGCGGCGAATTTCGATGTTCCGCCATGAAACAGGAAGTTGGTTTTACGCGCACATGCTTTGTGAGATTTGCGCGAAACTTCACAGGCTTGATAAGAGTCTACTTCCAAGTATACCTATATGTTGATATTAGATTGGGTGTGGTCAGGTGGCTCCACAGCGCCCTCTTGACACGACCATGTTGAGATAAAAGTGCTTGAATGTTCATGAAATTTGGTGTGATCATTGCATTGTTCATGTCGAGTTATTTTAATTTTTTTGAAATTTTTTGGCCAAACAGGAAGTGAGCTATGCGCCATTTCCTGCGTTTTTCCAAATTTTATAAACACATGTTTGGATGCTTAAGAATACTCGAAATCTTGCAAAAAGTTGCACAAATTATAATTGTCTTATTATCCTCAATTTTATATATCAATTTACACTAAATTTGGCACAATGGCTCTATAGCGCCCCCAATCAGATTTTTAAAAGAATTGCCATTTTGAGGGTCTCAGCATGTTCTAAAACTTACAAAATTTTGTAAAAGTATAAAGACCATCATTCGTATTACTCTGACAAAAAACTTATATATATACATGGCAAAAATGTCACTATAGCGCCCCCTGGAAAATTTTAAATAAGCAGCCCTCGCAGCCTGGTAAACCTACATGTATGAAATTCGGTAGACATGTGGAATATGCCGAGACCTACAAAAAATTCTCTTGGTGCCATGACCTACACTCAACAGGAAGTCCTCCATTTTTAATTGAAATTGCAACTTTTTTGGATTGTTGGCCATTCACAGGTGTCGTACTTTAACAAACTCCTCCTAGAGATTTTACCTGATCAACTTAAAATTTGGCATATGACATTGAAAGACGTCGTTGATGGTAAATTGCGAAGCTTTTTTGGATTCATTGAACTTTGTATCCGTGGCGTCGCGGCGAATTTCAATGTTCCGCCATGAAAATGGAAGTTGCTTTGATGAGCATATGCTTTGGGAGATTTACGTGAAACTTTACAGGCTTAATGATAGTCTAATTCCAAATATACCTATATGTTGATATTGGAGTGGGTGTGGTCAGGTGGCTCTACAGCGCCCTCTAGACACGGCCATGTTGATATAAAAATGCTTGAATGTTCATGAAATTTTGGTCTGATCATTGCATTTGTTTTTCTGGGCTGTGCTGATTTTTTTGAAATTTTTCGGCCAAACAGGAAGTGAGCTATGAGTCATTTCCTGCGTTATTCCAAATTTTATGAACACACATTTGAAGGCCTTAGCATACTCGAAAACTTGCGAAACTTAGCTAAAATTTTATTTGTCACATTGTCTTCAATTTGAAAAAAAAATTGGCAGTAAATGAGGCATCATGGCTCTATAGCGCCCCCAATACAATTTTTAAAAGAATTACCCTTTTGAGGGTTTCAGCATGCTCAAAAACTCACAAAATTTTGTACAGTTTTAAAAACCATCATTCCTATTACACTGATAAAAAATTTACAAATAGGCGTGGCAAAAATGGCATTATAGCGCCCCCTGGAAAATTTCAAATAAGCAGCCCTCGCAGCCCGGTAAACCCACATGTATGAAATTCGGTAGACATGTGGAATATGCCGAGACCTGCAAAAAAGTCACTTGGTGCCATGACCTAGACTCAACAGGAAGGCTGCCATTTTTAATTGAAATTGCAACTTTTTTTAATTTTTTTTGCCATTCAAAGGTGTTGTACTTTAACGAACTCCTCCTCGAGATTTTATCTGATCAACTTAAAATTTGGCATATAATATCTAAAAACCTTGCTGACGTTAAATTGCGAAGCTTTTTTGATTTCATCGAACGATGCATCCGTGGCGTCACGGCGAATTTTGATGTCCTGCCATGAAACAGAAAGTTGCTTTCAATTCCACATACTTTGTGGGATTTCCCTGAAACTTTCCAAGCTTGATAAAATTGTCCGCCCAAGTATAGATTTATGCTTATTTTATATCGAGAGGTGCCAGGTGGCTCCACAGCGCCCTCTAGATATGGCCATGTTCAGATAAAAGTGCTTAAGTTCATGAAATTTGGTATGATCATTGCATTAGTCATTCTCCGCAATTGTTAATTTTTTGAAATTTTTTTGCCAAACAGAAAGAGAGCTATGAGCTATTTCCTGCGTTTTTCCAAATTTTATGAACACACGTTTTAAGGCCTTAGAATGCTCCAAAACTTGCAAAACCATCCAAAAATTAGAACTGTCTTATTCTCTTCAATACATCCATCGATTCGCACTTAATGGGGCATAATGGCTCTATAGCGCCCCCAATAATATTTGTAAAAGAATTGCTCCTTTGAAAGTCTAAACATGCTGGAAAATTTACAAAAATCAAAACACTCATGGAGCCCCATATTACGATTACTGTGTTGTAGATTTTGTGCACAGGCAAGTCAAAATGGTATCATAGCGCCCCTCCAGAAAATTTTTGCACTCCCATCAGGAAACCACATTGTACGCGGTCCAGCTGTGTCCAATGGCTCTGAATGGAAACCTGCAGCCATCAAGATCTTGCTGCCACCCCAATGTGCACAGGGGGGGCGAGGGCCCTTTCAACGCTGCTTGCAGCTTTAATTCTTCTTCTTCTTCTTCTTCTTCTTTTTATTCTGCTGCGAGAACGCATTTTTGAGGGCTTTGCCATGCACGAAAACTCACAAAAATTTGCCCACACGTCAGTCGTCGTGAAAATTGCAAAATATTATTATTTTTGTGCTTGGACATGCCCCGGTGGCTCTATAGCGCCACCAAACATGCAGCCATTTTGGAACGCACTTGCTCGGATTCTCACGAAATTTTATAGAGTCATAGTAGTCATCATAAATTTTTTTGTCAATTTTTTGGAAATTTTTTTGCCTCACAGGAAGTGAGCTATGAGCCATTTCCTGCGTTTTTTCAGATTTTACGAACACATTTTTGAGGGTTTTATCATACTCCAAAACTCACCAAACTTAGCTCATAGACTACAAATATTACGTTCTTTGATTCGATATCTCATTTGGCACTGGGTGTGACATAGTAGCTCTATAGCGCCCCCTAATACATAATTACATTTTTGAGGGCCTCAGCATGCTTGAAAACTCACAAAACTTTGCAAACATATTAAGCTGGTCTTACTTATTACTAGGATTTAGAGTTTACAGATGGATGTGGCAAAATTGCATTACAGCGCCACCTAGAAAATTTCAATGAAGCAGCCCTCGCAGCGTGTTTGACCGACATGTACAAAATTCGGTGGACATGTGTACTATGCCAAGACCTAAAAAAAAGTCTCTAGGTGCCATGACCTAGACTCAACAGGAAGTCTGCCATTTTTAATTGAATTTGCAAATTTTTTAAATTTTTTGCCATTCACAGGCTTCGTACTTTAACGAACTCCTCCTAGAGATTTTATCTGATCAACATAAAATTTTGAATTTAACATCTTAAGACCTTGTCGATGTTAAATTGCGAAGCTTTTTTGGATTCATTGAACTTTGTATCCGTGGCGTCACGGCGAATTTTGATGTTCCGCCATGAAACAGGAAGTTGGTTTTACGCGCACATGCTTTGTGAGATTTGCGCGAAACTTTACAGGCTTTATAGGAGTCCACTTCCAAGTAGACCTATATGTTGATATTAGATTGGTTGTGGTCAGGCTCCACAGCGCCCTCTTGAAACGGCCATGTTGAGATAAAAGTGCTTGAATGTTCATGAAATTTGGTGTGATCATTGCATTGTTCATGTCGAGTTATTTTAATTTTTTTTAAATTTTTTGGTCAAACAGGAAGTGAGCTATGCGCCATTTCCTGCGTTTTTCCAAATTTTAAAAACACATGTTTGGATGCTTAAGAATACTCGAAATCTTGCAAAAAGTTGCACAAATTATAATTGTCTTATTATCTTCAATTTTATATATCAATTTACACTAAATTTGGCACAATGGCTCAATAGCGCCCCCAATCAGATTTTTAAAAGAATTGCCATTTTGAGGGTCTCAGTATGTTCTAAAACTCACATATTTGTAAATGTATAAAGACCATCATTCGTATTACTCAGACAAAAAACTTATATATATACATGGCAAAAATGTCACTATAGCGCCCCCTGGAAAACTTTAAATAAGCAGCCCTCGCAGCGTGTTTAACTTACATGTACAAAATTCGGTGGACATATGTACTATGCCAAGACCTAAAAAAAAGTCTCTAGGTGCCATGACCTAGACTCAACAGGAAGTCCGCCATTTTTAATTGAATTTGCAAATTTTTTAAATTTTTTGCCATTCACAGGCGTCGTACTTTAACGAACTCCTCCCAGAGATTTTATCCGATCAACTTAAAATTTCGCATATGACATCTAAAGACCTTGTCGATGTTAAATTGCGAAGCTTTTTTGGATTCATCGAACTTTGTATCCGTGGCGTCGCGGCGAATTTCGATGTTCCGCCACGAAACAGGAAGTTGCTTTGATGCGCGTATGCTTTGTGAAATTTGCCTGAAACTTTACAGGCTTCATTAGAGTCGACTTCTTAACATACCTTTATTTTCATATTGGATTGGGTGTGGTCAGGTGGCTCCACAGCGCCCTCTTGCCACGGACATGTTGAGTTAAAAGTGCTTGAATGTTCATGAAATTTGGTCTGATCATTACATTTGTTTTTTGGGGCTATGCCTATTTTTTTAAAATTTTTCGGCCAAACAGGAAGTGAGCTATGAGCAATTCCCTGCGTTATTCCAAATTTTGCGAACACACGTTTGAAGGCCTCAGCATACTCGAAAACTTGCAAAACTTTGCACAAATCATATTTGTCTGATTGTCTTCAATTTGAGGCAGAAATTGGCAGTAACTGTGGCATAATGACCCTATAGCGCCCCCAATCAGATTTTCGAAAGAATTACCCTTTTGAGGGTCTCAACATGCTCAAAAACTCACAAAATTTTGTACAATTCTAAAGACCATCATTCCTATTACACTGATAAAAAATTTACATATAGGCCTGGCAAAAATGGCATTATAGCGCCCCCTGGAAAATTTCAAATAAGCAGCCCTTGCATCGTGGTTGACCTGCATATATGAACTTCGGTGGACATGTGGAATATCTTGAGACCTAAAAAAAAGTCTCTTGGAGCCATGACCTAGACCCAACGGGAAGTTTGCCATTTTTAATTGAAATTTCAACTTTTTTAGATTTTTCGCCATTCGCAGGTGTCGTACTTTAACGAACTCCTCCTAGAGATTTTATCCGATCAACTTAAAATTTCGCATATGACGTCTAAAGACCTTGTCGATGTTAAATTGCGAAGCTTTTTTGAATCAATCGAACTATGTATCTGTGGCGTCGCGGCGAATTTCGATGTTCCGCCCTGAAACAGGTCGTTGGTTTTACGCGCACATGCTTTGTGAGATTTGTGCGAAACTTCAAAGGCTTGATAAGAGTCTACTTTCAAGTATACCTATATGTTGATATTAGATTGGGTGTGGTCAGGTGGCTCCACAGCGCCCTCTTGACACGGCCATATTGAGATAAAAGTGCTTGATTGTTCATGAAATTTAGTGTGATCATTGCATGAGTCATGTCAGGGAATGATAATTTTTTTGAAATTTTTTGGCCAAACAGGAAGTGAGCTATGAGCCATTTCCTGTGTTTTTCCAAATTTTAGAAACACATGTTTGGAAGCCTTAGAATACTCGAAATCTTGCAAAAAGTTGCACAAATTTTAATTGCCTTATTGTCTTCAATTTTATATATCAATTTACACTAAATTAGGCACAATGGCTCTTTCGCGCCCCCAATCAGATTTTTGAAAGAATTGCCCTTTTAAGGGTCTCACCATGTTCAAAAACTCACAAAATTCTTTAAATGTATAAAGACCATCATTTGTATTACTTTGACAAGAAACTTACTTATAGGCATGGCAAAAATTTCATTATAGCGCCCCCTGGAAAATTTCAAATAAGCAGCCCTCGCAGCCCGGTAAACCTACATCTATGAAATTTGGTATACATGTGGAATATGCCGAGACCTGAAAAAAAGTCTCTTGGTGCCATGACCTAGACTCAGCAGGAAGTCCGCCATTTTTAATTAAAATTGCAAATTTTTTGGATTTTTCGCCATTCACAAGTGTCGTACTTTAACGAACTCCTCCGAGAGGTTTTATCCGATCAACTTACAATTTGGCAACTGATATTACGGGACATTGCCGATGTTAAATTGCAAAGCTTTTTTGGATTCATTGAACGATGAATCCAAGGCGACGCGGCGAATTTCGATGTTCCGCCATGAAACAGGAAGTTGGTTTTACTCCAACATAATTGGTGGGATTTTTCCTGAAACTTTCCAAGCTTCATAAAAGTGTCCTCCCAAATATAAATATATGCTGATATTGGATCAGGAGGTGCCAGGTGGCTCCACAGCGCCCTCTAGATATGGCCATGTTAAGATAAAAGTGCTTGAATGTTCATGAAATTTGGTCTGATCATTGCATTAGTCATTCCGGGCAAGGGTTAATTTTCGAAAAATTTTTGGCCAAACAGGAAGTGAGCTATGAGCTATTTCCTGCGTTTTTCCAAATTTTACGAAAACACGTTTAAAGGCCTTAGAATGCTCCAAAACTTGTAAAACCTTGCACAAATTTTAAGTGTCTTCTTCTCTTCAATACATCCATCAATTGGCACTAAATGGGGCATAATGGCTCTATAGCGCCCCCAATAATATTTAAAAAAGAATTGCTCTTTTGAAAGTCTAAACATGCTGGAAAATTTACAAAAATCAAAACACTCATGGAGCCCCGTATTACGATTACTGTGTTGTAGATTTTGTGCACAGGCAAGTCAAAATGGTATCATAGCGCCCTCCAGAAAATTTTTGCACTCCCATCAGGAAACCACATTGTACGCGGTCCAGCTGTGTCCAATGGCTCTGAATGGACACTTGCAGCCATCAAGATCTTGCTGCCACCCCAATGTGCACAGGGGGGGCGAGGGCCCTTTCAACGCTGCTTGCAGCTTTAATTATTATTATTCTGCTGCGAGAACGCATTTTTGAAGGCTTTACCATGCACGAAAACTCACAAAAATTTGCACACACGTCAGACGTGGTGAAAATTACAAAGTTTTATTGTGTTTGTGCTTGGACATGCCCCAGTGGCTCTATAGCGCCACCAAACACTCGGCCATTTTGGAACGCACTTGCTCGGATTCTCATGAAATTCAACAGGGCCACAGCAGTCATAATACATTTTTTTGTCAATTTTTTTGAAATTTTTTTGCCTCACAGGAAGTGAGCTATGAGCCATTTCCTGCGTTTTTTCAGATTTTACGAACACATTTTTGAGGGCCTTATTATGCTCGAAAATTCACCAAACTTGGCTCATAGACTAAAAATATTAAATACTTTGATTCGATATCTCATTTGGCACTGGGTTTGACATGGTAGCTCTATAGCGCCCCCTAACACATAATTGCATTTTTGAGGGCCTCTGCATGCTCGAAAACTCACGAAACTTTGCAGACCTATTAAGCTGGTCATACTATTTACTAAGATATAGGGTTTGAAGAAAATTGTGGCAAAATTGCATTACAGCGCCACCTAGAAAATTTCAATGAAGCAGCCCTCGCAGCGTGTTTAATCTACATGTTCCAAATTCGGTGGACATATGTACTATGCCAAGACCTAAAAAAAAGTCTCTTGGTGCCATGACCTAGACTCAACAGGAAGTCAGCCATTTTTAATTGAATTTGCAATATTTTTAAATTTTTTGCAATTCACAGGCATCGTACTTTAACGAACTCCTCCTAGAGATTTTATCTGATCAACTTGAAATTTGGCATATGACATTGAAAGACGTCGTCGATGTTAAATTGCGAAGCTTTTTTGGATTCATTGAACTTTGTATCCGTGGCGTCGCGGCGAATTTCTTTGTTCCGCCATGAAAATTGAAGTTGCTTTTATGAGCATATGCTTTGGGAGATTTACGTGAAACTTTACAGGCTTAATGATGGTCTAATTCCAAATATACGTATATGTTGATATTGGAGTGGGTGTGGTCGGGTGGCTCTACAGCGCCCTCTTGACACGGCCATGTTGATATAAAAGTGCTTGAATGTTCATGAAATTTGGTCTGATCATTAGGGCCCGAGCACCGACCGGTGCCAGGGCCCGGAACGGGTCCTGGCACCGAAGGTGCGAGGAACCTATTGTTTTTGATGGGATTCTTCTTCTTCTTCTTCTTCTTCTGCTACGAGAACGCATTTTTGAGGGCTTTGCCATGCACGAAAACTCACAAAAATTTGCCCACACGTCAGTCGTGGTGAAAATTGCAAAGTATTATTATTTTTGTGCTTGGTCATGCCCCGGTGGCTCTATAGCGCCACCAAACACAAGGCCATTTTGGAACGCACTTGCTCGGATTCTCACGAAATTTGATAGGGTCAAAGAAGTCATCTTATATTTTTTTGTCAATTTTTTTGAAATTTTTTTGCCACACAGGAAGTGAGCTATGAGCCATTTCCTGCGTTTTTTCAGATTTTACGAACACATTTTTGAGGGCCTTATCATACTCGAAAAGACACCAAACTTCACATTTATAGGCTTAAATTATTAAGTTCCTTGATTCGATATCTCATTTGGCACTATGTGTGACATGGTGGCTCTATAGCGCCCCCTAATACATAATTGCATATTTGAGGGCATCAACATTCTTGAAAACTCACAAAACTTTGCAAACACATTAAGCTGGTCATACTATTCACTAGGATATAGGGTTCACAGATAAATGTTGCAAAATTGCATTACAGCGCCACCTAGAAAATTTCAATGAAGCAGCCCTTGCAGCGTGTTTAACCTACATGTACAAAATTCGATGGACATGTATACTAGGCCAAGACCTAAAAAAAAGTCGCTTGGTGCCATGACCTAGACTCAACAGGAAGTCTGCCATTTTTAATTGAATTTGCAAATTTTTTAAATTTTTTGCCATTCACAGGCATCGTACTTTCACGAACTCCTCCTAGAGATTTTATCCGATCAAGGTAAAATTTCGCATATGACATCTTAAGACCTTGGCAATGTTAAATTGCGAAGCTTTTTTTGATTCATTGAACTTTGTATCCGTGGCGTCGCGGCGAATTTTGATGTTCCGCCATGAAACAGGAAGTTGGTTTTACGCACACATGCTTTGTGAGAGTTGCGCGAAACTTCACAGGCTTGATAATAGTCTACTTCCAAGTATACCCACATGTTGATATTGGATTGGTTGTGGTCAGGTGGCTCCACAGCGCCCTCTTGACACGGCCATGTTGAGATAAAAGTGCTTTCATGTTCATGAAATTTGGTGTGGTCATTGCGTTTGTCATGTCAAGTGATGATAATTTTTTTGAAATTTTTTGGCCAAACAGGAAGTGAGCTATGAGCCATTTCCTCCGTTTTTCCAAATTTTAGAAACACATGTTTGGAAGCCTTAGAATACTCAAAATCTTGCAAAAAGTTGCCCAAATTATAATTGTCTTATTGTCTTCAATTTTATACATCAATTTACACTAAATTTGGCACAATGGCTCTTTAGCGCCCCCAATCAGATTTTTAAAAGAATTGCCCTTTTGAGGGTCTCAGCATGTTCGAAAACTCGCAAAATTTTGTAAATGTATAAAAACCATCATTCGTATTACTCTGACAAAAAACTTACAAATCGACATGGCAAAAATGTCATTATAGCGCCCCCTGGAAAATTTCAAATAAGCAGCCCTCGCAGCTCGGTAAACCTACATGTATGAAATTTGGTAGACATGTGGAATATGCCGACACCTAAAAAAAAGTCTCTTGGTGCCATGACCTAGACTCAGCAGGAAGTCCGCCATTTTTAATTGAAATTGCAAATTTTTTAGATTTTTTGCCATTCACAGGTGTCGTTCTTTAACGAACTCCTCCTAGAGATTTTTTCCGATCAACTTAAAAATTGGCGAATAATATCTAAATACCTTGCTGATACTAAATTGCAAAGCTTTTTTGGATTTATCGAACGATGTATCCGTGGCGTCATGGCGAATTTTGATGTCCTGCCATGAAACAGGAAGTTGCTTTCAATTCCACATACTTTGTGGGATTTGCCTGAAACTTTCCAAGCTTGATAAAATTGTCCGCCCAAGTATAGATATATGCTTATTTTATATCGAGAGGTGCCAGGTGGCTCCACAGCGCCCTCTAGATATGGCCATGTTCAGATAAAAATGCTTGAAAGTTTATGAAATTTGGTATGATCATTGCATTAGTCATTTTCCGCAATTGTTAATTTTTTGAAATTTTTTTGCCAAACAGGAAGTGAGCTATGAGCTATTTCCTGCGTTTTTCCAAATTTCACGAACACACGTTTGAAGGCCTTAGAATACTCCAAAGCTTGCAAAACCTTGCACAACAAATAATTGTCTTATACTCTTCAATGTCATCCATCAATTGGCACTAAATGTGGCATAATGGCTCGATAGCGCCCCCAATCAGATTTTTAAAAGAAATCCCTTTTGAGGGTCTAAACTTGCTGTAAAATTTACAAAAATCATCAAGCTCAAGGAGCCTGGTATTACGATTACAATGCTGGAGATTTTGCGCACGGGCATTTCAAAATGATATCAAAGCCTCCCTCCAGAAATTTTTGCACACTCCGCAGGAAACCACATTGTTCACAGTCTAGCAGTTGTCCAAAGGCTGTGAATGCACACCTGCACCCATCAAGATTTTGCTGCCTCCCCAACGTGCAAGAGGGGTGCGAGGGCCCTTTCAACGCTGCTTGCAGCTTTAATTGCATTTGTTTTTCTGGGCGGTGCTGATTTTTTTGAAATTTTTCGGCCAAACAGGAAGTGAACTATGAGTCATTTCCTGCGTTATTCCAAATTTTATGAACACACATTTGAAGGCCTTAGCATACTCGAAAACTTGCAAAACTTAGCTAAAATTTTATTTGTCACATTGTCTTCAATTTGAAACAAAAATTGGCAGTAAATGAGGCATCATGGCTCTATAGCACCCCCAATACGATTTTTAAAAGAATTACCCTTTTGAGGGTTTCAGCATGCTCAAAAACTCACAAAATTTTGTACAATTTTAAAGACCATCATTCCTATTACACTGATAAAAAATTTACAAATAGGCGTGGCAAAAATGGCATTATAGCGCCCCCTGGAAAATTTCAAATAAGCAGCCCTCGCAGCCCGATAAACCCACATGTATGAAATTCGGTAGACATGTGAGATATGCCGAGACCTACAAAAAAGTCTCTTGGTGCCATGACCTAGACTCAACAGGAAGGCTGCCATTTTTAATTGAAATTGCAACTTTTTTTTATTTTTTTTGCCATTCACAGGTGTCGTTCTTTAACGAAGTCCTCCTAGAGATTTTATCCGATCAACTTAAAATTTGGCATATAACATCCTAAAACCTTGCTGACGTTAAATTGCGAAGCTTTTTTGATTTCATCGAACGATGCATCCGTGGCGTCACGGCGAATTTTGATGTCCTGCCATGAAACAGGAAGTTGCTTTCAATTCCACATACTTTGTGGAATTTGCCTGAAACTTTCCAAGCTTGATAAAATTGTCCGCCCAAGTATAGATATATGCTTATTTTATATCGAGAGGTGCCAGGTGGCTCCACAGCGCCCTCTAGATATGGCCATGTTCAGATAAAAATGCTTGAAAGTTTATGAAATTTGGTATGATCATTGCATTAGTCATTTTCCGCAATTGTTAATTTTTTGAAATTTTTTTGCCAAACAGGAAGTGAGCTATGAGCTATATCCTGCGTTTTTCCAAATTTTACGAACACACGTTTTAAGGCCTTAGAATGCTCCAAAACTTGCAAAACCATCCATAAATTAGAACTGTCTTATTCTCTTCAATACATCCATCAATTGGCACTAAATGGCGCATAATGGCTCTATAGCGCCCCCAATAATATTTATAAAAGAATTGCTCTTTTGAAAGTCTAAACATGCTGGAAAATTTCCAAAAATCAAAACACTCATGGAGCCCCGTATTACGATTACTGTGTTGTAGATTTTGTGCACAGGCAAGTCAAAATGGTATCATAGCGCCCTCCAGAAAATTTTTGCACTCCCATCAGGAAACCACATTGTACGCGGTCCAGCTGTGTCCAATGGCTCTGAATGGACACTTGCAGCCATCAAGATCTTGCTGTCACCCCAATGTGCACAGGAGGGGGCGAGGGCCCTTTCAACACTGCTTGCAGCTTTAATTAGGGCCCGAGCACCGACCGGTGCCAGGGCCCGGAACGGGTCCTGGCACCGAAGGTGCGAGGAACCTATTGTTTTTGATGGGATTTTTCTTCTTCTTCTTCTTCTTATTATTATTATTCTGCTGCGAGAACGCATTTTTGAAGGCTTTACCATGCACAAAAACTCACAAAAATTTGCACACACGTCAGAATTGGTGAAAATTACAGAGTTTTTTTGTTTTTGTGCTTGGACATGCCCCAGTGGCTCTATAGCGCCACCAAACACAGGGCCATTTTGGAACGCACTTGCTCGGATTCTCATGAAATTCGACAGGGCTCCAGCAGTCATAATAAATTTTTTTGTCAATTTTTTTGAAATTTTTTTGCCTCACAGGAAGTGAGCTATGAGCCATTTCCTGCGTTTTTTCAGATTTTACGAACACATTTTTGAGGGCCTTATGATGCTCGAAAATTCACCAAACTTGGCTCATAGACTAAAAATATTAAATACTTTGATTCGATATCTCATTTGGCACTGGGTTTGACATGGTAGCTCTATAGCGCCCCCTAATACATAATTGCATTTTTGAGGGCCTCAGCATGCTCGAAAACTCACAAAACTTTGCAGACCTATTGAGCTGGTCATACTATTTACTAGGATATAGGGTTTGAAGAAAAATGTGGCAAAATTGCATGATAGCGCCACCTTGAAAATTTCAATGAAGCAGCCCTCGCAGCGTGTTTAATCTACATGTTCCAAATTCGGTGGACATATGTACTATGCCAAGACCTAAAAAAAAGTCTCTTGGTGCCATGACCTAGACTCAACAGGAAGTCAGCCATTTTTAATTGAATTTGCAATTTTTTAAAATTTTTTGCAATTCACAGGCATCGTACTTTAACGAAGTCCTCCTAGAGATTTTATCTGATCAACTTAAAATTTGGCATATGACATTGAAAGACGTCGTCGATGTTAAATTGCGAAGCTTTTTTGGATTCATCGAACTTTGTATCCGTGGCGTCGCGGCGAATTTCAATGTTCCGCCATGAAAATGGAAGTTGCTTTTATGAGCATATGCTTTGGGAGATTTACGTGAAACTTTACAGGCTTAATGATAGTCTAATTCCAAATATAGCAGTATGTTGATATTGGAGTGGGTGTGGTCAGGTGGCTCTACAGCGCCCTCTTGACACGGCCATGTTGATATAAAAGTGCTTGAATGTTCATGAAATTTGGTCTGATCATTGCATTTGTTTTCCTGGGCTGTGCTGAATTTTTTGAAATTTTTCGGCCAAACAGGAAGTGAGCTATGAGCCATTTCCTGCGTTATTCCAAATTTTATGAACACACATTTGAAGGCCTTAGCATACTCGAAAACTTGCAAAACTTTGCTAAAAGTTTATTTGTCACATTGTCTTCAATTTGAAACAAAAATTGGCAGTAAATGAGGCATCATGGCTCTATAGCGCCCCCAATACAATTTTTAAAAGAATTACCCTTTTGAGGGTTTCAGCATGCTCAAAAACTCACAAAATTTTGTACAGTTTTAAAAACCATCATTCCTATTACACTGATAAAAAAAATTACAAATAGGCGTGGCAAAAATGACATTATAGCGCCCCCTGGAAATTTTCAAATAAGCAGCCCTCGCAGCCCGGTAAACCTACATGTATGAAATTCGGTAGACATGTGGAATATGCCGAGACCTACAAAAAAGTCTCTTGGTGCCATGACCTAGACTCAACAGGAAGGCTGCCATTTTTAATTGAAATTGCAACTTTTTTTTTTTTTTTTGCCATTCCCAGGTGTCGTACTTTAACGAACTCCGCCTAGAGATTTAATCCGATCAGCTCACAATTTGGCAAATCATATCTAAAGACCTTGCTGATGTTAAATTGCGAAGCTTTTTTGGATTCATTGAACGATGTATCCGTGGCATCGTGGCGAATTTCGGTGTCCCGCCATGAAACAGGAAGTTGGTTTTACTCTCAAATACTTGGTGGGATTAGCCTGAAACTTTCCAAGCTTAATAAAATTGTCCTCCCAAGTATAAATATATGCTACGATTAGATTGGGAGTGGCGATGTTGCTCCACGGCGCCCTCTAGATACGACCATGTTAAGATAAAAGTGCTTGAATATTCATGAAATTTGGTGTGATCATTGCATTAGTCATTCCAGGCAATGCTTAATTTTAAAAAATTTTTTGGCCTACCAGGAAGTGAGCTATGAGCTATTTCCTGCGTTTTTCCGAATTTTACTAACGCACGTTAGAATGGTCCAAAAGTGTTAAATGTGGCAAAAATTATCATTCTCTTAATGTCTTGAATTTAATACTTTAACTGGGACGAAATGTGGCATAATGGCTCTATAGCGCCCCCAGTCAGATTTATAAAAGAATTGCCCTTTTGAAGGTCTAAACATGCTGGAAAATTTCCAAAAATCAACACACTCATGGAGCTCGGTATTAAAATTACTGTTGTAGATTTTGCGCACAGGCATGTCCAAATTCTATCATAGCGCCTTCCTCAGGAAACAACATTGTACGCGGTCCAGCAGAGTCCAATGGCTCTGAATGGACACCTGCAGCCATCAAGATCTTGCTGCCACCCCAACGTGCACGAGGGGGGCGAGGGCCCTTTCAACGCTGCTTGCAGCTTTAATTATTTTTGTGCTTGGACATGCCCCAGTGGCTCTATAGCGCCACCAAACATGCAGCCATTTTGGAACGCACTTCCTTTGATTCTCACGAAATTCAATAGGGTCATAGATGTCATAATAAATTTTTTTGTCAATTTTTTGGAAATTTTTTTGCCACACAGGAAGTGAGCTATGAGCCATTTCCTGCGTTTTTTCAGATTTTACGAACACATTTTTGAGGGCCTTATCATACTCGAAAACTCACCAAACTTGGCTCATTGACTAAAAGTATTAAGTTCTTTCATTCGATATCTCATTTGGCACTGGGTGTGACATGGTAGCTCTATAGCGCCCCCTAATACATTATTGCATTTTTGAAAGCCTCAACATGCTCGACAACTCACGAAACTTTGCAAACATATTAAGCTGGTCATACTTTTTACTAGGATATAGGGTTTACAGATGGATTTGGCAAAATTGCATTACAGCGCCACCTAGAAAATTTCAATGAAGCAGCCCTCGCAGCGTGTTTAACCTACATGTACAAAATTCGGTGGACATGTGTACTATGCCAAGACCTAAAAAAAAGTCTCTTGGTGCCATGACCTAGACTCAACAGGAAGTCCGCCATTTTTAATTGAATTTGCAACTTTTTAAAATTTTTTGCCATTCACAGGCTTTGTACTTTATCGAACTCCTCCTAGAGATTTTATCCGATCAACTTGAAATTTGGCACAGGCCATCTAAAGACCTTCTCCATGTTAAATTGAAATTTCGAAATTTGTGTCCGTGGCCTTGCGGCGAATTTCGAAGTTCCGCCATGAAACTGGAAGTTGCTTTTATGAGCACATGATTGCGCAAAACTTTACAGGCTTGATAAGAGTCTACTTCCAAGTAAACCTATATGTTGATATTGGATTGGGTGTGGTCAGGTGGCTCCACAGCGCCCTCTTGACACGGCCATGTTGACATAAAAGTGCTTGAATGTTCATGAAATTTGGTCTGATCATTGCATTTGTTTTTTTGGGCTATGCTTATTTTTTAGAAAATTTTCGGCCAAACAGGAAGTGAGCTATGAGCCATTTCCTGCGTTACTCCAAATTTTACGAACACACATTTGAAGACCTGAGCATACTCGAAAACATGCAAAACTTTGCAAAAATTATATTTGTCTGATTGTCTTCAATTTGAGACAAAAATTGGCAGTAAATGTGGCATTGTGGCTCTATAGCGCCCCCAATCAGATTTTTAAAAGAATTGCCCTTTTGAGGGTCTCAGCATGCTCAAAAACTCACAAAATTTTGTACAATTCTAAAGACCATCATTCCTACTACACTGATCAAAAATTTACTTATAGGCGTGGCAAAAATGGCATTATAGCGCCCCCTGGAAAATTTCAAATAAGCAGCCCTCGCATCGTGGTTGACCTGCATGGATGAAATTCGGTGGACATGTGGAATATGCCAAGACCTAAAAAAAAGTCTCTTGGTGCCATGACCTAGACTCAACAGGAAGTCCGCCATTTTTAATTGAAATTGCAAATTTTTTGGATTTTTCGCCATTCACAGGTGTCCTACTTTAACGAACTCCTCCTACAGATTTTATCCGATCAACTTAAAATTTGGCAAGTAATATTTAAAGACCTTGCTGATGTTGAATTGCAAAGCTTTTTGGATTGATGCAACGAGGTATCCATGGCGTCGCGGCGAATTTTGATGTCCCACCATGAAACAGAAAATTGCTTTTACTCCCACATACTTCGTTCGATTTGCCTGAAACTTTCCAAGCTTGATAATATTGTCCTCCAAAGTATAAATACATGCTAATATTAGATAGGGAGTGGCCAGGTGGCTCCACAGCGCCCTCTTGATTCGGGCATGTTAAGTTAAAAGTGCTTGAATGTTCATGAAATTTAGGGTGATCATTGCATTAGTCATTCTGGGCAATGGTTAATTGTTTGAAATTTATTGCATAAACAGGAAGTGAGCTATGAGCTATTTCCTGTGTTTTTCCAAAATTTTACGAACTCATGTTTTCAGGCCTTAGAATGCCCCAAAACTTAAAAAACATCATAAATGTCTTATTTTCTTCAATGTCATCCATCAATTAGCATTAAATATGGCATAATGGCTCTATAGCGCCCCAAGTCAGATATTTAAAAGTATTGCTCCTTTGATTGCCTAAACATACTGGAAAATTTACAGAAATCGACACACTCATGGAGCTTGACATGACAATTACCTTGTTGTAGATTTTGCACACAGGTATTTGAAAATGGTATTGTAGCGCCCTCTAGAAAATTTTAGCACTCCCCTCAGGAAACCACATTGCACACAGTCTAGCAGTGCCCAATGGCTCTTAATGGACACCTGCAGCCATCAAGATTTTTCTGCCACCCTAACGTGCGCGAGGGGGGCGAGGGCCCTTTCAACGCTGCTTGCAGCTTTAATTATTTTTGTGCTTGGACATGCCCCGCAGGCTCTATAGCGCCACCAAACACACTGCCATTTTGGAACGCACTTGCTCGGAATCTAATGAAATTTTATAGGGTGATAGTAGTTATCATAAATTTTTTTGTCAATTTTTTTGAATTTTTTTTGCCCGACAGGAAGTGAGCTATGAGCCATTTCCTGCGTTTTTTCAGATTTTACGAACATATTTTTGAGGGCCTTATCATACTCGAAAACAGACCAAACTTGGCTTATTGAATTAAAATATGAAGTTCTTCGATTTGATATCTCATTTGGCACTGGGTATGACATGGTGGCTCTATAGCGCCCCCTAATACATAATTGCATTTTTGAAGGCATCAGCATGCTCGAAAACTCACGAAACTTTGCAAACATATTAAACTGGTCATACTATTTACAAAAATATAGAATTTACAGATGGATGTGGCAAAATTGCACTACAGCGCCACCTAGAAAATTTCAATGAATTAGCCCTTGCAGCGTGTTTAAGCTACATGTTCGAAATTCGGTGGACGTGTACTATGCCAAGACCTAAAAAAAAGTCTCTTGGTGCCATGACCTAGACTCAACAGGAAGTCCGCCATTTTTAATTGAATTTGCAAATTTTTTTTATTTTTTGCCATTTACAGGCGTCGTACTTTAACTTTCGATGTCCCGCCATTAAACAGGAAGTTGGGTTTACTCCCACATACTTCCTGGGTTTTCCCTGAAACTTTCCAAACTTTATAAAATTGTCCTCCCAAGTAATAATATATGCTAATATTACATCGAGAGGTGCCAGGTGGCTCCAGAGCGCCCTCTAAATATGGCCATGTTATGATAAAAGTGCTTGAATGTTCATGAAATTTGGTGTGATCATTGCATTAGTCATTCTGGGCAATGGCTAATTTTTTTGGCCAAACAGGAAGTGAGGGATGACCTATTTCCTGCGTTTTTCCAAATTCCACGAACACACGTTTGAAGGCCTTAGAATACTCCAAAGCTTGCAAAACCGAGCACAATGTATTATTGTCTTATTCTCTTCAATGTCATCCATCAATTGGCACTAGATGTGGCATAATGACTCTATAGCGCCCCCAATCAGATTTATAGAAGAATTGCTCCTTTGCAGGTCTAAACATGCTGGAAAATTAACAAAAGTCAACACACTCATGGAGTTCGGTAATACGATTACTATGTTGTAGATTTTACGCGCAGGCATATCAAAATGGTACCATAGCGCCTTCTAGAAAATTTTTGCACTCCCCTCAGGAAACCACATTGTACGCGGTCCAGCAGTGTCCAACGGCTGTGAATGGACGCCTGCACCCATCAAGATCTTGCTGCCACCCCAACGTGCGCGAAGGGCGCGAGGGCCCTTTCAACGCTGCATGAGAGGAACCTATTGTTTTTGATGGGATTTTTATTCTTCTTCTTCTTCTTCTTCTTCTTCTTCGAGAACGCATTTTTGAGGGCTTTGCCATGCACGAAAACTCACAAAAATTTGCCCACACGTCAGTCGTGGTGAAAATTGCAAAGTATTACTATTTTTGTGCTTAGACATACCCCGGTGGCTCTATAGCGCCACCAAACACGCGTCCATTTTGGAACGCACTTGCTCGGATTCTCACGAAATTTGATGGGGTCATAGTAGTCATCATAAATTTTTTTGTTGCACAGGAAGTGAGCTATGAGCCATTTCCTGCGTTTTTTCAGATTTTACGAATACATTTTTGAGGGCCTTATCATACTTGAAATTTCACCAAACTTCGCTCATAGACTAGAAATATTTAGTTCTTTAATTCGATATCTCACTTGGCACTAAGTGTGACATGGTAGCTCTATAGCGCCCCCTAATACATAATTGCATTTTTGAGGACCTCAGCATGCTCGAAAACTCACGTTACTTTGCACATCTATTAAGTTGGTCATACTGTTTACTAGGATATAGGGTGTACTGATGAGCGTGGCAAAATTGCATTACAGTGCCACCTAGAAAATTTCAATGAAGCAGCCCTCGCAGCATGTTTAACTTACATGTACAAAATTCGGTGGACATGTGTGCTATGCCAAGACCTAAAAAAAAGTCTCTTGATGCCATGACCTAGACTCCACAGAAAGTCCGCCATTTTTAATTGAATTTGCAAATTTTTTTTATTTTTTGCCATTCACAGGCGTCGTACTTTAACGAACTCCTCCTAGAGATGTTACCAGATCAACTTAAAATTTCGCATATGGCATCTAAAGACCTTGTCGATGTGAAATTGCGAAGCTTTTTTGGATTCATTGAACTTTGAATCCGTGGCGTCGCGGCAAATTTCAATGTTCCGCCATGAAACAGGAAGTTGGTTTTCCGCGCACATGCTTTGTGAGATTTGCGCAAAACTTTACAGGCTTCATAAGAGTCTACTTCCAAGTAGAACTATATGTTGATATTAGATTGGGTGTGGTCAGGTGGCTCCACAGCGCCCTCTTGACACAACCATGTTGAGATAAAAATGCTTGAATGTTCATGAAATTAAGTTTGATGATTGCATGTGTCATGTCAGGTTATGGTAATTTTTTTGGAATTTTTTGGCCAAACAGGAAGTGAGCTATGAGCCATTTCCTGCGTTTCTCCAAATTTTATTAACACATATTTGGAAGCCTAAGAATACTCATATCATGCACAAAGTTGCACAAATTATAATTGTCTTATTATCTTCAATCTTCTACATCAATTTGCACTAAATTTGGCACCATGGCTCTATAGCGCCCCCAATCAGATTTTAAAAAGAATTGCTCTTTTGAGGGTCTCAGCATGTTCAAAAACTCACAAAATTTAGTAAATGTATAAAAATCATCATTTGTATTACTCTGATAAAAAGCTTATATATAGGCTTGGCAAAATTGTCATAATAGCGCCCCCTGGATAATTTCAAATAAGCAGCCCTCGCAGCCTGGTAAACCTACATGTATGAAATTCGATAGACATGTGGAATATGCGGAGAACTAAAAAAAAGTCTCTTGGTGCCATGACCTAGACTCAACAGGAAGTCCGCCATTTTTAATTGAAATTGAAACTTTTTTTGATTTTTTGCCATTCACAGGCGTCGTACTTTAACGAACTCCTCCTTGAGATTTTATCCGATCAACTTAATATTTGGCAAATAATATCTTAAGACCTTGCTAATGTTAAATTGCGAAGCAATTTTGATTTCATCGAACAATGCATCCGTGGCTACGCGGCGAATTTTGATATCCCGCCATGAAACAGGGAGTTGCTTTTACTGCCACATACTTTGTGGGATTTGCCCGAACCTTCTTCTGCTTGATAAAATTGTTCTCCGAAGTAAAAACATCTGCTAATATTGGATCTGGAGGTGCTAGGTGGCTCCACAGCGCCCTCTAGATATGGTCATGTTAAGATAAAAGTGCTTTTATGTTCATGAAATTTGGTGTGATCATTGCATTCGTCATTCCGGGTAATGTTTAATTTTTTGAAATTTTTTGGCCAAACAGGAAGTGAGCTATGAGCTATTTGCTGTGTTTTTCCAAATTTTTCTGAAGACACGTTTTAAGGCCTTAGGATGCTTCAAAACTTGCAAAACCTTGCACAAATTATAAATGTCTTATTTTGTTTAATATCATCCATCAATTGGCACTAAATGTGGCATAACGGCTCGATAGCGCCCCCAATCAGATTTATAAAAGAATTGCTCTTTTGAAAGTCTAAACATGCTGGAATATTTACAAAAATCAACACACTCATGGAGCCCCATATTACGATTACTGTGTTGTAGATTTTGCGCACAGGCTAGTCAAAATGGTATCATAGCGCCCTCCAGAAAATTTTTGCACTCCCATCAGGAAACCACATTGTACGCGGTCCAGCAGTGTCCAATAGCTCTGAATGGACACCTGCAGCCATTAAGATCTTGCTGCCACCCCAACGTGCACGAGGGGGGCGAGGGCCCTTTCAACGCTGCTTGCAGCTTTAATTAGGGCCCGAGCACCGACCGGTGCCAGGGCCCGGAACGGGTCCTGGCACCGAAGGTGCGAGGAACCTATTGTTTTTGATGGGATTTTTATGATTCTTCTTCCTTCTTCTTCTTCTTCTTCTTACAAGGGCCCGAGCACCGACCGGTGCGAGGAACCTATTGTTTTTGATGGGATTCTTCTTCTTCTTCTTCTTCTTCTTCTTCTTCTTCTGCTGCGAGAACGCATTTTTGAGGGCTTTGCCATGCACGAAAACTCACAAAAATTTGCCCACACGTCAGTCGTGGTGAAAATTGCAAAGTATTATTATTTTTGTGCTTGGACATGCCCCGGTGGCTCTATAGCGCCACCAAACACGCGGCCATTTTGGAACGCACTTGCTCGGATTCTCACGAAATTTTATAGAGTCATAGTAGTCATCATAAATTTTTTTGTAAATTTTTTTGAAATTTTTTTGCCTCACAGGAAGTGAGCTATGAGCCATTTCCTGCGTTTTTTCAGATTTTACGAACACATTTTTGAGGGTTTTATCATACTCGAAAACTCACCAAACTTGGCTCATAGACTAGAAATGTTACGTTCTTTGATTTGATATCTCATTTGGCACTGGGTGTGACATGGTAGCTCTATAGCGCCCCCTAAAACATAATTGCATTTTTGAGGGCCTCAGCATGCTTGAAAACTCACAAAACTTTGCAAACATATTAAGCTGGTTTTACTTTTTACTAGGATTTAGGGTTTACAGATGGATGTGGCAAAATTGCATTACAGCGCCACCTAGAAAATTTCAATGAAGCAGCCCTCGCAGCGTGTTTGACCTACATGTACAAAATTCGGTGGACATGTGTACTATGCCAAGACCTAAAAAAAAGCCTCTAGGTGCCATTACCTAGACTCCACAGGAAGTCCGCCATTTTTAATTGAATTTGCAAATATTTTAATTTTTTGCCATTCACAGGCTTCGTACTTTAACGAACTCCTCCTAGAGATTTTATCCGATCAACTTAAAATTTTGAATTTAACATCTTAAGACCTTCTCGATGTTAAATTGCGAAGCTTTTTTGGATTCATTGAACTTTGTATCTGTGGCGTTGCGGCGAATTTCGATGTTCCGCCATGAAACAGGAAGTTAGTTTTACGCGCACATACTTTGTGAAATTTGCGCGAAACTTTACAGGCCTTATAGGAGTCCATTTCCAAGTAGACCTATATGTTGATATTAGATTGGGTGTGGTCAGGTGGCTCCACAGCGCCCTCTTGAAACGGCCATGTTGAGATAAAAGTGCTTGAATGTTCATGAAATTTGTTGTAATCATTGCATTGTTCATGTCGAGTTATTTTAATTTTTTTGAAATTTTTTGGCCAAACAGGAAGTGAGCTATGCGCCATTTCCTGCGTTTTTCCAAATTTTATAAACACATGTTTGGATGCTTTAGAATACTCGAAATCTTGCAAAAAGTTGCACAAATTATAACTGTCTTATTATCTTTAATTTTATATATCAATTTACACTAAATTTGGCACAATGGCTCTATAGCGCCCCCAATCAGATTTTTAAAAGAATTGCCATTTTGAGGGTCTCAGCATGTTCTAAAACTCACAAAATTTTGTAAATGTATAAAGACCATCATTCGGATTACTCTGACAAAAAACTTATATTTAGACATGGCAAAAATGTCACGATAGCGCCCCCTGGAAAATTTTAAATAAGCAGCCCTCGCAGCCTGGTAAACCTACATGTATGAAATTCGGTAGATGTGTGGAATATGCCGAGACCTACAAAAAAGACTCTTGGTGCCATGACCTAGACTCCACAGGAAGTCCGCCATTTTTAATTGAATTTGCAAATTTTTTAAATTTTTTGCCATTCACAGGCTTTGTACTTTAACGAACTCCTCCTACAGATTTTATCCGATCAACTTAAAATTTGGCAAAGGCTATCTAAAGACCTTTCTTATGTTAAATTGCGAAGCTTTTTTGGATTCATCGAAATTTGTGTCCGTGGCGTTGCGGCGAATTTTGATGTTCCGCCATGAAAATGGAAGTTGCTTTTATGAGCACTTGCTTTGTGAGATTTCCGTGAAACTTTCCAGGCTTAATAATAGTCTACTTCCAAATATATCTATATGTTGATATTGGAGTGGGTGTGGTCAGGTGGCTCCACAGCGCCCTCTTGACACGGCCTTGTTGATATAAAAGTGCTTGAATGTTCATGAAATTTTGTCTGATCATTGCATTTGTTTTTTTGGGCTATGCTGATTTTTTTGAAATTTTTCGGCCAAACAGGAAGTGAGCTATGAGCCATTTTCTGCGTTATTCCAAATTTTACGAACACACTTTTGAAGGCCTTAGCATACTCGAAAACTTGCAAAACTTGCAAAAATTATACTTTTCTGATTGTCTTCAATTTGAGGCAGAAATTGGCAGTAAATGTGGCATAATGGCCTTATAGCGCCCCCAATCAGATTTTCGAAAGAATTGCCCTTTTGAGGGTCTCAGCATGCTCAAAAACTCACAAAATTTTGTACAATTCTAAAGACCATCATCCCTATCACACTGATAAAAAATTTACATATAGGCCTGGCAAAAATGGCATTATAGCGCCCCCTGGAAAATTTCAAATAAGCAGCCCTTGCATCGTGGTTGACCTGCATATATGAACTTCGGTGGACATGTGGAATATCTTGAGACCTAAAAAAAAGTCTCTTGGAGCCATGACCTAGACCCAACAGGAAGTTTGCGATTTTTAATTGAAATTTCAACTTTTTTAGATTTTTCGCCATTCGCAGGTGTCGTACTTTAACGAACTCCTCCTAGAGATTTTATCCGATCAACTTAAAATTTTGCATATGACGTCTAAAGACCTTGTCGATGTTAAATTGCGAAGCTTTTTTGTATTAATCGAAATATGTATCTGTGGCGTCGCGGCGAATTTCGATGTTCCGCCCTGAAACAGGAAGTTGCTTTCAATTCCACATACTTTGTGGGATTTGCCTGAAACTTTCCAAGCTTGATAAAATTGTCCGCCCAAGTATAGATATATGCTTCTTTTATATCGAGAGGTGCCAGGTGGCTCCACAGCGCCCTCTAGATATGGCCATGTTCACATAAAAGTGCTTGAAAGTTCATGAAATTTGATATGATCATTGCATTAGTCATTTTCCGCAATTGTTAATTTTTTGAAATTTTTTTGCGAAACAGGAAGTGAGCTATGAGCTCTTTCCTGCGTTTTTCCAAATTTTACGAACACACGTTTTAAGGCCTTAGAATGCTCCAAAACTTGCAAAACCATCCAAAAATTAGAACTGTCTTATTCTCTTCAATACATCCATCAATTGGCACTAAATGGGGCATAATGGCTCTATAGCGCCCCCAATAATATTTATAAAAGAATTGCTCTTTTGAAAGTCTAAACATGCTGGAAAATTTACAAAAATCAAAACACTCATGGAGCCCCGTATTACGATTACTGTGTTGTAGATTTTGTGCACAGGCAAGTCAAAATGGTATCATAGCGCCCTCCAGAAAATTTTTGCACTCCCATCAGGAAACCACATTGTACGCGGTCGAGCTGTGTCCAATGGCTCTGAATGGACACCTGCAGCCATCAAGATCTTGCTGCCACCCCAATGTGCACAGGGGGGGCGAGGGCCCTTTCAACGCTGCTTGCAGCTTTAATTATTCTTCTTCTTCTTTTTCTTCTTCTTTTTATTCTGCTGCGAGAACGCATTTTTGAGGGCTTTGCCATGCACGAAAACTCACAAAAATTTGCCGACACGTCAGTCGTGGCGAAAATTGCAAACTATTATTTATTTTGTGCTTGGACATGCCCCTGTGGCTCTATAGCGCCACCAAACACGCGGCCATTTTGGAACGCACTTGCTCGTATTCTCATAAAATTTTTACGGTCATCGTACTCATCATAAATTTTTTTGTCAATTTTTTTGAAATTTTTTTTCCACACAGGAAGTGAGCTATGAGCCATTTCCTGCGTTTTTTCAGATTTTACAAACACATTTTTGAGGGCCTTATCATACTCGAAAATACACCAAACTTGGCTTATTGACTAAAAATATTAAGTTCTTTGATTCCATATCTCATTTGGCAGTGAGTGAGACATGGTGGCTCTACAGCGCCCCCTAATACATAATTGCATTTTTGAGGGCATCAACATGCTCGAAAACTCACAAAACTTTGCAATTATATAAAGCTGTTCATACTCTTTACTAGGATATAGGGTTTAGAGATGGATGTGGCAAAATTGCATTACAGCGCCACCTAGAAAATTTCAATGAAGCAGCCCTCGCAGCGTGTTTAACCTACATGAACAAAATTCGGTGGACATGTGTACTATGCCAAGACCTAAAAAGAAGTCACTTGGTGCCATGACCTAGACTCAACAGGAAGTCCGTCATTTTTAATTGAATTTGCAAATTTTTTAAATTTTTTGCCATTCACAGGCGTCGTACTTTAACGAACTCCTCCTAGAGATTTTATCTGATCAACTTAATATTTTGCATATGGCATCTAAAGACCTTGTCGATGTTAAATTGCGAAGCTTTTTTGGATTCATCGAACTTTGTATCCGTGGCGTCGCGGCGAATTTCGATGTTCCGCCATGAAACAGGAAGTTGGTTTTATGCGCATATGCTTTGTGAGATTTGCCCGAAACTTTAGAGGCTTAATAAGAGTCGAATTCTAAATATACGTATATGTTGTTATTGGATTAGGTGTGGTCAGGTAGCTCCACATCGCCCTCTTGACACGGCCATGTTGAGTTAAAAGTGCTTGAATGTTCATGAAATTTTGTCTGATCATTACATTTGTTTTTTTGGGCTATGCTTATTTTTTTGAAATTTTTCGGCCGAACAGGAAGTGAGCTATGAGCCATTTTCTGCGTTATTCCAAATTTTACGAACACACGTTTGAAGGCTTTATCATTCTCGAAAACTTGCAAAACTTTGCAAAAATTATAATTGTCTGATTGTCTTCAATTTGAGACAGAAATTGGCAGTAAATGTGGCATAATGGCTCTATAGCGCCCCCAATCAGATTTTTAAAAGAATTGCCCATTTGAGGGTCTCAGCATACTCAAAAACTCACAATATTTTGTACCATTCTAAAAATGATCATTCCTATTACACTGATAAAAAAATACATATAGAGATAGCAAAAATGGCATTATAGCGCCCCCTGGAAAATTTCAAATAAGCAGCCCTCGCATCGTGGTTGACCTGCATGTATGAAATTCGGTGGACATGTGGAATATGCCGATACCTAGAAAAAAGTCTTTGGTGCCATGACCTAGACTCAACAGGAAGTCCGCCATTTTTAATTGAAATTGCAAATTTTTTGGATTTATCGCCATTTACAGGTGTCGTACTTTAACAAACTCCTCCTAGAGATTTTATCCGATCAACTTAAAATTTGGCAAGTAATATCCAAAGACCTTGCTGATGTTAAATTGCGAAGCTTTTTTGGATTGATGCAACGGTGTATCCGTGGCGTCGCGGCGAATTTTGATGTCCCGCCATGAAACAGGAAATTGCTTTTACTCCCACATACTTCGTTCGATTTGCCTGAAACTTTCCAAGCTTGATAATATTGTCCTCCAAAGTATAAATATATGTTAATATTAGATAGGGAGTGGCCAGGTGGCTCCACAGCGCCCTCTAGATACTGCCATGGTAAGTTAAAAGTGCTTGTATGTTCATGAAATTTGGGGTGATCATTGCATTAGTCATTCTGGGCAATGGTTAATTTTTTGAAATTTATTGCCTAAACAGGAAGTGAGCTATGAGCTATTTCCTGCATTTTTCCAAATTTTACGAACTCATGTTTTCAGGCCTTAGAATGCTCCAAAACTTAAAAAACCTAGCAAACATTATAAATGTCTTATTCTCTTCAATGTCATCCATCAATTGGCATTAAATATGGCATAATGGCTCTATAGCGCCCCCAGTCAGATATTTAAAAGTATTGCTCCTTTGATCGTCAAAACATACTGGAAAATTTACAAAAATCAACTCACTCATAGAGCCTGACATTACGATTACCTGGTTGTAGATTTTGCACACAGGCATGTCAAAATGGTATTGTAGCGCCCTCTAGAAAATTTTTGCACTCCCCTCAGGAAACCACATTGCACACAGTCTAGCAGTGCCCAATGGCTCTTAATGGACACCTGCAACCATCAAGATGTTGCTGCCACCCCAACGTGCACCAGGGGTGCGAGGGCCCTTTCAACGCTGCTTGCAGCTTTAATTAGGGCCCGAGCACCGACCGGTGCCAGGGCCCGGAACGGGTCCTGGCACCGAAGGTGCGAGGAACCTATTGTTTTTGATGGGATTCTTCTTCTTCTTCTTCTTCTTCTGCGAGAACGCATTTTTGAAGGCTGTGCCATGCACGAAAACTCACAAAAATTTGCCGACACGTCAGTCATGGTGAAAATTGCAAACTATTATTATTTTTGTGCTTGGACATGCCCCAGTGGCTCTATAGCGCCACCAAACACGCGGCCATTTTGGAACGCACTTGCTCGGATTCTCATGAAATTCGACAGGGCCACAGCAGTCATAATAAATTTTTTTGTCAATTTTTTTTAAATTTTTTTGCCGCACAGGAAGTGAGCTATGAGCCATTTCCTGCGTTTTTTCAGATTTTACGAACACATTTTTGAGGGCCTTATTATGCTCGAAAATTCACCAAACTTGGCTCATAGACTAAAAATATTAAATACTTTGATTCAATATCTCATTTAGCACTGGGTTTGACATGGTGGCTCTATAGCGCCCCCTAATACATAATTGCATTTTTGAGGGCCTCAGCATGCTCGAAAACTCACGAAACTTTGCAGACCTATTAAGCTGGTCATACTCTTTACAAGGATATAGGGTTTGAAGAAAAATGTGGCAAAATTGCATTACAGCGCCACCTAGAAAATTTCAATGAAGCAGCCCTCGCAGCGTGTTTAATCTACATGTTCCAAATTCGGTGGACATATGTACGATGCCAAGACCTAAAAAAAAGTGTCTTGGTGCCATGACCTGGACTCAACAGGAAGTCCGCCATTTTTAATTGAATTTGCAATTTTTTTTAATTTTTTGCAATTCACAGGCATCGTACTTTAACGAACTCCTCCTAGAGATTTTATCTGATCAACTTAAAATTTGGCATATAACATTGAAAGACGTCGTCGATGTTAAATTGCGAAGCTTTTTTGGATTCATCGAACTTTGTATCCGTGGCGTCGCGGCGAATTTCGATGTTCCGCCATGAAAATGGAAGTTGCTTTTATGAGCATATGCTTTGGGAGATTTACGTGAAACTTTACAGGCTTAATGATAGTCTAATTCCAAATATACCTATATGTTGATATTTGAGTGGGTGTGGTCAGGTGGCTCTACAGCGCCCTCTTGACACGGCCATGTTGATATAAAAGTGCTTGAATGTTTATGAAATTCGGTCTGATCATTGCATTTGTTATTCTGGGCTGTGCTGATTTTTTTTAAATTTTTCGGCCAAACAGGAAGTGAGCTATGAGTCATTTCCTGCGTTATTCCAAATTTTATGAACACACATTTGAAGGCCTTAGCATCCTCGAAAACTTGCAAAACTTAGCTAAAATTTTATTTGTCACATTGTCTTCAATTTGAAACAAAAATTGGCAGTAAATGAGGCATCATGGCTCTATAGCGCCCCAAATACGATTTTTAAAGAATTACCCTTTTGAGGGTTGCAGCATGCTCAAAAACTCACAAAATTTTGTACAATTTTAAAGACCATCATTTCTATTCCACTAATAAAAAATTTACAAATAGGCGTGGAAAAAATGCCATTATAGCGCCCCCTGGAAAATTTCAAATAAGCAGCCCTCGCAGCCCGATAAACCCACATGTATGAAATTCGGTACACATGTGGAATATGCCGAGACCGACAAAAAAGTCTCTTGGTGCCATGACCTAGACTCAACAGGAAGGCTGCCATTTTTAATTGAAATTGCAACTTTTTTTTTTTTTATTTTTTTTTGCCATTCACAGGTGTCGTACTTTAACGAACTCCTCCTAGAGATTTTATCCGATCAACTTAAAATTTGGCATATAATATCTAAAAACCTTGCTGACGTTAAATTGCGAAGCTTTTTTGATTTCATTGAACGATGCATCCGTGGTGTCATGGTGAATTTTGATGTCCTGCCATGAAACAGGAAGTTGCTTTCACTTACACATACTTTGTGGGATTTGCCTGAAACTTTCTAAGCTTGATAAAATTGTCCGCCCAAGTATAGATATATGCTAATTTTATATGGAGAGGTGCCAGGTGGCTCCACAGCGCCGTCTAGATATGGCCATGTTCAGATAAAAGTGCTTGAAAGTTCATGAAATTTGGTATGATCATTGCATTAGTCATTCTCCGCAATTGTTAATTTTTAGAAATTTTTTTGCCAAACAGGAAGTGAGCTATGAGCTATTTCCTGCGTTTTTCCAAATTTTACGAACACACGTTTTAAGGCCTTAGAATGCTCCAAAACTTGCAAAACCATCCAAAAATTAGAACTGACTTATTCTCTTCAATACATCCATCAATTGGCACTAAATGGGGCATAATGGCTCTATAGCGCCCCCAATAATATTTATAAAAGAATTGCTCTTTTGAAAGTCTAAACATGCTGGAAAATTTACAAAAATCAAAACACTCATGGAGCCCCGTATTACAATTACTGTGTTGCAGAATTTGTGCACAGGCAAGTCAAAATGGTATCATAGCGCCCTCCAGAAAATTTTTGCACTCCCATCAGGAAACCACATTGTACGCGGTCCAGCTGTGTCCAATGGCTCTGAATGGACACCTGCAGCCATCAAGATCTTGCTGCCACCCCAATGTGCACAGGGGGGGCGAGGGCCCTTTCAACGCTGCTTGCAGCTTTAATTAGGGCCCGGGCACCGACCGGTGCCAGGAACCTATTGTTTTTGATGGGATTTTTATTATTATTCTTCTTCTTCTTCTTCTTTTTATTCTGCTGCGAGAACGCATTTTTGAGGGCTTTGCCATGCACGAAAACTCACAAAAATTTGCCCACACATCAGTCGTGGTGAAAATTGCAATGTTTTACTATTTTTGTGCTTAGACATGCCCCGGCGGCTCTATAGCGCCACCAAACACGCATCCATTTTGGAACGCACATGCTCGAATTCTCACGAAATTTGATATGGTCATAGTAGTCATCATAAATTTTTTTGTAAATTTTTTTGAAATTTTTTTACCGCAAAGGAAGTGAGCTATGAGCCATTTCCTGCGTTTTTTCAGATTTTACGAACACATTTTTGAGGGCCTTATCATACTTGAAATTTCACCAAACTTGGCTGATAGACTAGAAATATTAAGTTCTTTAATTCGATATCTCATTTGGCACTAAGTTTGACATGGTAGCTCTATAGCGCCCTCTAATACATAATTGCATTTTTGAGGGTCTCAGCATGCTCGAAAACTCACAAAACATTGCAGACCTATTAAGCTAGTCATACTATTTACTAGGTTATAGGGTTTACTGATGAGCGTGGCAAAATTGCATTACAGCGCCACCTAGAATATTTCAATGAAGCAGCCCTCGCAGCATGTTTAACCTACATGAACAAAATTCGGTGGACATGTGTACTATGCCAAGACCTAAAAAAAAGTCCCTTGATGCCATGACCTAGACTCAACAGAAAGTCCGCCATTTTTAATTGAATTTGCAAATTTTTTACATTTTTAGCCATTCACAGGCGTCGTACTTTAACGAACTCCTCCTAGAGATGTTACCCGATCAACGTAAAATTTCGCAAATGGCATCTAAAGACCTTGTCGATGTTAAATTGCGAAGCTTTTTTTGATTCATCGAACTTTGTATCCGTGGCGTCGCGGCGAATTTTGATGTTACGCCATGAAACAGGAAGTTGGTTTTACGCACACATGCTTTGTGAAAGTTGCGCGAAACTTCACAGGCTTGATAATAGTCTACTTCCAAGTATACCCACATGTTGATATTGGATTGGGTGTGGTCAAGTGGCTCCACAGCGCCCTCTTGACACGGCCATGTTGAGATAAAAGTGCTTTAATGTTCATGAAATTTGGTTTGGTCATTGCGTTTGTCATGTCGAGTGATGGTAATTTTTTTGAAGTTTTTTGGCCAAACAGGAAGTGAGCTATGAGCCATTTCCTGCGTTTTTCCAAATTTTAGAAACACGTGTTTGGAGCCTTAGAATACTCAAAATCTTGCAAAAAGTTGCACAAATTATAATTGTCTTATTGTCTTCAATTTTATACATCAATTTACACTAAATTTGGCACAATGGCTCTTTAGCGCCCCCAATCAGATTTTTAAAAGAATTGCCCTTTTGAGGGTCTCAGCATGTTTGAAAACTCACAAAATTTTGTAAATGTATAAAAACCATCATTCGTATTACTCTGACAAAAAACTTACAAATCGACATGGCAAAAATGGCATTATAGCGCCCCCTGGAAAATTTCAAATAAGCAGCCCTCGCAGCCCGGTAAACCCACATGTATGAAATTCGGTAGACATGCGGAATATGCCGAGACCTACAAAAAAGTCTCTTGGTGCCATGACCTAGACTCAACAGGAAGGCTGCCATTTTTAATTGGAATTGCAACTTTTTTTTTTTTTTTTGCCATTCACAGGTGTCGTACTTTAACGAACTCCTCCTAGAGATTTTATCCGATCAACCTAAAATTTGGCATTTAATATCTAACAACCTTGCTGACGTTAAATTGCGAAGCTTTTTTGATTTCATCGAACGATGCATCCGTGGCGTAATGGCGAATTTTGATGTCCTGCCATGAAACAAGAAGTTGCTTTCAATTCCACATACTTTGTGGGATTTGCCTGAAACTTTCCAAGCTTAATAAAATTGTCCGCCCAAGTATAGATATATGCTTATTTTATATCGAGAGGTGCCAGGTGGCTCCACAGCGCCCTCTAGATATGGGCATGTTCAGATAAATGTGCTTGAAAGTTCATGAAATTTGACATGATCATTGCATTAGTCATTCTCCGCAATTGTTAATTTTTTGAAATTTTTTTGCCAAACAGGAAATGAGCTATGAGCTATTCCCTGTGTTTTTCCAAATTTTATGAACACACGTTTTAAGGCTTTAGAATGCTCCAAAACTTGCAAAACCATCCAAAAATTAGAACTGTCTTATTCTCTTCAATACATCCATCAATTGGCACTAAATGGGGCATAATGGCTCTATAGCGCCCCCAATAATATTTATAAAAGAATTGCTCTTTTGAAAGTCTAAACATGCTGGAAAATTTACAAAAATCAAAACACTCATGGAGCACCGTATTTCGATTACTGTGTTGTAGATTTTGTGCACAGGCAAGTCAAAATGGTATCATAGCGCCCTCCAGAAAATTTTTGCACTCCCATCAGGAAACCACATTGTACGCGGTCGAGCTGTGTCCAATGGCTCTGAATGGACACCTGCAGCCATCAAGATCTTGCTGCCACCCCAATGTGCACAGGGGGGGCGAGGGCCCTTTCAACGCTGCTTGCAGCTTTAATTAGGGCCCGAGCACCGACCGGTGCCAGGGCCCGGAACGGGTCCTGGCACCGAAGGTGCGAGGAACCTATTGTTTTTGATGGGATTTTTCTTCTTCTTCTTCTTCTTCTTCTTCTTCTTATTCTTATTCTTATTCTTATTCTTATTCTTATTCTGCTGCGAGAACGCATTTTTGAGGGCTTTGCCATGCACGAAAACTCACAAAAATTTGCCCACACGTCAGTCGTCGTGAAAATTGCAAAGTATTATTATTTTTGTGCTTGGACATGCCCCGGTGGCTCTATAGCGCCACCAAACACGCGGCCATTTTGGAACGCACTTGCTCGGATTCTCACAAAATTTTATAGAGTCATAGTAGTCTTCATAAATTTTTTTGTTAATTTTTTTGAAATTTTTTTGCCTCACAGGAAGTGAGCTATGAGCCATTTCCTGCGTTTTTTCAGATTTTACAAACACATTTTTGAGGGTTTTATCATACTCGAAAACTCACCAAACTTGGCTC
This sequence comes from Gymnothorax reevesii, assembly GCA_029721435.1. Classification (NCBI taxonomy): domain Eukaryota; kingdom Metazoa; phylum Chordata; class Actinopteri; order Anguilliformes; family Muraenidae; genus Gymnothorax; species Gymnothorax reevesii. Next base: position 17,872,201 of record CM056588.1, on the reverse strand, counting down.
GTAAACTAGAAATATTACGTTCTGTGATTCGATATCTCATTTGGCACTGAGTGTGACATGGTAGCTCTATAGCGCCCCCTAATACATAATTGCATTTTTGAGGGCCCCAGCATGCTTGAAAACTCACAAAACTTTGCAAACATATTAAGCTGGTCTTACTTTTTACTAGGATATAGGGTTTACAGATGGATGTGGCAAAATTGCATTACAGCGCCACCTAGAAAATTTCAATGAAGCTGCCCTCGCAGCGTGTTTGACCTACATGTACAAAATTCGGTGGACATGTGTACTATGCCAAGACCTAAAAAAAAGTCTTTAGGTGCCATGACCTTGACTCAACAGGAAGTCTGCCATTTTGAATTGAATTTGCAACTTTTTTTAATTTTTTGCCATTCACAGGCGTCGTACTTTAACGAACTCCTCCTAGAGATTTTATCCGATCAACTTAAAATTTGGCACAGGCCATCTAAAGACCTTTCTTATGTTAAATTGCGAAGCTTTTTTGGATTCATCGAAATTTGTGTCCGTGGCGTTGCGGCGAATTTTGATGTTCCGCCATGAAAATGGAAGTTGCTTTTATGAGCACTTGCTTTGTGAGATTTGCGTGAAACTTTCCAGGCTTAATAATAGTCTACTTCCAAATATACCTATATGTTGATATTGGAGTGGGTGTGGTCAGGTGGCTCCACAGCGCCCTCTTGACACGGCCTTGTTGATATAAAAGTGCTTGAATGTTCATGAAATTTTGTCTGATCATTGCATTTGTTTTTTTGGGCTATGCTGATTTTTTTGAAATTTTTCGGCCAAACAGGAAGTGAGCTATGAGCCATTTCCTGCGTTATTCCAAATTTTACGAACACACGTTTGAAGGCCTTAGCATTCTCGAAAACTTGCAAAACTTGTCTAATTGTCTTCAATTTGAGGCAGAAATTGGCAGTCACTGTGGCATAATGGCCCTATAGCGCCCCCAATCAGATTTTCGAAAGAATTGCCCTTTGGAGGGTCTCAACATGCTCAAAAACTCACAAAATTTTTTACAATTCTAAAGACCATCATTCCTATTCCACTGATAAAAAATTTACATATAGGCCTGGCAAAAATGGCATTATAGCGCCCCCTGGAAAATTTCAAATAAGCAGCCCTTGCATCGTGGTTGACCTGCATATATGAACTTCGGTGGACATGTGGAATATCTTGAGACCTAAAAAAAAGTCTCTTGGAGCCATGACCTAGACCCAACAGGAAGTTTGCCATTTTTAATTGAAATTTCAACTTTTTTAGATTTTTCGCCATTCGCAGGTGTCGTACTTTAACGAACTCCTCCTAGAGATTTTATCCGATCAACTTAAAATTTCGCATATGACGTCTAAAGACCTGGTCGATGTTAAATTGCGAAGCTTTTTTGTATCAACCGAACTATGTATCTGTGGCATCGCGGCGAATTTCGATGTTCCGCCCTGAAACAGGTAGTTGGTTTTACGCGCACATGCTTTGTGAGATTTGCGCGAAACTTCAAAGGCTTGATAAGAGTCTACTTTCAAGTATACCTATATGTTGATATTAGATTGGGTGTGGTCAGGTGGCTCCACAGCGCCCTCTTGACACGGCCATATTGAGATAAAAGTGCTTGATTGTTCATGAAATTTAGTGTGATCATTGCATGTGTCATGTCAGGGAATGATAATTTTTTAGAAATTTTTTGGCCAAACAGGAAGTGAGCTATGAGCCATTTCCTGTGTTTTTCCAAATTTTAGAAACACATGTTTGGAAGCCTTAGAATACTCGAAATCTTGCAAAAAGTTGCACAAATTTTAATTGCCTTATTGTCTTCAATTTTATATATCAATTTACACTAAATTAGGTACAATGGCTCTTTAGCGCCCCCAATCAGATTTTTGAAAGAATTGCCCTTTTAAGGGTCTCACCATGTTCAAAAACTCACAAAATTCTTTAAATGGATAAAGACCATCATTTGTATTACTTTGACAAGAAACTTACTTATAGGCATGGCAAAAATTTAATTATAGCGCCCCCTGGAAAATTTCAAATAAGCAGCCCTCGCAGCCCGGTAAACCGACATCTATGAAATTTGGTATACATGTGGAATATGCCGAGACCTGAAAAAAAGTCTCTTGGTGCCATGACCTAGACTCAGCAGGAAGTCCGCCATTTTTAATTGAAATTGCAACTTTTTTGGATTTTTCGCCATTCACAAGTGTCGTACTTTCACGAACTCCTCCGAGAGGTTTTATCCAATCAACTTACAATTTGGCAACTGATATTACGAGACATTGCCGATGTTAAATTGCGAAGCTTTTTTGGATTCATTGAACGATGAATCCAAGGCGACGCGGCGAATTTCGATGTTCCGCCATGAAACAGGAAGTTGGTTTTACTCCAACATACTTGGTGGGATTTGCCTGACACTTTCCAAGCTTCATAAAAGTGTCCTCCCAAATATAAATAAATGCTGATATTGGATCAGGAGGTGCCAGGTGGCTCCACAGCGCCCTCTAGATATGGCCATGTTAAGATAAACGTGCTTGAATGTTCATGAAATTTGGTGTGATCATTGCATTAGTCATTCCGGGCAAGGGTTAATTTTCTAAAGATTTTTGGCCAAACATGAAGTGAGCTATGAGCTATTTCCTGCGTTTTTCCAAATTCTACGAAAACACGTTTCAAGGCCTTAGAATGCTCCAAAACTTGCAAAACCCCACAAATTATAAATGTCTTCTTCTCTTCAAAGTCATCCATAAATTGGCACTAAATGTGGCATAATGGCTCTACAGCGCCTCCAATCAGATATATAGAAGAATTGCTCTTCTGAAGGTCTAAACATGCTGGAAAATTAACAAAAATCAACACACTCTTGGAGCTCGGTATTACGATTACTCGGTTGTAGATTGTGCACAGGCATGTCAAAATGGTACCATAGCGTCCTCTAGAAAATTTTTGCACTCCCCTCAGGATACCACATTGTATGCAGTCCAGCAGTGTCCATTGGCTGTGAATGGACACCTGCACCCATCAAGATCTTGCTACCACCCCAACGTGCACAAAGGGGGCGAGGGCCCTTTCAACGCTGCTTGCAGCTTTAATTATTATTATTATTCCTCCGACATTTCAAGGGCCAATTTCGCCCCTTTCCCAATGGTGAGAACCCGTCTAACTTTCCACAGACGTCCGGCCTCATCCGAAATTTGATATTTTTATGCGGCTCTACAGGTTTGACCCCAAATGCCGAAATAGCGCCCCCTAAACACGTTTCAAAATTCCCATAGTGAAATTTGGTTACTTTGTCGTAGGCAGACGAAATTTGGTAGTTATATGCTTTTCAACAAGGCATACAAAAAATTTCATTGGAGCCACGCCCTAAACCCAACAGGAAGTCGGCCATTTTGATTTGAATTTTTGAATTTTAAAACTAACTCCTCCTAGAGATTTTGCCCAATCGACTTAAAATTTTGTAGAGATTATTGTGAGACCTAGCTGATCAAAAGTTGTGCTCTGCAGATCTGTAAGTCAAAGGGTGTAGCTGCTAGGGCGTGTCAAATTTTTGTGACTTGAGGAAAAAATTTCACAACTCTCTCACAGCCAAATACTTGATTTAAGAAGCTTCAAACTTGCTGAAAATGTTGAGGGCGCTGCCCTGAATGTACTGATATATTAACTTGCCACTTTGCTAATAGCGCCCCCCTGTGGTAACAGGAAGTGACCACTCGTTACTTCCACTTCTACTGATGACAGAATGTTGAACCCATCAACTTCATTCTACTTCTGAAACATGCAGAACAAGTTGCTAAAGCTACATTTTAAACGTTGTTTAGCTACGAGTAATGGTGTCCATGTGGCAACGCGGTGACTTTGGATCCCTCGCCATGAAAATACGTTTGGGATTCCCAATGCTCTCACGCCCACATACTTTACTGTAGTAGCTTCAAACTAGCTGATCATAATAATTGCTCCGCCCTGAACGTCCTGATGCATTAACTTCCCACTTTGCTACTAGCGCCTCCCTGTGGTAACAGGAAGTGTCTAGTTATTACTTTCACTTCTACTGATGACACATAGTTGAACACATCAACCTCATTCCACTTCTATTACATGCAGAACAAATTAATGAAGCTACCTCATAAATGCTGTGCAGCTACAATTAATTGCATCAGTGTGGTGACGCGGCTACTATCCACTCCTCGTCATGAAAATATGTTTAGATTTTTGATGCCTTTAATACACCTTGTATCATCATAAAAATTGATAGACAGGTCAAGGGTGGCGAGCTCTCACATTGTATTCGGGGTTTGCTTTTGAGGGCAGCAAAATGCCTCAATAGCGCCGCCTTGAAATTTTCAAAAACCCCTCCTCATTGGAGTTTTTTTGGAGTAGGAAGATGAAAATTGGTACACGTGTATTTGGCCAAGACGCACAAAAAAGTCTCTGGCATCATTGGTCTACTCCAAACAGGAAGTCAGCCATTTTGATTTTAACCTGTCATTTTTGCCTGATTTCCACACATTGTATTTTAACGCACTCCTCCTAGAGATTTCATCCAATCAAAACCACATTTTTTAGTAAACATCAAGAGACCATGTTGATCAAAAGTTGTGCTCTGCAGGTCAGTGGGCGTGGCCGCTAACAGGAAGTGACCAGTTTTTCCTTTCACTTGTACTGATGACACATAGTTGAACCCATCAACTTTATTATCCCTGTACATCATGTAGAAGAAGTTGCTCAAACTACTTTACGAATGTTGTGATGCTTCGAGTAATGGCTTCCGTGTGGCGATGCGGTGACAATGGATCCCTCGCCATGAAAATACGTTTTGCTTTTTGATGTTCTTAATGAATTTGTATCATCATGCAAATTGATCTGCCGGTCAAAGATGGTGAGCTCCAACAATTGATTGGGGCGTTGCCCATGAGGGCAGCAAAATGCCTTGATAGCGCCCCCTTGAAATTTTGAATATCCCCTCCCCAGAAGGGTTTTTTTGGAATAAGAAAATGGAAATTGATACACCTGTGTATGTTGCCAATTCGAACAAAAAAGTCTCTGGCACCATTGGTCAATTCCAAACAGGAAGTCAGCCATTTTGATTTTAATGTGTCATTTTGGCCCGATTTCCACATATTGCATTTTAACAAACTCCTCCTGGCGATTCCGTCCAATCAACCTAATAAAAACACATTCTAGCTGCTCCCTCTCCCTCATACTTCATCCAAATGGATTCAAAATTCCTGTACATGGTAAAAGCTCCACCCTTGAACGCCTTGATGTGCTGCTAAACAATCTACCTCATCATGCCCCCTTATGGAAACAGAAAATGCCATATTTTACGTTGAAATTGGCCGATTTGCTCAAAACTTCACATTTGTGCTGAGGGTCTGCCCCTGAATGCACCTGCCCAAATTTGGTTACACTCTGAGCGACTTCTGGTGGATGAAGTATCAACTTATCATAATTCCTTCAGCTTTGTCCGATTCGCTCGACACTTTCTCTCAGGTTGGGGCCGGCACTTGACCTGTCCAGTGGTCATGAGTGCACAGCTGCACCCGTCATGATCTCACCACAACCCCAATGTGCGCATGGGGGCGAGGGCCCGTTCAACGCTGCTTGCAGCTTTAATTACATTTTGAGTTTTGCTCAGTTTGTTATTTTAATTTCTGTTAACTGAAACTAAGCCCCTGTTAAAAGAGGCTTATAATCAATTTACATTGTTTCCCCGGGGTTTCAATTGTGACTGCTGCTTAGGACTTCCTAGGTTAATAAATAAATTAAGAAATTGTGATAATTACTAATGCTGAGATAATTTATTTTCTTTTATCTAGGGTGAGCAAAGTCATTAGGTAGGGGGTTCAAAATGTGGCCAACACTATGTGACGATAGTGCGATCAACTATGTGGATGATCGCACTTTTGGAAAGAGATTTCCAGGGTGGGTTTGTCTGCCACCAGTGCCAGCTTATTGAGCATCTGGGGAGCAAGGTTCTTGATCTTCAGGGCCATTTGGCGGCGCGACATAGTTCACAATCAGTAGAGTTCCTAGAGGAACGAAGTTGTATGTCGTTTAGAGAAATGGTGTGTACGCCAAAGCAGGGTGGTACTGGGATCCCAGAACTGGCAGGGAGAGAAAGTTGGGTGACTGTAGGTCGCGTGACAAGGAGTTTTGTACGGTGTGATGTAGGGCTGCAACGATTACTCGGGTAACTCGAGTAATTCGAGTACAAAAAATAATCGAGGCAAATTCCTTACCTCGAGGCTCCGTTTAATTAATGTCACGTTACTCTTTATTTTAATTTGTGTATCATCGCGGCATTCTGTATATGTTAACTATAGCGCTGTTCAGATAGGCCATATCCCTGTTTCAATATACACATAGAAATAACATTTATAAATGTAACGTTACAGTGACGGTCCGTCGGCAGAAACACAGGGCCAGCAATAACCTCACCTTTCACTTCTTAATGACAGACACCTCTCGCAGTTTACCTCCCCAATTAAAAACAGTTGCTCAGACTGATTGCTGGAACCGATGAGAATCTAATTTATTTTTGAAAGCCTTGTTATACATTGCACTACGAATATATACGGCGTTTACTTCCGCACATCAATGACGATGGAAAATATCAATCGCCTACGTCTTTATAATTTCTGGATTTGCGTAAATTAGTTCGCGAGGTTAATTGAGCAACAAGTCAGGAGAATCCGTTCTCGTCTGAATGTAGTGACAGCTCAAGTGCGTTGTTAGACGCACAGCTGAGTGATAACAACGAAAGTAATCGCCGCGAAGTCAGCGAAAGTTCCAGATTTTTTGCAGATTGTCATCCTTGCGGAGTCACATCAATTATATCAACATGGCCAACAGATAATCGCTTTGTCATTCGTTAATTATTACATGTCATGCATTGGCGGTAGCTGTTCAGTTAATAAACTGATTGTTAATCAGGCAAACCTGATCGCAACAGCACATCGTCAATACTGCAGCGCCTAAAAAGAAAACGCCCTCACTTCACCGTTACAAAGTAACATTCATCTAAGATTGATATTAACACTAGCGCCTGTTAAAACGTACAGTATTCATAGCCTGTGGTGTTAGTCTGTAGTAACGAGGCATGGAAGTCACTCACGTCAAGCGCAATTTAAAAAAAAGGGGGGGCGGGGCGTCTAGGTTACGCATAGCCTGTTGGTGTCCGCAGATAAACTTGTATTAAACACCTTTTTTGTCATGTCAGTTCATACTTGTCAGACTAGTAATGCGGCTGTCCACACCAACACTGATACACACACAGGTACACATACAGTATAGTTCATATATGAGGTGAAGAGTTTTGTTCTTAAGCCAGCAATGGTTTAAACTTTAAAGTTTTCATTGAGAAGTTCGGTGTTTTGATTTTTTTATACAGGGAGAGCTAATCTCTCTCTCTCTCTCTGTCCCCTTTCTTATACACGTTTGCCAAATTCATACCAATCGGCTTAATTCTTGTGCCTAATGGTTTAGGCTGCTTTGGATTGTTGACTGAAATGCTGAATTTTATTACCACTTCGAATGGCTGACTGCTGAATTGTCCATCCATCCATTTTCTATACCCACTTATTCCTCACTAGGGTCACGGGGCGAGCTGGAGCCTATCCCAGCTGACTACGGGCAAAGGCAGGGACCACTGCTGAATTGTATTTAATTTTTTATTTACATAGCAAAGATTTATTTTTATTGTCTTAGATGAAGATTGTTTTATTGGCTTAGTTCTTAAGCCAGCAATGGTTTCAACTTTGAAAGTTGTTAAAATAAAAACCTTTTTCTGAGGAAAAAAACCGCAATTGTTTGTTCATTTTAAAAGGCCTTTCATATTCCATTGTACAAAATTTATTTAATTGTTTAAAAACAAAAAAGTAAGATTCGTTAGATTACTCGATTACTCGTAGAAATAATCGACAGAATACCCGATTCCAAAAATACTCGATAGTTGCAGCTCTAGTGTGATGCCTGCCTGGTGCCCAGGTAGGAGACCACCTGGAGCGTGCGGACAAGCTCCTGGCCAGAGCAGGGAGGGATCCAGTTGTCATGGTCCATATTGGGACAAGTGACATAGGTAAGGGTATGTTTGAGGATCTGCAAGGCAAATTTGTGGAATTGGCTGAGAAGCTTAGGAGCAGATCCTCAAAGGTAGTGTTCTCCGGGATTCTACCGGTACCACGTGCAAGCAGAGGAAAGCAGAATTTTATCTGGAGGTTTAACACGTGGCTACGAACCTGGTGTAGGAAACAGGGCTATAGGTTAATGGGGCACTGGAACTTTTTCTGCGACAGGGGTGACCTGTTCAAGCCTGATGGGCTGCACCTGAACTGGAGGGGTACCTTTGCACTAGGTCAGCGTATGTTGAGCGTAGCACAGGATTATTTAAACTAGGGACTTGGGGGGCAGGGAGGTTTGTGAGTGTTGCACATAGGGAAATGCAGACTGCCCCGATGGATTCCTTAAATTGAACATTCCTTGCCCTGTGAAGATATCTGGGCCAGTCTCATTGGCAAACACGAGACAGGTTTAAAAATAGGTGTACGCTATCGACCACCAGCTTTGGACAGTACAGTCAATGAAATGCTTTTTAGGAGGATTATGCAAGCTTGTAGAGGTGGAGGGACTATTATAATGGGAGACTTAAATTATCCTGGTATCAACTGGGAAATAAGGGGTCTTTATTTGGCCAGAGGGCATGTTAAATGCTCAAGATTATTTACCAGAAATTGAGGTTCGGGATAACGAAGTATTAGAAAAGTTGCATAAACTAAAAGCAGATAAGGTGGCAGGTCCTGATGGCTTATATCCTAGAGTGATCAGGGAAGCTGGTGAGATCATCTTTAAGCCGCTATCCACCATCTTCAGGCGGTCTTTAGAAACTGGAGAAATACCAAATGATTGGAAACAGGGCAATACTATGCCAATATATAAGAAAGGGGACCGTACCAAGCCAGGAAATTACAGGCCAGTCAGTGTAACTTTCATTTCGTGCAAAATATTTGAATCTATCATAAAAGATGAGCTGGACTTATTTCTTGAACAGAACAGTATCTTGAGGGATAGCCAATATGGTTTTCGGAAGGGAAGGTCATGCCTGACAAACCTTCTGGAATTTTTTTAAGAGGCCACCAGGACTTATGACCAGAGCAGGGCTTATGACATCATGTACTTGGATTTTCAGAAAGCATTAGATAAAGTACCGCATAAGAGACTAATTTTTAAATTGAGCTCCATTGGAGTTACAGGAGGTATACTGGAATGGATTCAAAACTGGTTATAGGACAGAACACAAAGAGTGGTGGTCAGTGGTATCTCATCTGAGCTAGGTATGGTGGGGAGTGGCGTCCCCCAGGGATCGGTGTTGGGGCCCCTGCTGTTCCTCATCTACATTAATGAGCTTGATAGTACAAAACCCAAAACCAGTGAAGTTGGCACGTTGTGTAAATCGCAAATAAAAACAATACAATGATTTGCAAATCCTTTTCAACCTATATTCAATTGAATACACTGCAAAGACAAGTTACTTAATGTTCGAACAGGTAAGCTTTGTAATTTTTAGCAAATATTAGCTCAATTGGAATTTAATGCCTGCAACATGTTTCAAAATAGCTGGCACTAGTGGCAAAAAAGACTGAGAGTTGAGGAATGCTCATCAAACACTTATTTGGAACATCCCACGGGTGAACGGGCTAATTGGGAACAGGTGGGTGCCATGATTGGGTATAAAAGCAGCTTCCCTGAAACGCTCAGTCATTCACAAACAAGGATGGGGCGAGGGTCACCACTTAGTGAACAAATGCGTGAGCTGATTGTCGAACAGTTTAAAAACAACATTCCTCAACGAGCTATTGCAAAAAATTTTGGGATTTCATCATCTACAGTCCGTAATATCGTCAAAAGGTTCAGAGAATCTGGAGAAATCACTGCACGTAAGCGACAAGGCCGAAAACCAACATTGAATGCCCATGACCTTCGATCCCCCAGGCGGCACTGCATCAAAAACCGACATCAGTGTGTAAAGGACATCACCACATGGGCTCCGGAACACCTCAGAAAACCACTGTCAGTAAGTACAGTTTGGCGCTACATCTGCAAGTGCAACTTAAACTCTACAATGCGAAGCGAAATCAATTTATCAACAGCACCCAGAAATGCCGCCGGTTTCGCTGGGCCCAAGCTCATCTAAGATGGACTGATGCAAAGTGGAAAAGTGTTCTGTGGTCTGACAAGTCTACATTTCAAATTGTTTTTGGAAACTGTGGACGTCGTGTCCACCGGACCAAAAAGGAAAAGAACCATCTTGACTGTTATAGGCGCAAAGTTCAAAAGCCAGCATCTGTGATGGTATGGGGGTGTATTAGTGCCCAAGGCATGGGCAACTTACACATATGTGAAGGCACCATTAATGCTGAAAGGTACATACAGGTTTTGGAGCAACATATGTTGCCATCGAAGCAACGTCTTTTTCATGGACGCCCCTGCTTATTTCAGCAAGACAATGCCAAGCCACATTCTGCACGTGTTACAACAGCATGGCTCTGTAGTAAAAGAGTGCGGGTACTAGACTGGCCTGCCTGTTGCCCAGAGCTGTCTCCCATTGAAAATGTGTGGCGCATTATGAAGCGTAAAATACGACAACGGAGACCCCGGACTGTTGAACAACTTAAGCTGTACATCAAGCAAGAATGGGAAAGAGTTCCACCTGAAAAGCTTCAAAAATTGGTCTCCTCAGTTCCCAATCGTTTACTGAGTGTTGTTAAAAGGAAAGGAGATGTAACACAGTGGTATTAAGGCTCCTGTGCCAACTTTTTTGCAATGTGTTGCTGCCTTTAAATTCTAAGTTAATGATTATTTGCAAAAAAAAAAAAAATTTCTCAGGTTGAACATTAAACATCTTGTCTTTGCAGTGTATTCAATTGAATATAAGTTGAAAAGGATTTGCGAATCATTGTATTCTGTTTTTATTCACAATTTACATAATGTGCCAACTTCACCGGTTTTGGGTTTTGTAATATTGAGAGCAGAACGGTTAAATTTGCATATGATACTAAATTGGGTGGTTTGGCAAGTAGTTTAGGGTCCACTAAAGTAATTCAGAATGATTTGGATAGAATCCAGAATTGGGCAGAAATGTGACAAATGTAATTTAATCTAGCAAAATTTTAAAGTTTTACGTGTAGGTAATAAAAACATTAGACGGGATTACTTCATGGGTGGTTTAAAAATGGAATGTAGCGTACACGAGAAAGATTTGGGAGTGATTGTTGACCAAACCCTCACAGGCTCTAGCCATTGTGCCGTAGCAGTTAAAAAAGCCAATCGGATGCTGGGATACATTGCCAAAAGTACTGAGTACGAATCTAAGGAGGTGATTCTTCTTTTGTACAACAAGTTCGTCAGACCACATCTGGAGTATTGTGTACAGTTCTGGGGAGCATACTTAAAGAAAGATGTAGAGGCTCTAGAGAAAGTTCAGAGAAAAGCCACTAAGCTTATTACAGGTATAAAAAGTGGAAGCTACGAGAAGAGGCTGAAGATCCTTAATCTCTTTAGCCTTAGGAAAAGGAGACTAAGGGGTGATTTGATTGAGGTCTTTAAATCTGTTAAAGGGATTAACAAAGTGAATTATGTTGGATTCGTTCGACCAAGTGTTGTGAGTTGAACTCGGGGTCACAAATGTTGACCAAAGGTAAATTTAGTACTGTTATTCGGAAATATTTCTTCACGCAAAGAGTAATTTCAATATGGAATAGCTTGCCTGACCATATTGTTGAGGCAGAGACCTTGGGGGTTTTCAAGAGCAGGCTTGACTTAAAGCTAGAGACCATTGAGTCATTGAGTATCTGAAGGGATATATTCGGAATAGTATTAAGAAAATGGCGAGCGTAGTTGGGCTGAATGGCCTGTTCTTGCCATTCATGTTATGTGATGTTATTTATAACGCCTAGAAATTCTTCCTCCCCCCTACCCTGTCCTTTCACCATTTCCCAATTGATACCAGTATAATTTTAGTCTCCCATAATAATATTCCCTCCACCTCTACAAGCTTGCGTAATCCTCCTAAAAAGCATTTCATTGACTGTACTGACCAAAGCTGGTGGTCGAATAGCATACTCCTATGTTTAAACCTATGTTAAAACCTAATCAATCATACCATACAAGTTATGATTAACGTCATCTTGCCTGAAAGAGCTACTATACACCACGACTCAGGTGACCATGGGGAGGCAGAAGGTAGATGTTTAAAGAACGATTTTGAGTGAGCGGTTAGGGAAAGTGCGCAACACAATTAATTTGTTCTCTCTCAGCAGGGGGTGGGAATTTAACGGTCAGTTTTAGTTAGGTTTTATAACTTTTGATACTCAGCTAGCCTCTGATTGACTAAGGTTTTACCATTACTTTTTGATACCATCAGCTCTTAAACCCTGAATGGGATGTTAAAATTTATTTTCTGAGACAATATTCCAGTTCTAAATCCTGAATATCAAAATGACATTATCAGAGCTGCCCTGATGAGTGTGCGAGCAGTTTGGGAGGAATAAGACTAGATCTGTAAACTCCTTACATTACCAGATAATCTTGGCTGAAGATCATTTCTGACCAAGGTCCCAGGCCAGATTTCTGTGATTGCTGGGAGGGGTGAATCTGGGATACATTAGCCTAAAACTTAAGTAGTCTGACCCCGCCTTATATTGGTGGGGAAATGTACCTGAAATTAACAGTCAGTTTTAAAACTATAGGTCATACTCTTTCTTACAGAATATGGTTACAACGTCTACTGTCTGCTTTGGAGCCACTACAGCTTCACACTGAACCGCACCAGGGGCCTCATTTATAAACGGTGCGTAGGCACAAAAAAATTAACGTACATCACTTTCTTTGCAAATTTCTGATTTAAAAAACAGACTTGACATGATAAAAAGAGAAATCAAGACTATGCACAATGTCAATGAATTCCAAGTCCATCCTGATTAAATAAATGAAAATTCCATGCAGTTTATTTTACCCATATGTTTATAAATTAGTTTATTTTCCACAATATGTCATTTTTATTTTTTTGTGCTTGCGTATTACTTGGGCATGAAATCCACACAACTCTTTTTAATAAATAAGACCCCTGATCCTTACTTTTTTGAAAAGTTACGGTTTTTATGATTGTGTCTTTGCCTCAAGTTTCATTAACTGACTGGGCATCCTCTCTGAAACTGGTGAATTTAATTGAAATCTGTGATGCCTCATTCTGAACATTTATTATAGACTACAATACAGCACCCAACTAATCAGGTTCCCTCTTAATGTAAGAATGTTTTCCTAACTGAACTGATGTTTGCCTTAGTGAAAAAGCAAAGTGTTGGATACTTCTGCAGACTCTCTATTCCATTTGTAATGTTAATAAAATACTGTGTTGTGCAAAATGCATGTTTTTGTCTAGTAATTCATTACAGTACTGTTATTGTAAAATAATGTGTTATATACGGTTAAAAAATAGATCTATTATACAGTTCATATAAAACTTCTATTCATGTATTAATTGTCATCAACTGAAATGCGTGACAGTTTTGCAACGCACATTATGCATGTAACATCCTGGGCCACCCGAAATGGGTATTCCTGGACTGAAGAAGTTTTGTGGTAAATTAAATTGTTTTTAAGCAGACTTGCAATGTTTGTGCTCTCTGTGTTGAGTAGGGTTAAGCATGTGCCAATGTAAGCCAAGTTGATTGTCTTTTATTTTTTAATTTAAATTCTCCCTCATTTCGTGAGGCGAATACGAGTAGGCCCGTTGAGTCGTGCAGTGCAAATGCTAACTAAAGCACGTGGAATCCACCTTATAAGCATAAGGAAGGAAGAGCTGAGTGCAAGCATCGTGGCCGCAATGAGGTACTACTAGGTTACCAACTGGCAACCTTTGATAAATTACATTTCCACAACATGCATAAGACGAGCTGACAACATTACGAAGTTACGTGGCCAGGACGAATCCAGGAATTTCACTTTTCCGGTTGCCACGACGAAAGTAGTTATGTTGCCACGACGGATCTGAGGTCGTCCGATTACGTTGTCACGACGTCTTGGTCACATAATTAAGTGTGTTAGCTGGGTTGTCTCCTTGCTATTTTAACTGTAAGTGGAGTCCTGCGCACAATTTACTGTGGTTTACTCTTGATATGGACAGAACTCTGTTGTAAATTAATTGTAAAATTACAGTTAAAAGAGCTGACAAATGTGCAAGTTTACAACGTTATGTTTGCAGAAACTGAAAATGGCGCGGTTTCATTTACACATTCGTTTTTACCCACGCCCGACGAGGCAGCGTGGATATACAGTTTAGGACCATCTCTGTGTCTGTCTGTCTGTCTGTCTGTCCGTCCGCATGACCGCTCGGGCACCACTGAAGCTAGGGTGACCAAACTTTCTGGGGTAGATGATGCTAGGGTACCCTGTCCAAATTTGCATTTTGAGGTCAAAAGGTCAAGGTCAACAAGAGGCGTGGGTTTGCATCTCTATAGAGTGCGCATCATCTAGTTCCACCCCCCCCATCACTGATCGCAGTTGGAGCAACACACAGTAGCCTATCATCCTATTATCCATTGTGTCAGGGCAAAGACAGACTAAATGAAGACAAGTCGGTATGTGCACTCAGAATGAAGTAGTTCCGATCTTTATACACAATCGTATAAATTCAATTTATACATGCATACAGGGGATATAATCTGTTATGCGCATGTAGCAGATATAATCCGTTTCATGCGTACAACGGATTTTGTCCGTTTTATGCATATAGCGGATTCCGCTTATAACTGACAAAATCAGCTGGTCCATTGGAATCCGTTATACACGAGTTTTACTTTATATAATTATGTTTTATGACGACGTAGGTCATCGTTTGTTGTGTTGCTGAGAGGTTAGCAGTTAGCGAGTAATTTATTTATTTTTATGGGCGCGACATTCCCTACAGGCCTCGCTAAATCTCTTCAGCTCGTAACAAAGTGACTGACAGGCTAGTTTGGAAATTACTGATGGTAACAGCCTTCCTATCTATTGTAACGTTAAGCCTGATCCTAAAAGAAGTGTATTTCTTTGTTTATTGATGCTGTTCGCTAGCTAGCAGACATTCGGGAATCTGTCTAGTTAGCTCTCTGTGGCGCACTCTGACCACTTAAGTTGTGAGTGAGTTGACGTTAGAATTAATACTGTCGATCTAGCTGTGACTTGGCCCATTCTTTTGTTAATAGGGTAAGCTGTTCTTGAATGGAAGGCTAAAATGTAGATTAGGC
This sequence comes from Gymnothorax reevesii, assembly GCA_029721435.1. Lineage (NCBI taxonomy): Eukaryota > Metazoa > Chordata > Actinopteri > Anguilliformes > Muraenidae > Gymnothorax > Gymnothorax reevesii. Next base: position 17,856,908 of record CM056588.1, on the reverse strand, counting down.
CTACAACATTAACAATATTGGTATTCCACCAGCTACCTTGTTGATGAACATTTTCCAAATGAAAGGATCGCAAGTCATATCCTGATAGTAGGTTAATAAACAGTTGACCCGAACAAGAACATCCCTGGCTTCCAGACATTTTGCCTGGCTTGGCATTGGAAGTCATGCGTGATCTTAGGAGGTCAGGGTTGATTACAACAGTGCATTCCCATTTCCTTAAACATGGCTCCCATGAAAAATGAACTAAAATTGAGAGGTGAACAATTTGTGGATTTTACAAACCAAATAAATGAAACGATTTCAAAAACTGTGCCTTGAGTAAGATGAAGGTATAGAATGATTGCACATGGATTTTTGCTATGTCATTTTCACGTGTTAACACAGATTAAAAGAAAATTGCTCATATTGTTAAGGGTGCAACTAGTTGCCGTTTTACCACTTAAAGGGGATAATGTGTTGTTTGGTTTGGAAATAAACTCTTGAGATGAAGTGAGGCCTTAGGGAGCTTTATTTAAACTTTGGCCAAGCCAGAAGTAGTCCGAAAATTGTACTTGTGGTTTAATTTTCATGTTGTTAAGGTGGATTGTAATTATCATAATTCCCTGCAGGGGACTTCAATGCATGTCTGTTTGGATTTCGGTCATTCCCACCATCTCGCAATGAACACATCTGCTTTCCTCTCAACAATGGCTGTCTGGATGCGCAGATCAGCGAACGTTATCTTACACTTGCATACAAAGACCGAACAGAGTGCTGGAGCTTGGATGCTACAGGCAGTAAGCTCGTCTGGAGGATGGACCATGCGCCTGAGGAGTGTACAGGTATTAATTGTTTTCTCTCACTTCACTGGATGACCTTGTAATGTCCTTATAATCCAGCTGTTTACCTGTGTTGTTCTTTGCAGGAGTCTCTTACAGGCTTCCTCTTGTCCCTGGAGGGTATGTTGTCTCAGCCCCTCCTTTCTTAAAAGTTCTGTCTCCACATCTGTGTGGAGTCAGTCTGGCCTTGGGTGTGGAACACGCAGTTCTGCTAAGTGCTTCCGGTGCTGTTTACACGTGGGGTTCTGGGAGGTGAGAAACAATTCCCTTACTTTCACTGTGTCACACCTGGGGAAAAAACTGCATACTCCGATGAGTCAAAACATCATGGCTACCTGCCTAAATTGCTGTCGGTCAGCTCTGTCAAATCGATGTCCACTTGAACAGCTATATGCAGAGCCTCCTTGCAAAACATTTCCCCAAGCAACACACTTCCTCCTCCTGCTTGTCTTCTGGTGCTGTCTCTAGCCCTGATAAACAGCATGCTTGTTCCTGTCCAGTAGATGATGTTAAATAAACAAATTCTCCTCAAACTAGGGAACAGTCTTACATTGCTGTAAGGTCTAGTTCCATTGCTCAGGTACCCATTGTAGATGCATTTGAGCAAGGACAGGCTTTAGAATGGGCATTCTGATGGTTCGGCAACTGCAAAGCCCCATTCAGAGCTGGGTGCAAAGCTGTGTATTGTGACATTTTTGTCCTGCAACAATCAGTTAAATTTTCTTGTACCTATGCCGGTGTAGCCTTTCTGTTATTTATGGAATAACTGCCGTTGCTCTTGAAATGTTAGTGAACCGTTGGCTCCCAGCACTCTCACCATTTATGTTCTGTTACTTCTAATGACAGGGAGCACCACGCAAGCCTCAATATCGTAGTCTGGCAATAGTGATTTCGCTCTCATTGAGGTTGCTACTGCCTCATTTCTCCTGCATCCAACATGATGATTACAAAAATAACTACTTACCATCTGGGCCTTTGACGTGCGTTTTGTCCGGAGATAATGAAGGTTACTTTGTATCTGTGAGCTGTTATAATGTTCTGGATCGTCATTGTATTTACATGTAAAGGTAGAGTCCCATTCAGGGCGTTTTTGGGCCCAAACCACTGATTTCAGTATAATTTTCAGCATTGATAAACCACCCCATGGGATTCATGAATCCACCAGAGAAACCTGCGATACGACAAAAAAATAATATTTTTAGCATTTTTTAGTTTTTGGGTGGGCCCACCCATTCTGGGGCCCCACAAAGTGTCATCAATGATTATAATCATGGGATGATCAGTGCACATTGTAGCTGATATATTTTCCTTATGAATGTAAAGAATTTGTTGAATTTGCTGTCATACTGCCGAGATGGGAAGATATCCTCTGCAAGCTAGCTAATTAAATAAAATGGTAATAAGTTCAATTAAAGTCCACTAAAACATCTAAACAGTGGCATCTGTGGCTCCAGGAAGTGGCATGTTTAGGATGGAGCTGAACTGGATCAGGACATCTGCTGCTCTTCGCTCAAAGTCAGGTTTGCAGATATCTCCACGAGTAGCATTGAGACAAGCAGTTGTTCCTCGGACTGGGGTTCCAATGACTAGAATAAAATGATTTGACGGTAACCGCTCTTTGAAAGGTCCATTGCCTTAGCTCTCTACCACCCATCTAGTTTTCGTGCAGAGGCGATCAGTATTGGTCGGTCCAGTGTCATGCTGTGAGTTGCCACTTAGCACAGATGGCACATGTGTATCATAATCATGGGACTCAGGAACTGACATGACATCCCTGAAGCCTCTGTTGACAATCACATTGTCGTGCTACTCCATCCAGGATTTCAGATGGTCCAGTGTGTCAAAAATGTGCCTTGACATGCTGGCATCGTTTTCACTTTTATAATATGGCCCAACTGAATCCAAGACAAAGCCATCAGGGACATGGAATAACCAGGGACATGGAATGACTTCAAGACCTGCTTCTTATCCAGACTAGTCAAGAGAGATTTGTCTTCAACTTTGTTTTCAAGGGGATAAGAATAGGCAATAATTTTAAGCATAAACATCATAACGGTCATAGTTAATAAATTCATTACTGAAAAAACTTAAGTAGAAGAATTAAATAAGAGCCATACTCACACTCTATTTTGTATCAACACATCCCATTTTGCGGCTTACAACGTTTGGTTGATGCAAGTGTTTGCATGAAGATGGTACTGTTGTCGACACATCCTGGTTTTTTATCTTACCGGCCCCATGGGCTGATAATCTATTGTCGTGGTGTGGTATCCGTCGTCCGGAACATTTTTTATCTTCTTTTTTTGGCCTGGTGAATTTTCGTGTAAATTTGCAATAACATACAACTAGACCATATCTCCAGATGTACTTCTCAGATTTTTGATTGAATCATTTTTGTCCGTTTTATTGGCCCTTGAAGTTTTTGCTCCATTGTTAGATAGGATTGAGAAATTTTCAAAAGTCATTTCTAAAAAACTGAGTGATAATTTTTTTCTAAATCAGGCAATCAAATTACCTTGGTACCGTCAATGTAAATTGCGAGCGCCATTTTGATTGAATCGACGGTAGTGGGTCTACTGGGGGTGCTGTACTTAATGAACATGCAAGATGGCCGGTGGAGGCTAAATGTTTGCAGATCGAGATTAAGTTAGTATTACTGACATATAGGAAGTAATATATGACCTATATTTTGGCTGTGTTAAAGTTTCAGATTACCTTGAAAGGTCAAACTTCAGGTCAAGCTAAATTTTACCATTTTTAACGGTTTCTAGGCTTGAAAATATTAGGATTGGGAACATATTTGCATTGAACACATGTAGGAAGTCATGTATGAACTTTCAAGGTGGCCTTGAAATTGACCTTCGGCGACCTTCGAAGGTCAACTTCACATAGTGACATTTCAATGACTTCTGTCACCAAAACTAATACAGATCGAGCTTAGGTTTGTATTGCGGGCATATAGGAAGTCATGTATGAAGTTTCAATTGGTGACATTGAACTTGACCTTCAGTGACCTTGAATGCCTGAACTTCACAGTGAAATTTCAATGACTTATATCAGCAAAATGGTTACAGATAGTTTCGGTTTGTGTTGGAGATGTAAAGGAAGTCATACATGAACTTTCATTTGGTTGCCTTGAACTTGACCTTCGGTGACCTTTGAAGGTCAAACTTCGCATAGTGAAATTTCAATGACTTCTACCACCAAAACTATTACAGATAGACCTGAGGTTTGTATTGTGGCCATAGAGCAGGCAAAAGTTAAAGTCATATGAGAGAAGACAGAACGAGAAAAATATCACTAATGCCTTGATTGTGAAAAATCTCTTTAATTTAAATCTCTTTAATAACCTGACAAATGACTGCACTTATTACACAGATGATGAATTTGGTAGGGAGATGAAGGTGGAAGATGGCGTATCAATGATCCACTTCAATTGTTGAAGTTCATATGCAAACTTTGAAACCATTCAGGAATATCTGAGACAGTTTAAAAGACCATTCTGTGTAATAGCCATATCAGAAACATGGATCACTCCTGAAAAGAGTGGAGACTTTGAATTAAATAGTTATGAATTCTTTCATTTAGATAGAAAATATAAAAAAAAATAAATAAATAAAAAAGGTGGGTGGGACTGTATATTGATAAACACTTAAACTATAAAAGAGTTGAAAAGATGACAACAGTTATTGATGATGTGATGGAATGTATAACGGTTGAAATTTGTATGGAAAAAAAAAGAAAAACATAATCTTCAGTTGTGTATATATAGAACTCCAGGATCCAATATTGACATTTTTACTAACAGCATGGAGGGATTATTTACAAACTTAAACCACAAAGGGCTGTTTACTTGTGGAGACTTTAATATAGATTTACTAAATTCAAATCACAACAAAAGTACAGATGAATTTATAGATGCCATGTTTAGCATGGGGCTATTTCCCCTAATAAAAGACCAACTAGAGTAACAACACATTGTGCCACTTTAATTGATAACATATTTACAAATATAATGGATAATAGCATTAAAGGTGGGTTATTAATCAATGATATCAGTGATCATCTACCAGTTTTTGCTGCTTATTACCCCTCAGCCCTAAAGGCTGACGGGGCATTGCTAACCTTCGTGCGGTTGGGCGGGCGGTCGGTCAGGCGGTGGGCGGGTGGGCGTCTCCAAAAACTTCGACATCGCGCTGAGGGGTATTCCGTGCATTGCACGCCTATTTTGATTGTAATTGCAAGGGCAACAGAATCAAGAGTAACATAAAAGAATCCGTTCAGAGAAGACATTAAATATCTTTAAAAATGAGTTGCTAAAACAAAATTGGAATATCATATATGAAGAGACTGATGTTAACAAAGCATATGAAACATTTTTACAGATATTTAAAATATTATGTGATAAACACTGTCCAGTAATACAATGTAAAATTAAACGAAAATACACAGGAAGACCATGGATGACTGAAGGGCTACAAAATTCCTGCAAAAAAAAAGAATGCTTTTATTGAGAATTTATTAAGCATAGAACTATTGAAGCCGAAAATAAATATAAAAGATATAAAAATAAGTTAACCAATATAATGAGAACGTGTAAAAAAGAGTACTTTTAGTTAAATTAGAATATAATAAAAATAACAAAAGCGTTATGGAGTACACTAAACAGTGTAATTAAAAATGGAACAAAACATGATCAATATCCTCAGTATTTCATAGTTGAAGGAAGCTGTGTTAAGAAATGCTATGGTGTTCCGGGTGGTTGCTAGGGCGTTGCTCGGCGGTTGCTATGGTGGTCTGGGTGGTTGCTAGGGCGTTGCTGGGCAGATGCTATGGTGTTCTGGGTGGTTGCTAGGCGGTTGCTATGGTGTTCTGGGTGGTTGCTTGGGTGTTGCTAGGCAGTTGCTTTGGTGTTCTTAATGCTTGCTAGGCGGTTCCTATGGTGTTCTGGGTGGTTGCTAGGGCGTTGCTAGGCAGTTGCTATGGTGTTCTCGGTGGTTGCTAGGGCGTTGCTAGGCAGTTGCTATGCAGTACTTGGTGGTTGCTAGGCGGTTGCTATGGTGTTCTGGGTGGTTGCCAGGGCGTTGCTAGGCGGTTTCTATGGTGTTCTGGGTGGTTGTTAGGTGGTTGCTATGGTGTTCTGGTTGGTTGCTAGGGCGTTGCTAGGCAGTTGCTATGGTGTTCTGTGTGGTTCCTTGGGTGTTGCTAGGCGGTTCATATGGTGTTCTGGGTGGTTGCTTGGGCGTTGCTAGGCGGTTGCTATGGTGTTCTGGGTGGTTGCTAGGCGGTTGCAATGGTGTTCTGGGTGGTTGCTAGGGCGTTGCTAGGCGGTTGCTATGGAGTTCTGCGTGGTTGCTAGGGCGTTGCTAGGCGGTTGCTATGGTGTTCCTGGTGGTTGCTAGGGCATTGCTAGGCGGTTGCTATGGTGTTCTGGGTGGTTGCTAGGGCGTTGCTAGGCAGTTGCTATGGTGTTTTGGGTGGTTGCTAGGCGGTTGCTATGGTGTTCTGGGTGGTTGCTAGGGCATTGCTAGGCAGTTGCTATGGTGTTCTGGGTGGTTGCTAGGCGGTTCCTATGGTGTTCTGGGTGGTTGCTAGGGCGTTGCTAGGCAGTTGCTATGGTGTTTTTGGTAGTTGCTAGGCGGTTGCTATGGTGTTTTTGGTGGTTGCTAGGGCGCGGCTAGGCGGTTGCTAAGGTGTTCTGGGTGGTTGCTAGGCAGTTGTTATGGTGTTCTGGGTGTTTGCTAGGGCGTTGCTTGGCAGTTTCTATGGTTTTCTGGGTGGTTGCTAGGCGGTTGCTAGGGCGTTGCTAGGCAGTTGCTTTGGTGTTCTGATTGGTTGCTAGGCGGTTGCTATGGTGTTCTGGGTGGTTGCTAGGGCATTGCTAGGCAGTTGCTATGGTGTTCTGGGTGGTTACTAGGCAGTTGCTATGGTGTTCTGGGTGGTTGCTAGGATGTTGCTAGGCAGTTTCTATGGTGTTCTGGGTGGTTGATAGGGCGTTGCTTTGCGGTTGCTATGGTGTTCTGGGTGGTTGCTAGGGCGTTGTTAGGCAGTTATGGTGTTCTGAGTGGTTGCTTGGGCGTTGCTAGGCGGTTGCCATGGTGTTCTGGGTGGTTGCTAGGGCGTTGCTAGGCTGTTGCTATGGTGTTCTGAATATTTGTTTGGGCATTGCTAGACAGTTGCTATGTTGTTCTTGTTGTTGCTAGGGCGTTGAAGTATATTGTTTGGGGATCGGGTGAAAACTGGGAGAAGTAGCGAACCGTGCGATTACGAAAGAATTTGGAATAATCACAAGGAAGGAACAAGAGAAAGAAGGAACTAATGAGGGAAGTAAGGAAAGAAGGTATATAGGAAAACAGAAGGAAATCAATGGAAGGCAGGAAAGAACAAAAGAAAGAAGGCGAGGATGGATGGAAAGAAACAGGAATGAAGGAAAGAAGGAAGTAAGGAAAGGAAGAAGGGAAGAAGAAGGATTTAAGTAAAGATAGAAGGAAGGAAGAAAAAGAAATGAAAAACAAGGAAAGACAGAAGAAAGGAAAGAAAGTAAATAAAGAAAGAGGGAAGGAAAGAGAGGGAAAGCAGAAAAAAGAAATGAATAAAGTTGGGAAGGAAAGTAGGTATGAAGGAAGGAAAGAAGGGAAGATGGAAGGAAAGACAAACTAAGAAAGGAAGGAAAGAAAATTGGTAGGGAGGCAGAATGGGAGGAAGGATGAAAGGCAGGAAAGAAGGAAGTAAAGTAGGAAAGAAGGAACGAATAAAGGAAGGAAGGAACGAAGGAAAGAAATAGGAGGGAAAAAGAAAGAAGGAATGACAGAAAATAGAAGGAAGGAAAGCAATAAGGAAGCTGTAGTCTCAAGAGAGCCAGATTGTAGTCTTAAAGCCTGAGAAACTGACAGTTACAGCAGGTGGTCAGAACACCTGGCACAAGATTCCATTTGCTTAATGGCCCTATTGTGATGTCATAATGCCAATGTTAAGTCTATGGGGGGAAAAAATTTATAGTTTTCTATTAATAACTCAAAAAGTATAAAAGTTACAAAGATGAAAAATACATTGCACAGGTGTCCTAAGTCAGACCTACGCAACGCAGTTTGAATGAAGTTTCTACGATAAACGGTTGAGGCCGCATTAAGTGTGTTAGAAGAAGAATAATAATAAGAAGAAGAAGGACAGGATAACAATAGTGAGCATTTTCAATGCACACTAATAATAAGAAGAAGAACAGGATAACAATAGTGAGCATTTTCAATGCACACTAATAAGAAGAACAGGATGACAATAGTGAGCATTTTCAATGCACACTAATAAGAAGAACAGGATAACAATAGTGAGCATTTTCAACGCACACTAATAAGAAGACCAGGATAACAATAGTGAGCATTTTCAATGCAAACTAATAATAAGAAGAAGACCAGGATAACAATAGTGAGCATTTTCAATGCAAACTAATAATAAGAAGAAGACCAGGATAACAATTGTGAGCATTTTCAATGCACACGAATAAGAAGACCAGGATAACAATAGTGAGCATTTTCAATGTACACTAATAATAAGAAGACCAGGATAACAATAGTGAGCATTTTCAATGTACACTAATAATAAGAAGACCAGGATAACAATAGTGAGCATTTTCAATGTACACTAATAATAAGAAGACCCGGAAAACAATAATGAGCATTTTCAATGCAAACTATTAATAAGACCTGGATAACAATAGTGAGCATTTTCAATGCACACTAATGACAGAAAAATGAAGGAAGGAAAGCAGTAAGGAAGCTGTAGTCTCAAGAGAGCCAGATTGTAGTCTTTAAAGCCTGAGAAACTGACAGTTACAGCAGGTGGTCAGAACATCTGGCACAAGATTCCATTTGCTTAATGGCCCTATTGTGATGTCATAATGCCAATGTTAAGTCTATGGGGGAAAAAATGTATAGTTTTTTATTAATAACTCAAAAAGTATAAAAGTTAAAAAGATGAAAAATACATTGCACAGGTGTCCTAAGTAAGACCTACGCAACGCAGTTTGAATGAAGTTTCTACGTTAAACGGTTGAGGCCGCATTAAGTGTGTTCGAAATAAAGTAATAATAAGAAGACCAGAATATCAATAGTGAGCATTTTCATGCACACTAATTAACGCTCGCACACAGTATACCGATCGAGGCAACGAGTTTAATATGAATGTGATGCGTGAGTTCATATCTTTAAGCGAGAGTATAGAACCAGTAGTTGGCGGTAATATACCTTGCGTTTGACGTGAAACCGACGAATTCAGGATGCTAATGAGGCATGAGTGCATATGTAATGACCGTCCTTCTGAGTCGTGTGAACGAGTCCTCACCTCTTTGCTCACCTACAATAAAACAAAAGCAGATGCCTAATAAAACACAAGTACTCACAACCCTTGGAAGGTCGGACAAGTGAGTAAAAGTCAAGAACAGGCAATAGGAGCAGTATTCTTATCGGTGATAGGTAAGAGGAACAAATCCCCCTACTTGTGTCGCTGAATGCATTCCTCCTGGCAGATTACAGGCAAAGATGATGAACTCAGCATGCGGCGATCGACCGAGGATTCGTCTGTTTCCCCATAGATTTAAACACATTAACACTGGTCTCCGTGTTCACTCTATAGATTTTCCGAGTGGCTAGGTTTGGATTTCGCGGGTTGCATGCAGTTTGTGATTGGGTTTCGGAAATTAGTCGGAGTCAACAGTGGGAGGCACAAATGGACTGTTTGACTGGTGGGCGGCAATGCAGTACTCTATGTAGATCATGATGGCCATTTGGCTCCAAAGCACCTAAATGGAATGAGACCATAATTATCACACCTGTGCTGGCTGCATGACATGGTGAAATGGCCTCTGTGAAAAAGCTCTGACACGGGCAAACAATTAATAGGCGAGAATTGGAGAGAGCGCATGCAGTGACTCTCACAAATTGCTGACATGATCTTGGGCTGTTTCACAATCAGGGGTAAATTCTAAAGATATTGAATATAGCTTTTTTCCTAAAATTAATTGTGGCAAAGTGACATTCATTTTAAGTTCTGCTATCATTGACTAATTTACAGAAGCCGTGTATTTGATGAAAAAATGTCAAATGTCCAAAATTTGACAGTACGATATCTTTTTTTTTTTTTTTTTTTGGACATTTTGATATCTTTTCTTAAAGATACTTTTGTATTCCTCACCAATAAAATCCCACTGCACCCAGTAGCTTGTGTAGTCATTATTTAAAAAACTTTTAAGCCGCAAATAGTATTTGGGGGGTCAGAAATGCATCGATTCATGAAAACTTGACTTTTCCTACCAAGACATTTTGTCAAAAAATGTCTTATCATGAAATGTTTTTTACTTTATTAAAATTTCAACAGAGGAGGGGGGTAAAGTTTGGATGTATTGTATGATTTTGACTCCACATATTCATGAGATTGTGCATGAGGAATAATGTGTCATATATATGCACTGGTCATTACACTGTGTACCATATTATGAGTATATGTTCTTTGTCCGTCAAAAACATGTCTTCTCCACAAGTGATTAAAAAGGTAGAGAGCTGCCGGATAGCTCACTCGGTTGAGGCACTGCGCTGCAGTTCAGAGGTGACTATCACGTCGCGGGTTCGAGCACCGGCGTACCCACCGGCAGGGGTCGGCAGGTTTTTCAGAGTAGCGCACAATTGGCCATCGCGCTACAGGGTTCCAAATTGGGAAGGGACTGCCGGATTTGGGGATAAAATAGTAGCTTTGTTCGTTGCTCCAGCGCCTCCTGCTGGCCAGACGGGCGCTCGTCAGGAAGACTCTGGGTTTGTTCATGTCCGGGTATCCTCCGCCCTTGTTCTGAACTTACGAGGATTCAACCAATGAGTGTATAAGAATCAGTGGCTGACGGGCACGTGCTTCGGTGGAGAGTCGTGAGCTGTCTTCACTATCCTGAGTTGGCAGCAAGGGGTCGCATACGAGCAAGCTTTGTACATCGTTCCCCAATTGGGCATTCCAGATTCGGGTGGGATTGGCGATGCCAAATTTAAAAAAAAAAAAAAGGTAGAAATAGGAAAAATTTCATTTGTATGAATTTTAGGAAAACCTGTGAACCCAAAGCTCCAAAATTTTCAGCATGTGTCCTCAACAACATATGTAAACAAATTGGCATCAATTTGATTCTATATTCCACATTTGATTTTTAGGGGTCTGTGAGACAAACTTTGGTCCCTGATTGTGAAACAGCCCGTCTCCATGTCAGGCTGACGTCTCATATTTGCTGAGTTGAATCCTTGACGCACAACAAAACAATATCCATGTCTAAAAGGGGTCATATTTATACATCTAAATCTCAAACCTTACTCGCACGTTGTACAGACATATTGATGTGGTCTTTGACCGACCAACTCAATTTAGACATGATCTGCATGTCGGGCAGACATCTCATGTTTGCTGGGTTGCGTTGTTGAGTAGTATGCAACTGAATCGGACACGACACCGGCTGCCATCCTTATGTATCAGGACAAAGTCAAATAGAAAATACAATTCAACACTCACCGGACTTCAGTGCCATAACTCGGTGATGGTAGTGCACATTCCCTGATCTGATCACGTAAATATTTCAGAAATTCGACAAAATAAATGTTAACTTGTTATAATTGCAGCGATATGTGTGTTTTCAGGATGACGTTGCAGCTGTTTCGTGCTACGCTGCTTTGATGACCAGCTACACTGAGGCAGCACTATCCTCTGATGGAAAACAACCCCCCCGGAAAAGTACCCGGTATCAAGGCGGGTGGAGTAGAGTACAGTAGAGTAGAGCCGTTACCATGTAGTGGAAGCGCCATGAGGGTGTCATGGCTGGGAACTTTGTCAAATGTACCATCGTTTACACATGTGACCATGGGAAATCTCCATTTTAGAACATAGGAAGATATTTGTAGATCTTCCTATCTCTGCAGTATGACATCAATATCAACAAATTCTTTTTTTTATTCATGAGAAAAATATATTAGCTACAATGTGCATTGATAAACACATGATTATAATCATTGGTTACACTTTGTGGGGCCCGAGAATGGGTGGCCCCTCCCAAAAACAAAAAAATGTCAAAAATATATATTTTTTTTTCATAAAGAAAATTTATATCACAGGTTTCTCTGGTGGATTCATGAACCCCATGGGGTGGTTTATCAATGGTGACAATTATTTTGAATTTGGTGGTTTGGGCCAGAAAATGCCCTTCATGGGACTCCACCTTTTTGCATTTGCCCAAAGGCTTTGAGAGTGAATCCTCATGAAAATCGAGCAAGGGGTGGCCACAGTAGAAATATTAACCTACCTTAATTTTGGGTTAATAGGAAGATGATGATGAGGTTTTTCAAGGTACTGAGGTTTATTTCAGGATTCTGGGCAAAATTTGTAGGGAAAAAAAAAAAAACGAGAAGCTTGATTTCGCCCCTCTGTTAGGCTAGAATTTAGGTGAAATTTACCGACCCCAAAACTTGTGTGAAGGCTGCCCTGTCAGCCTCAGCCTGGACTGCAGATGTTCTTAGACGCGCAGCAGTGAGGTCCAGCCTTGAATGTTCGTTTGGGGTTGTTCCCCGTTTATTGCAAAATTGATTTTTTTATACAAAAACTAAAGCCACCCTTGTTCTGTAAAGTGCATTTAAAATGTGCTGCTTGGCCTTTGGCTGGTTCACACGGCAACGGTAAGAACCATGTGTTCCCCAGTCCAAGCCATCATTAACACTAATCACAGGCACCTGCAATTATACCTGCGCCTGTGTGACCTAAACTAAAGTGAAGTGCTCCCCCTTGTGACTAAATCCAAAACCTTCACTAAAAACCTACCTATAGCTGAAATAAAATGGCTCCTACAGCTCGGCCCCTAATTGTGAGTGAATACTAAACCACAATTACCCAATTATAACTAAGGAGCCATTTGTGCAGAGCTAATCTAAGTGAGTTCCTAAGACTAAGTATCTTCTTAAGGAAGCCTGGTCATCTAACCATCGTCTTGGGACTTGGGTCTTCAGCTTCCATCAAGAGGCATATCTTGGTGACTGGCCTTTCAAGTTGACATGTTCTTGTTCTTAAGTGGACTGACTGCGCATGGCCTCTCTTGTCTGGATTCGTCTGTGTGATTCATCCCATCTGCCAAGACCCTCTTGGAGCTCGTGGGTCCATCAGGACCACGATGTCACCAACGGTAAAACTTCTCTTCGGCCTCATCCACTTCTGTCTCTCCTGGAGCAGTGGTAAATATTCCCTCACCCAACGTTTCCAGAAAAGGTCAGAGAGAAACTGCATCTGTCGCCATCTTCTCTTCATATACAGGTCATCCCTTTGGAACAGCCCTGAGGGAAGGAGTGGCTTTGTCTTCAGGAGGAGAATGTGGTTGGGAGTGAGAGCTTCTAGGTCATTGACATCTTCAGAGGCCTTTGTGATTGGTCGACTATTCAGAATTGCTTCAATCTCACATAGAACTGTGTGGAAGCCTTCATCGTCCAGGGTTTGGAGTCTGAGTGTGGAGGCCAAAACACGCTTCACAAGCCGGATCAAACGCTCCCAAACTCCACCATGGTGAGCGCCTGCTGGAGGGTTAAAAGACCATGTTAGACCATTTTGTACCAGAGTGTGCTGGATCTTGCTGTGGTCTAAGTTTGAAACAGCCTCCCTTAATTCCCGCTCAGCTCCAATAAAGTTAATGCCATTATCAGATATTAAATGAGATATTTGACCTCTTCGACACACAAACCGCCAGATGGCGCTGATGCATGAGTCAGTGTCAAGAGCATAGGCTCAAGGTGGACTGCTCTACTTGCCAGACATGTAAACAAAACACCATAGTGCTTCACTTTTCCCCGGCCTTACTTCACTTCTACTGGACCGAAATAATCCATGCCCACGTTGGTGAGGGCGGGCAGGTCTGGCACAACTCTTTCCTCTGGGAGGTCCGCCATCTTCTGCTGCCCCATCTTTCCCTGAAAGCGCTGGCATTCTGTGCAGTCTGAAATTATTTTCCTGCAAGCAGAGTTTGCATGAGTTATCCAGTATTTCTTTCTGAGAATGGACAACATATGATTACGACCTGCATGGCCCAGACACTGATGTATATGTTTCAGGATGAGTTTGGATACATTTTGATCTTTTGTCAGAATAACAGGATGCTTCTTGATTTCAGGCATAGCCGCCCTACTGAGCCTACCTCCAATCCTCAACATTCCATCCTGCAACACTGGGTCGAGGTTATGGAGATCACTGCTGCACATTACAGGCTTTCCTTCTTGCAGTGCAGCAATTTCCTCTGGAAACTTCTCTTGCTGATAAAAGCGAATAATGGCATCTTCTGCCCTCTGCAGGTCGGCTGGTGTCAATGGCTTGCAAGAAACGTTCACTCTTTCCTTCTGCAGCTCATGTTTAAAAAGCTTTCTCTTTTGTGACAATGTAAAAAGAATGTCTCTGAATTTGAGAATCCATGCAACATATCTCTTTAATTTTTTAAAGTAGTTTAAAAACATTCGAGATGCATTCAGTGGTGTCTGTGTTACAAAGTGTTATGGCCCCAATTTGTTATTACATTTACAACATAACAGCAACAGCAACAGCAAGGGATGACAGACACAGTTTTAAAAACTCAAACACATTTAATGAACAAAGACAATAACTAACAAACTAATCTATTGACCAAGATTGATATATATAAAAAAAAAAACAATCAAATATTTACTGTCCCTTTGGTGGGTTTCCTGGTGATGTGCTGGGTGAGGGAAAAGGCTCAAACACAGGCAAAAATCCACAAAAGAAACTTCACAGGTCTTGAACAGAAATGACAGGTCTGGTCACACGTATCCTTCTTCTTGCAATTTCTCCTACTACTTTACTGTCTCAATTCTTTTCCTTTTATACTCTTTTGCAGACCCCACCCACATTTAGACCTCTTTTTTTTTTTTTTTTTTCGGGGACTTGCCCCAGACATGTCCAGGACATGTCTAAACATAGCTCCAGTCTGAGCTGAATAAAAAAAAGGTAAATACTGCCATCTAGTAGCCTATATTCACATTACACCTCCATTCCAAAAGGGAAAAATTTTGACTCATAAAGGCAAAATTTTTCTTTTCAATACAAAATGGTTAAGTGGACACTTGTCTATATATACATATCATACAATATTCAAATAAACACGCGATATATATATACATATTCAAACACGGGATAAGCAATCAGCAATTACATTGTCTGTACCCTTCACATGCTTAATTTCCAAGTCAAACTCCTGTAAAATCAAACTCCAATTCAACAATCTCCGATTCTTGTTTTTCATCTTACTCAAAAACATTAAGATTGTGGTCAGTGTACACAATCATTGGCTTTTCCCCTGAACAAACATAAACCTCAAAGTGTTGTAAAGAAAGGACCAGAGCCAACAGTTCCTTCTCTATTGTGGAATAGTTCCTTTGGTGGCGATTGAACTTCCTGGAGAAGTATGCCACGGGATGCTCAATGTCATCAGAGTCACTTCTCTGTAGGAGCACAGATCCACAAGCTTGGTCGCTAGCATCGACCGCGATGGAGAACGGTTTGTTGAAGTCAGGAGATTTGAGCACGGGGAAGTTACACAGCAGAGACTTCAGGCAATCGAAGGCTCTCTGGCATGCATCATCCCAAGTGAACTTTACGCCTTTCTTCAGTTGGTTAGTTAGACTGAGAGCAATCTCAGCAAAGTTCTTGCAGAACTTGCGGTAGTACCCGATCATTCCAAGGAAGCGGCGCAAAGCTTTTTTGTTGTGAGGAACTGGAAAGTCCATGATGGCTTGGACTTTAGCATTTATGGGTGCCACCTTACCCTGGCCTATGACGTAGCCAAGATAGGTGACAGTAGCACAACCAAAGTCACTCTTGTTCAGGTTAACAGTCAGGTTAGCCTGGGTCAGGCGCTGGAACAACGTCTCTACATCTTTCAGATGTTCTTCCCAGGAGTCACTCCATGTGATCAGGTCGTCGATGTACACACCCGTGTGTGGCAATCCGGCGATTGTAGACTGTATCATCCTTTGGAACGTGGCTGGGGCATTTTTCATGCCAAAGGGTAGGACTTCATACTGGTACAATCCAGATTGTGTGGCAAAAGCAGAGATACTCTTGGCCCTCTCAGTTTAAGGCACACACTAATAACCCTTCAATAAATCAATCTTGGTCAGAAACTTTGCTTGCCCTACTCTATCGATACAATCATCAATCCTAGGTATTGGAAACACATCAGTTCTAGTTACAGCATTGACTTTGCGATAATCTGTACAGAATCTAGTACTTCCATCAGGTTTTGGAACTAGCACACAGGGTGAACTCCAATCGGAGTTGGAGGGTCTGATAATATCATGTTCTAACATGTACTCAACCTCTTTCTCAGCAATCTTTCTCTTTTCAGGATTCATCCGGTACGGATGCTGTTTTATTGGTTTGGCATCACCAATATCTACATCATGAGAGGCTATAGAAACTCTTTTTGGAACATCAGGCAACAGATCCTCATATTTCTTGATCAACCTCTCAAACTGATCTCTCTGTGAGGGTTCTAAGTGCTGGAGGTTTACGTCAAGATTTTGCAACACTTCAGAATTTGACACTTTACATGAAAGAACTTCAGCTTTAATTCTTGGTTCATCATCTTGAAACTCCCCCTCATCTTCACACGTTTCGACCATTGGAGAATCTGAAGTGACAGCTGCAACCCTAGCATTTCTGTCATGATAAGGCTTCAGCATGTTAATATGACACAATTGTTTTGGTTTTCTCCTATCTGGAGTCTTCACAATGTAATTGAGATCATTGAGTTTTGTCAGAATTTCATAAGGACCATGAAATCTAGCCTGCAATGGATTGGACTGCAAGGGAAACAACACAAGGACCTTGTCTCCTGGTTTAAACTCACGGCTTCTAGCCTTATGATCATACCAAGTTTTCATTTTTCCCTGACTTGATTTCAAGTTCTCTTTGGCTAGGTCACAAGCTGCACGCAATCTTTCCTTGAACTTGATAACATAGTCTAACAGACTGATGTACGGCTCTTCCTCTTGCCATTGTTCACTCAATAATAGCAAAGGTCCTCTCACTTCATGACCAAACACTAGCTCAAATGGACTGAATCCAGTAGACTCCTGCACTGCTTCTCTAGCTGCAAACAACAGCAAATGAACCCCTTCATCCCAGTCTTTCTCATGGTCATAACAATAAGTCCTCATCATTGTCTTGAGAGTGGAATGAAACCGCTCTAAGGCACCCTGACTTTCTGGATGATAGGCACTAGAAAGAATCTGCTTTGCACCTAGTTCATACACAACCTGCTGAAACAATCCTGAAGTGAAATTGCTACCTTGGTCTGACTGAATTTCCCTGGGAAGGCCAAACAACGTGAAGAACTTTATCAAAGCCTTCGAGATTGCAGTTACCTTGATGTTACGTAGAGGTATGGCTTCGGGGAATCTGGTAGATGCACACATGATTGTCAACAAGTACTGATTTCCAGATCTAGTCTTGGGTAATGGACCAACACAATCAACAATGACCTTAGAGAATGGCTCCCCAAATGCTGGGATAGGCTGCAATGGAGCGACAGGTGGGTCTAACTGGTTTTTTCCAACTACTTGACAAGTGTGACAGGTTTTGCAAAAGTTGGAAACGTCTTTCCGAAGCCCAGGCCAAAAGAAGTGTTTCATGATCTTATCAACAGTCTTATTAACACCAAGATGACCTCCTAAAGGTAAACTATGAGCCATTGTTAAGATCTCATTCCTGTAGACCTTCGGAACAACCATTTGCCTGACCACTGCCCAATCTGCATAGGCAGGGATATCAGGAGGGCGCCACTTCCGCATCAGCACACCATCCTTGAGATAATACCCAACTGGAACTGCGTCTATTTCTTTATCAGGAAGGGCCCTCCTCTTTAGTACACAAATTTCAGGATCATTAGTTTGCTCCTCAATCAACCGCTTTCTGGACAGAGACAAGTCTCCAGACACATCAGAATCACCAGACCCTTCCGGCTGGCTGAATAGAGAATTGATAAAAGTATCTGATAAGTCCTCAAACGGAAAAACCATAGTAGGCCAATCAGAGTCATGAGGCGAACCACCCGAGTCCTGACTATTCAATGTGCTGGACGGCACCACATCATCTTCTTCTTTAGCCTTCTTGGCCATAGCACGAGTCACTGCGCAAGAAGGATACAGAGATGGGTCCTCATCCCCATCTTCAGTGCTCGGCTGTGAAGTAAGATGTACAGGGGGAACTACTTTGCCCCCAGCCAGGTCATTGCCTAGCAACAGAGAAACACCCTTTATAGGTAGACTTGACATAAGTCCCACCTTTACCTGTCCTGTAACTAAATCTGACTTCAAGAATATAGAGCGCAGGGGTACAGATACAGTCCTCCCTTCAATACCTTGTACAAGTATGAAATCCCCTGAAGCGGTCTCATCACGTAACTCCAAAGAGTCCATCAACAAAAGTGACTGAGAAGCTCCGGTATCCCTTAAGATATATATGGGGACAGGAGTAGTATGCTCATTCAGAGCCACAAATCCCTCTGACACAAATGGAAGAAATTCCTCCCTCACAAAGTCAGCAGTATCAGGCATTTTAGCCCCACAAGAAGCAGGCAATTTAGCAGATCGGTTATCTACTCCAGGGGTTTCTAACCTTGTTTTCACAAAGGCATTTGGTTTGGTATCCTTTTCTTTTTCTTTCTTAGCTTTAAGGAACCAACAGTTAGTTGTAACATGACCAGATTTCTTGCAATAACTGCAAACTAGACCACTTTTGTCACTGTCAGCTTTCACACTTTGATCAGACCTGTTACTGGATTTCTGAGCACCATCACCAGATTTGTCTTTGTCTTTGGGTGAGGAATCTTGGGTATCACCATAACCCTTTTTCTGAAATTGGGACCATCTATTATTACTGCTAGACTGAAACTTGGACTTATGTGTGAGAACGTATTCATCTGCAAATTTGGCAGCTGATTGCAAATTCAGTGCTTGCTTCTCATTAAGGTAGGTCTTAACATCATCTTTAACACAGTTCTTGAATTCTTCAACTAACACCATCTCTTTTAGTGAGTTGAAATCATCCTTGACCTCCATAGAAGTACACCAGCGCTCAAAGCAAACCTTCTTCTCATTAGCAAATTCCACATAAGTCTGATTTTCAGATTTCTTCAGACCTCTGAATTTCTGTCGGTAAGCTTCTCGAACCAACTCATAAGCTCTCAAAATAACCTTTTTGACAACCTCATAATCAGAGGAATCGTCTGCAGACAAAGCCGAATAGGCTTGTTGAGCTTTATCCTTGAGGACAGTTTGCAACATCAGAGGCCAGTGTTCCTTAGGCCACTGGCAACTCTTTGCTACCTTTTCAAAACACTGGAAATATTCTCAGCAACAAAAGTTTCTGTGACACCAATATTGTTAATTATTTTTCATAACGCAATTATGAAATTGTCATACATGGTGATATCAGACTGAAACAGTACACGTAAACACAACATTGAAATGGAAATCATGAAAATGCGAGAAAATGACTTTGCACGTGAAAATGTGCGTAAATCATGCTTGTGGATGGCAATAAAAGAGGAGAATTTTTGGAATGTTCACATTGTGCCTGATGAACGACGGAAGCATCACTTATCGAAAACACAGCCATTTCGGATCAGGAACTCTACCCTCTAAATGCCAAGACTGTCTGAAAATGATCGGTGGAGGGCCATTGGGATGATTGAATCCGGAACCTCGCAGAGGGAAGTTGCTCATCGCCTGAATGTCCACCGAAACACCATTTGGAACTTATGGCAGCGTCATCAGCAGACAAGACATGTCAGAGACCGTCCTCGCAGCGGCCGTCCACGAGTAACCACTCCCAGACAGGACAACTGGATTTGAATAACCCATCTCCGAAATCGATTCCAACCTGCAACCATAACTGCAAGAACGATACCTAGTTTGAGGCGACTGTCTGCACAGAAAATCCGTTGCCGTCTCCATCATTTTGGCATTGTCCCACGTCGGCCAGCAAGACGTCCAATACTCACAGTACAACACCGACGACTGCGTCTACAGTGGGCACAACAACATCGACGGTGGATCCAACGTCAGTGGGATCTTGTACTCTTCACTGATGAATCAAGATTCATGCTTAACCGATGTGATGGTCGTTTACGTGTATACCGTCGACGTGGAGAACGTTATGCCAACAACTGTGTTCAGGAATTTGATCGTTTTGGAGGTGGTAGTGTCATGATTTTGGGAGGGATCATGGCTAGAAGCAGAACAGATTTGCTTGTTATTGATGGAAATCTGACAGGTCAAAGATATCGCGATGAAGTGCTACGGCCATTGGTGGTACCGTTTTTGATGCAACATGGTCCCGGAATAACGCTGCAACATGATAACGCCAGACCACACGTTGCAAGGATTGTACAGCAGTATCTGATGCAACAACATGTCAATGTCCTGCCATGGCCAGCCAGATCCCCAGACATGTCCCCAATCGAGCATCTTTGGGACGAGATGGATCGACGTTTGCGGCGGTTGGATAACCCGCCAGCTACACTCCAGGAATTGCGACAACGTCTACGTCAGATTTGGAATGACATCCCACAGCAATTTCTGGCACATCTGATTCGGTCCATGCGCCGGAGATGCGTTGCTTGCATCATGGCATGAGGAAGTCACACCCGGTATTGAAGTGTAAAGGTCACAATTGGTTAGACGTCAGACAAGTGCTTCATGACGCATGAAAATGACATTTTTCGTTTTGAGTGACGTTGGCACTGAAAAGTCAGTGTTTCTCCTGTTAAATAAACATATTGATTGCATTGAGATCTTTGCGTGTCATTTATAACATACACATAAATGGTGTCACAGAAACTTTTGTTGCTGAGTATAGTTGTCAACATCCTTTTCCGAAAATGGAGGCACCAGTTTTACCTCCTGACTGGCACAAAATTTATTTTTAGTTTCAATTTTAATTTTTAGTTGCTCCATTTGGAGTCTTTCTTCTCTATCGAATTTCTCTAATTCAAAATCTCTCTGTCTCTGTCTCTCTCTCTCTGCTCTTTCCTCTTTCTCTCTCTCAAATTCTCTTTTTTTCTTTTTCTTCCCTCTCAAATTTCTTGTTTCTCTTTTTCCTCCCATTCTTTTTCTCTTTCCTCCCTTTCAATCTCTAGCATTTTTAATTTAAGTTCTAACTGTCTGCAGATTTCTAGCAGTTCTGTCTTTTTAAAAGACTTCAAAACCCTTACACTTGGTGATGCCAAGAAATCATCCATTGCTGTTGATCTATATATATGTATTCAATTAAAAAAAATCAATTTTACAATTTGAAATGTTAGATTGTTTCAATAAATTACTCACACAATGGTCTGTCCCGGACGAGCCCCCAATTTGTTATGGCCCCAATTTGTTATTACATTTACAACATAACAGCAACAGCAAGGGATGACTGAAACAGTTTTAAAAACTCAAACACATTTAATGAACAAAGACAATAACTAACAAACTAATCTATTGACCAAGATTGATATATATAAAAAAAAACAATCAAATATTTACTGTCCCTTTGGTGGGTTTCCTGGTGATGTGCTGGGTGAGGGAAAAGGCTCAAACACAGGCAAAAATCCACAAAAGAAACTTCACAGGTCTTGAACAGAAATAACAGGTCTGGTCACACGTATCCTTCTTCTTGCAATTTCTCCTACTACTTTACTGTCTCAATTCTTTTCCTTATATACTCTTTTGCAGACCCCACCCACATTTAGACCTCTTTTTTTTTCACTTTTCGGGGACTTGCCCCAGACATGTCCAGGACATGTCTAAACATAGCTCCAGTCTGAGCAGAATAAAAAAAAGGTAAATACTGCCATCTAGTGGCCTATATTCACATTACAAAAGGCACTCGCCAGCGGTTCCCTTTTCACTTCAGGGTCATCAAGAGACCAGAGGCTGATCCAGGATGGTAGTAGGCCACTCTTCTTCTCCCTTCAAGAGAAACGGGGGTCCCTTCAGCCACCTCTCACAGGCCAGGAACTTTTCAGCGCTCTGCCCTCTGGATGCCTCATCTGCAGGGTTCAGCTTTGTGTCAACGTATCTCCACTGTGCAACACTAGTCAATTCTCTAATGACTGCCACCTTATTGGCTATGAATATATGAAACCTTCTGGTCTCATTGGTAATGTACTTTAAAACAGTAGTGCTGTCTGTCCAGAACTCTGATGGCTGCAATTCAAGCTGCAACTCCTTTCTCAGCATCTTATCAATGCGGGCAGCTAGGACAGCAGCAGTCAATTCAAGATGGGGAATGGTTGTTTGCTTTAAGGGGGCAACTCTGGCCTTTCCCAAGATGAAAGCAACACTCACTTGATTCTCCTTGTTCTCCATTCTGAGGTAGGAAGCCGTCCCATAGCCATACTCACTGGCATCTGAGAAGTAGTGTATCTGCACGTGAGTAGGTTCCCCGAAGTTGTTGGGCTTCATGCAGCAGTTCACTTTGAGTTCAGCAATATGATGCAGGTTTGCGAGCCAGTTGGACCACTGCTGAGAGAAAACATGGGGAATTAGGGCATCCCAGCCGATGTTCAGCCTGCACATCTCCTGCAGCATTCTCTTCAATGGCAGTGTGAAAGGTGCGAGATGGCCCAAGGGGTCAAACACAGAAGACACAACAGACAATATGCCACGTCGTGTGTGGGGGCGCTATTCTTAGGCCAACCTAAAGGTAAGAACATCAGCATCAATACACCAGTGCAGGCCAAGAGCAGTTTCAACAGCATTTGCCTTTTTATCTAGGTCAAAGCCCATGGTGGTCTTTGATCTCTGGGCATCCGGAATGCTGGTTAAGACTTCACTGCTATTACTTGTCCACTTCAACAGGTGGAACCCTCCCTTTGCACATGCTGCGGTCAGCTCGCTCACTACCTTCATGGCCTTCTCCTCTGAGGACACAGAAGTCAAACAGTCATCCATATAAAAGTTATGCAGTATTGTGTTTAAAATGCATGGTTCAAAGTGGTCTTTGTAATCTTGCACGATTCACCTTAGTGCATAATTTGCACCACTAGGCGAGGACACTGCTCCAAAAAGGTGCACCTTCATTCTATATTGCATGGGGGCAAGTGTTAGGTCACCATCAGGATACCTCAAAAAACGTAAAAAAATCTGTGCTCTGGAGACACTCGCACCTGGTGGAACATTGCTTGGATGTCTGCCATCAGTGCTACCCATTCCTTTCTGAACCTGGTGAGTACACCAAGCAAGGTGCTGGTGAGGAAGGGGCCTTGCAGGAGCTGGGAATTGTGAGGTTCCTTGATAGACAGAGGCACAATCAAAGACAACCCTAAGTGTTTTCTTTTTAGGATGATATACCACATGATGGGGGATCAACCAAACCTTGCCATCTGACCTATTCAGCTGTTGATCTGGCACAGGCTCAGCATAAACATTTGCAATAACTGAAGACATGAACTCTGTGTATTCTTGATGGTATTCTTTGTTCCTTTTCAGCCTTCATTGAAGACCAAAGAGACGCTGCTCTGTAACAGAACGATTATCTGGAAGCGTAACATCAGCAGCTTTGAAAGGCAAGTCAAAGCAGTAGTGACCCTTGTTCTGATGGATGGATGACTCAACAATTTGCATAAACCTATGGTCCTCCCTAGACAAGCATGAATCATCTGCTGTGACTTCAATGAAATCCTGATTGTATTGGGCAATCAGCAGATCTTGTAGCTTGGCGACTGAGATCCTGTTGGCGGTAACAGCCGGACAGTCACACATGCCCTTATCTTCACTGCCTCTCAGTGGACCACTCACGACCCACCCTGATCGCATATGGCCCTTCACCAAGAATGTAAGTAAGAATGTTATTTCTGCTCACAGGCATTGTTTTTTGAGTGAACACTTCAGGCAAATCCAGGAACATTTCTTCTGGAGGGCTTTGAGTGAAAAGGTGGTGACAGTATTTTCTTGGCCTAGTGTGCGAAGGAGAATGTTAGTTTTGGCACCTGCCAGATTCAGCTTCCTCATGAGTGTTTCGGTGCAGAAAGAGGCTGAGCTCCCAGGGTCAAGGAAAGCATAGGTGGTGATAATGTGACTACCATACTTCGCCTTCACCTGCACAGGCACGATGGAGAGGACACATTCATCTTTCCTGGCCCCTGTATGGGTGCATGTCCGCAATGACACAAGAGCATTACTAACTGAAACATCTGGTGGTTTAGGTTCAACATGCAATACAGTTGGATGACTCTTTGTACACAGCATAGGTGAGAGGCCTATCACATGCTTTACTCATGTGACCTGGCATGAGGCAGCGAAAGCAGAGCCGATTTTCTTTTAAAGCATCAAGTTTTTCTCTGTGTCATTTGCTCAAGGGCAGAAGATTTCACCACTGAGTGTTGACCTTTACACACAAAGCATGTTCCACGGTCATACCTCTGTACAGATGGACTCTTACGCTGATGTCGGTGTGCAAATGGATTTGGTGGTCGGACAGCATCAACAGCAGCAACAGTAGCATGCACTCTTCCTGAAGGTCTAGCCTTGGATTTAGAGGAGGGGTGTGATGATGTGCCCTGTAAGTCAGACATAATTTTCACCTGACGCTCGATGAAGACCACAAAGTCACCAAACATGGCCCTTGTGCCATGCCTCTCTTGAAGTTCACATGCAGCCATCTTCCACCTCTCTCTCATCTTGTACGGCAACTTCATCAACAAACGAAGATTAGATGGCACATTCATCTCCTCCAAGTGCTGTAGATCTTCCATTACATTACAGCAGTCCCTTAGGAAGACAGAAAAAGACTGTAGGGTGTTAACATCATCGGATTTCATTACTGGCCATTGCATAACCCTATCAATGTAAGCTGCTGCAATTTTCATTTCGTTGCCAAAATGCTGCTTTAATAGGCCTTTCGCTCTGGCATGTTAAAGCTGCTCCTAACCAGCTCTCTTGGCTGCCCTCTAGGCAGATCCTCCAACTTTTCCAAGTAGATAGGAATCCCTTTGATGAGCCACCAGCGATCTCCAAAATCCTTTGTTTGTCCAGTTTGCTTTTCCTTTAAATCAATGATGTTTTTTAATCCTAGTGATGTTCGTAATTCAATTGAGCTCTTACAGTGTCCACAAAATCTTCACATATCCATTGGAATGGTTTCTTATATTCAGAAGTCCACTACAAATGGGGAAAGGTTCTTACAATGTGAAGGCTGCCCTGTCAGCCTCGGCCTGGACTGCAGATGTTCTTTGACACGCAGCAAAAAGTGAGGTCCAGCCTTGAATGTCCGTTTGGGGTTGTTCTCCGTTCATTACGAAATTGATTTTTTAGACAAAAACTAAATCAAGGTACTGTTTGCATAAAAAGTATTTTTTTAATAAACTACCAGTGCATTTTCAAAGTTGTCAGTGCCTCGTTTTAAATGTCAGGACCCACGGAATTCTACCGATGAAGTGTAGAGCTACTTTGATCCTTGTTAATGACGAAAAAAAATAGCGATTTCTTTGCATGGCAACGCGATGCCCCATTCACAACCATTGTAAGCCTGTTAGGAGCTTCGGCTAAAAATCCATTTATTTCAAAAAGTTGTGTGCGTACATAGCTGGGGTATTCGACAAAACTTAGTACTCATTATCATGGTTCAATACACCAAGTCAATTTCACACCGGAATTCTCCTTTAAAGTGGTTTTTGTCCCCTGCAGCCATGATAGCGAGCGGAGCTGGGCACATGGTATTCAGCACCGTTCGGCCGCCAATCATGTCCAGTTTGTTCTGAACGCGATATCTCAGGAACGGTTTAACTGATTCCATTCATCTTTGGTGATGAGGTATAATGGTGTAATACGCCGACCCCAGTAGATTTCTGTGACTTTTGCATTATTCTCAAGGTCATTACGATCATTTGACCACTTACAAATTCCTTGTCAACATGATATCTCAAGAACGGTTCGACCGATTCCATTCATCTTTGGTGTCAAGGTGTATTCGGGGCGGAGGACATGGTATTCAGCTCCATCTGTCCGCCCAGCCGTCTGTCCCATACCGTTTGTTGTGAATGCGATATCTCAAGAACGGTTTGACCGATTACATTCGTCTTTGGTGTCAAGGTGTATTAGGGGCGGGGTCATAGTATTCAGCTCAGTCAGACTGTCTGTCCGTCCATCCGTCGTGTCCCATTTGTTGTGAACGCGATATCTCAAGAATGGTTTGACCGATTCCATTCATCTTTGGTGTCAAGGTTTATTAGGGGCGGGGAACATGGTATTCATGTCCGTCTGTCAGTCATGTCCCGTTTGTTGTGAACGTGATGTCTCAAGAAATAGGTCCACATAAATACTTTCAACAAACTCTTAAAGTGGTTTTTGTCCCCCGCTGCCACGGTAGCGAGCGGAGTGGGGGACACAGTATTCAGCCTCGTCCGGCCGTCCGTCATGTCCCATTTGTTCTGAATGTGATATCTCAAGAACGGTTTGACCGATTCCATTCATCTTTGTTTTCAAGGTGTATTAGGGGCTGGGGACATGCTATTCAGCTCCGTCCGTCCGTCTGTCATGTTCCGTTTGTTGTGAACGCGATATCTCATGAACGGTTTGACTGATTCCATTCATCTTTGGTGTCAAGGTGTATTGGAGGGGTGCTCACAGCTCACTCGATTTACGCGACCTTGGCATTTTTCTCAAGGTCATTACAACATTTTACCTCTTACGAATACCTTGTCAACATGATATCTGAAGAAAGGTTTGACTGATTCCATTCATCTTTGGTGTCTAGGTATATAAGGGCCGGGGGACATAGTACTCAGCTCGGTCAGTCCATCCGTCCATCCATCACTTCCCGTTTGTTGTGAACACGAAATCTCAAGAAGGCTTTGACTGATTTTATTCATCTTTGGCTTCAATGTGTATTTGTGTGACACGCCGACCTCAGTCGATTTCCGTCACCTGGCAAGGAACATAGACACATTTAGTGGCAACACTTGTTAATTAAGCTGTAAAAGCTTTCAGCTATTAATGGTCTTTCTTGGCTTGAAGCCCAGAATTTCCACTTGCGGCTATATTTTCTGCTAGTAGTGCTTGGATGGATTGCATCAATGGAGAAGTTTGAAACAGACATCACAAGGTTTGTTTGGATTAAGTATCTTGAAGATAAGGTCCACACTTTTTTCCAACAAATCTTCCCCAGTAATGGTTTACATATGGGTGATTCTCACAAAATTGCATTTTGTCATGTCTAAGGATTTGATAGACTAAACTACTAAAACAATCATACTTTTGTATGATCTATCAATCTGTGGTATGTATTAATTGAAGGCCTTCTGTTGTCTTTGCATTTGATGGATTACTCTATTTTAACATTTCAATGAAAAAGTTCATTACCGTAACATGTCCATAAAACAGAACTTTTATTTTTTACCTTAACCCCTTTCTGCAGAAGCCAAATTTGGCTATTTATGGGTTACCCACTTTAATGCTTTATAATTCAAGATTTAAGCTTCATAAAGAGGAAAAATGTGGCTCAATTCAGAACAGACACTTACAGCATTTAGAATTACATTGTATTACAGTTTATTTTCATGATTTTGGTAGAGAAAATGAGCTGCAAACATAAGTTATCTTCATGAGAATTCACCATTGAAATTGCAAAAAAAAATAATTCTGAGGATTGAAAAACTGCTGGGGCTTAAAACTTTTCATTTCTGGTATCATAAACTCCTTGAGCACAAGTAGAATTCATCTTCAACATTACATTCTAGATTGCCTACACGCTATCAGCCAAATTATACAGCTACCCAAGTGTTTCCCCAAAGTCTCAAAATTATGTACTGTCAAATCATTAAAAAATTATGTATTTAACACACACAAAGTTTTAAGGCATGAAATTTAATATGAACAAATGATTTTCTGGTTGAGTTTAGTATGAATTTATCAATATCAGTGGTCACCAGTAACCTCTCCAAACACAAAACATGCCTTTTCTCCATAATAAAGTTTAGAGTTTTGGCCATTTTTCTTCAAAGCCAGCACAAACACGCATTAAATAAACTGCTTATTAAACAGTCAGAACATTCACCCTGTAATGGAAGCTACCAGTCCCCTCTTCTAAGCTCACGAACCCATTTCAACACTAATAAGGAACAACTACACCTCACTAACTCAGTAATGTCTGAATTCTGAAATATACCTTATTTTAACAGAACAGACACTCCACTTTCAGGGAATGTCAAACAATCCATTGCCTCTCCCGATTCAAAAGAAACATGCAATGAACGTACCAGGGGGTCCATCCAAATGCACGGGCAGTTCGCGTTTTAACCAGGAAAAAAACCTCGACATTCGACTTTGTCGAGTATGTATACATTCCAAAACGAAAAAAAAAAAAAAAAAAGTAGCAGCTTGACCTTTTTCATGAATCCCTCCTCCAGAGACCGATCCAGTAGCAAGAACCCTCCGGTCCTGTTTCATTCGAAATAATTCCAACTGACCATATCCTTATCTCATTTAAATCCTGTAAATGTAACTGAACACTTCAAGGCCGGTTTTGCGAACCTGTTTTATATAAATCGCGTCTATTTTAGCCGCGTAATGTGCATAACGTAGACAGGATACAACCGAGCCTGCTGAAACGCATAGGTTTGTATGCTCTGTGTTTGTCCAATCAATGTGTTTCACTTACTCTAAAATGTTTAAACACTCGGGAATTGGATAAGAAACGAGCCAATCAATACATTGTTACCAGGGAAACTTCACGAGGGCATGAAGTGTAACTCTACAATTACGCAGAAGACCCTGAGTGTATGGTTGAGTGATTGGCTATCAACGCCAGTACTTGGGTGGATATAAGGAAGCGCTGGATTTGTCACTGAAGGAATCTACGCGTAAATCCACGGTAGGGAACAACACATTTTTTTTTTATGTGACAACTGTAATTGACAGTAGAATGTGAGAGAATCAATACCATGTCGATTTTTTTGCCTCAGAAAACTGATTTTTCTGAAACATTAATTGGAATACTGTTTGCTCACTGTGGCTAAACTGGTTGCTACAAAGGATAACGATTTTTTCTGTGTCAAGATATTGTTTTTTTAAACTGCTGGATCGATACTATGGGCAAGGATACTGACCAGTTTGCACATCAGGCTTAGCTGAGCAGTTTAATTGATGCAGCTCTCGAAAAACATGGAGCGGAGTGAACTTCCCCATATTCAGAACCGCGTTCGAGGTCTGCTTGCTTTTTTTTTTTTTTTTTTTTTTTTTTAATATTTTATTTTCAAAGTTTTTCAACATTTCCACACGCCTGCAAAATGTTGCCATACAGTAATACATCAACACAGATACACACGCCATGTCAGACATTAACAATAGAGACAAACACTCAGAGCGAATCAAATCAAATAGAGGGGACAAGTTAGAGAAGTTACCTTATGTGCTATTAAAACACTCCACAAAAGGGCCCCAAATCTTATTAACCTTCTTTGAGGAGTTAAACCTTTTAAACCTGAGTCTCTAGAGTTGCAAAGAAGGGACCATGACAATGAGCCGTCTTTTTATGAAGTGGACTTCCATTCTTTCAAAATAATTATTTTGGCCGCTGCCATTCCGAACATAAGGGCCAGCTGCTCATTACAAGGAAGTTTAAGACTTGTCTCCGAGCAACAAAAGAGGGCTTAAAGGCTGTCACGGGTAATTTCCCTCCCATGGACAATGGTGTACCAATTGAAAATGTACACCCAGTATTTACCTAGTTTGGGACAAAACCATAACATGTGAGAGATTACCCTCAGAGGACATACAGCGATCAAATAGAGAATTTTTTTTCCTTTTTTTGTTGAAAGAAACTTCATAGGGCCACCTCTGCTGATATTTTTTGCCCGTTACACCGAAGATTTTTGCACTTAAACAAAAAAACTATACAGAGGCTGTCACACCATCACCGATAATGTAATTCCCGTTGAGCAAATGTTATCCATTATAAAATAAGTTCCATAAAGACAATTTTGTGTTCATTACTAGAGGTGCATCTTATAAGGACTTTTTTTTTCTTTTCTTCACATTAGACAATCATTTAATGACCTTAGGAGGAAAAGGAAGAAGAAAAAAAAAAGGTAACATATTTGCTACATAAGCCTACAGACATAATATGACAAACATTCAACAGGGACAAAAACATTGTATAGCAGTTCTTTAAATGGGGAATTTCCAGCCGGGCTAGTTTAGACCATCGTTGTATTATATATATATATTTTTTTTTTTTTTTCATTTTTTATTTTTTTTATTTTAGCAGCACAAAATGGACAAACTGCGAAAAGAAAAGAAAAAAAAGGAGAACCTCTATTCTTTCCTTAACAGACACAAGAAAGGCTTCCATGTTCGAAAAAAGGCCTCTTGAGATTTTCCCACGCTAGAACCAATCTGCTCCATTTTAGCAATGAACAGCATCTCATTTAGCCATCTGTTAAAACATGGGGGCAGAGGGGACTTCCAGTTTAATAAAATTAACTTTTTTGCTGCAACCATACCTGCTTTGAGAAATTGCCTCTGATGGGAAGGGATGGCTGCTAAGTTATCGGAGCATCCAAACACTGCCAGCATACAATCTGGGGGAATGTTCCTTTCCAGCTGTTAGGAAAACCAATTAAAAATATCACTCCAAAAACTCTCTAGCTTTGGGCAATGCCAGAAAAGATGAGAGAGTGAACCATCAGCCGTACAGCACCTATTGCACATAGGAGATATTATTGGGTACATCTTATGCAGTTTAACTTTAGAATAATGTAGGACTTTGAATTGAATTAATCTATATCTTGAATTAATAGAACAGCTCTATGTTGCAGCCAAACATTCCTCCCAGAGTTCGTTAGATATTGAAACATCTAGCTCTGTTGCCCAGACCTCCCTAAGATGACTGGTATCAACTGAAACTGAAAAAATATCGACAAATTTAGATACAAGGTTTTTAGAATTTGGCACATTAAGTAGAAGGTCATAGAAAGGATGACTCTTGGGTTTGGTCATAAAGAGAGGGACGCACTCTCGGATAAAATGTCTAACCTGAAGGTAGCGGAAAAAATGTGATTGGGGAAGATTATATTTAGTTTGAAGTTGAAAAAAATGAAGCAAATTTATTATCTAAATAAAAATCGCAAATACAGCATAGTCCCCTCTCTCTCCAGTCCAAAAACACTCCATCAGATAATGCTGGTTTAAACAAATAGTAGTTATCGGTAAGTGTACAGAAACCTCTGAAAGTCTAAGATATTGCTTAATTTGGTTGAGAATTTTCAGTGAGTCCTTAATTATAAAGTTGTGACCGATAACCTTGGAAATCTTTACTTTGCCAAAAAGCAACACTGAAGGAAAGGTCTTCAAAATTTTGGCTTCAATCTTTGCCCAAAGAGGGACAGATATGGACCAGTCATTACTGGGTGTGGCTGTTCGCCAAAAGCATAGAGCCCTCATATTTGCAGCCCAATAATAATGTCTAAATACCGGGAGTCCAAGACCTCCCTCCCTCACGTCTTTCTGTAAATGAACTTTGGAAATGCGCGAGGATTTATTTGCCCAAACAAATGAAAGGAGGATTGAGTCTAATTGTTTGAAAAAAGACACAGGTAAAAAAATTGGAATATTTTGGAAGAGGTACAGGAATCTTGGAAGTACAACCATTTTTATTGCATTTATGCGCCCAATCATAGAGAGTGGAAGTAAATTCCATTTCCTAGTAATAGCTTTTAAGTTATCTAACATATCAATAAAATTTGATTTTAGAAGTTTGGGATCTCTGAAAATCTTAAGACCTAAATAAGTAAGATGGGTCGTAGTTAGTTTAAATGGAAGAGACTTCAAAAATACTGGATTCAAGTCATCATTCAGAGGCATAAGTTCACTTTTATCCCAATTAATGGTGTAACCTGACAATCTACTGAATGATTTAATGTATGTTAAGAGATGAGGAATTGATGTTTCTGGCTTGGATACAGAAATCAAAAGGTCATCAGCATAAAGATTTATAAGGGTTTCAGGGTCACCAAATTTTATACCATAGATATGCGGGTGGCCCCTAATTCCTATCGCAAGAGGTTCTAAAGCGATATTAAAAAGAAGGGGAGAAAGAGGTCTGCTTGCTTTTGAATATTCAATAACTGATCCGGGGATGCCATCTAGTGATCGAGTACAGTAACAGCGTGCTTAAATTTGCAGGTCTATAGACGCAGGCGTCTACATCTGCAGAAAGGGGTTAAACACAAAATTATCACAGTACATCCCCATAATTTAACATACATATAAATACAAAAAATAGTAGGGGTTATACCCTTTAACTAGCAGTGTTATTATTTTCTGGGCCAAATACATGTGTCCAGAGCATGAACAGTTCATTTCTGTAACAGAGATATTTGGCTCCATTGAAATCCCTGTGTTCCAATAATTTTTGTGCCATGATGCATTCTGTGGAAGACAAGTTGCAAAATGGCTACCAGGTAAGATCATCTTTCAAGTTCTTCCAGTAGATTTGTCAAAGATTGTAATTATATACACCCCTTGGCACACTACTATTGTTCATTGCCATAACAGGGTGTATTTATTAAAATACTTTTGAAGATGGGTATTTCATATTCTGTGGGAAAGTAACTTTTATTGAGCCAAACTGTTCGTGAAAATGTTTCTGCCGAGTCATGCTAATTATTGAAAGCAACATGGGACTGCCATTCATTACTGTAATGCTCCGCATTCATTACCGTAACATATACAAGGCTCATATGGTAATGAAATGAAGTGTTACGGTGATTTATTATATATGTGTAATCAGGGATCCAAATTTTGTGATTGGTTTTTTTAGGGGTTATACTGTAGGGGTTGGTTGGTACTAGAAGTAGTAGGTAACAGAAAAGGAGATTATCTATATTGAATAGAGTAAGCAAAGTTGAATAGATTTAAATCATACCTCGTCTTGGTACAAGTATGTTTCTAATAATTCCTCATTCCAAATATATCCCTGTAGCAGCATTCATTTTATAATTAATTCTTTAATTTATTCTTTTTATTTTTTAAGCTAATTTCATTTTTTTTTCTTTAAAAATTCAAAATTACAGGAATAGGTTACAGACTTACTTTTTTCCGACATGTTCAGGAAATTATGCTGAACACCACATTAGTGTTCATTTTGCCGAAATGAGAAGTTGAAAAATCACTATCTCTGAGCATGTAAAAAACAAAGCAAGTCTGTAACCCATTTCTGTGATTTTTAAAGGTACATTGTGTAGGAATTTCTCCCATTAAGAATTTAATCCCATGTAGCCTGTGGTGCCTCACAGCAAGAAGGTCATGGGTTCGAATCCGGCCTGGGGCTTTTCTGTGTGGGGTTTGCATGTTCTCCCCCTGTTCTCGTGGGTTTCCTCCGGGTACTCTGGTTTCCCCCCCACCCACAAAAACATGCAGTATAGGAACACTCCTGTATGGCTGTGTGTGAATGTTTGGTGGTGGTACGAGGGGCCGTAGGTGCATTCTGTCAGCCACGCTTCCGTCAGCCTGCCCCAGGGCAGCTGTGGCTACAAAAACGTAGTTTTCCACCATCAGAGTGTGAATGTGTGAGTGAATGAATAATTGTGAAGCATCTTTGAGTGCCCAGAAAAGTGCTATATAAAACTGATGCATTATTAATATTAAAGCTTTTCATTACCGTAACACTCGCTATTTATGGATGGGAGTGGGTGATAACTTCAAATTCTATTTTTGCACAGGAACTATTTGTCAAGTCTTTTCAGATTACTGACTTGACATTGTTTATTTGTAAAATTTACACTTCAGGAAAAATATAGTATAATATAGTATAAAACATTTTTAGTGTAGTATTTAGTTTAGTTTAAAAACATATTTTTGTCACGGTAATGAACATAATTAAAGTGATTATATCAATAAACATTTCTCTGAATGTTTACACCATGTGGCTATTCTGAACTATTAATAGAACATGCATGAAAAAACTAAAAGGTCTACCTGTCAAATATTCAGTTATCATCAATTGAAATTGTGACGGTAATGAACTTGATTGGTCAATGACTCTATAAAACATTCTGAAAATGTATTAAAAAACATGTATTGATTTCTCATTTAAATTGAGCCAGTTGAATGAGACCCTGCTTGCTACTAATGAGAGAAAAAACTAGCAAAATTTACCTAAAATTGTTTTTGCGAAAGTCAGGACAGTTTTGTGAGAATCACCCATATGGGATGCTGACATTGTCTCTCTGAAAGAGTGATATGATCTTTGTTTTGGGTTGAAGGGCTCGATGGGGGGGACGTTTTTCCAACTATACTGTTGCAAGCTGTCGATGGAGAAGGGAAGAGAGCACAAAGAAACCATCCCATGAATAGAATCAACATACTTTTATGAATAGTATCCTGATGAAATACACTTGTGGTCAAGGAGTTATTGATCCCAGAAATGTATTGTTTTAACTCGTAGCCATATTTCAATTCTCAGTATTTTTTATAATTTCTTTGAATTTTTTTAAAGATATTTTGAGTTTGTGGCCCTTACTCTGAACAAAATTTATGAAAAGAAACTGATATATGATGGAACTCTAAATACTTCAGTTAAGCCAAAATCCCAAAACAAACCTCAGTACCTTGAAAAACTCATCATCTTATAAATTGAAAATGAAATTAGGTGCAGTTAGGTATCACTTTTCTCAATTTTTGTGTTCAGCTCCTCTTAAGAACTGGAAATTATATTGAATTGATTTCCACTGAATTTGTTATGTTTGGTTACATTCTGTGATTACTTTGTGATTACTATAGTTCAGGGTAAGTCAGGGCTTGACATAACCGGCAGCACTGACGACACAAAACGCCGCTGTGCCTTCAATGTTTGCCTTGGCGCCCATAAAAAAACACTCCTGTGGAACAGCAATTGTTGATGTTATGACTTTTTACCCCTCAGCCCTAAAGGCTGACGGGGGTATTGCTATCCTTCGTGCGATTGGGTGGGCGGGCGGGCGGGCGTCTCCAAAAACTTTGACATCGGGCTGAGGGGTAGTCCGTGCATTGCACGCCTATTTTTCATTTTGCTGTTGGTGCCTCTCCTAGCAGTGCTGCACACTTCAAGCATGAAAGCACAGTCAAGTGCAGTAATAAGAAGTTTCCCGGTGCGGTTTCTTGATTCAGTGATTAGTCATTTGTTGGACATTTCTCGGACACATACGTCAGCATGATAGCTAGCTAGCCTGGGGTGTGTTTCCCAAATGCTAAATCTCTAACCTTATCAGGAACTTAACATACTTTGAACCCCAGACTGCAGGCTCCAGCTATGCGAATTCAGAATAGTGCTTTCGGGAAATAAACTCTCGGTTACTTTTGTAAGTTTCTAAAGTATGGATACTCGTAACGGACAACATCGGGGTTAGCCACCAATACCCATTATCCATTGCGCATGACGTCATGCATTTTCAGCCGGGGCTAAAACTCTGCCGGATCTCTAATAGATTTCCACTGACAACCACTTACAAAACGTTCATCCCTACCATTTATATGCAATGTCTGCACGCTTTTGTCAGAAGTTGCAGAGCAACAACAACATGGAAAGTACACGATTTGGTGGTGTTCGTTTTAGGTTTTAGGGAGTTTGAGAGGTTGAAGCATGAGATTAATGAAGTAGCTGCATGCATTCATTTCCATTTTGTAATACATCTATGGGCTCCAAACCAGACAGCGGGATGGGAATGGAAATTTTAGTGTTTGTATCCAGTGGAGTTTATGTTATGAAATTGTCATGACTGTTGGCAGAAAAATGGAACATGACCACTACAGAAGTCTATCAATTTTGGAGGCGCTCTGGCATCCCATATGACTGTCAGAGCCGCCATCTTGAATTTGCATTGACATCATCTTGTTGTCCCTGTTCATGTGAAAGTTACAAAGCTCCACAAAACAGTTGACTATCAATGAAATTCATGTCAAATGGTGGTATTAAAATCACAGTCACACATTGCTGTACTGCTCAATGTGGGCTGGGGGGCACTGCTTACAGCAGCATTTTATAGTTTTTCATATAGTTTTTCACCTGTCCGTCCGTCCATCCATCTGTTTGTCTGCAGCGGGGGGAAAAAACTTTAACCTGCAATACTTTAACCTACCGCCGAGGGCATCAGTGTTCCACGAACTTATTTTTGCTATCAGGCCCTACCTATTTCCTGTGATGCCCCCTACTATTAGAACTAACCAATGGCATTTTTGCTGTGCCCTTTTTGAAGCTTATGTCAAGCCCCGCTAAGTGCTCCCAATTACCTATGTACTAAATATTTGTCCTCGGGTTGTGAACATTATCCTAGACCCACTAATGGGGACATTCACTGTCTCCTTGTGTGTAAACTCAAAACCATTTTACAGAGGCACTCAGAAGGCTAGTATGAGGCTTTGACTTTGTGGTTATGTTGGCAGTCATGGGCAGCTGGGTCATGGTGAGCTTGGCCGGGAAGAGGACCCTCGGATAGTTGAGGCACTGTGGGGTGTGGCAGTGAGACACGTTGCAGCGGGGGGATGGCATTCTGTTTGCATTAGTGGTGAGTTAATCTTCTTGCATCTATGTAATATTGTAACGCATAATGTGCTGGTGTTATTCATCCCATCAAGGAATGTTTATATTTGTGTATTTTCACAATACTGGAGAGATTTCAGGGACAGTTATTGTTCACTGTTTTATTATCAGCAGGTAATGATTGATGCATTTAATTCATGTTCATTTTGCTAAGCACATGTTAAAGATATGGGTCCTCATTTATCAAACGTGTGTACACCAAAAAAAGGGTGTACTCCAAATCTCCCGCAAATATCGGCATTTATCAATCTTAACGTGACTGAACAGTCTGAAAAAATCTAACGCCAGGTCTGACCAGGTGTACGCAGATTTGAAACCAGCGAACAACGTGCAGGAACGAGTGCAGCTGTCAAAATGAGTAATAAACCATATGCAGCAACGCGGACGTCATGCTGTTGTTGCTCTTATTAGTAAAATGAGTTAATAGACTAAATAGATAAATGGGCTAAATTAATAAATGAGTGAATAAATAAGACACCTATGTTGAGAAATTAATTAAACTTATATTTTGAGACAACCTGCTTGTCAGGCCAGACGGCTGACAATTACAATCAATTTGATTAAGCACAATGTGTGGCGTGGCAGATATGCAGTGTGGTATGTCAGATGCTCATCCAGTCAGATATATACTGAACAACAAAATAAATGCAAGTTAATTGAAGGCAGACTGGAAAATAAGTTTGCGCGTAATTATTTTTTAATTTATTATCTAATTTATTACTAGCGCGTGCACATTTACACTCCTTCCATCAAACTTTTCTTTAATTTGCGGTCATGTTGACTGAGTAACCATCAGAGTACATTAACCAACTAGCTGACATGCATTTCTTTTGTTGCTCAGTATATATATAGGCCTACGGACACTTTGACCGTGATAACATTTTGACAATGGCAGATCTTCTATTGTTAGAGGAATAAGCTTCTGTCTGACGTGAGAGGAACTTTCGACGTGTGGCTGCTCGTTTTGTGTGGCAACTAATAAAATGTCATGGAGTAATATTAATAAAAGTACAATGAAGAGTGATCCCTGCAGACTGTATTTTAACAATTACCCTTGTGGTAGAAGGCGGCACTCTTCTCCTACCCCGTACCCATCATTCTGTCTGTACCTGGCTATTCCACCAATCCACTCCATTCTTATTTTTCAATGTCCCTCCAATCCCCATCTGTAGATCATTCATTGGTTTTCTCTGCCATTTGCCCTTTTGTATCCAATCAGTTCAATCTTTACTGTAAAGAACAGCCCACCTTGTTCCAGTTGAAATCTCTGGGCCTCCATCTTTAAGGTCTCTTGCTATGCTGGTACCAGAAAGAGCCACAGACTTCTGCAGTTGGTTTTCATTGGTATGATTCACCATTTGTTCACAATTGTTACAGTACAATAAACTATTAAAGACAATTTGTCGTAATCTCTCGGTTCTACGACAATTATTGGCGTAACTGGCATGCCCCCGAACCTGTAACGGCCTTCATTTCCCAGCTACAAAGAAGTAGGACTGCCGGCACAACAAAGCAATGGAGGTAAAGATTAATTCTTTCTTCTGTTTATCTGTGGCAGAGAGTTGAAGTTCTGATGGCAAACCATTTGTACCACTGCTGATTCTGTGTTTTATATGATTGGACAACAGAAATTTCTGCCAAGCTTCATACTATAAAAAGGGTCTCATGAGTCGTGCAATTAGAACTAAGTAAGTAGTTCGCGTATTAAAGCATTGGGTATCTTTTGACCGTTGAATCATAAAGTAAGTTATGATTTTGAAGTTGATTTGGGCGAATTTCCTTGTCC
This sequence comes from Gymnothorax reevesii, assembly GCA_029721435.1. NCBI lineage: Eukaryota > Metazoa > Chordata > Actinopteri > Anguilliformes > Muraenidae > Gymnothorax > Gymnothorax reevesii. The sequence goes on along the minus strand of CM056588.1, from coordinate 17,818,685 downwards.
ACTACATATAAAAAGAAAACTTGGGGTTATGCGTTGACTGCGTGACTGTCTTTGGGTGTGTCCTGTGCGTAAGCACATGGGGTGGTCAACCGGTGCGTGTTCAGTGGAGGAGGTCTAGTTTCTGGGGAAACTGTTCGCAAGAATCTACGAATGTTTTTGCAGAAAATGTAAGAGACAGAGAAAAAGCCATTTTGTATTGGACTTTCCGGTGATTCTGGAAATCTTAGATTTTGTTAATTTGTTTAAATGAGGCAAATGCTTACTTCCGGTGTTAATTTATGTTTGTCTTCATTGTTGTCACTTTTGTGGAGACATTTATTGTCGAAAAGGTGACACAGCAACTAGGAAAAAGTTTGAAATGTTTCATATACGAACGAGTGTAACAGTAATGTCTATTGTGTCTGAATGTTGCAAAAGTAATAGTCCTACCAGAAAGTTTGAAATCCTGAAGAATTTAACTGAATGTGAACATAAGAATTAGAACCTTGGATCTTTTCCAATGTGAATGAATGCAACAAAGGAAAGTTGTCTGTGTCTGTGTCTGTGTCTGTGTCTGTGTCTGTGTCTGTGTCTGTGTCTGTGTCTGTGTCTGTGTGTGCGCGCCGCATGTTTTCTGAGCTCAGATTGTGTGTGTAAAAATCAGTGCGATAAGCCTAACTGTGTGAGTGTCAGCAAATACCTGCATGGCTTGCATGTTTGTTAGTTCTCCCTTTGTTGGATTGAATGGAGAAATGTGCATCTTGGCAACACTTGAAAGTGTGTCGAACAAGAAATTTTTGTGCTTGGATGCACTAAAATAAGTGCGAATAGTCACTTCGATTTATTGATCAATTAAATCAAATCTCTACTGCACTCCAGTTTTCCACCCCAATGGTGTTTACTGTGTTGAGGATTATTTCAATATTTCTCATCATATTCATCAGTGGATCAATTGCTATGTTGAGTTATCATAATCAATAACCATATTATGTAAGCAGCAGGAACACACACACACACACACCACAGTTGGGTCGGTACTTGTACTTGAGTACTTGGACTTGCAAGTACTTTTTCAAAAATGGTAAAAGGACTTGGACCAAGTACATTTGAAAAGTACTTGAATACTTTTTCAAGTACAATTTTCAAATATTTTTCAAGTATTTTGAAATCAAGTATTTTTATATGGATATTCCCATTAGTAAAGTTAAATCAACATCAAATGTTTTTTTTTTTCATATCCAATATACATTTTTAAACATGAGTAAAATAATATTGTTTATCAATCAGCTATGATATTATTTTGATTCATCCATCATTATTAGCAATTGTTTGAGTGGTGGTTTGAATTTTGTTCTCTTTCATGTCTGTTAATTGATGTGGTGAACAGAGCAGTATCTTTAAATAGCTTGCCTTGATCATTAGTAATTGAGGTGGTTAATGAGTAAGTGAGTTAATTACAGTGGGTCACCGAGAAGTTAAAATGTCCAACTGAGTAGTTAGATTGTTCAACTGAGAAGTCGGAATGTTCAACTGAGAAGTTTAACGACTCTGGTGAGTGAAGTGAGGAGAATATCAACACAAGTGAGCACTTTCTGGACTGCTATATAAACAAGAGTGACATGTGGCATATCATTGATTCACTCAACACACTGACATCATGGATAAGAAGCGTTCTATTGTTTGGGATCATGTGGATATACCTACATTCACTACTGGTAACTTCAAAGCAAAGGGCAAACTTTGTCCAGCCGAGATATCAGCATCACTCACAGCAACTTCAAACCTGCTGAAACACTTGAAGGTAAGCTTCTTTGCACATTGGCATTATCAGTTTGGTATTTTTGTTGTATTTAAACCTTTCATTCTCATGTAGATATTGGCTGGTAGCTTGAAACGTGGTGCTCATCAGTGCATAGCTCAGTTATACTTCATTGTTTAGTATGTATAGTCATGTTGACTTCATGTGCAAGTTAGTTTGGATTCATAGTTAGTAAGGACCAATTACTTTCACATTATATCTCTAAAGATATGTATTCTATGTAATTATTCAAAGATGACATTGTTAAATCTCATTTGGGCTGTGTGTGAAATATTAGACAATTAGTCTGAAAATTGCCAGGTCTGGTAAAACCTGCTATGACTCTGCTTGTAACATGCCTTAAACCACAGGGAGACAGATAAACCGCGACATGCATTAAAAAGACTTTGTTTTTAGTGCCTAACTAATTAAATACTTTTTGACCCATGTAGCACCATGCTACCTGTCAACAGGCTGGTTCTGTCTTTGCCTGAAGAAGCTGTAAAACACCTTAATAGGTTCCTAATGCTTAATGATTAAATCTCTTTTGACCGCGGTAGTCATAGAACATGCTATCTATAGGCTGGTATTCTATATTCACCTGAAGTGGCAAAGAATAATAACAAATTTAGAACTAGAATACAGCTGCAAGCGGCAATTCAAGCCACGAAAGGCCATTAGTAGTTGAAAGCTTTAACAGCTTAATTAACAAGTGTATGGCCATATGGAAGTGAATATGAGCTTCTGAAGTGAAGATATGTACTTTTTAAAAAACGTGCTTTTTTTAAAGCAACATGCTCATCTTCGATAGGATAACGATCGCCTAAATCACACAATAACTTTAAAATGCTTTACCTTATAGATTAATCTCTCCGCAATGCAGTGATGCCTTTGAAAAAAATTAACTAAATAGGGAAATGTTTGTGTTTGACCGCCAAAGTGTGTAACCCTACTTCTATTTGCTCGCCAAGAAAACACACACATTTCCGTACGTAGTACACATAATAGCGATTATAGCGAATCGCTATTATAGCGAATAGCGATTTTTATGCAAATATGACACACATCAAGTCAACAACCATCCTATTACAGTAGAGTTATCCAAACATCGCAATCATCTCTTTATGTCATATATGTTAGGCTATTTACCTCGTGCGAATCCAAAAGACGACGACTTGGCTTCCTTGTTCGTTGCGCTACACGCTTATTTTTCCTTCCGGGTCTATTTTTATCAACTTGCCATCAAGGGAAACCTCCTCAATAGTATTATCTATATCGCTGGACCTGGGGGTTCTAAAATTGTGCGATTGTTCGTATTCGTTATATCTAGCCACTACGAACATAGGAAAGTTCTCTAAAAAAAATTCTCAAAATTAAGTCTTAATTAGTGAATCCGTGAGTATGTGGCTTTAAGTCTGCATGTCAAAACTTTCCATTCTGTGTATATTTCAGTGGGAAAGTGAGAAACATCAGGGAAATGTGACTACATGACTGAATGAGAGTTAATTTACTGCTATCTCCATAAGGAAAGCAAGCTGGAGTGCAGAAACTGTGGCTATATGCATTTTCATGAGAACACGAGTCTGTTAGGTTTTAAGCGCAGAAAGTGAATCTGTGCGTGTATCTGGCCTGGGACATGACGGACGGGACATGACGCACGGCCAGATTGATTGTTTCAATCAATCAAATTTGATTGAAACTTTCAGGATATGTTTCAGGGTCTTATATGAATATATCCTGTGAGTTTTATGGCTATAGCACAAACAGTTGCTGATTTATAGTCTGATTTGTGTTACACCACATTTCTTTGTTTTGCATTTCTAGTGCCCCCTATCAGTCAACTTGAATGAAATTTACTGGGTATGTTTCGGATACTGATATGAATATATCCTGTGAGTTTGATAGCTATAGGACAAACTATTGCTGATTTATTGTCTGATTTGTGTTATACCACGCTGCTTTGTTTTGCATTTATAGCGCCCCCTATCAATTTGAATGAAATTTTCAGTGAATATTTTTAGTACTAATATGAATATATCCTGTGAGTTTTTTGACTATAAGACAAACAATTGCTGATTTATAGTCTGATTTTTGTTATACCATGCTGATTTGTTTCGTATTTATTGTGCTCCATATCAATCAATTTGAATGAAAATTTCAGGGTATGTTTCAGGTACTGACATGAATATATCCTGTGAGTTTTATGGCTGTAGGACAAACAGTTGCTAATTTATACTCTGATTTGTGTCATGCCATGCCCATTTTTTTGCATTTATAGCACCCTCTTTGGGTCGATTTGCAATGATCTGTGAAGGTATGTTCCTGGTACTTATATGGACATATTCTGCAGGTTCTATTATGATTGGCCCAATGGTTGTTGAATTTTGTCCATTTATGTGCTTAACCACGACCCTGCTGAAGTTCCTTTGTCAATATCTTGGAAACGCAATGAGATTTCAACAAGTTTTATGCAATCTTTGACAACTGATGATCCACAGCAAATTTTGAAGGAATTGGACTTTCGGCCTAAGAGGAGATGTCAAAAATATGTGATATGGGACAAAAAAAAAAAATATGGGACATGACGGACGGACGGAGCAGAGTATAATGTCCCCCGCCCCTAATACACCTTGACACCAAAGACGAATGGAATCGGTCAAACTGTTCTTGAGATATCATGTTGACAAGGAATTTGTAAGTGGTCAAATGATTATAATGACCTTGAGAATAATGCTAAGGTCATGGAAATCTACTGGGGTCGGCGTATCACACCAATATACCCTAACACCAAAAATGAATGGAATCGGTCAAACCGCTCATGAGATACCGCATTCAGAACAAACTAGACGTGACGGAGCTGAATACTATGTCCCCTGCTCCGCTCGCTATCATGGCGGCGGGGGACAAAAACCACTTTAAGAGTGTGTTGCAGGTATTTATGTGGCCCTATTTTGCCAGTAGAATGGTTGGACCAACATAGTCTCATTTTTGTTAAGTTAGGCTATTCGGCATCTATGGCACCCCCTACTGGTCGATTTGATTGAAACTTTGAGGCTATGTTTCTGGTTCTTATGTGGACATATCCTGTGAGTTTTGTAAAGAGTGGAAGAACTATTTATGATTTTAGTCTGATTTGTGTCATACCACGTTATTTTGTTTTGCATTTATGTCACCCCCTATCAGACAGTTTGAATATGAGTATGTTTCAAGTACTTATATGGATAAATCCTGAGTTTTATGGCTATCGGACAAACAATTGCTGATTTATAGTCTGATTGGTGTTATACCACGCTGCTTTATTTTGCATTTATAGTGCCTCCTATCAATCAATTTGAATGAAATTTACTGGGTATGTTTCAGGTACTTGTATTTCCTGTGATTTTTATGGCTATAGGACAAACAATTGCTGATTTAAAGTATGATTTGTGTTATACCATTCTGCTTTGTTTAGCAGTTATAGTGCCCCCATCAGTCAATTTCATTGAAATTTTTTGGGTATGTTTCGGGTACTTTTATGAATAAATCCTGTGAGTTATAGCTATCGTACAAACAGTTGCTGATTTATAGTCTGATTTGTGTTATAGCTTCCCCTATGGGCCGATTTACATGAAACTGTCAGGCTATGTTTATGGTAATTATTTGGGTATATTCTGCAAGTTCTGTGAGGATTTGCTCAATGGTTGTTGAATTTTGTCCATTGTCCATGTGCTAAGCCACGCCCCTGCTGAAGTTCATTGGTCAATATCTTGGGAACAAAATTAGATTTCAGCAAGCTTTAAAGAATCTTTGATAAGCTTGGTCCACTGATGATCCACAACAAATTTCAAAGGAATTCGACCTACGGCCTAGGAGGAGATGTCAAAAATGTGTATTTCAAAAAATTCAAAATTCCAGAAAATCAAACATGGCCTACCTTCTTGCTCCTTATGGGGACGTTGTAGAGAATGGATCAAGGAATGTCTCTACCAAATTTTGTATAAATTGGACTAGCACAGTAGGAGTTATGTCTTTAAAGTGAAATTCTGTTTTGTCTTGAATTATAGCGCCACCATTAGGTCGATTGAGTTAAAAATACCTTTGTCAGCATTTACGCACAACTTCCAACCAGAATGCAAAATTTCACGTCTCTGCCAGTTATCATCTCGCAGTAATTTGCAAAAACATTTCTGAAAAAGCAAAGAAATAATAATTAAAGCTGCAAGCAGTGTTGGACGGGCCCTCGCCCCCTTGCGCATGTTGGGGTTGTGGTGAGATCCTGACTGGTGCAGCTGTGCACTGACGACCATTGGACAGGTCAAGTGCAGGCCCCAACCTGCGAGAAAGTATCGAGCGAATCGGACAAAGCTGAAGGAGTTATGATAAGTTGATACTTCATCCACCAGGGGGTGTGTAGAGCGTAACCAAATTTGGGTAGGCGCATTCAGAGGCAGACCCCAAGCACAAATGTGAATTTTTGAGCAAATCGGCCAATGTCAACGTAAAATATGACATTTACTGTTTCGACATGGGGGCGCCATGAGCTAGATTGCTTAGCAGCACATCGAGGCTTTCAGGGTGGGGCTTTAAGCATGTGCAGTAATTTTAAATCCATTTAGATGAAGTATGAGGGAGAGGGAGCTGCTCGAATGTATTTGGCGAGGCATCTGAAATGGGGACACCATGGCTGCCATGCCCATTTAGCGACAAACATGCAGGGCACAAGTTTTGATCAGGATGGTCTCTTGATGATCTGATATAAATATTAGGTGGATTGGACGGAATTGCCCGGAGAAGTTCGTGAAAAAACAATGTGTGGAAATCGGGCCAAAATTACACGTTAAAATCAAAATGGCTGACTTCCTGTTTGGAGTTGACCAATGGTGCCAGAGACTTTTTTGTTTGCATTGGTAACATACACATGTTTACCAATTTTCATCCTCCTATTCCAAAAAAACCCCTATGGGGAGGGGTTTTTCAAAATTTCAAGGGGGCGCTTTCGAGGCATGTTGCTGCCCTCATGGGCTACGCCCCAATCAGATGTTGGAGCTCACCACCCTTGACCGGCATATCAATTTCCATGATGATATGAATTCATTAAGAACATCTGAAACTCAAACGTATTTTAATGGCGAGGGATTCATAGTCACCGCGTCGCCACACAGACGCCATTACTCGAAGCTTCACAGCATTCATAAGGTAGCTTCAGCAACTTGTTCTACGTGTTGTAAAGGTGGAATAAAGTTGATGGGTTCAACTATGAGTCATTAGTCCAAGTGAAAGTAAAAACTGGTCACTTCCTGTTAGCGGCCACGCCCACTGACTTACAGATCTGCAGAGCACAACTTTTGATCAGCATGCTCTCGTGATGTTTACAAATGAATGTGGTTTTGATTGAATGAAATCTCTAGGAGGAGTGCGTTAAAATGCAATATGTGGAAATCAGGCAAAAATGACACGTCAAAATCAAAATGGCCGACTTCCTGTTGGGAGTAGACAAATGATGCCAGAGACTTTTTTGTGCGACTTAGCCGAATACACTAGTGTACCAATTTTCATCTTCCTACTTCAAAAAAACCCCTCTGGGGAGGGGTTTTTGAAAATTTCAAGGGGGCATTATCGAGGCATTTTGCTGCCCTCACGGGCAAAGCCCCAAATCGATGTGAGAGCATGCCACCCTTGACCTATCAATGAATTTTCATGATGATACAAGTTTATTAAAGACATCAAAAACCCAAACGTATTTTCATGGGATGGGATGGATTGTCGCCGCGTCACTACACGGATGCCATTATGCGTAGCTTCACAGCATTCATAAGGTAGCTTTATGAATTTGTTCTGCATGTAATAGAAGTGGAATGAGGTTGATGTGTTCAACTATGCATCATCAGTACAAGTGACAGTAACAAGTGAACACTTCCTGTTACCACAGGGGGGCGCTAGTAGAAAAGTGGGAAGTTAATGCATCGGGACGTTTAGGGCGGAGCAGTCATAATGTCCAGGTAGTTTGAAGCTACTACAGTCAAGTATGTGGGCGTGAGAGCATTGGGAATCCCAAACGTATTTTCATGGCGGGGGATCCAAAGTCACTGCGTCGCCACACGAACACCATTACTCGTAGCTACACAGCGTTCATAATGTAGCTTCAGCAACTTGTTCTGCATGTTTTAGAAGTATTTGGGTGTGAGAGCATTGTGAAATTTTTTCGTCAAGTCACTAAAATTTGTCAGGCCCTAGCAGCCACGACCTTTGACCTACAGATATGCAGAGCACAACTTTTGATCAGCTTGGTCTCACGATGATGCCCACCAAAGTTGATCCGGCGAAATCCCTAGGAGGAGGGAGGAGTTTGTTTTAAAATTTTCTAATCAAAATGGCCGACTTCCTGTTGGGTTTAGGCCGTGGCTCAAATGAAGTTTTTTGTATGCCCTGGCACGATGCATGTAACTACCGAATTTCGTCTGCCTAAGACAAAGTAACCAAATTTCCTTAAGGGAATTTTGAAATGTGTTCAGGGGGCGCTATTTCGGCATTTGGGGTCGAACCTGTGCGACTGCCCAAAAATATCAAATTTCGGATCCGGCCAGAACAATAGGGAAAGTTAGACGCATTTTCACTATTGGGAAAGGAGCGAAATTGGCCTTTGAAAAGTCGGAAGAATAATAAAAAAAATAATAATAATAATTAAAGCTGCAAGCAGCGTTGAACGGGCCCTCGCACCCTTGTGCACGTTGGAGTAGTGGTGAGATCCTGACGGGTGCAGGTGTGCACTCACGACCAGTGGACAGGTCAAGTACAGGCACCAACCTGTGATAAACTTTCAAATCGGACAAAGCAGAAAGGAGTAATGAAAAGTTGATAGAGCGTCCCCTGGTGGATGAACTGAGTGTAACCAAATGTGGGCAGGTGCATTCAGGGGCAGGCCGTCAGCACCAATAGAAAGTTTCGAGCAAATTGGCCAATGACAGTGTAAAATATGGCATTTCTTGTTTCCACAAGGGGGCGCTACAGAGACATTTTGCTTCCCCCATGGGTTCGTCCACAGCAAGAAAAAATGTGTTACTGTACAGCGTATTATGAACATAATATTTTTTATCTCAGGAAGTCTTAAATGGATTTTCATGACATCAAGTCACAGTACAGGCCATTGTACAGCAATGATGTGTGATTTTTTTTCAGAGTTTTATGACATTGCGACAAGCCGTGGTGAAAGCGAAAGTGCCATTTTGGAGGATTTAGGTGGCGCTAGAGAGCCATTTTGTGTCTTTGGTGGAGAATTTTGAGATAAGAAATATGTTTGAAGCCACTATGAATTAACTGCGAAATTTGGCTTGTTTTTGAGGATGTTTAAGGGGTCAAATTAAGGTTGGGAATTGTGTACACATCGAAAAAAGGCAGTCAAAGTGGCTGGGGACCCCATCTTTGACGCCTCATAAATTTCAAACCGTAGGACTTTTGACAAAGTTGTACAGTGGTTTTCATCGGCAGAGTGTGCTTTGTCACCTATTAGCATTTGGAGTCGATACAATGAACGCCCTTAAAGGAGTTTGTGTTTGTTTGTGGGCAAATTTTGGCCAAATTTTGGGGAAAATGGACATTTTGGTATGCAAATTGCGGACTTCCTGTTCGATTTTGGTAAGGGTATCTCCTCCTCATTTTTAGGTCTTGATGAGATGAACAATATAATGTTGGTTCCTTCTCTCTATGACTTTCCTACCGGTCGTGGTTGCCGTCTAAGTGCCAATAAAATGTGTCTTGGTGTGGCGCTTGAGAGCCATTTTGTGACCGATGGGGATAATGTTTTCATTTTATCAAATTTTTCGCCAGACATGAGGTGTGTGCCTCGTGAGTTTTTGAGCATGTTTAGGGGGTCAAATTTAAGCTCAAAGAGGCGTAAGAAGAAAGAATAATAAAGAAGAAACACAAGAAAAACAATAGGGTCCTCTCAAAGGCCTTGCTGGCCTGGAGGCTCAGACCCTAATCATAATAATAATCAACAGCGCGATTTCAATAGGGCCCTCTGCAGACGACTTGCAGTCGGCTCCGGCCCTAAATAAACAGTACGATTACAATGGGGTCCTTGGACGACTTTCAGTCGGCTCGGGCCCTAATAATAAAAATAAACAGTACAATTACAATAGGGTCCTCGGACGACATTCAGTCGGCTCAGGCCCTAATAATAAAAATGAACAGTACGATTACAATAGGGTCCTCGGACGACTTTCAGTCGGCTCGGGCCCTAATAATAAAAATGAACAGTACGATTACAATAGGGTCCTCGGACGACTTTCAGTCGGCTCGGGCCCTAATAAATAAAGCTGCAAGCAGCGTTGAAAGGGCCTTCGCACCCTTCATGCACGTTGGGGTGGTGGCGAGATGTTGATGGGTGCAGGTGTCCATTCACAGTCATCGGACACTTCTAGACTGTATACAATATGTTTTCCTGAGGGTAGTGCAAAAATGTGCTGTAGGGTGCTACGATTCCATTTCGGCTTCCCTGTCTGCAAAACATATACCATAATCATAATATCGGGCTCCATGAGTTTGTTGATTTTTGAAAATATTCAAGCATGTTGAGACCCTCAAAAGGGTTTTTATTTTGAGAAAATGATTAGGGGGCGTCCCAGAGGCATCGTGCCACTTTAAGTGCAATTTGGTGTAGCAAATCAAAGAACATAAGAGAGTTGCAACTTTGGCCACTTTTTGCAAATTTTGGGGCATTCTAAGGCCTTCATACATGTATTTGTAAAATTTGGATAAATGCAGGAAATGGCTCATTGCACACTTCCTGTTATGACAAAAAATTTCAAAAAAATTACCATTACCCAACATGACAGATGCAATGATCACACCAAATTTCATGAATATTCAAGCACTTTTATCTCAACATGGCCGTGTCAAGAGGGCGCTGTGGAGCCACCTGACCACACCCAATCTAATATCAACATATAGGTTTACTTGGAAGTAGACTCTTATCAAGCCTGTAAAGTTTTGCGCAAATCTCACAAAGCATGTGCGCGTAAAACCAACTTCCTGTTTCATGGCGGAACATCGAAATTTGCCGCAACGTCACGGATACAAAGTTCGATGAATCCAAAAAAGCTTCGCAATTTAACATTGACAAGGTCTTTAGATGTCATTTGCTAAATTTTAAGTTGATCGGATAAAATCTCTAGGAGCAGTTCGTTATAGTACGACGCCTGTGAATGGCAAAAAATCCAAAAAAGTTGCAATTTAAATAAAAAATGCCGGACTTCCCGTTGAGTCTAGGTTACGGCACCAAGGGACTTTTTATAGGTCTTGGCATAATCCACATGTCCATCGAATTTCGTACATGTAGGTTAAACAAGCTGCGAGGGCTGCTTCATTGAAATTTTCTAGGTGGCACTGTAATGCAATTTTGCCAAATCCATCTGTAAACCTCATAGCCTAGTAAAAAGTCGGGCTTGGCCCCCTAACTAGAACTGCAAGCAGTTATGAAAGGGGGCCAAGTCGCGCGGGGAGGCTTGGCCCCGAGGACTCGCCGAGCCCACGGAATGCAAGTAGCTGTATTTCATTACCAGGAGGTACATTGACTCTTTATCTTACTCCCCAAATTTTAGGTGAATCTGATCAACTTTCATTTCACTTGATGTTTTTCTGTTTATAGCGCCCCTATTGGCCAATTTGTGCCAAATTTGGCACAGAGCCTCTGCTTGACCTTTCCAGCAAGTGAATAGGGTTTGATTTTGATAGCTTTGACTTTGACACAAATATGCAACAATGTGTGTTTGTTAGCATGCAGAAAAAATGGTTTATTTATAAGAATTTTTGGACTAGCAAATTTCTTTTGATGTCTTTTGATCAGGCACGTCCATAGATTGTAATCGCAAAGTTTTGTGCGGATATAGTTTAAACACTAGGAGGAGTTTGAAAAAGTAGGTTTTTGATGTCTAGTAACTTAAACAGTGAAATATGCTGTGAAAGTGGGCGGGGCCTATGTCACGATGTGACTCTATTTTGGGAACATGTGGATATAAAGTTTATGAAGATGTGATTTAAAATGTGGAAGTTATAAGCCAAAGTGCATTTGCATCGGTTACAGCGCCACCTAGTGGAGGAGACATACAATTTTTGGTATGGGTGGTCTGTGTGCTATACTATATATATATACCCTGTAACTTTCAGAGCTCTCAGCAAAATTTTTGAGCTGTAATAAAATTTTGTTGTTTATCTTGTAATAAGCCACGCCCACTTTGACCAGTCAAAATGAACTTCAAGATATGACCTCAGGAGTGACCAAGCATCCTACCCACCAAATTTTGTGTAAATCGGTCATGCCATTGAAGAGATATAAATTTCCCACCTTAACAGCGCCCCCTAGCGGCCCACATTAGCCAAATTGGGTCATTCCTTCAAAGTCCCATGCCAACCGAGGATCTCAGGTTTGGTGTTGTTAGCATTTATTTTGACAGAGATATGCAAATGTTAGCGTTGCTATAGCTAGCTAGAAAAATTTATTCACTAATAATTTGCGTGTATTTTGACCAAACAAAATGCTTTTGATAACTTTAGATCATGTTAGGCTCCAGAGTGTACTTGCCCAATTACTTAATGATCGGACAAACTCCCAAGGAGGAGTTCGAAAAAGTAGGTTTTCCACTTTTTGAGATTTAGCAAAAAAAAATTATTGCTGAAAATGGGCGTGGCCTAGCGCATGTGATTGAGGGTTATTCAGGGAATTTGTGGATATAAAGTTTTTGTAAGTGCAACATACAGTGTGGGAGTTATAGCCCGAAACGCGTTGCCCTTGGATATAGCACTCCCTGCTGGCAATCATATGTACTCTGAGGTGAGTGCAGGGTTCTGGACCAACCCTCCAAATTGCACCACCCTCCCTTGCACGGTTTAGCCTGCAGCACTACTTTTACCAACGGAAAAATAAAAATAATAAAAATCCGAACAAAAACAATAGGGTTCCCAGCACCGCTGATCCTGGAAAACAAGCATACTCGTTTCCCAAGCCCCTCTGGCTTGGCCCCCTAAAAATCCGAACAAAAACAATAGGGTTCCTAGCACTGCTTGGGGGCTTGGCCCCCTAATGATAACTAGAAAAGCACTCAGTGAGCGCAGACCTCCGCCAGGGGGCAGCAAAACCCAAAAGCACGGCGATTGGAACTCCGACCCATTGGAAGGACTTGAAATCTTGAACTTTGGCGTATATCTCAGCAGTACTTTGGCCTATATATGCCAAAATTTAACCACCTGTTCCTTTACTTCAGGGGTGTCAAACTGACCCGTAAACGGGCCAAGAGGCTGCAGGTTTTCACTCCAACAATGCAGAAGCGCACCGGACAAAACTAATCAGTTGTGCAGGCCTAGATCAGTTGATTAAATCAGTGCTTTCAGGTAAGCTTCTGCTTGGTAGGATTGAAGACCTGCAGCCTCTTGGCCCGTTTACGGGTCAGTTTGACACCCCTGCTTTACTTAATACCCACCTTCTCTGAAAATTTCATCAAAATCTGTCCATAACTTTTTGAGTTATTTTGGAAACCAATAGACAAACAAACAAACCCAGGCAAAAACATAACCTCCTTGGCGGAGGTAATAATATCTAGGGTTACGTTTGCCCGTGGGCAAAAGTGCGGTTTCTTCATAGTAGCTGGACCTATGAGGATGACCGGTCTGACACTAGAGACATACTGGAAATTTTGCAAGTGTTAGAATTTAAAAACATTTTTTTTTGCTTCAAAGTTGAAAGATCTTTTATACATACTGAAATTCAAAAGCATCTATACTCAGCAACAAAAGTTTCTGTGACACCAATATTGTTAATTATTTTTCATAACGCAATTATGAAATTGTCATACATGGTGATATCAGACTGAAACAGTACACGTAAACACAACATTGAAATGGAAATCATGAAAATGCGAGAAAATGACTTTGCACGTGAAAATGTGCGTAAATCATGCTTGTGGATGGCAATGAAAGAGGAGAATTTTTGGAATGTTCACATTGTGCCTGATGAACGACGGAAGCATCACTTATCGAAAACACAGCCATTTCGGATCAGGAACTCTACCCTCTAAATGCCAAGACTGTCTGAGAATGATCGGTGGAGGCCCATTGGGATGATTGAATCCGGAACCTCGCAGAGGGAAGTTGCTCATCGCCTGAATGTCCACCGAAACACCATTTGGAACTTATGGCAGCGTCATCAGCAGACAAGACATGTCAGAGACCGTCCTCGCAGCGGCTGTCCACAAGTAACCACTCCCAGACAGGACAACTGGATTCGAACAACCCATCTCCGAAATCGATTCCAACCTGCAACCATAACTGCAAGAATGATACCTGGTTTGAGGCGACTGTCTGCACAGACAATCCGTCGCCGTCTCCGTCATTTTGGCCTTGTCCCACGTCGGCCAGCAAGACGTCCAATATTCACAGTACAACACCGACGACTGCGTCTACAGTGGGCACAACAACATCGACGGTGGATCCAACGTCAGTGGGATCTTGTACTCTTCACTGATGAATCAAGATTCATGCTTAACCGATGTGATGGTCGTTTACGTGTATACCGTCGATGTGGAGAACGTTATGCCAACAACTGTGTTCAGGAATTTGATCGTTTTGGAGCTGGTAGTGTCATGATTTGGGGAGGGATCATGGCTAGAAACAGAACAGATTTGCTTGTTATTGATGGAAATCTGACAGGTCAAAGATATCGCGATGAAGTGCTACGGCCATTGGTGGTACCGTTTTTGATGCAACATGGTCCCGGAATAACGCTGCAACATGATAACGCCAGACCACACGTTGCAAGGATTGTACAGCAGTATCTGATGCAACAACATGTCAATGTCCTGCCATGGCCAGCCAGATCCCCAGACATGTCCCCAATCGAGCATCTTTGGGACGAGATGGATCGACGTTTGCGGCGGTTGGATAACCCGCCAGCTACACTCCAGGAATTGCGACAACGTCTACGTCAGATTTGGAATGACATCCCACAGCAATTTCTGGCACATCTGATTCGGTCCATGCGCCGGAGATGCGTTGCTTGCATCATGGCACGAGGAAGTCACACCCGGTATTGAAGTGTGAAGGTCACAATTGGTTAGACGTCAGACAAGTGCTTCATGACGCATGAAAATGACATTTTTCGTTTTGAGTGACGTTGGCACTGAAAAGTCAGTGTTTCTCCTGTTAAATAAACACATTGATTGCATTGAGATCTTTGCGTGTCATTTATAACATACACATAAATGGTGTCACAGAAACTTTTGTTGCTGAGTATAGTTTAAAAAGTAAAATTCATTTTCAAATTCTGCTTGCGATCGTTTGCTTAGGAGAGTCTCTAGGTTCATTTGTGTCATTTTCAGAATTTTTCAACAAGCAGTTTTTATTGAGATTTTTGAAAATGGAAGGGTCATCAGGAGGGGAAAATGCGAAAACTCCAAGATGGCAGCTAAACCACGTGACCTACGACTTCATCGCCGCTGACTTTTTTGCTCAGAATGTCATCACGCATCTTTTAAAAAGATTGCATCGCTCTTGGACCATTTTGAAAATTCTTCCCATGTTAAATTTCGGACCTTTTCGGGCCCCCTGCTTGAAAAATCCCGGGCGGATCTGGCCCAGAAGCTTATTGGAACCCCTTCCCATTTGGTATGCACCAGCTCACCAAGTTTCAGGACAATCGGTCAAAACGCAAAACCGATAGAAGAGAGACAAAATCGTGCATCATAATAATAATTGTCTGAATAAGAACAATACGTCTGTCTGAACTTCGTTGAGGAGACCTAATGATAATAATAATTAAAGCTGCAAGCAGCGTTGAAAGGGCCCTCGCACCCCTCTTGCACGTTGGGGAGGCAGCAAAATCTTGATGGGCGCAGGTGTGGATTCACAGCCATTGGACACTGCTAGACTGTGAACAATGTGGTTTCCTGCGGAGAGTGCAAAAATTTTCTGGAGGGGTGCTTTGATATCATTTTGACATGCCTGTGCGCTAAATCTCCAGCATAGTAATTGTAATACCAGGCTCCTTGAGCGTGTTGATTTTTGTAATTTTTACAGCACGTTTAGACCCACAAAAGACATTTCTTTTAAAAATCTGATTTGGGGCGCTATCGAGCCATTTTGCCACATTTAGTGCCAATTGATGGATGACATTGAAGAGAATAAGACAATTATAAATTGTGCAAGGTTCTGCAAGTTTTGGAGTATTCGAAGGCCTTCAAACGTATGTTCGTGAAATTTGGAAAAACGCAGGAAATAGCTAATAGCTCATACCTGTTTGGCCAAAATAATAAACCTTAACCCGGAATGACTAATGCAATGATCACACCAAATTTCATGAACATTCAAGCACATTTATCTTAACATGGCCGTATCTAGAGGGCGCTGTGGAGCCTTCTGGCCACACTTGATCTAATATTAGCATATATTGATACTTGGGAGGACCATTTTATAAAGCTTGGACAGTTTCAGGGAAAACCCATGAAGTCTGTGGGAGTAAAACCAACTTCCTGTTTCATGGCGGGACATCGAAATTTGCTGCAACGCCATGGAATCAAAATTCGATGAATCCAAAAAAGCTTCGCAATTTAACATCGGCAACGTCTTTAGATACTATTAGCCAAATTTCAAGTTGTTCGGATGAAATCTCTAGGAGGAGTTTGTTAAAGTACGACACCTGTGAATGGCGAAAAATCCAAAAAAGTTGCAAATTCAATTAAAAATGGTGGACTTCCTGTTGAGTCTAGGTCTTGGCACCAAGAGTCTTTTTTGTAGGTCTCGGCATATTCCACATGTCTACCGAATTTCATACATGTAGGTTTACCAGGCTGCGAGGGCTGCTTATTTAAAATTTTCCAGGGGGCGCTATAGTGACATTTTTGCCATGTATATATATAAGTTTTTTGTCAGAGTAACACGAATGATGGTCTTTATACATTTACAAAATTTTGTGAGTTTTAGAACATGCTGAGACCCTCAAAATGGCAATTCTTTTAAAAATCTGATTGGGGGCGCTATAGAGCCATTGTGCCAAATTTAGTGTAAATTGATATACAAAATTGCAGATAATAAGACAATTATAATTTGTGCTACTTTTTGCAAGATTGAGTATTCTTAAGCGTCCAAACGTGTTTATAAAATTTGGAAAAACGCAGGAAATGGCGCATAGCTCACTTCCTGTTTGGCCAAAAAATTTCAAAAAAATTAATATAACTCGACATGAACAAAGCAATGATCACACCAAATTTCATGAACATTCAAGCACTTTTATCTCAACATGGCCGTTTCAAGAGGGCGCTGTGGAGCCACCTGACCACACCCAATCTAATATCAACATATAGGTCTACTTTGAAGTGGACTCCTATAAAGCCTGTAAAGTTTTGCGCAAATTTCACAAAGCATGTGTGCGTAAAACCAACTTCCTGTTTCATGGCGGAACATCGAAATTCGCCGCGACGCCACGGATACAAAGTTCAATGAATCCAAAAAAGCTTCGCAATTTAACATCGACAAGGTCTTAAGATGTTAAATTCAAAATTTTAAGTTGATCGGATAAAATCTCTAGGAGGAGTTCGTTAAAGTAAGAAGCCTGTGAATGGCAAAAAATTTAAAAAATTTGCAAATTCAATTAAAAATGGCGGACTTCCTGTTGAGTCTAGGTCATGGCACCAAGAGACTTTTTTTTAGGTCTTGGCATAGTACACATGTCCACCGAATTTTGTACATTTAGGTCAAACTCGCTGCGAGGCCTGCTTCATTGAAATTTTCTAGGTGGCGCTGTAATGCAATTTTGCCACATTTATCTGTAAACCCTAAATCCTAGTAAAAAGTAAGACCAGCCCAATATGTTTGCAAAGTTTTGTGAGTTTTCAAGCATGCTGAGGCCCTCAAAAATGCAATTATGTATTAGGGGGCGCTATAGAGCTACCATGTCACACCCAGTGCCAAATGAGATATCAAATCAAACAACGTAATATTTCTAGTCTATGAGCTAAGTTTGGTGAGTTTTCGAGTATGATAAAACCCTCAAAAATGTGTTCGTAAAATCTAAAAAAACGCAGGAAATGGCTCATAGCTCACTTCCTGTGAGGCAAAAAAATTTCTAAAAAATTTACAAAAAAATTTATGATGACTACTATGACTCTATAAAATTTCGTGAGAATCCGAGCAAGTGCGTTCCAAAATGGCCGTGTGTTTGGTGGCGCTATAGAGCAAGTCCAAGCACAAAAATAATAATACTTTGCAAATTTCACGACGACTGATGTGTGGGCAAATTTTTGTGAGTTTTCGTGCATGGCAAAGCCCTCAAAAATGCGTTCTCGCAGCAGAATAAAAAGAAGAAGAAGAAGAATAAAAATCCCATCAAAAACAATAGGTTCCTCGCACCTTCGGTGCCAGGACCCGTTCCGGGCCCTGGCACCGGTCGGTGCTCGGGCCCTAATAATAACTGATGTTACGTTTGCTTGCGGGCAAAAGTGTGCTCTCCTCATAGTAGCTGGACCTATGAGGATGACCGATTTGACACTAGACAACACAGTGAAAATTTTCCAAATGTTAGAATTTAAAAACAATTTGTTTTTGCTTCAAAGTTGTACAGATTTAGTCATGTCTCTATCCATTGGTCTTTCTGACATGGGTGTCCCTACCACGAGTGTAAACTCTGGTCAGCATAGCCCGCCACCACGCCACGACAAGGCACTGTAAATGGAGAGGGTTTTTTTTTTTGTTTGATGACAAGAAATGGTTAATTCACTAACTCACACTCTTCAAGCAATCACCTATCACAGTTCATATATGTCATTTTTCAGAATTTTTCAACGAGCAGTTTTTACAGAGAACATTTTTGAAAAAATAAGGGTCATCAGGAGGGGAAAATGCGAAAACTCCAAGACGGCAGCTAAACCACGTGACCTACGACTTCATCGCCATTTACTTTTTTGTTCAGAATTTCATGACGCATCATTTTAAAAAAATTGCATCGCTCTAGGACCATTTTGAAAATTTTTCCCATGTTAAATTTCGGACCTTGTCAGGCCCTCTGCTCGAAAAGGCCCGGGCCGATCTGGCCCAAGAGCTAATTGGAACCCCTTCCCATTGGTATGCACCAGCTCACCAAGTTTCACAACAATCGGTCAAAACGCGAAACCTGTAGAAGAAGCATAATAATAATAATAGTCTGAACTAGGGTTGTCGCCGACAACACTTAGTCTTCAAGACGCGCCGCCTTACGCCCATACGTTAACGGCATGACTGTCCTTTGTGTATTTTCCGCAATGGAAGAATAAATGGTGAGATATTATTGATGTATGGTAGAAGAAAGTTTAGCCTTATTTTCAAGAAGGCACTGTTGAAGCAAAATAATGTCGCATTTTCACTGTTTTCACTTGAATGAGACTGAAAATATAAAACCGGGCTCCTTCATTCACTGTGCTAGGTAGCATTCTTCCATCCCTGAAAATTTAATTATACCCCCCGCAACGAAGGGGGGTATACTGGATTTGCTTTGTCCGTGTGTGCGCGTGTGCGTGCGTCTGTGCGTGGAGATCCTAGACCTAGATCTCATAACCTACTCATCCGATTTTGAAAATTTTTTTTCTTGCTGGAAGGTCTATTGACTGTGGTACTGCCCGACTACTTGTTGTTGCGGGGCGTATCTTGTAAGCCATGCTTACTGACTAAATCTAGTTTAATTTGGGCCAACGGTTACCCCAAAAGGGTCCACACAAAATCTGTCACTTTTCACTTGATTGAGAGTGAAAATGCAAAATAGGGCCTAGTGATTCACGAAGTTAAGTAGCAGTCTATCTTACCTGTACATTTGAATTGATGGTAAACTCAAAATAGGCTTTTACTTGAAGTTGTTTGATGCTTCTTCGCTTTTTTCACTTGACTAAGAGTGAAAATGTACAATCCGGCCTCGTGATTCTAGAATTTACATAAGTCTATCATTCCTGAAAATGTCGTTCAATTCGGTCAAATGGTTACTATAGAGTAGTCCACACAAATCCAGTGAGTTTATAACCTTTAAAGTTACAATGAGGTGAACAGCAATTTTTTTTTTCCAATTTCTGGACCCCATCATGATATTTCTAAATTTTATGGCTTAAATATCAACATTTCAGTAATAGGATATAACATAGAAAATGTAGAACTTGCTTTGGCGTATGTGATGATGTTAACACTACTTCAATTGGATCATTAGTTAATGAGTCATGATCCCCCGAAGTTCCCTCAAAATTGAGATTTTCGGTTTTAGAGATTCTTCAAGCAAATATAAGAGCAGAACACCGTGACTGATGATTTTTCAAGTAATTTTCCTAAATTCATATGCGTCTTTTTCATAATGAGCTATGAAATACACCGTTATCGTTATTGGTTGCTGCAGTAGAAAATTGTCAACACAACCACCCTCAGAAAACCTGAAAATCACAAAATTTCAAAGATTTTAATTTATACTCAATTTACAGCTAAACTATTCACATTTATATAGTAGGAACATTTTGATACCATTAAATACGAAATATAATGTTTTGTTACTGAGCTACAAGCATTGGAATATGACACCAGAAATTTAACTTTCCGAAAAGAGCCACTTTCAAAGAAAGATGATTCAAGTTGTAAGACGAAATTGGAAAAATGCCTCTAACTTTGTAGAGAATTCTATCTGCTTTCATTTGCGCTATTACACATAATTGTCACTACAGCCGTTAGTGAGAAGATTTTTAAAGAGGACCTCCGTCAAATTTTGAAAATGTCGAAAGATTTTCAGCTTTTTCGGAATAGCGAAAAATCTAGTCAGGCGCTCAGAAAGCGCTATGGGTGCAATCGATGGGGAATGATGTCCTCTACATTTTGGTGAAAGTTTTGTGAAATTATCTTGAATAGTTTTCGAGCTATTGAGATTCAAAGATTTTTACGTTTTGAGTTATCCCCCTTGACACAGAGTGAAAATGAATTTTTTTTTAGCTGACGTGCCGAAACCTCATAATGCTCCATCATCCCTGAAAATTAAATAAAAATTGGCCCAGTAGTTACTTCAAACGAAAGCGCACAAAAAAAGTACAAATATTAAGAATAAAAACAGGATGATAACAATAGGTCTCCACGACTTTAGTCTTGGAGACCTAATAATAATGAGAACAATACGTCTCTCTCAACTTTGTTGAGTAGACCTAATAAGAACAATATTTCTCTCTCAACTTCGTTGAGGAGACCTAAAATAGCCTGAATAAGAACAATAGGTCTCTCTCAACTTCGCAAAATGTTACCATTTTTAAAGGTTTCTAGGCTTGAAAATATTGAAGATTGGGAACATATGCGCATTGAACACATTTAAGAAGTCATGTATGAACTTTCATTTGGTGACATTGAACTTGACCTTCAGTGACCTTGAATGCCCAAACTTCACAGTGAAATTTCAATGACTTATACAAAACCCAAAACCAGTGAAGTTGGCACGTTGTGTAAATCGTAAATGAAAACAATAGTGATTCGCAAATCCTTTTCAACCTATATTCAATTGAATACACTGCAAAGACAAGTTACTTAATGTTCGAACAGGTAAACTTTGTAATTTTTTGCAAATATTAGCTCATTTGGAATTTGATGCCTGCAACATGTTTCAAACAAGCTGGCACAAGTGGCAAAAAAGACAGAGTTGAGGAATGCTCATCAAACTTATTTGGACCATCCCACTTTGGTGAACTGGCTAATTGGGAGCAGGTGGGGGCCATGATTGGGTATAAAAGCAGCTTCCCTGAAACGCTCAGTCATTCACAAACAAGGATAGGGCGAGGGTCGCCACTTAGGGAACAAATGCATGAGTTGATTGTCGAACAGTTTAAAAGCAACATTCCTCAACGAGCTATTGCAAGAAATTTAGGGATTTCATCATCTACGGTCCGTAATATCGTCAAAAGGTTCAGAGAATCTGAAGAAATCACTGCACGCCAGCGAAAAGGCCGAAAACCAACATTGAATGCCCGTGACCTTGGATCCCTCAGGCGGTACTGCATCAAAAACCGACATCAGTGTGTAAAGGACATCACCACATGGACTCACTGTCAATAACTACAGTTTGTCGCTACATCTGCAAGTGCAAGTTAAAACTCTACAATGCAAAGCGAAAGCTATCCATCTATGATGGACTGATGCAAAGTGGAAAAGTGTTCTGTGGTCTGACAAGTCCACATTTCAAATTGTTTTTGGAAACTGGACATCGTGTCCTCCGGACCAAAGAGGAAAAGAACCATCCGGACTGTTATAGGCGCGAAGTTCAAAAGCCAGCATCTGTGATGGTATGGGGGTGTATTAGTGCCCAAGGCATGGGCAACTTACACATATGTGAAGGCACCATTAATGCTGAAAGGTACATACAGGTTTTGGAGCAACATATGTTGCCATCCAAGCAACGTCTTTTTTATGGACACCCCTGCTTATTTCAGCAAGACAATACCAAGCCACATTCTGCACGTGTTACAACAGCATGGCTCCGTTGTAAAAGAGTGCGGGTACTAGACTGGCCTGCCTGTAGTCCAGACCTGTCTCCCATTGAAAATGTGTGGCGCAAATGAAGCGTAAAAATACGACAACGGAGACCCTGGCCTGTTGAACATCTTAAGCTGCACATCAAGCAAGAATGGGAAAAAGTTCCTCCTGAAAAGCATCAAAAATTGGTCTCCTCAGTTCCCAACCGTTTACTGAGTGTCGTTAAAAGGAAAGGCGATGTAACACAGTGGTAAAAAGGCCCCTGTGCCAACTTTTTTGCAATGTGTTGCTGCCTTTAAATTCTAAGTTAATGATTATTTGCAAAAAAAAAATAAAGTTTCTCAGTTTGAACATTAAACATCTTGTCTTTGCAGTGTATTCAATTGAATATAAGTTGGAAATGATTTGCAAATCATTGTATTCTGTTTTTATCTACAATTTACATAACGTGCCAACTTCACTGGTTTTGGGTTTTGTATCAGCAAAATGGTTGCAGATAGTTTTGGTTTGTATAGGAGATGTATAGGAAGTCATACATGAACTTTCATTTGGTGGCCTTGTACTTGACCTTCGGTGACCTTTGAAGGTGAAACTTCACATTGTGAAATTTCAATGACTTCTACCATCAAAACTATTACAGATAGAGCTTAGGTTTATACTGCGGCCATATAGGAAGTCATGTATGAAGTTTCATTGGGTGACCTTGAACTTGACCTTCAGTGACTTTGAATGGCCAAACTATGCAGTGAAATTTCATTGACTTATATCAGCAAAATCTTTACAGATTGAGTGTAGGTTTATATCGGAGAAGTATAGGAAGTCATGTATGAACTTTCATATTGACCTTCGAAGGTCTAACTTGATCTAGAGAAAATTCAATGACTTCTATCTCTTAAGTCAGAGATGGAGCCTGGGTTTGTGTTACTGACATAGGAAGTCACATATGAACTTTCATTTGGTGAGATTCAGCTTGACTCTTGCTGACATTTGAAGGTCAAACTTGACATAATACAATTACAATGACTTGTCTTGCCAAAATGGTCGCAGATGGAGTCGAGGTTTGTATTACAGACATAGGAAGTCATATATGAACTTTCATTTGGTGACCTTTCTATTGACCTTCAAAGGTCAATAGTGACCTAGTCAAAATTCAATGACTTGTATCACTAAATTGGTCAGAGATGGAGCCTAAGTTTGTGTTGCTGACGTCTAGGGAGTCACATATGAACTTTAATTTGGTGACATTCAACTTGACTGCCCTTTGAGGGTCCACAGTGAAATTACAATGACGACTTCTTGACTTCTTTTAATTAGTTTGTTCTTGTTCACCTTTATTTATTATGATTATTTTTTTTTCTTTTCTCTTCTTTTTTGTAGTCTTTTTTCTACCATCCTGTATTTTATCATTCTCATCTTATTTTCAATTACCTATCCTTTATTTTTCCCATAGGATGTACATTAATTCTTTTCTTGAATAAGCATTTATAAGGTCAGGGTGAGGCCGCTCTATAAGCCCTTTCGGGCTTCAGTCCTCACCTGCACATTTTTTTTTTCTTCTTTTTAACTCACTCCTCTTGAGTGATCTCTTTTGTAATGTCTCTCTCACATGTGCACATAAATAAAAAAAATAAATGGGCCTCAAAAAACCTAAATTGGCAGAGCTTCGGGGGGGCTTTGCTCTCCCAGGCCCCCCACCAGGACTCTGCCCCTGGACGCCGTTAGGGGCCTCCACAGCCCCCTAACCCCAGGCCAGTTTTGGTGAAGTCCCACCCCCCTACGCAGTCAAAAATTTACGGTGAGAACCCTGCATATGTCAGCTAAAGAAATGTATGCCTCTAATATGTGTATGACTGTGTGACCAGGTACGGGAGATTTGTACACTTGGGGCTGGAATGAAAGTGGTCAGCTTGGACTGCCATGCCATGTAGTGCAAAGGGAGACGCTCCCGGGAAGAGATGCCAGAGGTGAGCCTGCGAGACCACTCCATGCCCACTTTCACAAAATGCATCTTGTGTGCATATATTATTTGTGATATGATGTTTTTGTATGTTTTACTGGCTAATGACTATGGATGAATAATTTTTCCTTGAATAGACATGGAATCGGACAGCAAGGATGTGTTCATTTCAATCCAGGCCCTCCCTGCTTTGCTGGACTTACCTGAGGATGCTGAGATCATGAGGGCCAGCTGCGGATCTCGGCACACTGCAGTACTCACCTGTAAGACCCTTTTGCACAATTACGCTTTCCTATAAGCACCACCCTCAGCATGATATCTCTATCCTGTACACACCACCCTCTGCATGATAACTCCATCCTGTAAGCACCACCCTCAGTATGATAACTCCATCCTGTAAGTATCACCCCCAGCATGATAGCACTATCCTCTAAGCGCCACCCTCAGCATGATAACTCTATTCTGTAAGCACCACCCTCAGCATGATAACTCTATCCTGTAAGCACCACCTTCAGCATGATATCTCTATCCTGTTAGCACCACCCTCTGCATGATAACTCTATCCTGTAAGCACCACCCTCATCATGAAGGCTCTATCCTGTAAGCACCGCCCTCAGCATGATGGATCTATCCTGTAAGCACCTCCCTCAACATGACAACTCTGTCCAGTAAGCTCTGCCCTTAGCATAACTCTAACCTGTAAGGACTACCCTCTGCATGATAACTCCACCCTGTACGCACCACCCTCTGCATGGTAACTCTACCCTGTAAGCTCTACCCTCTGCATGATAACTCTATCCTGTTAGCACCACCCTCAGCATGATAACTCTATCCTGGAAGCACCACCGTCAGCATTATATCTCTATCCTGTTAGCACCACCCTCTGCATGATAACTCTATCCTGTAAGCACCACCCTCATCATGAAGGCTCTATCCTGTAAGCACCTCCCTCAGCATATCTCTATCCTGTAAGCACTACCCTCAGCATGATAACTCTCTCCTGTAAGCACCACCTTCAGCATTATAACTCTCTCCTGTAAGCACCACCCTCAGCATGACAACTCTGTCCTGTAAGCTCTACCCTCAGCATGATATCTCTATCTTGTATCATTGGAGTCAGAGGAAAAACTCGATGAAACAAGATCATTGTTGCTCTTAAAATACCAGCTTATTTTAGTATATTTTCAAAATGTTGGTATGTATTAAGGGCCACACAAATTATCTTCAGGAAAATTTAACATTGTAGTTGTTGAAAAACATACTGAGAATTGAAAAATGACTCAGAGATATAACAATTCAATTCTGGGATCACAAACTTCTTGACCAGAGTTCAGGGCTCACTCTCTTCTCTTTGAGATATTTTGTGCTTTCCCCATGAAAACCCAACAAATTTTGGTAAAACTTTAAAAAGAAACAAATTTCATACAACATCCATTGGCTTCGATCAATCTCCATTTTCATTCAAGTTTCTGATCCTGGCCACTTTTTTCTCCCCGTTTCTTTGTGACTTCGGCACGGGAATGCTGGCAAAGCGTCATGATGCGATCTGCCTTTTTTCCTAATCAACCCAACAACCCAGCGTAACGCCAATTTTAACCTAAATACAAATTTCTCCATTTATAATTCCAAGGGAAAACTGGGCCGCAGTAGAAAGTTATTAGCTGTGCGTAGTATTTTGTTGAACTCTTCCACATTCAACATTTGAAACAAAATGAGTAATAGCCCTTCTTGGTAAATTCTGACACAGTTGACACATCATCTTGAGATGCATTCACTCACATTCTTCCACCTGCATTGACCACATTTCAAGGACTAATTATATTGTGTTCTCATTCATTCATCAGATGTGTTGCACAAGCACAGTCACCATGCCAAATCCTGTCACGTGCCAAAAAAGTACAAAGTTAATAGCTTTCAGCTCAAATCACTCACTTAAATTTATTGCACCCTGTTAATGCTTTAAAACTGAGAAAGAAATCTGTACTCATTTACATGAGACTCCCAGTAATTTATCTCCTGATGCGGCATTCATAAATTGAATATTCCCAGAATATGTCTTTTATAATCCCGAAACTATATGATATGAGGGTAGGTTCGAGTCATTTGTCCAAAAAGAAAGTTTGGCGTGATTGTGAAGAAAAAAGGCTGCCTACATTGTGCATGGTAAAAATCGTAGTGACACTTTCTTGTTAGGTCATTTTAAAGCTTCGAAATCAAAATCATAGCAATAACCTAAGGGATCTTTGGATCGTTAGATCTTGGGTTTCAAAGCCCATTGTACTTCCTCTTGATCAAATGGCTTCTGGACAAGGCAAGTTGCCAAAATACATTATGATATATTATACATTGAGATATATTAGGAACTAGTATAAATAACTGCAAGAGGGAGAAAATTTAACCAAACAATCAGTCTAATTTGATCTGTTTAAAATGTTTTTGCCAGAAAATCGTCAAAATATAGAAAAATAAGCACAATATGTTCAAGGGTTTTTATTCTTCGTGGCACAATGGGTATGTCTAGCAAAATGTGGCTTAATAGCTGTTCTGGAATACAGCTAATTAAGATAAATCAACAGCTTGTTAAAACCCTAAGATTGCAATTGTGGTTTGAAAAAAACCAGCAAACGCAGTGGGGCGCCAGGACCGAGTTTGAGAACCACTGCTCCTTGGGCTTCCTTTCTTACCCTGACATGCTCATCACTCTGGGGTAAATCTGGACTCTTTGGACCACTTGACCACTTACATTGGTCCTCAGACCAATCTTCATGCTCCCAAGTAAATTAAAGTGGTTTCTCCTGATAAGTCTCACAAGTGGCTTTCTTGTGGCCTCACAACTGTTTTGTCCCAATCCTCCAAATTCTTGCTGCCTTGTGAGAGCAGAAATGCTCTTTCCTTCATAATGGAACAGCTACGACTTCTACTTTTATGTTTTTTTAAGATGCAACTTCCCCCAGCATTTATTGATCTTTGATCATGACCTGACATTTTTTTTCATGCCATTTCTTTCACAAAGTTGACAATTCACCACTATCCTTCCAAGTTTTACTAAATTGTTGGACCCGATTCCAGTAATCGCCCTGGCTGTTGTCTTTGCTTGATACTGGTCGATAATTTGCTCCTCTTGAAACACAGTAACATCTTTTCAATTACTATGAGATACGTGTTCTGACATGTTTTTTTAAGAAATGAGAAGTTACGCCCTGTGAGCCGAT
The DNA here is from genome assembly GCA_029721435.1 of Gymnothorax reevesii. Lineage (NCBI taxonomy): Eukaryota > Metazoa > Chordata > Actinopteri > Anguilliformes > Muraenidae > Gymnothorax > Gymnothorax reevesii. The sequence continues at coordinate 17,791,267 of CM056588.1, read as the reverse complement.
AAGCTATATTGCGGTTTTTTGTCTGTCGTCTGGAACATTTAAAAAAATTTTTTTTGCCTGATAAATTTTACTATAAATTTGCCATACTGTAGTACCAGACCATATCTTCGGATTTTTTTTTCTGAATTTTTGATTGAAGCATTTTTGCCTGTTTTATGAGCCTTTGAAATTTTGGGCCCAATGTTAAAAGATAGGACTTTGCAGGAGAAAAAAAAATACCGTGAAAGTTCCATTTTTATTGAATCGACGGACGTGGTTCTAATTTGGATGCTGTACTTTAACACTGGATCTTATGGAGAAGATGTAAAATGGCCTGTGGAGGCCAAATGATTGCAAATATTTTAAGTTTGTATTGTTGAAAATATAATAGGAAGACACATATAACCAATATGAATTGGATGTGTTAAAGTTGACCTCAGATGACTTTGAATGGTCGAACTCATGGTTAAGTAAAATCTGAATATTTTCAAAGGATTCTACGCTTGAAAATATTGAAGATAGAGTATGTGTATTAAAGACCCATAGGAAATCATACATTAAATGTTCCTGAACTTGACCTTCGATGACCTTCAAAGGTCAAAATATCAATGACTTCTATTACCAAAAGTATTACAGACAGAGCTTAGCATTGTATCAGAGACATTGGAAGTCAGATATGAAGTTTTAGTCAGTCACCTTGAACTTGACCTTTTATGACCTTCGGAGACCCAACTTGTTCCGAAATTTCAATGACATCTATCTCCAAAATGGCCAAAGATAGAGCCCTGGTTTTTATTAGGCACCGATAGGAAGTCGTATATAAATTCAAATGATGGTTCCAAAACTCTGTATTAACACCATAACTATTGCATACATTGTATATTGCTTCATTACCATAACTTCACCTGGGATGACAACCAAGAAGTTTGATGATCAAACTTACAGAAGTACAATTTTAATAACGTCACACTTAAAACTATGCAGATTGAAACACTTTAAATATCATGATATCTGAACTAAAAATTCTGTGATAATTACTTCTGCCTTGGTTTCAAGTGAGTAATGTACATTACAGATTGCATGCTATTAAGGAGCAGGACTCTTAGTCTTATTTATATCTGTTCTCTTCCAGCTACGAGTGATCTCTATACATGGGGATGGGGTAAGTCCATTGCCATTGAACCCTTAGTTGGTTTTCAAACAAATCTGTGATGCCAGTGGTCTGCCACCAGTGGTCAGAAAATGTAACTTTTTCAATTACTATTCATGACAATGTCTTTAGTAAGTACATAAATGTTTTGTCCATATGTGCTAGCTTCGGCAGCTCATATCGGTGAGGGCAGGATAAATTTCCCTTACACTGAAAATCGCAGCTCTCACCGGTTAGGGTAGGGGATAAACCCTCTTTTTTATGTTGTGTTCTGCTGTCTGGTGCATAAGTATTCTATAATGGGAGATACAAGTATCATCATTTTGGCTGTGTTTGCCACCCAGGGAAATCTTTACCCAGGGGCTCTTATGCCATCTCCTTCAAAAATTTTGGGGCCTTCTTTTTTAGGAGCTCGTTTTCCATTTTGGGGGCTACTCTTTTTTCAAGGATACTTAGTCCAATTTCAAGAACTTCATTGGGCTAAAAAATTACTGGCACCCCTGAATGGCAATGCACAAACAAAACTTATAAAAAAAATCTACATGGTATATTTCAAGAGAAACTCAAAATAACAAGAAAAACTGTGAAATATTAAAGTTCCAGTGGAACCAAGGAAAATTGTTTACTTATTTAATGACCAATTTCCTCTCAATCAAGGTTTTACAATTAATGGCACCCTTAAAGATTATTGTAAATAATGTCTACCACAATTAAGCCAGGTATTCAATTCCACATCTTTAAGTTTTATCTAAGTGTTAAGGAACTATATTGAGCCATTACATCACTTTCTGTTTCACTAGGGTATAAACATCTGGTAAGACACATGGGTCATTCCATGCCAACTCACCTAGGGGTCCCCAGGTCACCACCTCGATTTTGCTGGAAAAATTCTTAAATGTAGATCTATATGGCTCTACCCACCATGCAAAAGATTAGCTTTCAATTCCTCATAGTTGAAAAAATATAGGCCTTTGAAATTTAGCCCTAAAAATGCCACATGTGAAAAACGCATCTTTTTCCAACTTCAGGGGCTTACAATTTTATAATGGGCTCTTCTAGAAAGCTAATATTACAAATATTTACTAATTGGCATCCGGTTGTTTTCAATTATGGCATCAGAGCCTCTGTGATGCATATTTCTCACTCTATAGGAAGCTAAAAATGGCTTTTTGACCAAAATGAGCAAAAGTAAGGTGAAACTATAGGAGCCCTCCTGAAAATATGGAACAACTTAAAATTTTTTCCTCATAAGACAGTGATTATAGGGTCATTATCTATTCACATGTACATTTCTGCCAGGATAACACTGTTAGGTGATGAATTATAAAAAATTTAACATAAGCCCTTGCCTCGGAGGGCTCAAAAATGGGCCAATTTTGTCTCCTGGTTTGACCATGTGGCTAGGGGTTTAGGACCTTCGTTTTTTTTTCTAAAGATTGCCTCATATAAGGTGTATCTACTCACCAAATTATTTTATCTATAAAAGTTAAAACTTTTATAATTCATCACCTAACAGTGTTATCCTGGCAGAAATGTACATGTGAATAGATAATGACCTTATAATCACTGTGCTATGAGGAAAAAATTCGAAGTTCAGGAGGGCTCCTTTCGTTTCACCTTATTTTAGCTCATTTTGGCCAAAAAGCCATTTTTAGCTTCCTATAGAGTGAGAAATATGTATCCCAGAGGCTATCTGATGCCATAATTGAAAAATGTGGATGCCAATTAGTAACTATTTGCAATATTAGCTTTCGAAAAGAGTCCATTGTAAAATTATAAGCCCCTGAATTTGGAAAAAAATGCGTTTTTCACATGTGCCATTTTTAGGGCCAAATTTCAAAGGCCTATATTTTTTAAAGTATGAGGAATTGAAAGCTAATATTTTGCATGGTGGGTAGAGTTATATAGATATACATTTAAGAATTTTTCCATCAAAATCTGAGGAGGTGACCTGGGGAGGTTTTTGAAATTTAGGCGAGTTGGCACGGAATGACCCACATGTAATGACCCACAAGTAATATCCCTTTATCATCTTACATCATGATGAAAACAACTGTCATTTCAAAAGCGGCTGATGGTCATAGGCCTTCATAAATCTGGTAGTGGCTGCAAATAGATTCACAAAAGATTGAATAAGCCACAGAGCACTGTCAGGGCAAATTAAAAAAATTCCAAAGACATGGAGCTGTTGAAAACCTTTGTGGCAGCAAAGCATGGAGATTTGCTTGTGGACGCAGTACAGGCAGCAATTTTAGACCGATTACTTTCATATTTGGTACGGACATGTGTTACACTTCACTTATGACACACATTGATTTCAGTTGCCATGGCGACAGAATTGGCTGAATAATGCGCGAAAAAGGGGAGAAGCGGGCTTTCAGGGGCTATACCCACATGGATGTGGCCAACTGGTCTGTCTAGTTATATTGCTTTTGTATTGTTTGTCCATTACCACTCACGGATGCTAGTAATTTTGGAGCCCACTGTAGATGGTAATGAATGGATAGTCAGATTAATGTTCCAAATTGTTTATGAGCTGAAGTAGGCTTCATCTCTCTGTACTTCATTGAAGCTAAACTGAGCTATCCAGCTGCACGTTAACCTATACATTCAATGCAAAATACAGTCGCGGCCAGCACGTCATCTGCCGTTCCTCTTTGTCCTGGTACAAAGCTAATATAGTCCTTCAATTAGATTAGCCTGTGTATGTGCTGTGTTTTTTGTTTAATAAATTTATTTATTTAACCTGATGTCTGTTCTGGTGCTATATAATGTCTAATCTAAGTCCTATTTAGAATTCCAAAAATCATTCAGATAATTATTTAATAATTGATTATATAGCCATTTTTTCCCCATTTTTGCTTAATAATGCTTGTTTAACCTCATCCCTTTAATCAGCAATCAAGTCATATGAACTACTCAAAAGAAGTTAAGGGTCAGTGAAAATGTCTTTTTCAAGGGTGCACAGTGGCGCAGAGGATAGCACTGCAGCCTCACAGGTTTGAATCCAGCGTGGGGCCTTTCTGTGTGGAGTTTGCATTTTCTCCCTGTGTTCGCATGGGTTTCCTTCAGGTGCTCTGGTCTCCTCCCACAGTCCAAAGACATGCGCATCAGTCTAATTGGAGATTCTAAATTGCCCATAAGTGTGATAAGTGATCAAGTGATAAGTGTCAATGGTGTGTAAATGTTGTGTGCGCCCTGCGATGGATTGGCGAGCTGTCCAGGATGGATCCCTGCCTTTGTCCAGAGTCAGCTCCCCCACGATCCTATAGAGGAGGAGGCGGTGTAGAGAACAGATGGATGGGATGGATGTCCATTTCGGATGGGGTTAGCATATCCTGCTTTTGGTTGTTGTTTGGACTATTGACATCACGTTACGGGACATGAAATCATTGCCCGCAGCCATACCTCTACTCAATCTGCTCCAGCCGCACGGCTGAAGCTAAGCAGGTGTGGGCGAGGTTATTACTTGGATGGGAGACCAGCTGGGAAAACCATGTCGCTGCTGGACGAGGTGTTGGTGGCCAGTAGGTTGCGATCATCCCTCTGGTGGAATTATTTATGCCCCAGCGAAGTGGGGGGACACAGTACTGAAGGAGACTCCGTCTTTTGGATGAGACGTTTAATCAAGGTCCTGATTCACTGTGGTCATTAAAGACCCTATGGCACGCTGACAAGACTGGGGGGCTCCTCCGTGTCATGGCTAAATTTCAGACCTGGCTCTTTCAACCTGCCACCTAATCAACCCCTGGTCTGATCTAATAGGAGCGACCAAATATACAATCGTCGATAATGACGGATCAACTGTCAAAATGTAGACGACTGAACTTCCGCCCATATCTGCGCAAGATCAAACATTCATATAATCACGATTTATAGCGTTTATGTCCAAGACGTGGACGCAGCCTTAGAAAAGAATTTAGCGGTATTTTTTAAGTTCATATCCACTTTGGTTTTCTTTTGCGAAGCTTCACAATGCTCATCGCATCGTGAGAAAACTAAATCGAATCACCGTCGAGTTTGACTACAGCTCGATGGCAGAGCTAGATGGAGTGAGAACACCATGTATACAGTACAGAGCAAACGCCACCTTGCCGAAGCATATTTTTTATGTGATGTTTATTTAATTTTTAGTTTTATACTGTACTACACTAAAAGATCTGAATTAAGATAATATTTTGAATAAATAAATCTTCGATATTCACTTCCTCACTTACGTGCAGCTGCGGATGGGGCTATGTAGCCTAGCCTACAGCTAAATGCATTAGCCTGGCGTAGCTATTACCGGAAGTGCGGACGTCTACAAGAAATCTCCTTCATTTATCTCATCTCCGGATTTACGACAGTTTCGCACTATATCAGGTTGCTCCTATTGGTTATGCTGCTTGTCCTCTTCCTCTCCACCTCATCCTGCAGGGCTCCCTTGAAAAAGAGATTCCAATCTCAACAAGACTTCCCTAGTCAAATAAACGTTACATTTTTTAAAAATTGCACTTATCTTTTGAAATGCTTTTATTTTTATTTGGCATCTCCAGTCCCACCCAAATCTGGAATGCCTAATGAGTGAACTATGAACACAAGCTTGCTTGTATGCAACCCCACGTTGCCATTTCGGGAGTGCGAGACAGTTTGTGGCTCTTTTCTGAAGCACGTGCCTGTCAGCTACTACTTCTTTTTAACCCTTTAACACAACATAACATGAATGGCAAGAACAGGCCTTTCAGCCCAACTAAGCTCGCCAATTTCTTTATACTATTGTGAATATATCCCTTCAGATACTAAATGACTCAATGGTATCTAGCTTTAGGTCAAGTCTGCTCTTGAAAACCCCAAGGTCTCTGCCTCCACAATATGGTCAGGTAAGCTATTCCACATTGAAATTACTCTTTGGGTGAAGAAATATTTACGAATATCAGTGGTAAATTTACCTTTGGTCAACTTCCATTTGTGACCCCGAGTTCTACTCACAACACTTGGTCGAAGGAATCCTACATGATTCACTTTGTTAATCCCTTTAACATATTTAAAGACCTCAATGAAATCACCCCTGAGTCTCCTTTTCCTTAGACTAAAGAGATTAAGGATCTTCAGCCTCTTCTCTTAGCTTTCATCTTTTATACCTGGAATAAGCTTGGTGGCACTTCTCTGAACTTTCTCTAGAGCCTCTATATCTTTCTTAAAGTATGCTCCCCAGAACTGTACACAATACTCCATGTGTGGTCTAACGAACGTGTTGTACAAAAGAAGCATCACCTCCTAAGATTTGTACTCAATACTTTTGGCAATGTATCCTAGCATCCGATTAGCTTTTTTAACTGCTACGGCACAATGGCTAGAACCTGTGAGGGTTTGGTTAACAATCACTCCCAGATCTTTCTCTTGTGCAGCACATTCCAGTTTTAAACCTCCCATGAAGTAATCCCGTCTAATGTTTTTATTCCGTACATGTACAACTTTACATTTCGCTAGATTAAATTTCATTTGCCACATTTCTGCCCAATTCTGGATTCTATCCAAATCGTTCTGAATCACTTAAGTGGACCCTAGACTATTTGCCAAACCCCCCAATTTAGTATCATCTGCAAATTTAACCAATCTGCTCTCAATATTCCTATCAAGGTCATTAATGTAAATGAGGAACAGGAGGGGTCCCAACACCGATCCCTGAGGGACGCCACTCCCCACCATACCCAGCTCAGATGAGATATCACTGACCACCACTCTTTGTGTTCTGTCCTGTAACCAGTTTTGAATCCACTTCAGAATACCTCCTTTAACTCCAATGGAGCTCATTTTAAAAATTAGTCTCTTATGCGGTACTGTATTGAATGCTTTCTGAAAATCCAAGTACATGATGTCATAAGCCCTGCTCTGGTCATAAGTCCTGGTGGCCTCTCCAAAAAATTCCATAAGGTTTGTTAGGCATGACCTTCCCTTCCGAAAACCATGTTGGCTATCCCTCAAGATACTGTTACGTTCAAGAAATAAGTCCAGCTCATCTTTTATGATAGATTCCAATATTTTGCACGAAATGCAAGTTAAACTCACTGGCCTGTAGTTTCCTGGCTCGGTATGGTACCCTTTCTTATATATTGGTATTATATTGCCCTGTTTCCAATCAGTTGGTATTCCTCCAGTTTCTAAAGACCGTCTGAAGCTGGCAGATAGCGGCTTAAAGATGAAATCACCAGCTTCTCTGAGCACTCTAGGATATAAGGCATCAGGACCCTCCGCCTTATATGCTGCTTTTAGTTTATGCAACTTGTCTAATACTTCTTTATCCCGAATCTCAATTTCCGCTAAATAATCTTGAGCACTTGACATGCCCTCTGGCCAAATAAAGACCCCCTCTGAGGTAAAATTCTCAACAAAGTAACTGTATAAGGCATCCGCAATATGCTTGTTCTGCTACAGTACTGAAAGAAGCACTTGGGGCTAGTTTTTGCCCCCTCTGAAATTTGTCTTTCATACAGTCTTCTAGCATTCCTCAGCTCTTTTTTGACCACTGCCTGCATTTTACAGTATTCAGCCCTAGTATTCTCATTGTTATACTTTATGTACATCTTATGAAGATTCCTCTTTTCCCTCAACATCCTACGAATACTTCGGGTCATGCACTGAGGATTCTGCTTTTTCAGCTTACTTTTGGACACCTTCGGAATGATTCTGCCTTGTGATTCAAGTAAAACCCCCTTAAATCTTTCCCTCATCTCATTCACGGACTCACAGTCCAGGAGTGTCTCCCATTTTATTTCGGCTAGATATGAGCGCATCCTGTCAAAGTTTGCTCGCCTAAAATTGAAAATTTTTGTTTTCGAATACACCTTTTTAACTTCCCATGAAACATCAAAATTAACAGCAGAGTGATCACTTGTCCCAAATGGCTCCAGTACCTCAACATTGTGCTCTGTAATGACCCTGATAGAATTAGCAAAGTCTAAAATTGCCTTCTCTCTGGTAGGTTTATTAACATACTGCACCAAGAAATTATCATTTATAACATCTAGAAATTCTTCCTCCCCCCTACCCTGTCCTTTCACCATTTCCCAATTGATACCAGGATAATTTAAGTCTCCCATGATAATAGTCCCACCACCACTACAAGCTTGCGTAATCCTCCTAAAAAGCATTTCATTGATTGTACTGTCCAAAGCTGGTGGTCGATAGCATACTCCTATGTTTAAACCTGTCTCGTGTTTGCCAATGAGCCTGACCCAGATATCTTCACAGGACAAGGAATGTTCAATTTCGGGAATTTCCTGTACATTAATGTTTTCGTTCACATAGAGTGCTACGCCCCCTCCTCGCCTATTACATCTATCCTTCCTAAAGAGCTAATAACCTTCCATATTATATTCATCTCCATCCTCTTCACATAGTTGGGATTACAGAGACATGGCTATGTCATAGCCCTCACTGATCACTACAGCCTCAAGTTCTGGAAATTTATTTTTTATGCTTCTTGCATTTAAATAAAAACCTTTCAGGTTATTACTAATACTCTTCTACCTTGATTTCCCATGTGGCCGCCGCCTTGAGCCCCCCATTACGCTTTGTTGCTTTAAAAGTAAAACATCGATAGTGCATGTTACGCCGTCAGCTTCCATCGGGGCAGTCTGCATTTCCCTATGTGTAACACTCACTGACCCCCCTGCCCCCCAAGTCCCTAGTTTAAATAATCCTGTGCTACCCTCAACATACGCTGGCCCAGTGCAAAGGTACCCCTCCAGACTAAGCTATTTATTCCTCTAAGTATTGAGTCCCCCACTATCAAAAACTCTCTTTTCTGAGGGGTAGAGGCCAACAGGGTGCCCTGCTGCTCATCAGTCCCCTCAGGGTCAGGGGCCAAGTCGAGTTCCTGCAAGGGCTGGAATCGGTTGGACACCTCAACCACTGGAGAAGCCGTCGCTGTACGGCGTGCACGCCCTTTCCTGCGCTGCCGACCAACAGTCACCCAACTTTCTCTCCCTGCCTGTTCTCGGATCCCAGTACCACCCTGCTTTGGCGTACACACTATTTCTCTAAACGACATACTACTTCGTTCCTCAAGGAACTCTAACCTAAATAACCATGTTATTTTACATCAACAGGATTCTATGGTACCTACCAAGATGGCTGCGCCTTTGTCGGCTGCAAGTCGCTTGGCTCAGGTGCTGTTTGTTCTGTCCCTGTTTTTGTCTTACTGTCTGTGCATCGGCAATTTGGCTATTTCGTATGACTTCCATACTTTGCTTAACATCGGCACCTCGGTGAAAAGTCCGTTGTCTCAAAGATCTGAACAGTGGAATACGCACCGTACTCTGCGCTGTCAAATCCCGGATATAATCTGGGCTCCTTGCCCCAACTGCAGGACTACCCGGACCCGGCGGGCAAGAAGAAGGGGGAAACGAGCAGGAGTTGCGGTAAGGCTGCGTCGGTTCACCCGATGTCATTCCTCTACACCGCTTCTCACTACCTCTCGTAGTGTGAGGCCGTCATGCCTCCGGCCTATCCTCCCTACTTCATCGTCACAGCTGCCTGCCTTTGCCTTAGCAAAACGCCGCCGGACACGCACCAGTGTGGCTTCAGTGCCTGGGTGTCTACGTACTCTTCCGCAGGCCTCCTTGTTCGGCAGAGTTGGATTGGACTATGTGTCCCTTGGGCTATTAAATGCCCGCTCTATTGCAAATAAATCGCACATATTGAATGATTATTTTGTATCCAAGGACCTTGATTTCATGCTTATTTCAGAGACACGGCAAAAATCAGAGGAATTCGTCTCTCTGAATGAGCTATGCCCCCCCAACTGTTCGTTCTCATGCGCTCCGAGGTGTACAGGTCGCGGGGGGGATTGGCTATGGTTCATAGAAATTGTTTTAAAACACGTTTTGGAACGGTCTCTTCCTTCGAAATGTTAATGTCAAAAGTCGGGCGCGTTAACCTGTTTTATTGCATTATTATTTATCGCCCTCCTGGCATAAATAGTGCTTTTCTGTCTGAGTTTAGTAACTTTTTAGCTTCTATTGTTCAGTCTGAAAGAGTCCTGTTGGTAGGCGATTTTAATATTCATGTCAATGATATTACGAACTTCTTCGCTGTCAGCTTTTTAAATATGACTGAATCCTTTAATCTGACCCAGCATATATCATGTCCTACTCACATTAAAGGTAACACTTTAGATCTGGTATTTACATTGGGTTTAAATATCAGGACTGTCTGCACGGAATACCTACCTGTTACAGATCACAAATGTATTTTTTTCAGTCTGTCTTTCGATCCTGACTTTGCACCAGTGAAGCATGTAAAACAATCGCGCATCTTAAATAGTCTTTCGGCAGAGAAATTTTCCACTGCTTTTAACAGCGATGCATGTACGGGCCTAATGCAATTTACTTCTCATGGTGACATAGATAACCTGGTTCAATCTTTTAACTCACAATGCTCAGTGATTCTTGATGATATTGCCCCCATGGTCACCCGTAACATTTCACCTGTAAACTCCTCTCCATGGATTACTGATGATATCCGCAGTCTCAGGCGAAAATGCCGTAAAATAGAGCGCTTGTGGAAATCCACAAATCTACAAGTCCACCGCCTATATTTCAAAGAGCTGTTAGGTGATCTCAATGCCATGATAAAGGATATGCCAGTGCTTCATATTTTGCAGATTTAGTTATTTCCAGCAAGCGAAATCCCAAGGTCCTGTTTCAGACTATAAATTGTATGGTTAGCCCACCTGTCCCCTCAGTCCCTGTTTCCTCTCATGAGGACTGTAATAAATTCTTGTCATTCTTTGTGGACAAAGTTTCTGACGTGAGAGCCAACATCAAAAACCCCACCATCTCCTCCTCTTTTACCACTCCCATTTGCTTCCTTGAGTAGCTTCCGTTGTATCTCCCCTAAACAACTCACTGAGGTGGTTAAGTCATTGAAATCCTCCTCCAGTCCCCTGGACATTCTACCAACCCCTCTGCTAAAGGAGTTTATTGACTCTGTCAGCCCTAGTTTAGTTTCTATCGTCAACACTTCACTTGAGCTAGGTTATGTTCCGTCATCCTTTAAAATGGCTACGGAAAACCCCTTACTTAAAATCTATGCTGGACCCATTTCTACCAAGTAATTACAGGCCTATTTCAAAGTTCTTCAGAAAGTAGTGGCAAACCAACTCACATCTTTCCTCATGAACCATAACATCTTAGACAAATTCCAATCTGGTTTTAGGCAGAAGCACTCCACAGAGACTGCTCTTCTTCGAGTATCAAATGACATCATGCTGGCTTCAGATACAGGTCAGTGCTCCATTCTGGTGCTTTTAGATCTTAGTGCAGCATTCGACACTGTTGACCATCGCATCATGCTGGACAGGCTGACGGAGTGGGTGGGTGTATCTGGGAGTGCCCTGAGTTTGTTTGCATCCTATCTCACTGAGAGAAGTTTCTCAGTGGCTGTTGGTCCTTTTACTTCTGACCCTTCTCCTCTTACGTGTGGCCTGCCTCAGGGTTCTGTTCTGGCTCCGATCCTGTTTTGTCTGTATATGCTCCCCCTCGGCCTCCTTATCAGCAATTTTAAGGAAATATCATACCATTGCTACGCAGATGATATCCAATTATATCTGTCATTTAAACCAGATAAGATTGAAAAAATCAACATTTTACTTGAATGTAATTCCCTGCAACTCAATGCAAGCAAAACAGAAGTTCTCGTAGTAGCCGCCAATTCTATCGTGACCAAGGTTGTTAATCACATGAAGGCTTTAAGTGGTAACGTTAGATCCAGCCTAAGAAATCTCGGTGTCATTTTTGACCAATCCATGCCCTTAGAAAAGCACACATCTTCACTGGAAACAATGTAAATTGATTAAAAGCCTCTTTTAACAGGGGCTTAGTTTCAGTTAACAGAAATGAAATACCAAACTGAGCCAAACTCTATATCTAATAAGCACTCCTAATAGCCGGCTTGAGTTTATATAGTCCCAATACTATTGATATACTAAACTAAAAATATCACAGGGCTGAGCTGAGAGCCCAGATAAAACAGACTGGCTTCAACGCCCAGGAAAAACTGGAGGAGACGGAGCACTCCGATAGAAAACTTACCTTTTAAATTCCAACCTAACGAACGAGTCAAGTGACTGCTGCACCACTAACTAAATACTAAATCTTAGATCCCCAGCCAAGAATGCAAACAGTACTTATCTAGCTAGCTAGCCGCAAATACAACCAAGGGTAACCGAGAAAAGAGTAAAGCCGCGGTTCCCTTTAATTAATACGGACCGAATAAACAAGTCGTTCACTATGTGAGCGAAATAAACACAGTACCTCCCCCAACAAGCTGTCCTAAGCACTCGAACAAGCTATTAAACTTTAATCAGCTGATCAAGGCACAGCAACCGGAGGAAAACTCAAAGATATGGTATTTACAATGTGTTTACTCCGAAGAGCCCTTCGGTAATAATAATAATGCGAGAAAGACAAAAACCCCGGTTCGCGTTAATATTCAGCTTGGCAATGCGTTTATGCGGCAGTGCAGTCAGGATAGAGAACGAAGGGGTCTAAAAACCCCGGTGAACGTCAATATTTATTGGCTAGAAGACTGTATGAAAGGCAAGTAACCAAGTATGAACCAAGCCGGGCTATAGTTAGATATCGAGGTAATTCGATTATATTCTTGGCATTGAGAGCTTTCAAGGGTTCGTTTGCTAAAACGGCTACGGGGAAAAAAAAGAAAAACAAACAGGCGAGTACCAGAGTCCCTGAAAACTGTTTTACTTCCTATACCGCACAATACTCTTAGTTCGACAATTATTTAGCATTTAATTTATTCTCTTAATTAAGCGTTTAAATTTATTTCAGTTTACCTAACTTTGCTCCCAGGAGACTGAAACCCCCCCAAAAAAACCCAATATAACCCCTGTCGCTTTTATTTGATCAGGTTAGCGACTTAATTTGGCTGTTTGCTCACCGAGTTGTTACAGGGGGAAGATTCTCCCTGTCCCTACTGTGACAAAGGTTATACCTCGGGAGCAAATCGTCTAATCTTTATTATTGTTTGAGTCTTAACACACAAATTATTTTAAGGAAACCCCGTAAACACAAAGGTAAATTTCCAGCTTCAATCCCACACGACTTCCTCTCTCAACTCCAGCAGAGTGATCACCAACAAACAGCGCTACAGCACAGCCAAGAGGTCAGTGTTCACTACACTTCATGTTGTCCAATTTTAGTTAAGTGGGGTTTATTTTCTCTAGGCTCATAGATACCCTGAAAACACAAAATGTACATTTTACTGGACATTTCCGGATAATAATTTCCTCAATAGGAATGACTAGTCACATGATTTACCCCAAACAATCACAATGGCTGCATCCACACGAGTTTTAAGTTGACCAAAGTTCATTTGCATACAGTGGATGTGTGGTATACCAAAATAAAACAAGGTGCTGATCAACAAGTGTTTAGTCCTTTAGATGTTACAACTACCTCAGGGGGTGTTCCTACTTACCCCACATATGGGGACATCAAACATATTTAATATTTGACAAAGATGAGCCGAGTAAATACAAAATGCAGTTTTTAAATGATTACATTTATTAAGGGGAAAAAGCTGTCTAAACCTACCTGGCCCAATGTCAAAAAGTTCTCCCCCCCCAATTAAATAATGAATTAACTGTGATTAATTACATTTTAGTCTAATTTCAATAGTCACACCCAGGCCTTATTATTGCCAGACCTGTTGAATCAAGAAATCACTTCAATAGAACCTGTTTGACAAAGTGTAGTAAGCAAAAAGATTTTAAAAAAATAACAGAGCATGCCGCGAACTATAGAAATTAATCTTTTCTCATCTCATCTGCTCTTACCGATGAGAAACAAAGTCATTGACATTATCAGTCTGGAAAGGGCTGCAAAGCCATCTCTAAGGCTTTGGGACTCCAGCGAAGCACAGTGAGAGCCATCTACAACTGGAGAAAACTTGGAACAGTGGTGAACCTTCCCAGGAGTGGCCGGCCTACCAAATTACTCTAAGAGCACATCAACAACTCACCCAGGAGTCACAAAAGGACCAAGAACAACAACTGCAGGCCTCACTGACCTCAGTTAAAATCAGTGTTCATGATTCAACAATAAGAAAGAGACTGGGCAAAAATGGCATCCTTGGGAGAGTTCCAAGGCAAAAACCACTGCTCATCAAAAAGAACACAAAGGCTTGTCTCACATTTGCCAAAATACATCTTGATGATCCCAAGACTTCTCAGAAAATATTTTGTGGACTGACGAGACAAAAGTCGAACTTTTTGAAAGGTGTGCGTCCCGTTCATCTGGCATAAAATAATAATACAGCATTTCATAAAAAGTACTTCATACCAACAGTCAAACATGGTGGTGGTAGTGTGAGGATTTGGGGCTGCTTCAGGACCTGGACAACTTGTCGTAATTAATGGAACTATGCTCTCCAGCAGAAAATCCTGAAGGAGAATTTTCGTCAGTCAGTTTGTGAAATCAAGCTCAAGTGCACTTGGGTTATGCAGCAGGCCAATGATCTGAAACACACCAGTAAGTCCACCTCTGAATGGCTTAAACAAAATGAAGGCTTTGGAGTGGCCTAGTCAAAGTCCGAACTTAAATCTGATTGAGAAGCTGTGGCATGACGTTAAACGGGTCGTTCATGTTCAAAACCCTCCAATGTGGCTGAATTAAAACAATTCTGCAAGAAAGAGTGCGCTAAAATTTTTCACTGTGATATGAAAGACTCATTGCCAGTTATCGCAAACATTTGATTGCAGTTGTTGTCGCTGAGGGTGGCAAAACCACTTAGTAGGATTTAGGGGGTAATTGCTTTTTCACATAGGGCCAGGTAGGTTTGGATAGCTTTTTCCCCTTAATAAAGGAAATCATCATTTAAAAACTGCATTTTGTATTTATGTATAAGTTATAGTATTGGCCACATAAAATGCAAATTGGTGGCAAAACAGATTTCCTTGTGGACTCAGTACAGGCTACAATTTTTGACCGATTTATGGCCATGTGTTACACTTCACATATGACACCTATCATTTTTGGTAGCTATGGTGACAGTATTGGCTGAATTGTAGGCACATTAGTGGCAAAAAAGAGATTTCCTTGTGGACACAGTACAGGCTGCAATTTTGGACCGATTACCTTTATATTTGGTATTGACATGTGATATACTTCACTTGTAACACGTATCTATTTCAGTTACCATAGAGACAGTATTGGCTGAGTAATGTGCTAAAAAGGGTGAAGAAAAAAAAACGGGCTTTTGGGGGCTACACCCATGCGGTTGCAGCCAACCGGACTGTCTAGTTGAATTAAAACATTGTTTGTTGCTCAAGCACCTTCTGTTGGCCAGCTGGGTGCTCGTCCGTAAGATTCGAAGCTTGCTCATGTTCGGGTATCCTCCGCCCTCATTCTGAACTTGCAAAGTTTCAAGCTTTAAGTGTAAATAGAAGCAGCGGCTGACCAGAGGCAGTTTTTCACGGAGGCCAAGGGAAGCCTGGCTTCCCCAAAAATAATTGCAAGAAAGAAAAAATATAAATAAGCTGCACCACAATGTATTTTATATTGTTGTCATTTCCTTGTCAAAACACTACATCAGCGCACTTCTGCTTTGGCTGAGCGTGAGGAGCAAAGCCGCGCCCCTCCTGTCAAGCTCTCATTGTGTCTTACACTTTGTGTCTCATGCCCTCCGCCCTGTCTGTCAGTTCGGAGGCCAGCTTCACTTTGCCTCCCTTAGAAAAAAAAAATAGCCCGTATTAGCCAATCAGATTGAAGCAAGGCTCATCGCTTAATGGTTGATGCATCATTTAAATAAATATGAGGGAGGCCAGATCAAATCTGTCCCGCCAGGCGCCAGCTCGCCCACACAGAAAGTATAGCCATTAAGTCAGAGAATGGATGGTGACAGGGACCTTGAGTTTCTTATAAAAAATGACTTCACAAAACTTCCTTTGAGGTTCAACTAAAAGTCAAGCGGGACGGTAGGCCGACTCCAAAGCTCAATTTAACTAAGGGGAGAGCTGATGGAAAAGTTCGCACTTTTTGTGAAGCTAACTATGCTAGAAACGAGTGGCTAACAGGAAGTGCCAAGCTTAACTGGCTTTTCTGCTGGCCATGTCATGTTTTATTCTTTATTATTCTTGTCGTGTCAAGTGGGTTTCAGAGCATGATGGCTAAGCTGTACAGTTTTTTTTATACTCTCAATCCTTACCGAGACTACATTTAGGTCCGCTGACATCAGCTGACAGCTGTAAGGTTTACAGTTGATAGCGCTGCAGCACGGTTGATATCAATTTTTATAAAAACCTTTGTAACTATGTGTTTTATATTTAGTTTATGTACTTCAGACGTTGCGCATGGGTTGTGCATTCATGTTGAGTGTGTTTTTGGATGTATGAATATTGGGCATCCTTGTAATTTGTTCATTTCAGTTGCGAGGCTGCCACATATGAAATTGTTACTTCTCATGTTGGTGGAAGGGGTTTGCCTGTGTTTCTGTACAATAGTCCACGGCTATCTTGCAAATGCTTTTGTTGCCAATTAATTAAATATGAGTCAGAGAGAAGCATTGTCCACAAAACGGAACTTCATTAATACTTTCTGTGATAGCAATGGCTAAAATGTTTTTGTTATATCTAGATCTTTTCATAATTGCCGTCTGATCGCTATGTGTTTAGCTTTCTGCTGTAATAAAGCTATGAGGCGTTTACCAGCTTTGCATGGACTTTCTCTAACTAATCACATACTACTGTGTGCCAGAGCCATAAGCACGCGCTCAGCCCGAAGCGCGCATCCACAGCTCTCCCTCGCGCTTTCACTGTCTCTCACACATGCTGTCCTCTTTTTCTTTCACTAAAATGAATGAGAAGTCTGTAGAATAAAGGTACTGTAACAGTAGGCTAATTTGTTTGCATGAAAATAACACGTAAACACTGAATTAAATTCGTTGTTCATTCTGGCTTGCTCTGTAATTTTTGTCATGGGCCGCCACTGCGGCTGACAGGCGCGTGCTTCGGAGGAGATGTGTGAACTGTCTTCGCTCATTTTTGTAGTTAAAATTCTTTTTTTTTTTAAATCGATTTCATGTAATATTCTAATTTTCTGAGTTTTTGAATTTGAGGTTTTCTTGAGCTGTAAGTCCTAATCAGCAAAATCAAAATGAATAAAAGCTTGAAATATATTGATTTGCATGTTATTTGTCTATATAATATGTAGGTTTCACCTTTTAAGTTGAATTACAGAAATACATGAACTTTTTGAGAATATTCTATTTTTCTCAGTAGTACCTGTATACTGTATGAGTCTGAACAGACACGGATGGAAACTATAACTTCCAGAGGCATGCAACTGGGAGGTGGTGATTCTAGCTTAATAAAAGATTGGAGGAATAAGGGCGTCTCAATTTTTTCATAACCCTTTTTAGTTGGTACGTACCTAGTGTGCTGATATTGGGGGAGGGCACTGTTTATGCCAGGCCTTGATCAATTCTGTTGGACATAAGGCCATAGTAAGCCAGCGCATTCTGCACTTTTGGTAAAAAATTTCAGACCCTGTTGATTTTTCATCAGAGGCTACAATTCATGAACACATTAGCACCCACAAAGACTGATAAAGGTTGTTATAGATGATATCTGGCAATGATTTTCACATTTTCCTTGATTTAACTTACCCACATGGTCTGGCTAAACCTGGCGATTCTTCACATTTGTTTATATTATTTAGTACATTTCCACAAACTAATTCGACAGCTCAGTGTATAAAGTGTTGCAATTCTTATGCTGTTCTGATGTTGATGTAAAAACCATGAAATTGAAGCTCATAGTCTGCACTTTGAGCTCACGTTCAGAATTTTTTCCAGTATACTGGAATAGACTGTTAAATTACAAATAACTTTGGGATCTAATTGTATGCAAAGTAATTTGAATTTGTGACAGAGGCACATTTTCAAGAAATTCTCAAGTTTGAATTATACATTTTCTTTTCATTGGCATGTACTGTGCATAAGATTGAGGGAGCAAACGCTTCGCGATAATGGGTGTGATCAGTTGGCTCTATTTCGGTGGGTTTCAGGTGAATACGGACAGCTTGGCCATCAGACGACCCGAAGCTTAGACCAGCCTGCCCGGGTGGATTTCTTTCCAGACAGGGGCCTGCGGGTGACAGATGTGGTTTGTGGTCCCTGGAACACGTTTGTGTCTGCAGAGGGAAAAGACTCCTGTCCCCACACCCCACTATGACTCCCCCCATTTATTGACCTTTCTGCTTCTTTTTTGTACTGACAAAGAAATTTGTGTGTCTGTGTGTGTGTGTGTGTGTAGGAGCAACTTAATGGCAACTTTGTATACAGTAATGGTTCTCATCCTTCACAGAAGTGGGTAGCAGTGTGCCATTACTTGTTTAATTACAAAACCACTTCTCAAAAAGATGCGCGCCACGGAAAGTGCAAATAAAATCAACAAGGGGCCCATGGGTCTTAACAGTCACCTGAGTTGTATAAAAACTAATATTATTGATGTCAATGAACCAAATATACCCAAAAGGATCATTCTTATATCAAGTATAGCAAACTTCACCCCCCTCTCCAGGGGCAAACATGGAGCCTGGGAACCATGAAATTCACAATTTTAATACAGCACCTCGAGACCCTTCCATCTGTGAAGAGTATTGGTTTCCAGCCCCTCTTGGTCTGGAGAAGATGATTGTTGAAATTTTTGGCAATATGACCCCATTTGGACCCCGCCGCTCAGCCCCTAGGGAAGAGAGGGCGTCAAAAATGTCATAGAATCAAACTGTCATCTCATGGTTATAATGCCAATCAAGTTTGAATGATTTCCAGTAGAAAATGAACAAAATGTGCCCAAAAGTGTAATTTTCCTTTATTAACTATAGTAAATTTCACCCCCTCCCCAGGGGCAAACATGGAGCTCGAGGGTCATGAAATTCAAAATTTTGATAAAACACCTCAAGAGCGAAATTGGGACTTCCGGTTAAGGATGAGCATGTGAAGGCAGCGTAGTCCCCAGCTCCCGTGACTTTATTCGGTAAATTACCCTTCTTTTCATTACCCTCACCAAATGAGTAGAGCTGACCACCGGTAACTTTAAAATAGTCGCGAATGCTGAGTTAAAATGTCGAAATCTACTAAACCTCAAAGGAAGACCGACACGGAAACAGTTGGTGCTTGTAGCAGTGCTTGCCTGACTAGCATTGCTAGCCTACTGGAGGACCATAGAGTTGGCATACTAGCGGATT
The DNA here is from genome assembly GCA_029721435.1 of Gymnothorax reevesii. Classification (NCBI taxonomy): domain Eukaryota; kingdom Metazoa; phylum Chordata; class Actinopteri; order Anguilliformes; family Muraenidae; genus Gymnothorax; species Gymnothorax reevesii. The sequence continues at coordinate 17,771,890 of CM056588.1, read as the reverse complement.
TTAAAATCACCTTCGCTACCTTAAAGTCAAAATTAGAAGCAATGCAGAACACTGTGACTGAACTGAGCCAGGGGACCTCGTTGATTATTTCTTCTAACTGGGTATTATTTGTTTTTGTTTTTTTTTACTTTATTGGTATATGTTTTGTCTATGTTTATTTTAATTTATTGGTTCTTTGCTGCTCGGGTCGCGGGACCAATCAAGCACTCTCCTTATCCTCTGCCACATCATGACTGGCGTGATCGGCGGGAGAGCTAACCGGACGGGCGGTTAGGATCATTTCTCTTAATACTGGTGGGCTAAATGCTGCAAACAAACGTACAAAAATTATGATACATATTAAAAACTTAAATGCTGACATTGTTTCTTCAGGAGACACACCTACATAACTCCAACCATAGAAAGTTGATTAGGCCATGGATCGGACAGGTCTTCCACTCTCAGTTCAACTTAAAAACAAGAGGCACTGCCATATAATTAGGAAAAATGTTAATTTTGTAATGGAAAAAACGGTAGCAGATTCTAATGGCCGGTATATAATTATCTCTGGTACTCTATATCAGAAACCTGTAATTTTGGCATCTGTCTATGTCCCTAACTGGGACGATTACAGTTTTTTTTTAATTCCCTGTGGTCTTCTATACCAAACTTAAATTCTCATACTTTAATATTCGGTGGAGATATGAACTGTATCTTGCACACAGTCCAAGACAGATCGAATTCCCGACCCACCTATCACTACTCTGATGGATCAGTTCGGCTATATAGATCCCTGGAGATTTTGCACCCATCCTCCCGGCAATACTCCTTTTTTTCCAACGCTCATCGTTCTTTTTCCCGAATAGATTACTTTTTAATTGATAAAACGTTTATCCCGTCGATTATATCCACAGAGTACTCATCTATAACTGTCTCAGATGCAACTGTAATTTTGGACCTCAGCTTTGAGTTGAAATCTAAACATTTCAAATATTGGCGATTAGACCCCCTTTTATTGTCAGACAAAACTTTTGTAAGTATATCTCGGAATCAATTACCTTTTTTTGTGACACAAATAAAAATGATGAGACTAACCCGTCACTGTAATGGGAAACCCTCAAAGCTTTTATTCGAGGCAGAATAATATCATATACATCCCATGCAAAGAAGCAGAGTAAAGCCCGGAGAGAAGAATTGGAAAAATTGATCGATAATGTGGACAGATCGTCATCCGTTACCTATACTCCAGATCTATATAAAGAAAGGCTTAGGGCTAGGACAGAACTCGATCTGCTCTTGACTACAGAAGCCGAAAAGTTGCTACTTCACTCTCAGGGATACTTCTACGAGCACGGCGACAAAGCGGGCCGTCTTCTTTCTCACCAGTTGAAAGCTAAACAGGCCTCAGACCAAATCATACATATTCGGGATGAATCAGGAGTCATAACTTCAGACCTAGTTCAAATAAATAGTGTGTTTAAATCATTTTATAATCGCCTTTACAAATCTGAATCCCATGGCATCAGCATTCAAATTTAATGACTTTTTTGATAAACTAGATTTACCTAAAGTATCAGTGAGGGATACTCAGAAATTAGATACTCCTTTAATGCTCTCAGAAATTAAAAATGCTATCCATTCAATGAATAGCGGTAAATGCCCAGGCCCTGATGGGTACCCTGTAGAGTTTTTTTAAGCGGTTCTCAGACCAACTAGCCACTTTACTGCTTGAGATGTTCAACCACTCAACCGCTCCCTACTAAGTTCTCTTATGCAAGCTTCCATTAATCTTATCCATAAAAAAGATGGACCCCCTGGACTGCGCATCCTACTGTCCGATCTCACTCCTCCTAGCGGATGTGAAAATACTTGCGAAAATCATGGCCCGTCGAATGGAGTCTGTCTTGCCCTTAATTATTTCAGAGGATCAGACGGGATTTATAAGGGGAAGACACTCTTTCTCTAATGTCAGAAGACTTCTTGATGTTATCTGTGCCCCATCCTCCTCCTCCACTGATGCGGAGGTGGTAGTGTCACTCGACACAGAGAAGACCTTCGACAGAATGGAGTGGGCCTACCTCTTTTTTACATTACTACAGTTTGGCTTTACTGATAGCTTAATTTCGTGGATAAAATTACTTTATTCCGCTCCCCAGGCATATGTCTGTACAAACACGCAACGCTCAGATCCATTCCCCCTCTTTCGCGGCACGCGCCAGGGATGCCCACTTTCCCCCCTGCTTTTTGCACCGGCTATAGAGCCACTCTCAGCCACATTAAAATCGGATCGACGTTTTAAAGGAATACAGAGGTGGGGTATTGAGCATCATGTCTCTATACGCCAATGACCTCCTCTTATATGTGAGTGACCCCATATCGAGTATTCCGACCATCCTCTTACTTCTAGAATCTTTCGGCAGATTTTCTAGGTACAAATTGAACATCTCCAAAAGCGTATTTCTTCCAATTAATCAGTTGGCTATGGAGCTTTCATCATCCTCTATACCCTTCAGGGCTGTTGGGGTAGGCATGAAATACTTAGGCATAACAGTCACGCGTTCTATCCATGCGCTGAGAGAGCAAAACTTCTCCACCTTAACGGCCACAATTAAACTTGATCTCCAAAGATGGAACTGCGTGCCGCTGTCCCTTGCGAGCAGAGTAGACGGTAAAAATGAATATATTACCAAGGTACTTGTACCTATTTCAGTGCCTCCCAATCTTCCTTCCCAGATCCTTTTTCATTCACATAAGTAGAATAATTTCTTCCTTCATTTGGGCCGGCAAACACGCTAGAGCTAATAAAACTTTACTCCAGAGACATAGGATTCTGGGGGGTCCAGGATTACCTAACCTACTGGGCTATTACTGGGCCGCCAACATGCAAAAGATTGTACTTTGGTTCACTTCACCTCAGACTAGTTGGTGTCGAACTGAGGCATACTCTTGTTCTACCTCACTTCAAGCATTGGTGTGTAGTACTCTGCCCCTGTCCCTTATAGAATTCACAACAAACCCCATTGTAATTAACACGATAAAAATATGGATTAAAGTTAGGCACCATTTTAGATGGCTCACTCTTCCCCAAGCAACCCCCTTATGCAATAATTATTTATTTGTACCGGCCAAAACTGATTCACGTTTTGTTAGTCTCAAATGACGGTCTCTGGTGTCTCAAAGACTTGTGTATAAATGACCTGTTCGCTAGCTTTGAACAATTATGCTCAACCTTCAATTTGCGGAGCTTGGATTTCTTCCGCTATTTTCAATTACGTGACTTTGCTAGGACCCACTCACCGCAGTTTCCTTAGGGCAAAAAATTTACCTAAAGGCCACATTTCATATCTTAACAACCTCCTATCTCCAATTAATGAATCAGCAATGAATAAGATTAAAATTGACTGGGAAACCGAACTGCAAATCAATATTACTGATGATTTCTGGAAGAAGGCGCTGAGTGCTATAAACTCCTCTTCTAGTTGTGCTAGACTTTCTCTAATACAGTTTAAGACACTCTTTAGATTACATTATAGCAAAGAGAAGCTCTTTAAAATGTATCCAGACAGGGCCAGCGAGGCATGTAGTAGATGCTCCCAGGTCCCATATAATTTGTCGCATATGTTCTGGTCATGCTCTAAATTGTCCAGTTGCTGGCAGACCTTTTTTAAATCCATCTCCGACATCTTAGGCTCAACCATCAACCATTCTCCACACACAGCTATTTTTGGTGTGTCTCCTGATGAATTACCAACTACATCAATGCAGAATAATGTTATTGCCTTTGCATCCTTGATTGCGCGGAGGAGGATTCTTCTTCTGTGGAAAGCATCTCAACCGCCTTCCTTTAAAGCCTGGCTACAGGACATTTTATTTCTACTAAAATTGGAGAAAATTAAGTTCAGCCTTTGAGGCTGTTCTTGGAAATTTCATTCTCACTGGAAGCCACTGCTTAATTACCTTGAAAACCTTCCCTCTTGTGAAGTGGCTCCATAACGATAGGTCTGAGCCCAATTTGTGCCCAGTCAGACTTCGCAGCCTGTCCGCGGGTCCCCAGATATGAACCCACTGATCGGGGGCAATATATAATATTCGTGTAAGAGGGTAATCTCATTCTTTGCATCAGGTCGGCTTTAGGGTGAGCAGCACCGATGAATTAACTAGGAATAATTAATCATTATTTATTTACATTGGATGTATTCTGCATATTATTCAGCTTATTATTGTTATCATTTCTTCCCCCCCCCCCTCCCCCCCCTTTTTTTTTTAATTGACTTATCTTTTATTACTGTTATTGCAATAATGTTACTTTAAACTGACGAGGTCATGCTGGGTAGTGGGAGGGTTAAGGGTCGGGGGGAGAGTGTTGATTGATGGAGAAGGTTGTAAATGTGAGGGGGGGGGGGGAGAAAGTATAAATTCAATGTACATCATTGTAACCTGATTTTGAATGAATGAATAAAATGTATGGAAAAAAAAAACACCTCGAGCCTTGCATCTATGAAGAGTATTGGTTTCCAGCATGTACAATATTGTATTGGTTTCCCTCTGAGACTGGGGCTGGGCACCATATAATTCACAATTTTGGTGCATATTTGTCCAAGGAAGGTTCCTGCAAAATTTCATTGAAATCGGAATGAACAGTTTCTAAGAAGTCATTGAAAATGTGAATTGTTTACAGATGGATGACGGATGCTCAACGGACAATAGGCGATCAGAATAGGTCACTTGAGACTCGTCTTAGGTGACCTAAAAAGGGGTGATTTCATAGTTCCATTCTTGGAAACACCAAGGCAAGTTTGTATTGTGTAATTAAAAGCCACCCCCTGAGAAAATGGCACTTTTTGAAGAAGTTGAGGAGTTGACCCCCCTGGAATTGAATGAAACTTGGCAGATTGGTAAATATGGTAGACTCACAGAAAAAGCCACATTTATAGGTTCATATCTTAAGCAATCTGCCAGTAGCGCCACTGGAGAGCCACTAAAGTGGCTCAGTTTTGCTTTTGGTGCCACATTTTTGAGAAATCGCTGTAAAAATTGAGAATGGGAATAAAATAATATCCCAGACATACACCAAACTAGAATGCCTTGTGTTTACTCACTACAAAACTATCATTTTCAGTTAATGTTCCCTTGGCATCTTGCTGGGTTTACGCAATGGATGGCGCGGAAGATGGTCGAAATTGATTTTGGTGAATGTTTGCGGTATATTTTCTCAGTAACCCAGATATGTTCCATGCAGGGTGCGCGCTACCCGCTCGCCACGTCGCCAATGGCGAAGTGTTGTGGCATGTGGCGACCGAAAATGGGTCACAAAGCGCCACGCCGGCGAAAGCCTAACTTTGGAGGGAGGGGCAAAATGATAACCTCAGTTTTTGCGCCACGGCTGCCCAATGCGTACATCAAGTGCAATCGCCGCTTTGATGCAGTCATTGGCTACCATATTTGGTTCGTACTTAATTTATGACTGATGCATGATAATTATCTTTATAACGTTCATTCCGATAGCACTGATTTGCTGGCGAGTTCATCATTCCATTTGGGACTTTTCTATTTTGTAATTCACGTGTCAGAAAAGGGAATTCCATGTTAGGAACCTCACTCACTTCCACTTAATACCAGTAACTCGAGATTGACTACCTTCATGAATCTAGCGGGACAGCCACAGAAAAGCGAAAGTAAGCATGCGATAGTGGATATCTTACTAAACAAGCATTCAGAATTAAAACCTGCGCAATTTTGAGCTCAGTTCTGCCGTGTAAAGGAAAAGGCCTTCAATTCATTTATGATCAATATTGATTATTTGTGTTTTTTTGAACAATTAAGACTTCCTTTTACTAAGTGGACAAATATTCTGAGCTTGTTGAAAATAATGGGTTGTGTTCGCCGTATCAACAAGAAGCTCTAGAGAAACTGAGGAAAAATCACGCTACATCACTTGTACTGTTGCGCTTAAAATAAAATGAGCCACGCATGATGTTTTTCGGCGCTGATTATAAGGTGCATTGCCTTGATATTGCAATAAATTGTAAGCAACCACTAGATGGCGCTAAAATGACAGTGCTAATTATGCTGCCACCACCTTTAATTATACCCCGGTATGGTCCGGTATGGAACAATCCTGAACAAGCAAATTCAAGGAATAACAAATCTTTATTATTGGCATCAATTCATTAAAACTATTGGGCTCACATAGACCATCTCACAGCACTGGGTTCCCCGCTCCACACAGAAGGAAGTCTGGGTACACAACACACAGGTCAGGTGAAACACTAGTCTACTACACATAGCATACTGGAAAATCATGACCAAAACCCCCGCAATAAATAGCTAACAGATCACCATAATAAATAGAGGCTATAGAGTACAAGTACATCACAGCCAATTAATCACAGCAATTCATCACGGCAATCAAATATGAGTACATTTAAATTCATCAACACGCGGCACCCCTCTGAATGCTCACCATGAACATCTACTACTAAAAGATCATACACGCGTGAGAAGACAGACTAGCCACCAATGTAAAAAGGGTCGCACCAGTAACTGCGATGACCCAGACGCGCACCACTGAACACACACACAAGCAAACCACACACACAATAAATGAAAACGTTTAAAAGCGGACTTCCCTGTCCGGGTGCAAGAGCGAGCCCTTAGTCATTCAGTCTCTTTGATCAGGAGCAAGCTCTCAGTCCATCAGGTGGCTTTACGGACGGGCATGGAAGGGCCGAGCAGTGGGGCAGTCCCACTGGGTCCGACTACACTCACTTTCCTGGCTACCTTCTACACATTTTCCCCCCACTACCTTCCTGCGGGTCACTAAGTGTTCCCTGGTGTCTTCGGTGTCGGCAGTCCTACAAAACCGCGAACGTCACAAAACGTTCCCCACAATTGGACCCAGCTGCCCCAACTGCTTCCGTCTCTCGGCCTCTCGCGAACAAGCCCCAAACGCAAAACTTCTTTCCTCAGCATGCCAGCTCATCAAGAGTCACTGTCTCCAGGTGAGCGGAGGCAGTGTGATAATTAGGTGAGCGGGTACAGCTGTGTCCATTACCCGCTCCAATCAGTCTACATTACACTATTCCCCCTCCAGAAAAATGGACTCGTCCCCGAGTCCTCACAAGGAAACAATTTAGTCCTGGCACCATGCGGGGCGCCTTCTCACTCGCTTCGGCCGGCCCAAGTCAATGGCCGCCGGACCACATGGGAGCTGTGACCACCCTGGTGATGTTCCCAGCTCCCGCTGATGCCCCTCGTTCGGAGAATAAGATTCTCCAGCTGTGGAAGGCAGATTGACCTCCCCCCCCAACTGAAGCAGCTGGGACACAGGATCCCCCAGCAGCCAATGCCGCTAGCAGGCCGGATTCTTCCCCAGCAATCTCAAGCGTCTCCCGGGCAGCAGAGGTAACTGGCAGGCTGAGGTCTGCTGCAGCTGATGCATCAGGCGAGAGTGGCTCATCAGCAGAAGATGAACCAGATGTCCCACCTGCAGCCGCCCAGCCGGCGGCCCCGCCATCAGAGGCCACGGGTGCAGAAGTCGTTCCGCTCCCCCTGGATAAGCGTCCTGTGGACACCTCTGGCCGCTAGGACCCTCTACCCGCCAATGGGATGACCCTGGGGACCACTCTGGCAGCCATATGAGCCCCCATGCTCCCCACAGTAGGACCTCTTGACCGCCGGAACACCCGACTGGCACCATACGGAGGCCTCTCACCTCTCCGCCCAGACTGCGGAGATGCCACTGTAGCCGGCTGGTCATGGACTTGGGCCCCCGGCTGTGGCGCTGGTTTTATAACTATAGGAGCCACACAGGATTTTAGCAGATTGAAATGCACAACATTAGTGGACACTCCCCCTTCTGGTTGTATTCGATAAAGCATATCTGATACTCGCTCAATAACTCTGAAAGGACCCTTGAATCTTTTCTGTAATTTCGGACTCACCCCCTTCTTTCTAGCCTTATTTCTTAACCACACAAGCTCCCCCACTGAGTAAAATTGGTGTTGTGCTTTAAAATCAAAGTGACCCTTCTGGTTTCCTGAAGCCCTTGCCTGGTGTTTCTTTACTGCCTCCAACACTGTAGATAAGCTTTCAGTTAACTTTTCCACATAGCCATTAACAGAGGGGAACTTTTCATTTACATCAATGTTTAACATTACATCGACGGGTAGGACCATCTCCCTACCAAACAGGACTTGATGGGGGGTAAAACCCGTAGTGGCATTTACACTACTTCTATAGGCCATCATCACAAATGGAAGAAGCGTATCCCAGTTCTGTTGATTTTCATCCACATAAAAGACCAACACAGACAAAAGTGTACGATTGAACCTTTCTATCATGCCGTCAGATTGAGGATGGTATGGTGATGTTCTGGTCTTACTTATGAAAAAAGAGAGAATAAAAGTCTGCACACTGTTAGAGTATCTCCCAGAAGACTTTATTCCTTGTACAACGTTTCGGCCGATGTGGCCTTCGTCAGGTGAGTTCCACACGTGATAGGGGTGGGGGTGGGGGTTTATATACACTGAAGATGGTAGATGGACGAAACCAAAGTACAATGAGTCCCAATATACCAAAATAATCACATAATACCCATGATCCAAAAACAACACTATGCACATACAAAAAAGTAAAAGTGTGTATATAGGCTATTTTCACAAACAATAAGCACATTAAATAATATATGCAGTGCAAGTTATATTCAAATGAAATAGCCTAGTATCTCAGGGTACATTTAAACCATAGGTTAAGTGTAGGTACAGATTAAAACTCCTCTAATTTGTACACATGCATAGAAAACACAAGGTACATTAAACACATTCCATACAGAAACTAAAACTGACAGGTCGTAGCTATAATTCAAAATACATAGAAAAGGTTTAGTATCGAACTCTTCATTGAGACCAGAGGGAGCCATTGTATTAAGGGTATAGATGTAATACGTTTCGCGCCGTAGCAGTAGCCTATCAAGGTCCCCACCACGGGGGGGTTTTTTAACCTTCTCGATACCCATGTAGCGCAGTGTGCTAATTTTATGTCCCGCTTCTTTGAAATGTGCAGCTACAGGTTGGCGCACATCTCCGCTACGGATATTACTCCTATGTTCGCAAATGCGTGTCTTAAGTTGCCTGTTAGTTTTACCCACGTCGGCCAGGCCACAAGGACATTTAATCATATAGATTACATGTGTGCTGCTGCACATAACACCACGAATCTTACAAGACCTTCCACTATGAGGATGTGTGTATGTCCTGCTTTTGATGGTGTATCCACATTGTGCACACTTTCCACATTTGTAGTTTTCCTCAGGTAGGTCATTTGGGAAGGTATCCCGTTTTTCTGGGATATAGGCCTTCACAAGCCTATCTTTTAAATTAGGAGAGCGCTGAAAAACAATGGACGGCGGTTCCCTAAATACCTACCTTCAGTTTATGGTCTGTTTCAATTATGTACCAATGTTTACGAATGACTTTGGAGAGTACAAAGCCAACCGGCGAATATTTCGTAAAACAGAAGAGAGTCTGGTCTTTATTTGTCTTAGTTCGGGGTTTAAGGCACACTTCCTGTGTAATGGCATTGAAGCGATTAGCAGCCATATCAACCCATTCACTCTTATATCCTCTCTCTAAAAATCGTTTGCTGAGGTCTGTGGCTTGACTCTGATAAAGGGAGTCGGAGCTACTGATTCTCCGGGCACGGTGAAACTAGCTAATAGGTTGACTCCTCTGAAGGTGGGTAGGATGGAAGCTGTCGCCACGCAACAATGTGTTTCTGTCCGTAGGTTTGCGAAATAGGTCCGTAGAAATAGTTTCCACACTTAATTACCTTTACGTCTAAAAAGCTAATGCTGGTGTCACTGCATTCAAGAGTAAAATTCAGGTGGGGGTTGGCCAAGTTCAGATATTGGTGGAACGCCCTAAGGGATTCCTCGTCACCTGTCCAAATGATAAACAAATCGTCAATGTACCTCAAATACAGCAAAATATACTCAGCAACAAAAGTTTCTGTGACACCATTTATGTGTATGTTATAAATGACACGCAAAGATCTCAATGCAATCAATATGTTTATTTAACAGGAGAAACACTGACTTTTCAGTGCCAACGTCACTCAAAACGAAAAATGTCATTTTCATGCGTCATGAAGCACTTGTCTGACGTCTAACCAATTGTGACCTTCACACTTCAATACCGGGTGTGACTTCCTCGTGCCATGATGCAAGCAACGCATCTCCGGCGCATGGACCAAATCAGATGTGCCAGAAATTGCTGTGGGATGTCATTCCAAATCTGACGTAGACGTTGTCGCAATTCCTGGAGTGTAGCTGGCGGGTTATCCAACCGCCGCAAACGTCGATCCATCTCGTCCCAAAGATGCTCGATTGGGGACATGTCTGGGGATCTGGCTGGCCATGGCAGGACATTGACATGTTGTTGCATCAGATACTGCTGTACAATCCTTGCAACGTGTGGTCTGGTGTTATCATGTTGCAGCGTTATTCCGGGACCATGTTGCATCAAAAACGGTACCACTAATGGCCGTAGCACTTCATCACGATATCTTTGACCTGTCAGATTTCCATCAATAACAAGCAAATCTGTTCTATTTCTAGCCGTGATCCCTCCCCAAATCATGACACTACCACCTCCAAAACAATCAAATTCCTGAACACAGTTGTTGGCATAACGTTCTCTACGTCGACGGTATACACGTAAACGACCATCACATCGGTTAAGCATGAATCTTGATTCATCAGTGAAGAGTACAAGATCCCACTGACGTTGGATCCACTGTCGATGTTGTTGTGCCCACTGTAGACGCAGTCGTCGGTGTTGTACTGTGAGTATTGGACGTCTTGCTGGCCGACGTGGGACAATGCCAAAATGACAGAGACGGCGACGGGTTGTCTGTGCAGACAGTCGCCTCAAACCAGGTATCGTTCTTGCAGTTATGGTTGCAGGTTGGAATCGATTTCGGAGATGGGTTGTTCGAATCCAGTTGTCCTGTCGGGGAGTGGTTACTCGTGGACGGCCGCTGCGAGGACGGTCTCTGACATGTCTTGTCTGCTGATGACGCTGCCATAAGTTCCAAATGGTGTTTCGGTGGACATTCAGGCGATGAGCAACTTCCCTCTGCGAGGTTCCGGATTCAATCATCCCAATGGCCCTCCACCGATCATTTTCAGACAGTCTTGGCATTTAGAGGGTAGAGTTCCTGATCCGAAATGGCTGTGTTTTCGATAAGTGATGCTTCCGTCGTTCATCAGGCACAATGTGAACATTCCAAAAATTCTCCTCTTTTATTGCCATCCACAAGCATGATTTACGTACATTTTCACGTGCAAAGTCATTTTCTCGCATTTTCATGATTTCCATTTCAATGTTGTGTTTACGTGTACTGTTTCAGTCTGATATCACCATGTATGACAATTTCATAATTGCGTTATGAAAAATAATTAACAATATTGGTGTCACAGAAACTTTTGTTGCTGAGTATATGTTTGCAAAGTTTCGTGAGTTTTCGAGCATGTTGAAGCCCTCAAAATTGCAATAATGTATTAGGGGGCGCTATAGAGCTGCCATGTCACACCCAATGCCAAATGAGATATCGAATGAAAGAACTTAATACTTTTAGTCAATGAGCCAAGTTTGGTGAGTTTTCTAGTATGATAAGGCCCTCAAAAATGTGTTCGTAAAATCTGAAAAAACGCAGGAAATGGCTCATAGCTCACTTCCTGTGCGGCAAAAAAATTTCAAAAAAATTTATTATGACTACTATGAGCCTATTGAATTTCATGAGAATCCGAGCCCGTGCGTTCCAAAATGGCCGCGTGTTTGGTGGCGCTATAGAGCCCCTGGGGCATGTCCAAGCCCAAAAATAAAAATAATTTGCATTTTTCACCAAGACTGACGTGTCTGCAAATTTTTGTGAGTTTTCGTGCATGGCAAAGCCCTCAAAAATGCGTTCTCGCAGCAGAATAATAATAATAATAATAATAATAAGAAGAAGAAGAAGAAGAAGGAAGAAGAATAATAAAAATATATTTGTTTGATTTGCTTCAATTTGAGACAAAAATTGGCAGTAAATGTGGCATTATGGCTCTATAGCGCCCCCAATCAGATTTTTAAAAGAATTGCCTTTTTGAGGGTCTCAGCATGCTCAAAAACTCACAATATTTTGTACAATTCTAAATACCATCATTCTTATGACACTGATAAAAAATTTACATATAGGCGTGGCAAAAATGGTATTATAGCGCCCCCTGGAAAATTTCAGAGAAGCAGCCCTCGCATCGTGGTTGACCTGCATGTATGAACTTCGGTGGACATGTGGAATATCCTGAGACCTAAAAATAAGTCTCCTGGTGCCATGACCTAGACCCAACAGGAAGTTTGCCATTTTTAATTGAAATTGCAACTTTTTTAGATTTTTCGCAATTCGTAGGTGTCGTACTTTAACGAACTCCTCCTAGAGATTTTATCAGATCAACTTAATATTTGGCAGATAATATCTAAAGACCTTGCTAATGTTAAATTGCGAAGCAATTTTGATTTCATCGAACAATGTATCCGTGGCGTCGCGGCGAATTTTGATATCCTGCCATGAAACAGGGAGTTGCTTTTACTGCCACATAATTTGTGGGATTTGCCCGAAACTTCCTATGCTTGATAAAATTGTCCTCCGAAGTATAAACCTATGCTAATACTGGATCGGGAGGTGCTAGGTGGCTCCACAGCGCCCTCTAGATATGGTCATATTAAGATAAAAGTGCTTGAATGTTCATGAAATTTGGTGTGATCATTGCATTCGTCATTCCGGGCAATGGTTCGTTTTTTGAAATTTTTTGGCCAAACAGGAAGTGAGCTATGAGCTATTTCCTGCGTTTTTCCGAGCTTTATTAACACACGTTTTATGGCCTTAGAATGCTCCAAAACTTGCAAAACCTTACAAAAATTGTAAGGTTGTATTTTCTTCAATGTCATCCATCAATTGGCACTAAATATGGCATAATGGCTCTAAAGCGCCCCCAGTCAGATTAATAAAAGAATTGCCCTGTTGAAGGTCTAATCATGTTTGAAAATTTAAAAAAATCAACAAACTCATGGAGCTTGGTATTACGATTACTTTGTTGTAGATTTTGCTCACAGGCATGTCAAAATTCTATCATAGCGCCCTCCAGAAAATTTTTGCACTCCCATCAGGAAACCACATTGTACGCGATCCAGCAGTGTCCAATGGCTCTGAATGGACACCTGCAGCCATCAAGATCTTGCTGCCACCCCAACGTGCACGAGGGGGGCGAGGGCCCTTTCAACGCTGCTTGCAGCTTTAATTATTATTATTATTCTGCTGTGAGAACGCATTTTTGAGGACTTTGCCATGCACGACAACTCACAAAAATTTGCCCACACATTAGTCGTGGTGAAAATTGCAAAGTATTATTATTTTTGTGCTTGGACATGCCCCGGTGGCTCTATAGTGCCACCAAACACACTGCCATTTTGGAACGCACTTGCTCGGATTCTCACGAAATTCGATAGGGTCATAGTAATCATCATAAATTTCTTTGTCAATTTTTTTGAAATTTTTTTGCCCCACAGGAAGTGAGCTATGAGCCATTTCGTGCGTTTTTTCAGATTTTACGAACACATTTTTGAGGGCCTTATCATACTCGCAAATTAACCAAACTTGGCTCATAGATTAAAAATATTAAGTTCTTTGACATGATATCTCATTTCGCACTGGGTGTGACGTGATAGCTCTATAGCGCCCCCTAATACATTTTTGCATTTTTGAGGGCCTCACCATGCTCGAAAACTCACGAAACTTTGCAAACATATTAAGCTGGTCATATTTTTCACTAAGATATAGGGTTTACAGATAAATGTGGCAAAATTGCATGACAGCGCCACCTAGAAAATTTCAAAGAAGCAGCCCTCGCAGCGTGTTTAACCTACATGTACAAAATTCGGTGGACATGTGTACTATGCCAAGACCTAAAAAAAGGTCTCTTGGTGCCATGACCTAGACTCAACAGGAAGTCCACCATTTTTAATTGAAATTGCAACTTTTTTGGATTGTTGGCCATTCACAGGTGTCGTACTTTAACAAACTCCTCCTAGAGATTTTATCCGATCAACTTAAAATTTGGCATATAATATCAAAAAACCTTGCTGACGTTAAATTGCGAAGCTTTTTTGATTTCATCGAACTATGCATCCGTGGCGTCATGGCAAATTTTGATGTCCTGCCATGAAAAAGGAAGTTGCTTTCAATTCCACATACTTTGTGGGATTTGACTGAAACTTTCCAAGCTTGATAAAATTGTCCGCCCAAGTATAGATATATGCTTATTTTATATCGAGAGGTGCCAGGTGGCTCCACAGCGCCCTCTAGATATGGCCATGTTCAGATAAAAGTGCTTGAAAGTTCATGAAATTTGGTATGATCATTGCATTAGTCATTCTCCGCAATTGTTAATTTTTTGAAATTTTTTTGCCAAACAGGAAGAGAGCTATGAGCTATTTCCTGCGTTTTTCCAAATTTTACGAACACACGTTTTAAGGCCTTAGAATGCTCCAAAACTTGCAAAACCACCCAAAAATTAGAACTGTCGTCTTCTCTTCAATACATCCATCAAATGGCACTAAATGGGGCATAATGGCTCTATAGCGCCCCCAATAATATTTATAAAAGAATTGCTCTTTTGAAAGACTAAACATGCTGGAAAATTTACAAAAATCAAAACACTCATGGAGCCCCGTATTACGATTACTGTGTTGTAGATTTTGTGCACAGGCAAGTCAAAATGGTATCATAGCGCCCTCCAGAAAATTTTTGCACTCACATCAGGAAACCACATTGTACGCGGTCCAGCTGTGTCCAATGGCTCTGAATGGACACCTGCAGCCATCAAGATCTTGCTGCCACCCCAATGTGCACAGGGGGGGCGAGGGCCCTTTCAACGCTGCTTGGAGCTTTAATTATTATTATTCTGCTGCGAGAACGCATTTTTGAAGGCTTTACCATGCACGAAAACTCACAAAAATTTGCATACACGTCAGACGTGGTAAAAATTACAAAATATTATTAATTTTGTGCTTGGACATGCCCCAGTGGCTCTATAGCGCCACCAAACACGCAGCCATTTTGGAACGCACTTGCTCGGATTCTCATGAAATTCGACAAGGCCACAGCAGTCACAATAAATTTTTTTGTCAATTTTTTTGAAATTTTTTTGCCGCACAGGAAGTGAGCTATGAGCCATTTCCTGCGTTTTTTCAGATTTTACGAACACATTTTTGAGGGCCTTATTATGCTCGGAAATTCACCAAACTTGGCTCATAGACTAAAAATATTAAATACTTTGATTCGATATCTCATTTGGCACTTGGTTTGACATGGTAACTCTATAGCGCCCCCTAATACATAATTGCATTTTTGAAGGCATCAGCAAGCTTGAAAACTCACGAAACTTTGCAAACATATTAAACTGATCATAATTTTTACTAGAATATAGAGTTAACATATGGATGTGGCAAAATTGCATTACAGCGCCACCTAGAAAATTTAAATGAAGCAGCCCTCGCAGCGTGTTTAACCTACATGTAAGAGATTTGGTGGACATGTGTACTATGCCAAGACCTAAAAAAATGTCTCTTGGTGCCATGACTTAAACTCAACAGTTTATGAATTTGCAAATTTTTTTTATTTTTTGCCATTTACAGGCGTCGTACTTTAACAAACTCCTCCTAGAGATTTTATCCTACAACTTAAATTCGCATATGACATCTAAAGACCTTTTCAATGTTAAAATGCGAAGCTTTTTTGGATTCATTGAACTTTGTATCCGTGGCGTTGCGGCGAATTTCGATGTTTCGCCATGAAACAGGAAGTTGGTTTTACACGCACATGCTTTGTGAGATTTGCGCGAAACTTCACAGGCTTAATTAAATTGTCTGCCTTAGTATAAATATATGCTAATATTAGATCGGGATTGGCCCGGTGGCTCCACAGCGCCCTCTAGATACGGCCATGTTAAGATAAAAGTGCTTGAATGTTCATGAAATTTCGTGTGATCATTGCATTAGTCATTTCGAACAATGCATAATATTTTGAAATTTTTTTGCCAAACAGGAAGGGAGTTATGAGCTATTTCCTGCGTTTTTCCAAATTTTACAAAAGCTTTTTGAAAGCCTTAGAATACTTCAAAGCTTGCAAAACCTTGCAAAAATTATAATTGTCTTATTTTCTTCAATGTCATCCATCAATTGTAGCCTAAGTTGGCATAATGGCTCTAGAGCGCCCCCAATCAGATTTTTAAAAGAATTGCCTTTTTGAGGGTTTCAGCATGTTCAAAAACTCAAAAAATTTTGTAAATGTATGAAGACCATCATTCATAATACTCTGATAAAAAGCTTACATATTGGCATGGCAAAAATGTCATTATAGCGCCTTCTGTAAAATTTCAAATAAGCAGCCCTCGCAGCCCGGTAAACCAACATGTATGAAATTTGGTGGACATCTGGAACATGAGGAGCCCTAAAAAAAGTCTCATAGTGGCATGACCTACACTCAACAGGAAGTATGCCATTTTTAATTGAATTTGCAATTTTTTTTTATTTCTCCCCATTCACAGGTGTCGTACTTTAAAGAACTCCTCCTAGAGATTTTATCCAATCAACTTAAAATTTGGCAAATAATATCTAAAGACCCTGCGGAGGTTAAATTGTGAAGCTTTTTTAGATTCATCAAACGACGTATCCGTGGCGCTGCGGTGAGTTTTCATGTCCCGCCATGAAAGAGGAAGTTGCTTTTACTCCCACATACTTTGTGGGATTTGCCTGAAGCTTCCTATGCTTGAAAAAATTGTCCTCCCAAGTATAAATATATGCTAATATTAGATCGGGAGGTGCCAGGTGGCTCCACAGTGCCCTCCAGATATGGCCATGTGAAAATAAAAGTGCTTGAATGTTCATGAAATTTGGTGTGATCATTGCATTTGTCATTCTAGGCAAAGTTTAATTTTTTGAAATTTTTTGGCCAAACAGGAAGTGCGCTATGAGCCATTTCCTGGGTTTTTCCAAATTTTACTAACACAAGTTTTAAGGCCTTAGAATGCTCCAAAACTTGCAAATCGTGGCAAAAATTATCATTGTCTTATTGTCTTGCATTTGATACATCAACTGGCACTAAATGTGGCATAATGGCTCTATAGCGCCCCCAGTCAAATTTTTTAAAGAATCGCCTTTTTGGGGCTCAAAGCGAGCTTGAAAATTTATGAAAATCAACACTCATGGAGGCCGGTATTCCAATAACTATGTTGAAGATTTTGCGCATCGGCGTGTCAAAATGGTATCATAGCGCCCTCCGGAAAATTTTTGCTATCCCATCAGGAAAACACATTGTACACAGCTTAGCAGTGTCCAATGGCTGTGAATGGACCCCTGCACCCATCAAGACCTTGCTGCCACCCCAACGTGCACGAGGGGTGCGAGGGCCCCTTCAACACTGCTTGCAGCTTTAATTATTATTATTCTTCCATTTCCACAATCGGTCGTCCCCTATCAACTGCCCGCCCGTTTGTGATAGAGACGTGGTTCAATACGTGCGGCCCGACCGTGCCCCCCGGCCTTGTATACACGGTTCCATAACCCTTTTTCATTCTTCCGCCATCCACGTTTTTCATGCCTTCTTTTTCCATTTTACATGCAAGTCAATGGGCGGAATGTTCGTATCATTTTCCTCTCATTCTAGAATTTAGAGGGGAGGGAGGAAAAATTATTACTCAGAAAAACATATTGAAATTGCTCCCCTGGCCACAGTTTCAAATGTACACACACAAATTATACATCAAAACGTAGGAAAATTTGTGCAAGCCTGAAAAATATCATTGTGGAAGAAAACAGACAAAGGGTTCAGACTCTAGGTGCCCTCAAGCGACAGGAGCGCAGCCGAACTGCCCCATAGACAGCCATTATAACAGAAGCAGAAAAGCTAGAGAAGAGAGCAGACGAAATGGCAGTTTTTGAATCGCCACCCTGACCACATACTGTAGTCTACAAGAAAATAAAATACATGGGGACGATCCCCAGAGTCTCCTCTCACTCACGGTACTTTTGTTTTTACCATAGCTCCTACGGTCTCCGAGAAAATGGCAGTAGTTCTGACAGTGTCACTCAGCCACTCCCCCATAGGCAACCATTGTAACAGGAGCAGACTGTTGAGACATGTTTTTTAAATCGCCCCCCTGACCACAAGCTTGACCCTACAAAAAAAAAAAATCATGTGGACGATCATCAGAGTCCCCTCTCGTTCATGGTACTTTCGTTTTTACCATAGCATCTACGGTCTCCGAGAAAATGGCAGTAGTTCGGACAGTGTGATTGAAAAACTCTTTGAATTCCTCTTTGTCTCACTGCGCATGTGAGAATGTAGCCAGAGGTGCGGCGGTCTCCATAGAAACAGGGACACCCAGAGAGGAGCTGCAGTTTGAGAGTCACGCGCGCACACAAACACACACACACACACACGCAACTGTCTGTGTTTCTCATTGGTAAAAATACAGCGTCAGCGATTAAACAAGCCCGAATAGACACATTTTTCTTTCAATGATACCTGTGTTTGTGTGTGCGAGAGCGAGAGAGAGTGACTAACTATCTACCCTCTTCCAGACAGCCTCTGAACAAAGACAGCGCTTACTCACAGAGACCTGTCTGTTTCTCACTGGTAGAAATACAGTGTCAGCCAATGAACAAGCCGGTTTAACAAACAATGTCAGATGAAACCTGTGTTTGTGTGTGCGAGAGAGAGAGAGAGAGAGACGAACTACCTACACTCAGACTGCCACTCTGGTGTGTGTGCATGCGTGCGTTTTTATGTGTGTGTGTGAGACAGAGGGAGAGAAAGAGAGAGAGACACAGACTGACAGACTAACTACCAACACTTTGCCAGACCGCCACTCTCGTGAGTGTGTGTGCGTGTGTGTGGGTGTGCCTGTGTGTGCGCGCAAGAGAAAGACAGACAGATAGAAAGAGAGACGGAGGGAGGGAGGGAGAGTGAGAAAGAGACAGACTAACTACCTGCCAGACTGCCACTCTAGTGTGTGTGTGTGACAGGGTAACACAGAAAGAAAGAGAGAGACAGACTGACAGAAAACAAACACTTTGCCATACTGCCTCTCTAGTGTGTGCGCGTGATGTGTGTGATTGTGTTTGTGCGTGTTTGTGTGCGTGTGAGCGAGAGAAAGAAAGACTCACGCGTGCACACAAACACACACACACACAAAAACTATCTGTGTTTCTCACTGGTAAAAATACAGCGTCAGCGATTAAACAAGCTGGTTTAACAAACAATCTAAGATGATACCTGTGTTTGTGTGTGCGACAGAAAGAGAGAGAGAGAGAGGGACTAACTACCTACACTCTGCCAGACAGCCACTGTGTGTGTATGTGTTTGTGTGTGTGTCTGTGAGTGAGAGAAAGACAGACTCACGCGCGCTCACAAACACACACACACACACACACACACACACACACACAAACTATCTGTGTTTCTCACTGGTAAAAATACAGCCCCAAGCAAGATCCTCCATTAGAGGTCACCTGTTCTTTTATCAACAGGTGTCTTGTATAGGGACCGCCAGCAGCCTTTCGGGGAAAAGCTTGGACCAAAAAACCCGGCCCAACTCGTCTCTCTCATTGTCGCCAAAGCCCGCATGTGTGTGACCTTTGTACAAGTGTAATAGATGGCCTCCTTGGTATTTGCCTGAAATGTCCCCAATACTGGAGTCTGGAAAGACAAAAAGAGACCTCTCTCCTCCTCCCACTCCCCAACGTCCAGGAGAGACCATCAGTGACGGTAAACGCTATTCATGTTTTTCACGCCTTTGTTTTGTGGTAGTCCGGTCGAATACAAATTGGCAAGCACATTCTCGAGGTTTGTCCTGACGAAACGCAGTTCTAGTTATGTGCTTGCCACAGGCAAGCCACATATTGTTCTTCCTCGTCGCGTTTATTTATTTATTATTATTATTATTATGCAAGCCACATATTGTTCTTCCTCGTCGTGTTTATTTATTTATTTATTTATTATTATTATTATTATTTTTTTTTCCATTCCACAATCGGTTGTCCCGTATCAACTGCCTGACCGTTTGTGATAGAGACGCGGTTCAACAGCCAAAACGTGCGGCCCGACCGTGCCCCCCGGCCTTGTATACACGTTTCCATAACCCCTTTTCATTCTTTCGCCATCCCCGTTTTTCATCCCTTCTTTTTCCATTTTACATGCAAGTCAATGGGCGGAATGTTCGTATCATTTTCCTCTCACTCTAGAATTTAGAGGTGAGGGAGGAAAAATCATTACTCAGAAAAACATTTTGAAATCGCTCCCCCGGCCACAATTTCCAATGTACACACACAAATTATACATCAAAACGTAGGAATATTTGTGCAGGCCTGAAAAATGTCATTGTGGAAGAATACAGACAAAGGGGTGAGACTCCAGGAGCCCTCAAGGGACAAGAGCGCAGCCCCACTGCCCCATAGACAGCCATTATAACAGAAGCAGAAAAGTTTGGGAAGAGAGCTGACGAAACTGCTTTTTTAAATCGCCACCCTGACCACATACTTTTCTCTAAAAGAAAAAAAATTACATATGGACGATCCCCAGAGTCTCCTCTTGCTCACGATACTTTTTCCTTTTTACCATAGCACCGACGGTCTCCGAGAAAATGGCAGTAGTTCGGACAGTGTCACTGAGCCACTCCCCCATAGGCAGCCATTGTAACAGGAGCAGACTGTGCAGACACCTTATTTAAATCGCCCCCCTGACCAGAAACTTGACCCTACAAAAAAATAAACGATCATCAGAGTCTCCTCTCACTAAAGGTGCTTTCGTTTTTACGATCGGACCTAAGGTCTGCCAGAAAATGGCAGAAGTTTGGACAGTATGATTGAAAAATTCTTTCAATTCCTCTCTGTCTTTCAGTGCATTTCAGAAGGCAAGCATGCAGGTGCTCTGCGGTCTCCATAGAGACAGGCACACCCAGAGAGGAGGGGCTGTATCAGACTCATGCACGCACAAAAACAGACACACTCCCACATTACTGCCTGTGTTTCTCACTGGTAAAAATACAGCGTCAGCAAATAAACAAACCGGTATAGACAAATTTCACCTTCAATGACACCTTTGTTTGTGTGTGCGAGAGAGGGAGAGAGAGGGACTAACTACCTACACTCTGCCAGACAGCCACTCAGTGTGTGTTTGTGTGTGTGTGTGTGTGTGTGAGTGAGAGAAAGACAGACTCATGCATGGACACAAACACACACACACACAACTGTTTGTGTTTCACACTGGTAAGTATACAGCGTCAGCGATTAAACAAGCTGGTTTAACAAACAATGTAAGATGACACCCGTGTTTGTGTGTGCGCGAGAGAGAGAGAGAGAGAGAGAGAGAGAGAGACTAACTACCTACACTCTGCCAGACTGCCACTCTGCCAGACTGCCGCTTTGCGCTCTGAAATTTGTCCTTCTTACAATGTCAGACCATACCTGTGTGCGTGTTTGCGTGAGCGAGATAAAGAGAGACATGGTGAGAAGAGACACACAGACTACTAACCTACAATCTTCCAGACTGCCACTGTAGAGCGCGTGTGTCTGTGTGTGTATGTGTGTGACAGAGAGAGAGACAGACTAAGACACTAACTACCAACATTTTGCCAGGCTGCCACTCTAGTGTTTGTGCGTGTGTGTGTGTGTGTCTGTGTGTGTGTCTGTGAGAGAGAGAAAGACATTGCTTTTAACTTTAGCGCCAACACTTTGGCAAGCACATTCTCGAGGTTCGTCCTGACGAAACGCAGTTCTTGTTCCTCTTATTCCTCTTCTTCCGTTCACCCATTTCCGTGGCCCCCTACTCCTCCTAAGGCTTTCGAGATAGAGACACCGTTCCAAATCTGAGACGTCCAGGCCAATCTGAACGTGATGGCTTGTTCTAATCATTACGATATCTCATTTCGTTTGTTCGGTATTCGCGTTTTTCTGACGAAATTTCGTTGCCATTGAAATGAATGGGAAGAACCTTGGAGTGATGATGTCATAATGTACTCCTCCACTCTAGGTGTTAGAATGAGAGCAGCAGACAAAAGATTCGAGAAATAATTTTTTTAAATCGCTCCCTCGGCCACTATTTCCAACGTACACCAACAAATTATACATCAAAACGTAGGAAAATTCGTGTAGGCCTGAAAAATGTCAGTGTGGAAGAAAAGCGATTAAGTGTTGAGACTCTAGGCGCCCTCAAGCGACAGGAGCGCAGACCTACTGCCCCATAGACAGCCATTATAACAGGAGCAGAAAACTTTGGGTACAGAGCAGACAGACTCGTTATATTTAAATCACCACCCTGACCACATAGTTTTCTCTACAAGAAACTAAAATACATGGGGACGATCCCCAGAGTCTCCTCTCGCTCACGGTACTTTCCTTTTTACCATAGCACCTAAGGTTTCCGAGAAAATGGCAGTAGTTCGGACAGTGTCATTGAGCCACTCCCCCATCGGCAGCCATTATAACAGGAGCTGAGAGCTCCCCACACCCGACTGTGTTTCTCACTGGAAAAAATACAGCGTCAGCAATTTAACAGGCCGGTATAGACAAATTTCAGAGCGCTTCTGTAAACAATCTTAGATGACACCTGTGTGTGTGTTTATGTGTGTGTGAGGGAGAGAGAGAAATAAAGAGAGAGAGACACAGACGGACTTATTACCTACACTCTGCCAGACTGCCACTCTAGTGTGAGTGTGTGTGTGTGTGTGTGTGTGAGAGAGATCGAGAGAAAGAGACAGACGCAAACACACACATGCATTCATTCACACACCCCACACACACATGCATTCTCACACAAACACACGCACACACACACACACACACACACACCCATCTGTGTTTCTCACTGGAAAAAATACAGCGTCAGCGATTTAACAGGCCGGTCTAAACAAATTTCAGAGCGGTTCTTTAAACAATCTTAGATGATACCCGTGTATGTATTTGTGTGTCTGTGAGGGAAAGAGAGAGAAAGAAAGAGAGAGAGAGACGCAGACAGGCTAACTACGGACACTCTGCCAGACTGCCACTCTAGTGTGTGTGTCTGTGTGTGTGTGAGAGAGAGAGACAGACGCACACACACAAATGCATTCATACACACACCCCACACACACACGCATTCTCACACACACACACACACACACACACACACGCACAAATACATGCTTAGGATATGCTTTAAATATGAAATCAATCCACACATATAGAAATGCTTTTGAAAATATCAGATAGTATTAATATCGTCATAATAAAATCCATTTAATTAATTAATTAATTAACTTATTATTTGTATCATTTTATGTATATCTTCACTCACTGAATTGTTACCTGTCAGTCCAAAAATGGTTTGGCAATTTTGTTTATAATACAGTCATGCCAATAAAGCTTATTGAATTGAAAAAAATACAATTGATTGACAGACAGACAAACAAACTAATGTTTCTGATGTGTTTGCATGCATTGTTTTAACATGTTGATATGGAAAGATGATGCCATTGTTGCCTGCATCAGGTAAGTATGACTGGTGATGTATTTATTCAACACAATTAACACGGTCAAAGCTCTTCTTGTGTCTGATCCATTCACTGTCAGTGGCAAAATTTGAGCAAGCACACTTTGCATTTTCTCTGCGGATATGCAGTCTAGTTCCTCTTATTCCTCTTCTTCCGTTCACCCATTTCCGTGGCACCCTACTCCTCCTAGGGCTTTCAAGATAGAGACACCTTTCCAACTCTGAGACGTCCAGGCCAATCTGAACGTGATGGCTTGTTCAAATCATTACGATATCTGGTTTCGTTTGCTCGGTATTCGCGTTTTTCCAACGAAATTTCGTTGCCATTGAAATGAATGGGTAGAACTTTGGCGTGATGATGTCATAATGCACTCCTCCACTCTAGGCGTTAGAGTGAGAGAAGCAGACAAAAGATTCAGGAAATTTTTTAAAAAAATCGCTCTTCCGGCCACAATTTCAAACGTACACGAACAATTTATACATCAAAACGTAGGAAAATTTGTGCAGGCCTGAAAAATGTCAGTGTGGAAAAAAAATCAATTAAGTCTTGAGACTCTAGGCCCCCTCAAGCGACAGGAGTGCAGCCCCACTTCCCCATAGACAGCCTTTATAACAGAAGCAGAAAAGTTTGGGAAGAGAGCAGACGAAACTGCTGTTTGTAAATCGCCACCCTGACCACATTTTTACATTACAAGAAAAGAAAATACATGCTGGCGATCCCCAGAGTCTTTTCTCGCTCACGGTACTTTCGTTTTTACCATAGCACCTACGTTTTCTGAGAAAATGGCAGTAGTTTGGACAGTGTCATTGAGCCACTCCCCCATAGGCAGCCATTATAACAGGAGGTGACAGTTCAGAGGCCTTTTGAAATCGCCACCCTGACCACATACTTGACAGTACAAGTAAAAGAAATACATGGGGACGATTAGTCTCCTCTCTCTAACAGTGTTTTTGTTTTTACCATAGGACCTACGGTCTGCAAGAAAATGGCAGTAGTTCGGACAGTGTGAATGAAGAATTCTTTGAATTCCTCTCTGTCAAACAGCGCTTGTGAGAGAGCAAGCAGTCAGGGGTGCATCGGTTTCCATGGAGACAGGCACACAGGGGTGTGTGTGAGAGGGAGAGGAAGAAACTGACAGTTTTAACTGATTGAAACTGTCATTCCAATGTTTGGTTTTTAAACTACTTCAAACATTCTAGATTAGGATTCTATAGAACAGCCTTCACTGGTAGACAATGCAGGTGCTGCTGATCATAGACTCAGATAAAAACAAACTTACAAAAGCCCTGCCAGACAAAATACACAATATACACAAGATTGACACGCGTGCGCGCACACACTCACAGATGCCATCTGTGTTTCTCACTTGAAAAAATACAGCGTCAGCGATTTAAGAGGCCTGTATAGACAAATTTCAGAGCGCTTCTTTAAACAATTTTAGATGATACCTGTGTGTGTGAGGGAGAGAGAGAAAGAAAGAGAGAGAGACACAGACAGACTTACTACCTACACTCTGCCAGACTACCACTCTAGTGTGTGTTTATGTCTGTGTGTGTATGTGTGTGTGAGGGAGAGAGAAAGAGACAGACGCACACACACATGCATTCATACACAAACTCCACACACACATGCATACTATCACACACACACATGCATTCATACACACACACCCAGCACACACATGGATTCTCACACGCACACACACACACACACACACACACCGTCTGTGTTTGTCAGTGGAAAAAATACAGTGTCAGTGATTTAACAGGACGGGATAGACAAATTTCAGAGTGCTCCTCTAAACAATCTTAGATGATACCTGTTTGTGTGTTTGTGTGCGTGTGAGGGAGAGAGAGAAACACACAGACAGTCTTACTACCTACACACTGCCAGACTGCCACTCTAGTGTCTGTGTGTGTGTGTGTGTGTGTGTGTGTGTGTGTGTGTGTGTGTGTGTCTGTGTTTGAGAGAAAGAGACAGACGCACACACACATGCATTCATACACACACCCCACACACACATGCATTCTCACACACACACACACAAACACACAAACACCCGTCTGTGTTTCTCACTGGAAAAAATACAGCGTCAGCGATTTAACAAGCTGGTATAGACAAATTTCAGAGCGGTTCTTTAAACAATCTTAGATGATACCTGGTTGTGTGTTTGTGTGAGTCTGAGGGAGGGAGAGAAAGACAGAAAGAAAGACACAGACAGACTTATTACCTACTCTCTGCCAGACTGCCCCTCTAGCATATGTGTCTGTGTGTGTGTGTGTGTGTGTGTGTGTGTGTGTGTGGGACAGAGAGAGAGAGAAAGAGACAGACGCACACACACATGCATTCATACACACACCCCACACACACATGCAAACACACACACACACGCACACACACACACACACACACACACACACACACACACACACACACAAATACATGCATAAGATATGCTGTAAATATAAAAATGATCCAAACATGTAGAAATGCTTGTGAAAATATTAGGTAGTATAAATATTGACATAATAAAATCCATTTTATTTATTTATTTACTTATTATTTTATGTATATCATCACTCACTGAATTTTTACCTGTCTGTCCAAAAATGCTTTGGCAATATTGTATATAATACAGTAATGCCAATAAAGCTTTTTTAATTGAAAAAAATACGATAGATTGACAGACAGACAAACAAACTATTGTTTCTGATGTGTTTGGATGCATTGTTTTAACATGTTGATATGGAAAGATGATGCCATTGTTGCCTGCATCTGGTAAGTATGACTGGTGATGTATTCATTCAACACAATTAACATGGTCTAAGCTTTTCTCGTGTCTGATCCATTCACTGTTGGTGGCAAAATTTGAGCAAGCACACTTTGCATTTTCTCTGCGGAAATGCAGTCTAGTTCCTCTTCTTCCCTTTTCACCCATTTCCGTGGCCCCTACTCCTCCTAGGGCTTTCGAGATAGAGACACCGTTCCAACTTTGAGACGTCCAGGCCAATTTGAACGCGATGGCTTGTTCAAATCATTACGATATCTCGTTTCGTTTGTTCGGTATTCGCGTTTTTCCGACAAAATTTCGTTGCCATTGAAATGAATGGGTAGAACTTTGGGGTGATGATGTCATAATGCACCCCTCCACTCTAGACGTTAGAGTGAGAGAAGCAGACAAAAGATTCGGGAAATTTTTTTTTTAATCGCTCCCCCGGCCACAATTTCCAACGTACACTAACAAATTATACATCAAAACGTAGGAAAATTTGTGCAGGCCTGAAAAATGTCAGTGTGGAAGAAAAGCGATTAAGTATTGAGACTCTAGGCCCCCTCAAGCGACAGGAGTGCAGCCCCACTGCCCCATAGACAGCCATTATAACAGAAGCAGAAAAGTTTGGGAAGAGAGCAGACGAAACTGCTGTTTTTAAATCGCCACCCTGACCACATAGTTCACTCTACAAAAAAAAAAAAAATACAAGTGGACGATCCCCAGAGTCTCCTCTCACTCACGGTACTTTTGTTTTTACCTTAGCACCTACGGTCTCTGAGAAAATGGCAGTAGTTCGGACAGTGTCATTGAGCCACTCCCCCATAGGCAGCCATTATAACAGGAGCTGAGAGCTGAGAGGCCTTTTTGAAATCGCCAGCCTGACCATATACTTGACTGTACAAAAATAAATATTCATGGGGACAATCAGCAGAGTATCCTCTCTCTCACGGTATTTTCGTTTTTACCATAGCACCTATGGTCTGCGAGAAAATGGCAGTAGTTCGGACAGTGTCACTGACCCATTCCCCCATAGGCAGCCATTACAACAGGAGGTGACAGTTGAGAGGCCTTTTGAAATCGCCACCCTGACCACATACTTGATCGTACAAGAAAAAAAATTCATGAAGACGATCAGCAGAGTCTCCTCTCACTCACGGTATTTTTGTTTTCACCATAGGACCTACGATCTGCGAGAAAATGGCAGTAGTTCGGACAGTGTGAATGAAGAATTCTTTGAATTCCTCTCTGTCAAACAGCGCTTGTGAGAGAGCAAGCAGTCAGGGGTGCATCGGTTTCCATAGAGACAGGCACACGTGTGTGTGTGTGTGTGTGAGAGAGGGAGAGGGAGAGACTGACAGTTATAACTGATTGTAACTGTCGTTAGAATGTTTGGTTTTTAAACTGCTTCAAACTTTCTAGATTGGGATTCTATAAAACAGTCTTCACTGGTAGACAATGCAGGTGCTGCTGATGAGAGACTCCGATACAAACAAACTTACAAAAGCCCTGCTAGACAAAATACACACGCGCACACACAAGATTGACACGCACACACACACCCACACCCGTCTGTGTTTCTCACTAGAAAAAGTATTTCAGCGATTTAACAGGCCGCTATAGACAAATTTACGAGCGCTTCTTGTAACAATCTTAGATGATACCTGTGTGTGTTTGTGTGCGTGTGAGGGAGAGAGAGAAAGAAAGAGAGAGAGACACAGACAGACTTACTACCTACACTCTGCCAGACTGCCCCTCTAGCATGTGTGTCTGTGTGTGTGTGTGTGTGTGTGTGTGTGTGTGTGTGTGTGAGAGAGAGAGAGAGAGACAGACGCACACACACATGCATTCATACACAAACTCCACACACACATGCATACTATCACACACACACACACACACACATACACACACACACACACAAATACATGCATAGGACATGCTGTAAATATGAAAATAATCCACTCATGTAGAAATGCTTGTGAAAATATTAGGTAGTATAAATATTGACAAAATAAAATCCATTTTATTTATTTATTTACTTATTGTTTGTATTATTTTATGTATATCATTACTCACTGTATTGTTACCTGTCTGTCCAAAAATGCTTTGGCAATATTGTATATAATACAATCATGCCAATTCGCTAGTTGCACGGGATGACGTTTTGCTAGTTTCGGTTTTTGGACTGTGGGCGCGACCACTTCCGGTTCGTGAAACAGTAGCAACAATGGCTTTGTTTTACACCCGATGTTTACAAGACTTGCAGAAAATCACAATAAGTGATGTTCACAGGCTGGTACAGGCCGGGAGCTCAGCGCCGAGGAGTAAGAGGGAAAAGGGATTTAAGATGTATATTTCAAGCTACATTGATAACTATGAAGGTAAGTTACTTTTAAATACATTAAATACAGTTAAATACAGTTAGCCAGCAGGCTAGCTCTCGCTAACGTTACCGGCTAACGCCAACTTTGACAACTTGATAGACTTTATTAAAGTTTTTAAACGTTATTTGATACAGTGAGACCCATTTTAAGGATGTACGATTGTGTGACGTTTTACATAACATAAATTATGTCCAATTTCCCACAGTTTCAAACAAAGACCCCTCGGGGAGAGTGCATGTCAGGGCTACCTGTTACAGGTCCATGAAAAAAAGTGAAAAGTCTCACAATCTCAGAGAAGGGAGGAAAATAGAAAAAAATAAATAAATAAAAAACGTGTTCAGTGGTTCAAAGCCTCGATCAGGTTCACATTTGGGGGTTTCGATGTGGCTAGCGTGGGTAACTAAGGCTGTAGAGCTGACGTTGTGCATCAGGTTGCCCAGCCGCAATATGGTTAACAACCCTAATATTCAGTGAGCGCAAAACAGTTGTGTGCGTAGCACGGATGGGTAAATTACATCTTCCTTTTCATTTTGCAGTTATGTGTTGTAAAATGGTAAATAAATGACCTTAACCTAGCTTTCATGGAAACCCCAGAAACTGGTTGTGACGGCTGCTGTTCTGTTCTGTGTGGAGGGTCCAATTATACGTTTAATTCATTAGCAAGGGGTAGGTAAGTGCTAATTTTGGACCCTCAGCAAATGTTATGATGTTCAGTGTTCAATTGTTCAACGTTCCCTGCCTAACATTGTTGGAAAGTGAGTCAATTGAGACAGGATGAAGACTACAAGGGTTTATCTGATTTATCAAGATTTTTTATTCCATGATCCAACTGATAACCAGACATTGTGTAGCTTATTCCTGTACTCACGAGCTCCCTGTTCTCAGTTTTCTCATTTTCTGTGTTCTAAGTTCTACATTCGTAATCCTACTTTTATTATAACATGACCATGATATGTAATTGAAGATTAAAGAAACATGAACATGTGTTCTAAATGTTAAATAACTTATATTTAAATTTTTAGATTGTCATTGAGGACTGCTCACCGGTCCAAATTTCAGTGGCGGAGTGTTCGTGTGTGGCTGGAACAACACTCTGCAACCACAATGTTGCGCTGCTGTTCCAGACCGCACACTTCTCTACACTGAGCCTGAGTGCTGTGCCCCCTGTCCTGAGCTACACTGAGACTGAGCAGCGCTGGCACAAGCCCAGAACCATGGTGAGTATCTGTACACAACCAAATATAAGCTGAGAATTTCCTTTGTGCCAAGGGAATGGTGAAGCATTAACTACTATTTCAGAAAATTGTATAATATTTTTTTTTTGTTACTAATAGGGTGTCAAACCAGGCAGAGTCAGCGACATGGTCTTCATATCTGCGAAGCCAAAGCAGTTCACAGTTGCTGATGGTGTAAGGTAATATCGTTCTTTTGAATTTGTATCAAGGACAATAGTTTGCAGAGTGTAAACAAATATTTTAATTATATTTAATGACATTCTTGTTAAAGGTTGATTTTAATAGAAAATTACAGGCACAGTATTTATTTCTTGCAGAGGCAGTAATCGGCTACATCACTGTCACCTAATAATTAGCAGCCTTTCAATGATAATTTTGATAAAGGTGATTGAAATCTTTATCTGGGGCCTAACGCTGCAGAACATTGTTTGGTACCCTACAGTGACATTTTTTTTATTCTGCACCTAAAGATTTTAGTCTCCATGTGCAGAGACTTAAATCATTTTCTATGTAATTGTATACCCCATCATGTAACTCTGAGGTGTTTGAGTATGACATGATTTTTAAAGGTCTGATTGTGAAATTAAATTCTTTACAGGAGTAAGCGTTACAAAGCAGTTAGAGGGGAACTGAACTGATAAAGATGTGCTCAAAGTGGATGAGGTGTACAAGGACTTCCCAGCAGACATTGCTCCACTCATTACCACTATGGCAATAAGTGCTGATGTCCCCCTGGTTGACTCAGCATTTGGAAAAGTCCAGGAAGGCAGTCCCATCTCCTACCGGCATCCAGTACCAGTGAGCCGTGTTGTACTTCACCACCCAGATGCCCCCCCACCTCCACAGTTACCTGTTGATGGCTACAGACTGGAGCCCACCAGCTGCCAGTTTGTCTGCAGTCACTAACAGCACCTCCATCTACAGTCCCTTCACACTACACTAGACATGGCGAGGAAGATAGAGGCTGCCACCCGGGAGCAGAGCAACACCATGGAGTGGCACCATGTCCGGAGGCCAAGAATTATGTCTTCCAGATTCAGGGAAATATGCCATGTCAGAGGCCAGAGTTCGGCTGAAAACCTGGCACAAAGAATTTACAAGAGAGTGAATCAAACAGCTGCAATGAAGAGGGGATTGGCAGTGGACCAGCTGCCATCCAGGAGTACTGCCGCTTGAAAAACACCAATTACTGGCCTTGCGGTTTTGTTACCCATCCCGATGCCTTTTGGTTAGGCACATCTCCTGATGGTCTGGTGTTTGACCCAACTGCGAGCCCACCCTTCGGACTGCTGGAAGTGAAATGCCCCAATGCAAAGAGCTATGTGGACTGTAGCTACCTAAAAATGCAGAGTGGCTCACTGAAATTAAAGCACACTCACAGCTACTACTGGCAGGTGCAAGGCCAGCTCCTTCTTACATGGATGGAGTAACGTGATTTTGTTGTTTTTGCTGGGGAGGATATCCTCATACAACGTATTGACAGAGACAGTGAGGTGGCCAACACCATCAGAGAGAAAGGAGATTACTTTTATTTTTACTATTATTTGGCAGTGTGAAGAGAGTTCTGCAATTTCCAGGTAGATTCTCCCTCGTTTGTGGTTTTTAGCTGCGACCAAGCAGCTCTAAGAACGCTTCTGTCCGTCTGTCTGTCTGTCCGTTCGTCTGTCTGTCCGTCTGTGACACCTTTTTCACCATGTTTCTGTCGTGGTATCATCATGAAATTTTCAGGAGTTATTGACCTTCACCAAAGTGATGTCCATGCAGAAGGTTGAGGTCAAAGGTCAAATGTTAAGTTCACAGAGGTTACGACCTTGTTTGCAGGTTTTCGCGCTGTAACTCCAGTTAGAATTCATGGATTGCTATGAAATTTTGGAAATAGCTTCTAGGCATTCAGGTGTTGTTCCCTATTGTTTTTCAAGGTCATTTGCCAATTACGACATCACACTTGTACAAGAAACCACCAGTCATGGACACTAGGCCCCGTGACGGATGCTGGGCGAGGTCGCAGCTATTAGACCCTTCTGATCTACTTGTTTTTTTTTTTTTGTGACGTCCATGTTTTACTGTAACACATGTAAGTTACCAGCAAACTTAAAGTACTAAAATTAAAATCACACTGCTGTATGATGTTCCTTGTCATTGTTTTATTACTATATCTGATTAGGGACACATGCTATGGATTGTTCTCAGCCAATTCTGACAAATTTTAACTACCTGCCTCATGGCCAATAATAAGAACCTATAATTGCACATTTCTGTATTTCAGAAAGTCCTGTACTGTACTTTAACTTCAGCCCTGAGGCTGAGGAAGGCTCAGATGTAGTTAGCAAGTACTTAGTCTAGAATGGAGAAACAAACACTGTCTGGCTCTGTCCTGTGTTTCAGTTTGAGGTCATGACCACAACAGCATGCGTTTCTTCAGTGTTTAATGACATTAGTTGTCAACTGATGTGTTTTTTTTCATGGCTGATACAGATGGTTAGAAATCAAGGAGACCAGTGGCCAATATACATTTTTCAGTAAATATGACAAATAGAATCAGTGATACACTTTGTTGTATTGTAATTCATTCAAGTACTGTACTCAAGTATAATGAGGAACAGAACATGAATATTTACATGTTCAACTTGATACCACTCACCATGTTTTTTTCATACATTTGCTTACATGCTGACTCTGCAGAATCAGACTATTCAGTGTTGATTGGCAATTTTTTCTTGCATTCAATCAGATATTGAACATTATGCCTCTGAATCACAGCTTAACAATCCAACAGGCAGAATGTTCCTCCTCCAGGTGTGAGGTGATGGCTTAACTCAAAACTATACAACTTTAATTATTTACAAACACATAATACACAAAAAGTGTTATGTTTTTGATGCATGTGTCCAGAACTGATGTCATTGCCGAGGTGCCCATGCCTTCACCAGTGGTCCATTCTGGTAGTTGACCAGGTAGCAAGCCACATTGAACAGCTCATCAATGCTTCCACACACAGAGAGAGGTATGTCTCTGTCAAAAAGTTTGTTCTCTTTCACTCTCCTGATGCACCTTTCCACATGGACCCTGAGACGTGCAATAGATTTAGTCTCCCTGACATCCTCCCGACTCATTTGGGTGTTCCTGGACAAAAAGGCAGGCCGGTAGACCTTGCATGGAGCAAGATTATCCACAAGGAAGCCTTTGTCAACCATAATTGCCATATCTGGTGTGAGCAGGTTCGCAATGCCAGACAGTCGGAAGATCTCGCGGTCACTTATGGACCCTGCATACAGGCCAGACACAAATGTAATGGCACCATGGGGTGCCATGCCAATCATGGCTTTAAATGTAGCATGTGACTTGTAAGTGGAAAACACTTCACTCTGCAACAGGAGGGAGGATGGCGTCTGACAGAATATTTCTGTGCAGTCGAGAACCACTTGTGTGTCTGGGTAAGCTGAAAACTCTGGTGGAAGGTGAGCTCTCACTGCTTCAGGGGGAATCCACAGACGTTTGCTCCCAAGCAGGATGTAAAGGAAATGTGTCCAGGTAGCAGTAATCCTGCTGGCTGTGGTGCGGTGAATGTTAAAACGTTCTGCTAGAGCCCTGAGAGGCAGGCCCACTGACAAGTGCATGAGGAACAACAGCAGCTCATCTATGGGTGGAAGTTTCTGTGAAAAAAATACATGTGCTAGGTTAGGTCAAAATGCTGTTATGGTGGCGGAATGTGATAAGTGTGATGTACATTTACATTTCAATGCCATTTAATACCTCTTTTTTGGAAGTGAATTTTTTTTTTACATCACTAGTTTGTTCTTGCTTTCCAGCATCACGTCATTATTACAATTATCCAATGAATAATTATATATGGTCAACAGAACAGGATGCAAAATCAACTGAATTGTCCACCAAAAACTTACATTTATATTAGCAAAAATTGTTGCTTGTCAGGTTTTAATTCCTCATCCAGTTCATATTTGAGCATGGCCAGTTGACAATTTGAGGTTGATGCTGATACCAGCATTCGGCAGTAAAATATTAAAGGAGCAATAAACCTGCCAATTTACATCTTTTTTTTATTTTATTGCAATGATCCCTCAAATGTGGGTATCAGACACTTGTGAAGAAGATATGCAGAGGCAGGGTACTTGAACAGAACACTTAAGTAGAATTGTAATAGCTTTTTGCTGCTTTGTGCTTTTTAAAACCAAAAAGTTTCAATCAGCCAATACCCATATTTCTGTGATAGGCTACCATAGGCCTATAAAATAGACAAACTGGTATATTGGTCGAGCTCCAATTAAAATGAGCTCCACCTTTACCAGGAACAATAGTAAAAATTGAAGTGAAAATATTTTCATGTATCAATTAGTATATATTATGAAATGTGTTATCTGCAGAGAGAAGTGTTTCTAAAGTCTTTTATCAAAATAGAATACATGAGTACTTCTTCCACCACTGGTTACACTGTATAATTATTGTACACATACATCCATGCCACACAACATGTATGCTCCATATCGTTGTTGGGTGACACCCCACATAGCAAAATTAGTCTGGCCCAGTAGTGGGCCACACAACTCACTTGCACTCGGCCCACATATCGCAATGAATTACGGCACTTGGGAGGGCCACATCTGGTTGCCACATATGGCCCATGATTTTGCCATGTCTCAGCCACCTATATAGCCATATGTGGCCCTGTTCTGGCCCAGTGTTGGGCCAGATAAGTTTTTTTTTTTTCCTAGATGTCAGCCATCTGTATGACCACAGCTGGCCCTAAGTAGGACCAGACAGGTTTCAGACCTGGTTCCAGATGTCAGCCTTAACTAAACCGTAACCAAGCCAATTCTTGCCATATTTGGCTAAGAAAACAAAATGCCCAAACAATGGCAGTATAAAATATTTATTTATGAGTACAATACAAAGACAGTTATTCAATGCATTGTTAGCACAACACTGAAGCATTTGACTGGCCCCAAACATGCTGCTGCATGAACAAACAAAGACACAGGCTCTTGCCTCTATCTAGCAATGCCAAATTAATATGAACCTTTTCCCCAAAGCCTAAATACTACAAATGGAGGACCAACTGTTTTTAATAGCAGAGCAATTAAAGAACTTCTTGAACAGACCATTGAGAGTGTTGAATGCTGATTTGAAGAGTATTAATATGAACTGACCCAAATATTCCTATGAAAACAAGTCACAGAAGATCATGTGCTTGAACACTGTACAGCACACACAACATGCATTCACACACACACTCCAGGGTCATGTCTCCCTTCACACTCCACTAACACATTTGGGGCCCGTGGCTTTGGACTGATAAGTGAGGTGTAATGGCAACGCTTCCTCCTTGACCTAAATTAATGGCTCGCCATCAGGCCCCCTGACTAATCGCAGCTGAACATTAAGGTCACGGGTCCTTCTTCCTCTGCATTCGTTCTTTCCTCCCACCGTTTCGATTAGGGGCCAGGTGTAGCCATCTCTTGACAGTGGCATCAATTTCCTGGTCAGTAGCCCCATTGTCAGTCTGTTGCACCTCACAGCAGCTAGAACATACATATAAACATGAATTCTATTCACCATTATTCCATTAACCAAATTCCACTAACCAGGTCTTAGTGGCATTCTGATGTGACATCTACACATAAGGCATGTAATTTTGCAAATTTGCCATAATGAGCTGGCACTCCAGGAGAAAGTATATCTGAACGCTGTATCGCACAATCACACAATTTAAAAATGAATAGTTTTATGTCCCATCCCATCCCATCCCATCCCAGGTTACGTGGTGGAGGAGTATGGAACCCAAGAAGGCATATGACAGCTTATTTTAAATCTTGTGTGGCTCCATGTGATCCAAAGCACAGTTTACCACAATTTCTTTAGGAAAATACAATAAAAATGGCATGAATTGGTATAAGGCTTTCTACTGAAGTTTGACTCGACTGAACTGAAGCCAAATGTAAATGTAAATAACTTTTGAGGACTCTTAAACATGAAAGACAGTACTGGCATCAAGGTAGACTTACCAAACACCTCATCCCTGATGCGCAGGTGCCTGAAGCCAATCTTCCCGTTGACACCTCTCATATTAATGTTCTTGGCCAAGGAGTTTGTTATTGTGGCCTGCATCACCCTCCAAACACTCTCTTTGATGTCGGTCCCTCCTTTCATACCCAGTGTTTTTACCTGAAATCATAAATTCCTCATTACTTCTTTCGGCAATATTAAAATACTCAAGTATTGTAATCGTCAAAGTCTAGGAATCATCATAAATGCAGTGCAAACTGTTATCCTCACAAATTCCAAATATTAGTATTCCTATTCCATACTATGTCCAATGACTCGTGTCACTTTGGTATACAAATAATTTTTACATTAATTCAACCCACATGAAACAGCAGAACAAATATACCGGTACATAATTTCCCAGCATTTTCCCATATGAAGGGCATAAAGTAAAAAGCAAGGAAATTAAGTAGCTGGAGACCTGATAATTTTTTATCCACTACCATGTTTAAGGGCAGAAAATATCAAAGTTTGGAACAGGAATAAGTGTGCACATTTCAAGCTAGTAGTGATAAAAGTAATTAAGTAGTTGTAAATGCACTAGAAGTCTAGGGAATCAGCAAGATGGATTACTTATTCATAGTAACTCTCAGATTAAAATTTCTGTAAAGTTTCTCAACATTTTTTAAATACTACTGAGACCACATGGGACTAAAAGGGAGTTTTTCTGAGATGCCAAACTTGAAAACCAGAGTGCACAGTTTTGAAATAAATACTTGTAATGTAAAAAATAATATAATGGTATTGTGTCAGATATTGTTCTTTAAAATTACTTTTACAAGATCTAAAGCTAAATGAATGTTAATTAGCATTGCTTTAAATTATCAAGGATTTTTATGAGGAGGAAGAAGGCATTTGTGGAAGATAAAAGCTAGCTAAATCCATTTTCGGTAATGTGGTCATTGTGCCAACATACCAATTGTTTCTGGAGGTCAGGGTTAATTCCAAGTTGTTCTTCAACGTTCTCTAGAGACTCTGCATCTTTGAGAGGCAAAATATTTGGATCCAGGCCTATTTCTTCCTCATCAGAGGATTTCATAGACTGTAGGGTCATAAAGATGATCCTTAATTGGTCCATCATTTCCTGTTTTATCAATATATTTTGGAGGAGGGCTGAGGTGGGGAAAAAAAGCAAGGGAGACAAATTAGAAACAGCAGAAAAACTGGTTAATCCACTTTGACTTAAAGGCATAGAAGACCCAATCTTCAAAAATGCCTCATCTCCGTTATCCCGAGCGCCCGGTGTTTTGAGAACGCCAGAGGGGGACAGACCCGCTGCACAGCGCTTTGAATGGAAGTGAATGGTACAGCCTGTAGCGGGCTATTTAACCAATCAAATATGCCATCAAATGACTCCAAAACGGTCGTGTGGACAACTGGTAGGTTGGGAAGACCCCACACTAAGAAAAGATAATTTAATATTACAAGACAGATCTGTTTTTAAGCGGAATGCTTGGGACTACTTCCTTTCCTAGCGTAAAATCCCTCCGCCCAGCTGCTTCTGGTGGTCCATTTATCTTAAAAACAGCTCTGTCTTGTAACATCAAGTTGTTTTTCTTTACGCGGGGACTTTAAAACCTACCAGTTGTCCACACGAGCATTTTGGAGTCATTTGATGGCGTATTTGATTAGTTCAATAGCCTGCCAGAGGCTGTATCATTCACTTCCATTCAAAGCGCTGTGCAGCAGGTCTGTCCCCCTCTGGCGTTCTCAAAACACCGGGCACTGAAGAGAGAAGTCAATGCACCCCCCCACAATGCTGGGTGGTAATAGCCATGGGGACATTTGGAAGATTGAGCGAAATATGCCTTTAAATGGAATTTACTGTAAAAGTAGAGGAATTTGCTATATTATCATGGCTGGTGACGTAAATCCAAGAAGAAGCAGGAAGTGGAAGCGCTCAACAGTGGAGAAAATGATGATTATTAATCAATGGAACACTCGATTGAATACTTGAATAAAAAATATTCAATAGCTGCAAAAAAACATTTATCTTTTTCCTAAAAGTTTACATGTCTTTGACTGGCTCATGTGGTTCCTGCATTTGTAAGTTCACTTCTAATGTTTAAGAGACTGCTTTAAAACAGCAAAAATCCCAAAACTTACATTCTTTTTCTTTTAAATTTAATTGGTGAATTGTCTTCATCACTTCCAAGGTCAGTGTGGTTCACAGCTTTAGGTAGTTTGCTCCTTGCTTCATTGTAGTCATCTGGAAAGACATTAACAAAAAACACAATTTTTAATGAAAAATCATATACTGTTAGTTCAACTCAAGAGGTAGGAGTTATAGCATTTAACTTACCTGATGTGAAAATGATTCTTGTTTTGTAGGGCTTCCATCCAACTCCAGGACATTCTTGGGATTTGATACATTTTGCCACATCACTTCTATTTGGAGGCCACATGCACTTTCCATTTTTAATCCACACTGAATGCCCAACTTCCACCTCATTTGTGTTGTCAAACACAACATTGTGGAACATCTAAACAGAATAATTAATCACATAAATAGGAAATTCCTATTCAACTAAAATATTCCTTAGCAAACTATAACACAAAATAAGGGATTATTGTTCTCAATGCAGGAATGGAACAACAACAAATTTGTTTTGGCATGGTAGTCTCACATACTTCAGCAGCTTCCCCCCCAACCATGACAGTCTCGAGACTGGTTGAGAGGCTAGAAACCACATAAATGCCCAATTCTTTAGAGTCAATTGGATATTTAAAGAAGTGTTCCACCTGTTGATACTCATTGCCCACAAAGTACAACATCCCTTTATCCTCAACAATGTTTTGGACTAAAACCAACTTGTTTTCAATTTTGATACAAAAATCTCTCTCTTTGCTATTTACAATGACGTCATCCAAGATGAGCACTTTAAATTGACGAGCTTGCTGTGATAAGCGCTCTGGTACTGGCCCATTTGTATGCTCTTCATCCACTTTAAGAGATGCCTCTTTAACATCAGCACTGTAGATGCCATTTTCCCGCTCTGATAATCTGCGGATCACCTGACTCAAAGGATTGCATGGGCCCCGAACCATTTTTTTCAATTCTCCCAAGATATTCTCATTGGAAAATGCTGATATAAGGTCTAAATTGCCATGGATTTTGACATCATCACTGAGATGTACCAGACCATGAATGTTGTAGACCAAAAACTCTTCACCGTAAAGCTGGCCAAAGTGTTCAACAAAGGAAACCTT
Organism: Gymnothorax reevesii; assembly: GCA_029721435.1. NCBI lineage: Eukaryota > Metazoa > Chordata > Actinopteri > Anguilliformes > Muraenidae > Gymnothorax > Gymnothorax reevesii. Next base: position 17,732,626 of record CM056588.1, on the reverse strand, counting down.
AGTCTGAAGTCTTAGCAAGCTCATTCATCTCCATACAGTGTTTTGCACTTGCCAAAATGAACTCTCCCACTGATAGAAGCATGAAGTTGTCATAGATCTGAGGCTGTAGCACACCCTTCAGCACAACAGGACCAGTGTACAATAAGAACTGACGCAGTTCTGTGGCTTTCCACTGTTATGGCCCCAATTTGTTATTACAATTTACAACATAACAGCAACAGCAACAGCAACAGCAAGGGATGACAGACACAGTTTTAAAAACTCAAACACATTTAATTTTTAACAAAGACAAACTAACTACTAACTAATCTACTGACCAAGATTGAATTATGTATAAAACATAAATATTTACAATCCCTTTTCGTGGGGGTGGCTTGGTGATGTCCTGGATGATGAAAATGCTCAAACACAGGCAAAGAAATCCACAAAAGAAACGTCACAGGTCTTGAACAGAATGGCAGGTCTGGTCATCTTCTTGCAATTTCTCCTACTACTTTACTGTCTCAATTCTTTTCCTTATATACTCTTTTGCAGACCCCACCCACATTTAGACCTCTTATTTTTTATTTTCTGAGACTTGCCCCAGATATGTCCAGGACATGTCTAAACATGACTCCAGTCTGAGCTTAACAAAAAAAAGGTAAATACTGCCATCTAGTGGCCTATATTCACATTACACCTCCATTCCAAAAGGGAAAAATTTTGACTCATAAAGGCAAAATTTTTCTTTTCAATACAAAATGGTTAAGTGAACACTTGTCTATATATACATATCATACAATATTCAAACACATGATATATATATACACATTCAAACACTGGATAAGCAATCAGCAATTACATTGTCTGTACCCTTCACATGCTTAATTTCCAAGTCAAACTCCTGTAAAATCAAACTCCAATTCAACAATCTCTGATTCTTGTTTTTCATCTTACTCAAAAACATTAACGGATTGTGGTCAGTGTACACAATCATTGGCTTTTGTCCTGTACAAACATAAACCTCAAAGTGTTGTAAAGAAAAGACCAGAGCCAACAGTTCCTTCTCTATTGTGGAATAGTTCCTTTGGTGGCGATTGAACTTCCTGGAGAAGTATGCCACAGGATGCTCAATGTCATCAGAGTCACTTCTCTGTAGGAGCACAGATCCACAAGCTTGGTCGCTAGCATCGACCGCGATGGAGAACGGTTTGTTGAAGTCAGGAGATTTGAGCACGGGGAAGTGACACAGCAGAGACTTCAGGCGATCGAAGGCTCTCTGGCATGCATCATCCCAGGTGAACTTTACGCCTTTCTTCAGTTGGTTAGTTAGACTGAGAGCAATCTCAGCAAAGTTCTTGCAGAACTTGCGGTAGTACCCGATCCAAGTCCAAGGAAGCGGCGCAAAGCTTTTTTGTTGTCAGGAACTGGAAAGTCCATGATGGCTTGGACTTTAGCATTTATGGGTGCCACCTTACCCTGGCCTATGACGTGGCCAAGATAGGTGACAGTAGCACAACCAAAGTCACTCTTGCTCAGGTTAACAGTCAGGTTAGCCTGGGTCAGGCGCTAAAACAACGTCTCTACATCTTTTAGATGTTCTTCCCAGGAGTCACTCCATGTGATCAGGTCATCGATGTACGCACCCGTGTGTGGCAATCCGGCGATTGTAGACTGTATCATCCTTTGGAACGTGGCTGGGGCATTTTTCATGCCAAAGGGTAGGACTTCATACTGGTACAATCCAGATGGTGTGGCAAAAGCAGAGATGCTCTTGGCCCTCTCAGTTAAAGGCACACACCAATAACCTTTCAATAAATCAATCTTGGTCAGAAACTTTGCTTGCCCTACACTATCAATACAATCATCAATCCTAGGTATTGGAAACACATCAGTTCTAGTTACAGCATTGACTTTGCGATAATCTGTACAGAATCTAGTACTTCCATCAGGTTTTGGAACTAGCACACAGGGTGAACTCCAATCGGAGTTGGAGGGTCTGATAATATCATGTTTTAACATGTACTCAACCTCTTTCTCAGCAATCTTTCTCTTTTCAGGATTCATCCGGTACGGATGCTGTTTTATTGGTTTGGCATCACCAACATCTACATCATGAGAGGCTATAGTAACTCTCTTTGGAACATCAGGAAACAAATCCTCATATTTCTTGATCAACCTTTCAAACTGATCTCTCTGTGAGGGTTCTAAGTGCTGGAGTTTTACATCAAGATTTTGCAACACTTCAGTGTTTGACAATTTACATGAAAGAACTTCAGCTTTAATTCTTGGTTCATCATCTTGAAACTCCCCCTCATCTTCACACGTTTCGACCATTGGAGAATCTGAAGTGACAGCTGCAACCCTAGCATTTCTGTCATGATAAGGCTTTAGCATGTTAATATGACACAATTGTTTTGGTTTTCTCCTATCTGGAGTCTTCACAATGTGATTGAGATCATTGAGTTTTGTCAGAATTTCATAAGGACCATGAAATCTAGCCTGCAATGGATTGGACTGCAAGGGAAACAACACAAGGACCTTTTCTCCTGGTTTTAACTCACGGCTTCTAGCCTTGTGATCATACCAAGTTTTCATTTTTCCCTGACTTGATTTCAAGTTCTCTTTGGCTAGGTCACATGCTGCACGCAATCTGTCTTTGAACTTGCTAACATAGTCTAACAGACTGATATGCGGCTCTTTCTCTTGCCATTGTTCACTCAATAATAGCAAAGGTCCTCTCACTTCATGACCAAACACGAGCTCAAATGGACTGAATCCAGTAGACTCCTGCACTGCTTCTCTAGCTGCAAACAACAGCAAATGAACCCCTTCATCCCAGTCTTTCTCATGGTCATAACAATAATCCTCATCATTGTCTTGAGAGTGGAATGAAACCGCTCTAAGGCACCCTGACTTTCTGGATGATAGGCACAAGAAAGAATCTGCTTTGCACCTAGTTCATACACAACCTGCTGAAACAATCCTGAAGTGAAATTGCTACCCTGGTCAGACTGAATTTCCCTGGGAAGGCCAAACAACGTGAAGAACTTTATCAAAGCCTTCGAGATTGCAGTTGCCTTGATGTTACGTAGAGGTATGGCTTCGGGGAATCTGGTAGATGCACACATGATTGTCAACAAATACTGATTTCCAGATCTAGTCTTGGGTAATGGACCAACGCAATCAACAATGACCCTAGAGAATGGCTCCCCAAATGCTGGGATAGGCTGCAATGGAGCTACAGGTGGGTCTAACTGGTGTTTTCCAACTACCTGACAAGTGTGACAGGTTTTGCAAAAGTTGGAAACGTCTTTCCGAAGCCCAGGCCAAAAGAAGTGTTTCATGATCTTATCAACAGTCTTGTTAACACCAAGATGACCTCCTAAAGGTAAACTATGAGCCATTGTTTAGATCTCATTCCTGTAGACCTTCGGAACAACAATTTGCCTGACCACTGCCCAATCTGCATTGGCAGGGATATCAGGAGGGCGCCACTTCCGCATCAACACACCATCCTTGAGATAATACCCAACTGGAACTGCGTCTATTTCTTTATCAGGAAGGGCTCTCCTCTTTAGTACACAAATTTCAGGATCATTAGTTTGCTCCTCAATCAACCGCTTTCTGGACAGAGACAAGTCCCAGACACATCAGAATCACCAGACCCATCCGGCTGGCTAAATAGAGAACTGATAAAAGTATCTGATAAGTCCTCAAACGGAGAAACCATAGTAGGCCAATCAGAGTCATGAGGCGAACCACCTGAGTCCTGACTATTCAATGTACTGGACGGCACCACATCATCTTCTTCTTTAGCCTTCTTGGCCATAGCACGAGTCACTGCGCAAGAAGGATACAGAGATGGGTCCTCATCCCCATCTTCAGTGCTCGGCTGTGAAGTAAGATGTACAGGGGGAACTACTTTGCCCCCAGCCAGGTCATTGCCTAGCAAAGGAGAAACACCCTTTATAGGTAGACTTGACATAAGTCCCACCTTTACCTGTCCTGTAACTAAATCTGACTTCAAGAATATAGAGCGCAGGGGTACAGATACAGTCCTCCCTTCAATACCTTGTACAAGTATGAAATCCCCTGAAGCGGTCTCATCACGTAACTCCAAAGAGTCCATTAACAAAAGTGACTGAGAAGCTTAGGTATCCCTTAGGATATATATGGGGACAGGAGTAGTATGCTCATTCAGAGCCACAAATCCCTCTGACACAAATGGAAGAAATTCCTCCCTCACAAAGTCAGCTGTATTAGGCTTTTTAGCCCCACAAGAAGCAGGCAATTTAGCAGATTGGTTATCTACTACAGGGGTTTCTAACCTTGTTTTCACAAAGGCATTTGGTTTGGTATCCTTCTCTTTTTCTTTCTTAGCTTTAAGGAACCAACAGTTAGTTGTAACATGACCAGATTTCTTGCAATAACTGCAAACTAGACCACTTTTGTCACTGTCAGCTTTCACACTTTGATCAGACCTGTTACTGGATTTCTGAGCACCATCACCAGATTTGTCTTTGTCTTTGGGTGAGGAATCTTGGGTATCACCATAACCCTTTTTCTAAAATTGGGACCATCTATTATTACTGCTAGACTGAAATTTGGACTTATGTGTGAGAACATATTCATCTGCAAATTTGGCAGCTGATTGCAAATTCAGTGCTTGCTTCTCATTAAGGTAGGTCTTAACATCATCTTTAACACAGTTCTTGAATTCTTCAACTAACACCATCTCTTTTAGTGAGTTGAAATCATACTTGACCTCCATAGAAGTACACCAGCGCTCAAAGCAAACCTTCTTCTCATTAGCAAATTCCACATAAGTCTGATTTTCAGATTTCTTCAAACCTCTGAATTTCTGTCGGTAAGCCTCTGGAACCAACTCATAAGCTCTCAAAATAACCTTTTTGACAACCTCATAATCAGAGGAATCATCGGCAGACAAAGCCGAATAGGCTTGTTGAGCTTTACCCTTTAGGACAGTTTGCAACATCAGAGGCCAGTGTTCCTTTGGCCACTGGCAACTCTTTGCTACCTTTTCAAAACACTGGAAATAGTTGTCAACATCCTTTTCCGAAAATGGAGGCACCAGTTTTACCTCCTGACTGACACAAAATTTATTTTTAGTTTCAATTTTAATTTTTAGTTGCTCCATTTGGAGTCTTTCTTCTCTATCGAATTTCTCTAATTCAAAATCTCTCTGTCTTGCAAATTTTTCTAACTCAAATTCTCTTTTTTTTTCTTTTTCCTCCCTTTCTATTTTCTCTTCTCTTGCTAATTTTTCTAACTCAAACTGCCTTTGTTTTTCTTTTTCTTCCCTTTCAAATTCTCTTTGCTTTTCTTTTTCCTCCCTTTCTTTTTCTCTTTCCTCCCTTTCAATCTCTAGCATTTTTAATTTAAGTTCCATTTCTATATTTGGATTTTCCACTGGAAACTGTTCCAGATCTCCGGGTGCAAACACGTTTTCATCAATGTAGTATTCAACTATCTCTCTAGCCAGTCTTGCTTTTCGCATGGCTGGTTTTACCTCTGTCAGCTCCAACTGTCTGCAAATTTCTAGCAGTTCTGTCTTTTTAAAAGACTTCAAAACCCCTACGGTTGGTGATGCCAAGAAATCATCCATTGCTGTTGTCAATATATATGTATTCAATTTAAAAAAATCAACTTTACAATTTGAAATGTTAGATTTTCAATAAATTACTCACAAAATGGTCTATCCCGGACCTTGACCCCCAAATTTGTTATGGCCCCAATTTGTTATTACAATTTACAACATAACAGCAACAGCAACAGCAAGGGATGACAGACACAGTTTTAAAAACTCAAACACATTTAATTTTTAACAAAGACAAACTAACTACTAACTAATCTACTGACCAAGATTGAATTATGTACAAAACATAAATATTTACAATCCCTTTTCGTGGGGGTGGCTTGGTGATGTCCTGGATGATGAAAATGCTCAAACACAGGCAAAGAAATCCACAAAAGAAACGTCACAGGTCTTGAACAGAATGGCAGGTCTGGTCATCTACTTGCAATTTCTCCTACTACTTTACTGTCTCAATTCTTTTCCTTATATACTCTTTTGCAGACCCCACCCACATTTAGACCTCTTTTTTTTAATTTTCTGAGACTTGCCCCAGACATGTCCAGGACATGTCTAAACATGACTCCAGTCTGAGCTTAACAAAAAAAAGGTAAATACTGCCATCTAGTGGCCTATATTCACATTACACCACCTACTTCGTTCAGCCAGTGCCCGGGGCCTTCGAGCAAACTCGCTGGGAATGAAATTTCTCAGAGCAAGAAGTCTTTCTGAGACCAAAGAAGCTCGCAAAGACGAAATGCGACAGCGCAAGGGGCCAGTGGTGCCGATCCACAAATCTAACAGGCGCTTCATTTCACCTAGACAAACCAGGTGCATATAATCATGTGGGAAGCAAGCAGCCATGTCAATACCAACATCTGCAAGTGGCAAGTGGTGGACATGGTGTTCTTCATCTGCTTGTCGAAAACTATGATCAGTTCTGAGCCTTGCATTGACCTCAGGAAATGTCATACGATTAGATTTTCGGACACCCTTTTGGTGGCACTTGTCACACCCGTGATATCCAGTGTGTGACTTCACTCCTCTGATAAAAGCTTGGGCTGGAGTATCACACACGACTGAAACAACGTTCACAAAGAATGTTTTCTGCTTGAAGAAAAACCCACTTTTCAACATTTTCAACTCCTCAACCAGATTATGAAGCTACTCAGACAATGAATTTGGCTTAGAAGTGCCACAAAACAGTCCGATCAACATTGGTTTCTTGGTGTATCCGTGTAACATTCCAAGAATCGGCCAAAACTGTGCGCTGGTACTCTTTAAGAGAGGAAGACCATCAAAATTTAGCTGCAGTTTGAAGGCATGTCCGTCAGGCACAGTAGACCACACTTTATCAAGGATTTTCCCGATAGATTTTAGAATTCCAAAGTAATGGAACACACCGCCAGCTAAAGCAACAATTTTGTATCTTGTTTTTGTTTGCAGCAACGTGCGTCCATCCTTTGGCAGAGAAGGACGGATTATTTTGAGGATGCTGAGAAGAGCTGACAGTGCAATGAGAGAAACACCAAATTCAACTGCCCAATCTGCCAGTGAGCTTTGCAGATCCCCATTACTTTGAATGGCCTGTTCTCTAGCATCAGGCCTATCCTCAACAGGAGCTACAATTTCTTCATTATCCTCAATATAATCCTTATCAGTAATTTGGATCTCAGATTCCTCTGAGTCGTCAACACAAGCACTTGTCACAAAGTTGGCATCAACCATCTCTTCCGTATCAAAATCATTTTCAATGAATTCATTAACTCTTTTTAATGCTCTTCTTCGCACATTGCCCCTATCATTGTACTTCCAATCTTTCTCCAATCCTTGACTTTAATCAAGGGTTTGTCCTTCTACCTGAAAGAGATAAAGCAGAACATAACAGTTAAAAAAGTGGCTTTTTGGCATGAAAGCTCATCATTTTAATATCTGACATTGTTCTGTATTATTACTACTACTATATTATTATTACTGTATTATTATTACTCTCTGCCGTTTGAGACAATCCAAACCGTGTGAAAATCGGTAAACAACTAGGTCTAGTGAGAGACCGACCCAATTATGGCGGCGCGCTACGTCTAGCTAGATGTCTATGGGGGAGCGGACCCAGGGCTCTCAAGTCTCACGCATTGAGCGTGACACTCACGCATTTCAATAAGTTCACACGCTCTCACGCCACACATGACATTTCTCACGCTGAGAAGTGATAAAACTCGCAGTGCAATAGTAACATGAAATGTAAAAGAGATTAGTAATCTATGAATGGATGAGGCGAAAGCAGACTGCTCTGCATGAATCAGCAACCTATCAGCCAATCAGAAAATAGGATTGCTTGTTGCCAGGTGAAATAGCAGCGCCGTAATCACATCTTCCACACGAGCGCGAATGCTGTTGTGCACACGTCAATGAAGAGCTGGAAGTAGAAACCCGAAATCAGGTAATCACTTCATCACTTTTTTCCCCAATAACTATTTATTAAAGTCGAGGAACTATGTAGGATATTTGCTTTATGGGTCATTTCTTACCTCAATTTAACAACTTTGGACGTCCTTATTTCAGGTTCCTCTTCTGGTTAGATGAATTGACTTGTAACGTAACTTGTTACGGGGAGAGTCGGGGCTCTCTGCCTCCATGTAGTGTGTTTTGGGTGAAAACAAACCCTGCTCCAATCCGGTGTCACAGGTGGTACTGCAACATCTCTTGTTTGTGACTGACAAAACGATACAAATGCTCAAAAGAATAATTTAATTTAGCCTTTATTATACTGGGGAGTTCCAATGAAATTAAAAAGCACAGATATTGGGGGAATGAAGAGTCACAGTTTACTGGCAGTTTTGAATATTCAATAACTGATCCTGGTGTGCCATCTAGTGATAGAATTTTGTAACTGCGTGCACAATTTGCAGCTCCACGTCCACTGGCGGACACATTTGCTCAGATACACCGTTGTTCTTCTCGAACATGCCGAATCCAGATAATCTGTCAATGATGAATTAAATTGATATTTTAATTTGAAACGAGTGACTAAGTTGCCAATGCCAAAGTAGAGAAGGGAAAGTATGCCATTTAAATACTGTAGCGAAGTACATGTACATCGATACTATGCACCTTAGAAATCGGGAGTACTATACTCCCCCCCCCCCGAAGAAAATCTCACTCTAGCCTGCATTCAAAACTTGAGAGCCCTGAGCTGACCTAATGGCAGAGCGAGCGCTACAGGAGCTTCAGTGGGGTTATTTACACACTGCGCTCTCGGTCTTATGCCCTAGTCAATGGTCATTTTAAATATCGGTTGTAAAACACTGCTCATCGTAAGTCGGGTTATCCTGCTTTTCAAATTCAAATTCAAATGTGCGCTCGACTTCCGTTTGGCCAGGTAACCATAAGACCTACGGTCTGCGAGAAAATGGCAGTAGTTCGGACAGTGTGAATGAAGAATCTTTGAATTCCTCTCTGTCAAACAGCGCTTGTGAGAGAGCAAGCAGTCAGGGGTGCATCGGTTTCCATAGAGACAGGCACACGTGTGTGTGTGTGTGAGAGAGGGAGAGGGAGAGACTGACAGTTATAACTGATTGTAACTGTCATTAGAATGTTTGGTTTTTAAACTACTTCAAACATTCTAGATTAGGATTCTATTAAACAGTCTTCACTGGTAGACAATTCAGGTGCTGCTGATGATAGACTCAAATACAAACAAACTTACAAAAGCCCTGCAAGACAAAATACACCAGCACACACACACACACACACACCCGTCTGTGTTTCTCACTGGAAAAAATACAGCGTCGGCGATTTAACAGGCCGGTATAGACATTTCAGAGCCCTTCTTTAAACAATGTTAGATGATACCTGCATATGTGTTTGGGTGGGTGTGAGGGAGAGAGAGGAAAAAAGAGATAGGGAGGCACTGACAGACTTATTACCTACACTCTGCAAGACTGCCACTCTAGTGTGTGTGTGTGTGTGTGAGAGAGAGAGAAAGAGACAGACGCACACACACATGCATTCATACACACACCCCACACACACATGCATTCTCACACGCACACACACACACCCATCTGTGTTTGTTAGTGGAAAAAATACAATGTCAGCGATTTAACAGGCCGGTATAGACAAATTTCAGAGCAATCATTTAAACAATCTTACATGATACCTGTGTCTGTGTCTGTGTACGTGTGAGAGAGAGAGAGAAACACACAGACAGACTTACTACCTACACACTGCCAGACTGCCACTCTAGTGTGTGTGTGTGTGGGTGTTTGAGAGTGAGAAAGAGACAGACGCACGCACACACACACACACACACACACACACACACACACACACACACACACAAATACATGCAAAGGATATGCTGTAAATATGAAAATAATCAAATAGTCCACACATGTAGAAATGCTTGTGAAAATATTAGGTAGTATAAATATTGACAAAATAAAATCCATTTTATTTATTTACTTATTATTTGTATTATTTTATGTATATCATCACTCACTGAATTGTTACCTGTCCGTCCAAAAATGCTTTGGCAATGTTGTATATCATACAGTCATGCCAATAAAGCTTTTTTAATTGAAAAAAATAGAATTGATTGACAGACAGACAAACAAACTAATGTTTCTGATGTGTTTGGATGCATTGTTTTAACATGTTGATATGGAAAGATGATGCCATTGTTGCCTGCATCTGGTAAGTATGACTGGTGATGTATTCATTCAACACAATTAACACGGTCTAAGCTTTTCTCGTGTCTGATCCATTCACTGTTGGTGGCAAAATTTGAGCAAGCACACTTTGCATTTTCTCTGCGGAAATGCAGTCTAGTTCCTCTTCTTCCCTTTTCACCCAATCCGTGGCCCCCTACTCCTCCTAGGACTTTCGAGATAAAGTCACCGTTTGAACTCTGAGATGTCCAGGCCAATTTGAACGCGATGGCTTGTTCAAATTATTACAATATGTCGTTTCGTTTGTTCGGTATTCGCGTTTTTTGGACAAAATTTCGTTGCCATTGAAATGAATGGGTGGAACATTGGGGTGATGATGTCATAGTGCACCCCTCCACTCTAGCAGTTAGAGTGAGAGCAGCAAACAAAAGATTCGGGAATTTTTTTTTTTAAATCGCTCTTCCGGCCACAATTTCCAACATACACTAACAAATTATACATCAAAACGTAGGAAAATTTCTGCAGGCCTGAAAAATGTCAGTGTGGAAGAAAAGCGATTAAGTATTGAGACTCTAGGCCCCCTCAAGCGACAGGAGTGCAGCCCCACTGCCCCATAGACAGCCATTATAACAGAAGCAGAAAAGTTTGGGAAGAGAGCAGACGAAACTGCTGTATTTAAATCGCCACCCTGACCACATACTTTACTCTACAGGAAAAAAAATACATGTAGACAATCTCCAGAGTCTCCTCTCACTCACGGTACTTTTGTTTTTACCATAGCACCTACGGTCTCCGAGAAAATGGCAGTAGTTCGGACAGTGTCATTGAGCCACTCCCCCATTGGCAGCCATTATAACAGAAGCTGAGAGCTGAGAGGCCTTTTTGAAATCACCAGCCTGACCACATACTTGACAGTTCAAAAATAGAGTATACATAGGGACAATCAGCAGAGTCTCCCCTCTCTCATGGTATCTTTGTTTTTACCATAGGACCTACGGTCTGCGAGAAAATGGCAGTAGTTCGGACAGTGTCACTGACCCTCTCCCCCATAGGCAGCCATTTTAACAGGAGGTGACAGTTGAGAGGCCTTTTGAAATCGCCACCCTGACCACATACTTGACAGTACAAGAAAAAAAAATACATGGGGACGATCCCCAGAGTCTCCTCTCACTCAGGGTATTTTTGTTTTTACCATAGGACCTACGGTCTGCGAGAAAATGGCAGTAGGTCGGTCAGTGTGAATGAAGAATTCTTTGAATTCCTCTCTGTCAAACAGCGCTTGTGAGAGAGCAAGCAGTCAGGGGTGCATCGGTTTCCATAGAGACAGGCACACACGTGTGTGTGAGAGAGGGAGAGGGAGAGACTGACAGATATAACTGATTGTAACTGTCATTACAACGTTTGGATTTTAAACTACTTCAAACATTCTAGAATAGGATTCTATAGAACAGCCTTCACTGGTAGACAATGCAGGTGCTGCTGATGAGAGACTCAGATACAAACAAACTTACAAAAGCCCTGCAAGATAAAATATGCGCGCGCACACACAAGATTGACACGCACACGCACACACACACACGCACACACACACACACACACACACACACACACACACACACACACACACACACACGTCTGTTTCTCTCACTGGAAAAAATACAGCATCAGCGATTTAACAGGCTGGTAGAGACAAATTTCAGAGCGCTTCTTTAAACAATCTTAGATGATACCTGTGTGTGTTTGTGTGCGTGTGAGGAAGAGAGAGAAAGAAAGAGAGAGAGACACAGACAGACCTACTACCTACACTCTGCCAGACTGCCATTCTAGTGTGTGTGTTTTTGTGTGTGAGAGTGAGAAAGAGACAGACGCACACACATGCATTCATACACACACCCCACACACACATACATTCTCACACACACACACAAACACACACATACACGTCTGTTTCTCTCACGGGAAAAAATACAGCCTCAGCGATTTAATAGGCCGGTATAGACAAATTTCAGAGCGCTCCTTTAAACAATCTTACATGATACCTGTGTCTGTGTTTGTGTACGTGTGAGAGAGAGAGAGAAACACACAGACAGACTTACTACCTACACACAGCCAGACTGCCACTCTAGTGTGTGTGTGTGTGGGTGTTTGAGAGTGAGAAAGAGACAGACGCACACACACACACACACACACACACAAATACATGGAAAGGATATGCTGTAAATATGAAAATAATCAAATAATCCACACATGTAGAAATGCTTGTGAAAATATTAGGTAGTATAAATATTGACAAAATAAAATCCATTTTATTTATTTACTTATTATTTGTATTATTTTATGTATATCATCACTCACTGAATTGTTACCTGTCCGTCCAAAAATACTTTGGCAATGTTGTATATAATACACAGTCATGCCAATAAAGCTTTTTTAATTGAAAAAAATAGAATTGATTGACAGACAAACAAACGAATGTTTCTGATGTGTTTGGATGCATTGTTTTAACATGTTGATATGGAAAGATGATGCCATTGTTGCCTGCATCTGGTAAGTATGACTGGTGATGTATTCATTCAACACAATTAACATGGTCTAAGCTTTTCTCGTGTCTGATCCATTCACTGTTGGTGGCAAAATTTGAGCAAGCACACATTGCATTTTCTCTGCGGAAATGCAGTCTTGTTCCTCTTCTTCCCTTTTCACCCAATCCGTGGCCCCCTACTCCTCCTAGGACTTTCGAGATAGAGACACCGTTCGAACTCTGAGATGTCCAGGCCAATTTGAACGTGATGGCTTGTTCAAATTATTACAATATGTCGTTTTGTTTGTTCGGTATTCGCGTTTTTTGGACAAAATTTCGTTGCCATTGAAATGAATGGGTGGAACATTGGGGTGATGATGTCATAGTGCACCCCTCCACTCTAGGAGTTAAAGTGAGAGCAGCAGACAAAAGATTCGGGAATTTTTTTTTAAAATCGCTCTGCCGGCCACAATTTCCAACATACACAAACAAATTATACATCAAAACGTAGGAAAATTTCTGCAGGCCTGAAAAATGTCAGTGTGGAAGAAAAGCGATTAAGTATTGAGACTCTAGGCCCCCTCAAGCGACAGGAGTGCAGCCCCACTGCCCCATAGACAGCCATTATGACAGAAGCAGAAAAGTTTGGGAAGAGAGCAGACGAAACTGCTGTATTTAAATCGCCACCCTGACCACATACTTTACTCTACAGGAAAAAAAATACATGTGGACGATCTTCAGAGTCTCCTCTCACTCACGGTACTTTTGTTTTTACCATAGCACCGACGGTCTCCAAGAAAATGGCAGTAGTTCGGACAGTGTCATTGAGCCACTCCCCCATTGGCAGCCATTATAACAGGAGCTGAGAGCTGAGAGGCCTTTTTGAAATCGCCAGCCTGACCACATAATTGACAGTACAAAAATAAAATATACATGGGGACAATCAGCAGAGTCTCCCCTTGTTAAAGGAATTTTTGTTTTATATTCCCAGTATTACCTTCCCAAGAGAAAACTCAAGACGACTCCGGAAAAAAATCAGTCGGAGGCAGAGAAGTTAATATCCAAGCCAAAGTCCGTTTACTTTTTTGCAAAAAAGGATCCCCACATACAGAAGTTCAGGTCAAGATGGAGGATAAAGAGTTAGAAAGTGCTCTGGTATTTGTAGGAATACTCCATGGCGTTCTCCCCCCGTGCTGATTTACACATCATACAGTTTTTCTGGAATCCTCGCCGTCTCACGTACACATCCGTTAGGGAGGAGAGCACCTGTCTCCTCTATCAGCCCTGGCTCCAGCTTATCTTGCCATGGATTCCGGCGCTTTCTGTAAACACATAAACTTAGAGAAAGAGAAAAACATCTTGCCCTTGGTACAGACATTCAAGGCTCCATGACTTAGATAGGCTATATGTCATGATACACTAGTACGGTTATGCAGGCCCCTGCTAAATCAGAAATATATAAGCACACACACACACACTGGGCCTATGAACTGGAACAGAATATGAGCAAGCAAGGATAATTAATTAATAAATCAAATAAGCAATCTCAATCAAATGGAATCAATCAAATAAGCAGTCTAATGGATCAATAAGCAATCAAATGGAATCAAATAAGCATTTAATAATGATTAAATGAATCAAAAATAAAAATGTTTCCACATTTCCCCCCTTATTATAATTGATTATCCGCCAGCATGCCACTTCTCTCGATTTTCAGCATGTGCTTCATTAACGGGGAAAATATGTCATCATTATTCTCCGTTCTTTAGTTCAAACAAATCACCCAATTCAATCACATCGTCATATGAATTCTTCAGCTCCTCGGGCAGAGAATTCATCTCGTTCCTGTCCTGCAACAGAAACATCTGATACTGTGGAGTTGCACTCAACACCCTTGATATCATTCCTTTAATTATGGGAATTCCACAGCAACTGCAAAAGAGCAGTACTGCGAGTCCCCCTGCTATAAGACTCATTACAGATGTAATTCCTGCTTTCCAACCCCCAGACAGAAGCCAATCCCACCAAGAATTTGTCACTACTGGTGCAAGGTCTCGCTGTTGTGCATCAGATATGTCTTTCAATCGTTGCAAGGCTTGATCTATCGCCCCTTCAGTCTCATCATTAGCGGGTATATAGGTACAACATGCGGGGCCAACAAGCTGGCAAACCCCGCCCTGTGCTGCTGTCAATAGATCTAATACCATTCGATTCTGTAATGTCATTAATCGTAGGGCAGTCAGCTCCTCTTTTACACTACCTGTGACATTAGGGGTTTCATTCACAAGTGCATTAAACGGTAATTCACAGAGTCCAGTCGCAGCATTGTCTGTCCAACTCCAAATTGCGGGAACAGAGAAAAGAGAACTTTGTTCCCTATCGTCCATAAACTTTGATCAACTGGGACATTATTTCCCCATGTTGGCTCCTTCAATGCTGCGTCTCGCTTCCGTCGTGTAACATTTTTGTCTGCACTCACAATGTAAGTGTGATCATTCAATTGTACAAAAGCACACACTTCCCCCCACTTTGGTGGTAATGCCACATATATACGGTGTCCACACAGCCAATACCAACCATCCACAGCTCTCGTCCCATTCCAGTGAGGTGCCCATGGATGACATAATGTCCCATTCGGACTGTCTTCCCTGCCGGTGAACCAAGATGTTTCCGTTATTGAAGGATACCCACAGAAAATTAATAGTTTCCCCTGGCATCCCTGCGTCATCCCCACAAACTCTGTGCCATTCCCTTTGACACATCGCCAAAACTTTTTATCTGCACTATAATGGACTACCATCAGTGGGACGTCAGAATTCAACTTACCCAACTTCAGATATCCATCCCTGTCAGTGCAGTATTTTAGTCCAGAATCCATTACCATGTTAATTGGGGGCAAACTGGGATCCATTGAAACTAATCCACTGCGAGCAGTGGACACTGCCATGGCACATTTGATTGTGCTGTTCACACTCATTGTGGGTGCCGCAACTTGTATCACCTCTACTCTGGGTGTAGATATGGAGGCTGGTAGGTGTGTGCACACATAACAATCAGAACGGTTCGCAGCATGCGCTGACCTGTTAGCATATCTCCACCAGGAATTATACTCAGCAACAAAAGTTTCTGTGACACCATTTATGTGTATGTTATAAATGACACGCAAAGATCTCAATGCAATCAATAAGTTTATTTAACAGGAGAAACACTGACTTTTCAGTGCCAACGTCACTCAAAACGAAAAATGTCATTTTCATGCGTCATGAAGCACTTGTCTGACGTCTAACCAATTGTGACCTTCACACTTCAATACCGGGTGTGACTTCCTCGTGCCATGATGCAAGCAACGCATCTCCGGCGCATGGACCGAATCAGATGTGCCAGAAATTGCTGTGGGATGTCATTCCAAATCTGACGTAGACGTTGTCGCAATTCCTGGAGTGTAGCTGGCGGGTTATCCAACCGCCGCAAACGTTGATCCATCTCGTCCCAAAGATGCTCGATTGGGGACATGTCTGGGGATCTGGCTGGCCATGGCAGGACACTGACATGTTGTTGCATCAGATACTGCTGTACAATCCTTGCAACGTGTGGTCTGGCGTTATCATGTTGCAGCGTTATTCCGGGACCATGTTGCATCAAAAACGGTACCACCAATGGCCGTAGCACTTCATCGCGATATCTTTGACCTGTCAGATTTCCATCAATAACAAGCAAATCTGTTCTGTTTCTAGCCGTGATCCCTCCCCAAATCATGACACTACCACCACCAAAACGATCAAATTCCTGAACACAGTTGTTGGCATAACGTTCTCCACGTCGACGGTATACACGTAAACGACCATCACATCGGTTAAGCATGAATCTTGATTCATCAGTGAAGAGTACAAGATCCCACTGACGTTGGATCCACCGTCAATGTTGTTGTGCCCACTGTAGACGCAGTCGTCGGTGTTGTACTGTGAGTATTGGACGTCTTGCTGGCCGACGTGAGACAATGCCAAAATGACGGAGACGGCGACGGATTGTCTGTGCAGACAGTCGCCTCAAACCAGCTATCGTTCTTGCAGTTATGGTTGCAGGTTGGAATCGATTTCGGAGATGGGTTGTTCGAATCCAGTTGTCCTGTCTGGGAGTGGTTACTCGTGGACGGCCGCTGCGAGGACGGTCTCTGACATGTCTTGTCTGCTGATGACGCTGCCATAAGTTCCAAATGGTGTTTCGGTGGACATTCAGGCGATGAGCAACTTCCCTCTGCGAGGTTCCGGATTCAATCATCCCAATGGCCCTCCACCGATCATTTTCAGACAGTCTTGGCATTTAGAGGGTAGAGTTCCTGATCCGAAATGGCTGTGTTTTCGATAAGTGATGCTTCCGTCGTTCATCAGGCACAATGTGAACATTCCAAAAATTCTCCTCTTTTATTGCCATCCACAAGCATGATTTACGCACATTTTCACGTGCAAAGTCATTTTCTCGCATTTTCATGATTTCCATTTCAATGTTGTGTTTACGTGTACTGTTTCAGTCTGATATCACCATGTATGACAATTTCATAATTGCGTTATGAAAAATAATTAACAATATTGGTGTCACAGAAACTTTTGTTGCTGAGTGTAGTAGCATACACATGTGAGGGATTGTCCGCTTGAGGAAGGTGATTTTCCTCCCCCACAAATCTCCTTCCTCTGGGGGAGGTCAATCTCCAGCCTGTATTCACAGCACACATGTTCAAAATAAGCAGACACAGGGAGAGGTAAGCCATTTTATTGAACCCTTTTTTTTTTTTTAATGAACAAGTCCGGATTTTCTACTGACTTGGAGCGTAACCAAACTCTTCACCGGGTTTGAGACGGACGAGCTCTATATGCCACGCCCCCCTTTGTAACCGGACTCCCTTCAAGTCTATCCTGACTCACCCAGATGTACCTATACACCCACTGGAGGAGGAGACACCACCTTACAATGTGACTGATGTATCCACGTCTCCCTCTCCTGGATTTTTACTGCAGTCCGTGTGGTCAGGAGCACTTGATATGGACCCTTCCACTCCGGCTCACTCCACCTCCGCTTTTTCCCGACACTCCGCACCAGGATCCAATCTCCAGGCTTTATCTCACCCGGCGGCAATTCTGCCACTGATCTAGGAGGAAGCACATTTCGAATCTCATTTTTGTTAGTCAACATTCTGTTCATATACTCTGCCAGAGTTGCTTCTTCTACTTGTGTTCTCTGCAATAAATGTGGTAACTCAAAAGGTTTCCCATGTACTATTTCGTAGGGTGATAACCCCAATTTCCGCTGTGGTGTTATTCTCATACTGGTTAATGCTAATGGCAGACACGCTACCCAGTTACATTTAGTTTCTGCCATGGCTTTGCGCATCTTTGCTTTTAAGGTCCCGTTAGTCCTTTCCACCAACCCTGCTGATTGTGGATGATACGCACAATGTTTTTTCAATTCTATTCCCAATTTTGCTCCTAATCGAGTCAATACTTCATTCCTAAATTCTGGACCATTGTCGCTATATAATGCTTTTGGAATTCCCCACCTAGGAATAATTTCCCTACTCAAAACTTTAGCCACTGTAATCGCGTCTACAGCTGTGGCTGGGAAGGCCTCTACCCACCTGGAAAAGAGTCATACCAACACCAACACATATCTTTTCCCTTCACATGGTGTTAAGTGTATGAAATCCATCATCCATGTATGAAATGGCTCGGGGGGAACAGGAATTGCCCCCTTCTGTGGTACCACACCTCCCCGTGCATTATAACTTTGTCATGTTGGGCATTTCTTTGAAAAATTTCTAAGATAAGTAGAAAGTCCAATGGTATAATAACTCTGGTTTATTAACCCCTCCATCCCTCCTCTTGATGCATGGCACTGCCCATGCACCAAAACAGCAGCAACGTGAAAAAGGGACTTAGGTAGTATAAGTTTACCATTGGGCCCCATCCATCCTTCATCAGTATGTTTTGCCCCATGCGATGTCCACTGACGCTTTTCTTGTGGGGGAGCAACATCTTGTTCTGCTCGTAGGAGATCACGTGAGATCGAGTCATCAGATTGGTGTATTAGCCCCACAAGAGTGTGTTTGGCTGCTGCTTTTGCCTCTTTGTCTGCAAAAGCATTAGCCAGACTGATTGGGTCAGTATTTTTAGTATGCGCTTGTACTTTGATGATTGCCAATTCTTGAGGTAGTTGCAGTGTTTGTAGCAGCTGTAAAATAAGCTGGGCATGGGTAATAGGTTTCCCTGTTGAGGTAACCATGCCTCGATTGCGCCACTGACCAGCAAAAACATGACAGGTGGAATGTGCATACTGGAAGTGTGTGTAAATGTTTGCACGCCGTCCTTTAGCGAGCTGGCATGCTTTAGAGAGGGCTATTAATTCTGCAGCTTGAGCAGAATAAACAGACGGTGAAGGCCCACTATCAACGCAGGTGTAATAAGTACAAACAGCATTGCCAACACAGAGATTGCCTTTATCATCTCGTGATGCAGAACCATCAACAAAAAATTCAATGTCAGGGTCTGTAAGAGGGGTGTCCTTGAGGCCAGGACGAGCTGCTGTGTTGTACACGACTTCTTGTAAACAATCATGTGCCTCGCCTTCCTCTTCTGTAGGAAGGAGTGTAGCAGGATTTAATGTGTTACATCGCTGAATGTTTAAATTTGGGGCACTAAGTAAAGTCGCCATGCAAGACAGTTGCCGAGCTGGTGACATATAAGAGTGCTTTGCCTGCAAAAGAAGCACTGCAACAGCAAGTGGCACATAAAGGGTCAAATCAGTGTACAAAACTACTGACATAGAAGCACGCACTGCAAGCGCTGCTGCCTCCACAGCACAGAGACACACAGGATAGGCACTCGCCACTGTATCAAGGAGTTGAGAATAGTAAGCAACTGGTGCCTTCTTCCCTCCAAAATCTTGTGTGAGGACAGATGTCATAAAGACTCATTTAATGTCTATGAATTGGTGGAATGGTTTAGAATGATCTGGCAGTCGTAATGTGGCAGCAATTCGCAGGGCCGTTTTAAGGGTAATCAATGACTGCTCTCCCTCCTCTGTCCAAACAATGATATCAGACGCTGCCATAGGGGTCGCATAAATCAGATCCAGCAATGGCTGTGTAATCTGAGCATAATCCAGAATCCAACTCCGACAAAAATTTGCAGTTCCCAAAAGTGACATCATATCCCTCTTAGTTCTAGGTTTCGGCATTTGAGCTATCGCAAACTGTCGCTCAGGCAGAATAGTTTTTCCTGCATTGGAAATATTATGGCCCAAATATTGTACCGTGTCCTGCCACATTTGTAACTTGCTTTCATTTACCTTATGGCCTTGTGATGCCAAGAATTGTAAGCATGCTAAGGTATCTAGTTTGCATTGTTCTATAGTACGTGAGCAGATCAATATGTCATCCACATATAATATAATTTGACTGCCATCAGGGGGAGTAAATTTTGCCATGTTCGCCTCCATGGCGTGCGTAAATATTGCTGGCGACTCCACATACCCTTGCGGACAGCGCGTATAAGTATATCTTTTGCGCTGGAACGTGAACGCGAACCAAAACTGCGACTCTGGGTGAATGGGCACAGAGAAAAATGCATTTGCCAAATCAATCACGGAGAAATAGGCCGATTTAGGTCACATATCATTCAAAATTGTATTAGGATCCGGTGTGACCGGAGCCCTCGGAATTACTGCTGCATTTACCGCTTGTAAATCTTGCACAAGCCTCCACTCCCCGTCCGCTTTACGAACTGGAAATAGCGGAGTATTGCATGGGGAATCTGGGCACGGCACCATTACTCCTTTATCAATTAGTTCATATATAACTGGTTCAATGCCTTTTTCCGCTTCAGGTTTCAAAGGGTACTGGCGTTGATATGGACGAAAGGTTCTTTTTGGTACAATTTTTACCATCGCTACATCCCGAATTAATCCAATGTCATTTTTACCGATCGTCCATGAAGTATCAGGCACTTTATTTAACAAGTCCTCCTGGTCCACAGTGAGGAACAATTTTTCTCACATGGGGGTGTTCAAATCAGCCTCCCGACAGACTCGCGTCCCGTGTAAGCTCCACTGTAGTGGAATTGCAGTGATCTTAATTTTTTTTGAAAACATTGTAACTGGTGTATCACAAATTTGTTCCCAGTCTCGCACTCTGTGCGCATGATATAGCCTACCACCATCCCTGCATCTTTCCATTCTTTGGTCGGAACTTTTCCCAGCGAAAGGTGGGGCGGCGTAAGGTTCCTGTACTGAAACCAGTCTTCTGACGACAATTGCAATGAGACTGCTGCCAATTCGTCAGTATGATAAAGCCAGAGGGCTGTGGCAGCAGTCGGGGTACCCAATTTAAATTTAGATTCGTATTCTGGGGCTATACCCCGCACTCCCCGATAGTACATTGTACAATGAGCAGCGGCCGCATCCAGTAGTTCTAATTTTGGAACATTTTTTGACACCATTTCCAACATTTCTGTGATCGGTTTGCGAGGGGACGAATCAGCAAACTGCAATGCATAGTAGATTGACGGAGGTCCGGTTCCCAGAACCACCAATTGATTCCCCGCAATCTCACCCTGTTCGTTTCCTTCGAACACGCGCATTGCCTCCCACGAAGTAGGACCTATAGGAACCACCCCGAGCCCCAGTTTAGACATTATGTCCCTCCCTAGGAGGTTTACTGGGCACTGTGTGGACACTATCACCGGGCAGCTTGTTGCAATCCCCTCAGGATCCTCAAATTTGAGTACCTCAGTTACTGGATGCTATTCGGTTGCCCCATTCGCGGAATGAGTTTGAACTATGTTCGCACTAAGACGATGTGGTAAAGTCGCATCTATTTTCGGATGACAGTTCGACATGCCCCAGTATCACACAGAAAGGAAATTGGTGTGCCATTGACAATCAAGAGTTTTCCAAGCACTCGTTGGTGCTGCCATTAATGCAAACAACTTAGTCTCATCATAGGGCAATGGCTCCCCAGATGTTAATTCTTCCCCCAGGGCGGTTAGTCATTCCGAATTGTTCCCTTGTTTTTGCGGCTGAGCTCGATTTCGACAATTTAGGGCAGGATGTCCTGGCTTCCCACAAACGTAACAAGCTTTATTTGGGCACCCCCGATCGAAATAATGTCTTTCCCGCAGACATAACAAGCTCTGTTCCCCTCGGGTACCCCATTGTCCCCACGGTTTCCCCCGCGACCGCCCTCATTCCCTCTACTTCTCCCGCGGCTACGCCCCACTTTGTGTGTTTCCTCACTGTAGTACAGCGGTGTTCCTCCCTTATTTTTACGCAATTCCCTTTCAAAATTCAGGGCATGGTCTTTTACGGGTTGAAAAGCTCCCGTTTGCCAAGTCAACAAATGTCGTTTCACTAATTTTGAGATTTCCGGGCGCAATCCGGATAGAAAGGCAATCTTTAATTGCTGGGCATATGGACCATTGTCATCCCAAGGATTCGGTGTGTCCATGCCACTGTTTGCTGCAAAAATCGGTTGCAGTCGTTCCAAATATTCGAGGCAAGATTCCTCCTTGCCCTGTCTACAATCAGAAATGCGCGCATAATTACAATGCCCATGGAAGAAATCACGAATGCGCCCGAGCAGAGCCATCAGAGGTCCCCAATACACATCACTTGTTACCGCATCCGCACTCCCCGGTTTTGCCTGCCACAAATGTCCCGCTATATCTGTGGCAACAGCGTCTCCTGTATTTGTACCCTATTACAGTCCAATTCCCAACAACTTGACACCAATGTTGCTTTAACAACATACGCAAACAACGTTCAATTTCAACAGCTTCCAAACGATAACTTGTAATAAACGGCTCAAACCAAGCACGGAATGCTTCGAACCCCTTCTGTGGATTCGGACATCCTTCCATCGCCGCACGCATATCAGAAAACTTTGGGTACAGAGCAGACAGACTCGTCTTTTTTAAATCTTTTTAAAATTATTATTATCATTATTTACACTTTAGTGGGGCCAATGTTGAAATGATCTTTTAGAAAAGCTGTGTGATTAAAAACTACTGAATGAAAATGCCCCGAAATGGGCCACCTCCTCACGCACTTCCGACCTCTCTTCCTTTGTCACGTGAACACGCGCGCAGTGTATATAGATGCGCTGCAGGAGCATAACAGCTGAGCGACTGGAAGCCACAGTCTTGTGCCCCACCAGCCAGGTAACACACAGATCAAGTGAAATCGTACAGTTTGCCCTCAAAGCCCAACCTGTAATCATTTTGTTGTGCAGTAACATGTCTCATACACAGTGACGGTCCGTCGGCAGAAACACAGGGCCAGCAATAACCTCACCTTTCACTTCTTAATGACAGACACCTCTCGCAGTTTACCTCCCCGATTAGCAACCGTTGCTCAAAACTGATTGGAGGAACCAACGAGAATCTAACTTGTTTTTGAAAGCCGTGTTTTACATTGCACTACGAAATTATACGGCGTTTAACTTACTTCCGCACACCAATGGCTATGGAAAAAATATCAATAGCCTACGTCTTTATAATTTCTGAATTTGCGTAAATTAATTTGCGACGTTCATTGAGCAATTAGCCATGAGAATTCGTTCTATATACTCTGAATGTGACAGCTACAGTGTATAGTAGCACAGCTGAGTGAAGACGAATATAATTGCTGTGAAGTCCGCGAAAGTTTCGGATTTTTTACAGATTGTCATCCTTGCGGATTCACATCAATTATATCAATATAGCCAACTGGCAATCGCTTTGTAATGAGCATTCCTTAATCATTACGTGTCACGCATTGGTGGTGGCTATTCTGTTAATTAACTGTTTGACTGTTGATCAATTAAACCTGATCGCAAACAGTTTGAGAGCAATTATCTGGGAAAGGGTGATGTAACTGAAGGCCTTCCTGGCATCTGACGGTATGCCACTGCTCATACAACACCAAACAACTGAGCATTTTTTTGCCGACTGGTCACCTGATTAGCTAGTTAAATGCTATAGCCCAAACAATGATAGATAATGTGAGGACGACCACCACAAACAATGTCGGTTGACTTTGCAAATCTATCTGTTAAGCTGTAGGTTTTGTTAGGCAACATAAATGAACACATAAAGAAGAATCAGGCAGTTCCCCATTGCCTGAGAAAAATATCCCCTCAAAGGCTACCCATGTGCCTTCTTGTGATGAATGACAGTAGTCATGAATTGCATTGAACATGTGCGTGTAATGTTTATTTTATTTTTTTAATCTCACACTATAATAAGATGTTCCACGTGTGCGAAAAAGTGCCCTCCACCTCCCCCCTGAGCACTTGCCCCCTATAACGTCTGTGCACGCCACTGCATATTGTCATAATAAAATCCATTTTATTTATTTATTTATTTATTTACTTATGATTTGAAATATTTTCTGTATATAATCACTCACTGAATTGTTACCTGTCTGTCCAAAAATGCTTTGGCAATATTGTATATAATGCAGTAATGCCAATAAATCTTTTTTAATTGAAAAAAATACAATTGATTGACAAACAGACAAACAAACTAATGTTTCTGATGTGTTTGGATGCATTGTTTTAACATTTTGATATGGAAAGATGATGCCATTGTTGCCTGCATCTGGTAAGTATGACTGGTGATGTATTCATTCAACATTCATTAATATGGTCTAAGCTTTTCTCATGTCTGATCCATTCACTGTTGGTGGCAAAATTTGAGCAAAGCAATGTCATGCACTCCTCCACTCTAGGCATTAGAGTGAGAGCAGCAGACAAAAGATTCGGGAAATTGTTTTTTAAAATCACTCTTCCGGTCACAATTTCAAACGTACACTAACAAATTATACATCAAAACGTAGGAAAATTTGTGCAGGCCTGAAAAATGTCAGAGTGGAAGAAAAGCGATTAAGTGTTGAGACTCTAGGCACCCACAAGCGACAGGAGTGCAGCCCCACTGCCCCATAGACAGCCATTATAACACAAGCAGAAAAGTTTGGGAAGAGAGCAGATGAAACTGCTGTTTTTAAATCGCCACTGTTATGGCCCCAATTTGTTATTACATTTATAACACAACAGCAACAGCAAGGGATGACAAACACAGTTTTAACAACTAAAACACATTTAATTTTGAACAAAGACAAAGACTAATAACAACCTACAACTAAAGACCAAGATTGATAAATAAGAAAAAACAGAAATAATTACAGTCCCTTTTTGGTGGGGTGGCTTGGTGATGTCCTGGATGATGAAAATGCTCAAACACAGGCAAAGAAATCCACAAAAGAAACGTCACAGGTCTTGAACAGAATGGCAGGTCTGGTCATCTTCTTGCAATTTCTCCTACTACTTTACTGTCTCAATTCTTTTCCTTATATACTCTTTTGCAGACCCCACCCACATTTAGACCTCTTTTTTTTTAATTTTCTGAGACTTGCCCCAGACATGTCCAGGACATGTCTAAACATGACTCCAGTCTGAGCTTAACAAAAAAAGGTAAATACTGCCATCTAGTGGCCTATATTCACATTACACCTCCATTCCAAAAGGGAAAAATTTTGACTCATAAAGGCAAAATTTTTCTTTTCAATACAAAATGGTTAAGTGAACACTTGTCTATATATACATATCATACAATATTCAAACACATGATATACACATTCAAACACGGGATAAGCAATCAGCAATTACATTGTCTGTACCCTTCACATGCTTAATTTCCAAGTCAAACTCCTGTAAAATCAAATTCCAATTCAACAATCTCCGATTCTTGTTTTTCATCTTACTCAAAAACATTAACGGATTGTGGTCAGTGTACACAATCATTGGCTTTTGTCCTGTACAAACATAAACCTCAAAGTGTTGTAAAGAAAGGACCAGAGCCAACAGTTCCTTCTCTATTGTGGAATAGTTCCTTTGGTGGCGATTGAACTTCCTGGAGAAGTATGCCACGGGATGCTCAATGTCATCAGAGTCACTTCTCTGTAGGAGCACAGATCCACAAGCTTGGTCGCTAGCATCGACCGCGATGGAGAACGGTTTGTTGAAGTCAGGAGATTTGAGCACGGGGAAGTGACACAGCAGAGACTTCAGGCGATCGAAGGCTCTCTGGCATGCATCATCCCAGGTGAACTTTACGCCTTTCTTCAGTTGGTTAGTTAGACTGAGAGCAATCTCAGCAAAGTTCTTGCAGAACTTGCGGTAGTACCCGATCATTCCAAGGAAGCGGCGCAAAGCTTTTTTGTTGTCAGGAACTGGAAAGTCCATGATGGCTTGGACTTTAGCATTTATGGGTGCCACCTTACCCTGGCCTGTGACGTAGCCAAGATAGGTGACAGTAGCACAACCAAAGTCACTCTTGCTCAGGTTAACAGTCAGGTTAGCCTGGGTCAGGTGCTGGAACAACGTCTCTACATCTTTCAGATGTTCTTCCCAGGAGTCACTCCATGTGATCAGGTCATCTATGTATGCACCCGTGTGTGGCAATCCGGCGATTGTAGACTGTATCATCCTTTGGAACGTGGCTGGGGCATTTTTCATGCCAAAGGGTAGGACTTCATACTGGTACAATCCAGATGGTGTGGCAAAAGCAGAGATGCTCTTGGCCCTCTCAGTTAAAGGCACACACCAATAACCCTTCAATAAATCAATCTTGGTCAGAAACTTTGCTTGCCCTACACTATCAATACAATCATCAATCCTAGGTATTGGAAACACATCAGTTCTAGTTACAGCATTGACTTTGCGATAATCTGTACAGAATCTAGTACTTCCATCAGGTTTTGGAACTAGCACACAGGGTGAACTCCAATCGGAATTGGAGGGTCTGATAATATCATGTTTTAACATGTACTCAACCTCTTTCTCAGCAATCTTTCTGTTTTCAGGATTCATCCGGTATGGATGCTGTTTTATTGGTTTGGCATCACCAACATCTACATCATGAGAGGCTATAGTAACTCTCTTTGGAACATCAGGAAACAAATCCTCATATTTCTTGATCAACCTTTCAAACTGATCTCTCTGTGAGGGTTCTAAGTGCTGGAGTTTTACATCAAGATTTTGCAACACTTCAGTGTTTGACAATTTACATGAAAGAACTTCAGCTTTAATTCTTGGTTCATCATCTTGAAACTCCCCCTCATCTTCACACATCTCGGCCATAGGAGAATCTGAAGTGACAGCTGCAACCCCAGCATTTCTGTCATGATAAGGCTTCAGCATGTTAATGTGACACAATTGTTTTGGTTTTCTCCTATCTGGAGTCTTCACAATGTAATTGAGATCATTGAGTTTAGTCAGAATTTCAGAAGGACCATGAAATCTAGCCTGCAATGGATTGGATTGCAAGGGAAACAACACAAGGACCTTGTCTCCTGGTTTAAACTCACGGCTTCTAGCCTTATGATCATACCAAGTTTTCATTTTTCCCTGACTTGATTTCAAGTTCTCTTTGGCAAGGTCACAAGCTGCACGCTATCTTTCCTTGAACTTGCTAACATAGTCTAACAGACTGATATGCGGCTCTTTCTCTTGCCATTGTTCACTCAATAATAGCAAAGGTCCTCTCACTTCATGACCAAACACTAGCTCAAATGGACTGAATCCAGTAGACTCCTGCACTGCTTCTCTAGCTGCAAACAACAGCAAATGAACCCCTTCATCCCAGTCTTTCTCATGGTCATAACAATAAGTCCTCATCATTGTCTTGAGAGTGGAATGAAACCGCTTTAAGGCACCCTGACTTTCTGGATGATAGGCACTAGAAAGAATTTGTTTTGCACCTAGTTCATACACAACCTGCTGAAACAATCCTGAAGTGAAATTGCTACCTTGGTCTGACTGAATTTCCCTGGGAAGACCAAACAACGTGAAGAACTTTATCAAAGCCTTCGAGATTGCAGTTGCCTTGATGTTACGTAGAGGTATGGCTTCGGGGAATCTGCTAGATGCACACATGATTGTCAACAAGTACTGATTTCCAGATCTAGTCTTGGGTAATGGACCAACGCAATCAACAATGACCCTAGAGAATGGCTCCCCAAATGCTGGGATAGGCTGCAATGGAGCTACAGGTGGGTCTAACTGGTGTTTTCCAACTACCTGACAAGTGTGACAGGTTTTGCAAAAGTTGGAAACGTCTTTCCGAAGCCCAGGCCAAAAGAAGTGTTTCATGATCTTATCAACAGTCTTGTTAACACCAAGATGACCTCCTAAAGGTAAACTATGAGCCATTGTTAAGATCTCATTCCTATAGACCTTCGGAACAACAATTTGCCTGACCACTGCCCAATCTGCATTGGCAGGGATATCAGGAGGGCGCCACTTCCGCATCAACACACCATCCTTGAGATAATACCCAACTGGAACTGCATCCATTTCTTTTTCAGGAAGGGCTCTCCTCTTTAGTACACCAATTTCAGGATCATTAGTTTGCTCCTCAATCAACCGCTTTCTGGACAGAGACAAGTCTCCAGACACATCAGAATCACCAGACCCATCCGGCTGGCTGAATAGAGAACTGATAAAAGTATCTGATAAGTCCTCAAACGGAGAAACCATAGTAGGCCAGTCAGAGTCATGAGGCGAACCACCTGAGTCCTGACTATTCAATTTACTGGACGGCACCACAACATCATCTTCTTTAGCCTTCTTGGCCATAGCACGAGTCACTGCGCAAGAAGGATACAGAGATGGGTCCTCATCCCCATTTTCAGTGCTCGGCTGTGAAGTAAGATGTACAGGGGGAACTACTTTGCCCCCAGCCAGGTCATTGCCTAGCAACAGAGAAACACCCTTTATAGGTAGACTTGACATAAGTCCCACCTTTACCTGTCCTGTAACTAAATCTGACTTCAAGAATATAGAGCGCAGGGGTACAGATACAGTCCTCCCTTCAATACCTTGTACAAGTATGAAATCCCCTGAAGCGGTCTCATCACGTAACTCCAAGGAGTCCATCAACAAAAGTGACTGAGAAGCTCCGGTATCCCTTAGGATATATATGGGGACAGGAGTAGTATGCTCATTCAGAGCCACAAATCCCTCTGACACAAAAGGAAGAAATTCCTCCCTCACAAAGTCAGCTGTATTAGGCTTTTTAGCCCCACAAGAAGCAGGCAATTTAGCAGATTGGTTATCTACTACAGGGGTTTCTAACCTTGTTTTCACAAAGGCATTTGGTTTGGTATCCTTTTCTTTTTCTTTCTTAGCTTTAAGGAACCAACAGTGAGTTGTAACATGACCAGATTTCTTGCAATAACTGCAAACTAGACCACTTTTGTCACTGTCAGCTTTCACACTTTGATCAGACCTGTTACTGGATTTCTGAGCACCATCACCAGATTTGTCTTTGTCTTTGGGTGAGGAATCTTGGGTATCACCGTAACCCTTTTTCTGAAATTGGGACCATTTATTGTTACTGCTAGACTGAAATTTGGACTTATGAGTGAGAACATATTCATCTGCAAATTTGGCAGCTGATTGCAAGTTCAGTGCTTGCTTCTCATTAAGGTAGGTCTTAACATCATCCTTAACACAGTTCTTGAATTCTTCAACTAACACCATCTCTTTCAGTGAGTTGAAATCATCCTTGACCTCCATAGAAGTACACCAGCGCTCAAAGCAAACCTGCTTCTCATTAGCAAATTCAACATAAGTCTGATTTTCAGATTTCTTCAGACCTCTGAATTTCTGTCGGTAAGCCTCTGGAACCAACTCATAAGCTCTCAAAATAATCTTTTTGACAACCTCATAATCAGAGGAATCATCTGCAGACAAAGCCGAATAGGCTTGTTGAGCTTCACCCTTGAGGACAGTTTGCAACATCAGAGGCCAGTGTTCCTTTGGCCACTGGCAACTCTTTGCTACCTTTTCAAAACACTGGAAATAGTTGTCAACATCCTTTTCTGAAAATGGAGGCACCAGTTTTACCTCCTGACTGGCACAAAATTTATTTTTAGTTTCAATTTTAATTTTTAGTTGCTCCATTTGGAGTCTTTCTTCTCTATCGAATTTCTCTAATTCAAAATCTCTCTGTCTCTGTCTCTCTCTTTCTGCTCTTTCCTCTTTCTCTCTCTCAAATTCTCTTTGTTTTTCTTCTCTTGCTAATTTTTCTAACTCAAACTGCCTTTGTTTTTCTTTTTCTTCCCTCTCAAATTCTCTTTGTTTTTCTTTTTCCTCCCTTTCTTTTTCTCTTTCCTCCCTTTCAATCTCTAGCATTTTTTATTTAAGTTCCATTTCTATATTTGGATTTTCCACTGGAAACTGTTACAGATCTCCTGGTGCAAACACATTTTCATCAATGTAATATTCAACTATCTCTCTAGCCAGTCTTGCTTTTCGCATGGCTGGTTTTACCTCTGTCAGCTCCAACTGTCTGCAAATTTCTAGCAGTTCTGTCTTTTTAAAAGACTTCAAAACCCCTACGGTTGGTGATGCCAAGAAATCATCCATTGCTGTTGTCAATATATATCTAGGAAAATTCACAAAAACAATTTCACAATTTGGAATGTTAGATTTTCAATAAATTACTCACACAATGGTCTATCCCGGACCTTGAGCCCCCAATTTGTTATGGCCCCAATTTGTTATTACATTTATAACACAACAGCAACAGCAAGGGATGACAAACACAGTTTTAACAACTAAAACACATTTAATTTTTAACAAAGACAAAGACTAATAACAACCTACAACTAAAGACCAAGATTGATAAATAAGAAAAAACAGAAATAATTACAGTCCCTTTTTGGTGGGGTGGCTTGGTGATGTCCTGGATGATGAAAATGCTCAAACACAGGCAAAGAAATCCACAAAAGAAACGTCACAGGTCTTGAACAGAATGGCAGGTCTGGTCATCTTCTTGCAATTTCTCCTACTACTTTACTGTCTCAATTCTTTTCCTTATATACTCTTTTGCAGACCCCACCCACATTTAGACCTCTTTTTTTTTAATTTTCTGAGACTTGCCCCAGACATGTCCAGGACATGTCTAAACATGACTCCAGTCTGAGCTTAACAAAAAAAGGTAAATACTGCCATCTAGTGGCCTATATTCACATTACACCACCCTGACCACATACTTTACTCTACAAGAAAAAAAGTACATGTGGACGATCCCCAGAGTCTTTTCTCACTCATGGTACTTTTGTTTTTACCATAGCACCTACGGTCTCCGAGAAAATGGCAGTCGTTCGGACAGTGTGAATGAAGAATTCTTTGAATTCCTCTCTGTCAAACAGCGCTTGTGAGAGAGCAGGCAGTCAGGGGTGCATTGGTTTCCATAGAGACAGGCACACGTGTGTGTGTGTGTGTGAGAGAGGGAAAGGGAGAGACTGTCAGTTATAACTGATTGTAACTGTCATTAGAATGTTTGGTTTTTAAACTACTTCAAACATCCTAGATTAGGATTCTATAGCAGACCTCCCAACATTTGGATTTTGCAATTAGTATTTTTGCCATAGTATCCTAATACTATATCGGGATAACTACACTGACATAATAACCCGACAGCATGTAGCGCCAGAGTAGACAATCATGTTAAAACTCTGTTAATAAAAGTATAGGAGAATACTCACCCAACAAAGTGACATTCAAAGAAGCTGACAGTTGACCTTGTTCATTGTGGAATGTCATCCAACAGAATTACTTAGTGACTGTCCTCCAATCACAGATTCATTTCAACAGTAAACTTGGAAACTTAAAAGTCCTGGATCCCCCAGTCTACACAGGAACATGTCTTTGAAAGAAAGTAACTAGTAACATCCTGAATCCTTCAGTAAACTTGGAAACTTAAAGTGAAAGTCCTGGATCCCCCAGTCTACACAGGAACATGTGTTTGAAAGAACTTTGAAAGAAAGTAAAGAACCTTTCAGTTATCTGCAGTCAGTCATGAAACTTTGAAATGCAGGTACTGAACCTTCCATTCATTGGAATGTAGGTTTTGAAAAGACTGTGGTGGGGGAAAATGTTTTATTTGTTTTATTTCACACTGACTACAATAAACTTTCATAAAATTATTTCAGAAAAAATAAACAAGAATAAACATGTCTCATAAATTACAAGTTTGAAAACCTACAAAATGGCGTTTGCGGAACTATTCAAATGACAAGCAGTCACTCTGATGGGTGTTAATGAAAAAGTATCAAGAGTACGAAATTGGGATTTATATTGTCAAATATATGATAATTTCCGATCATAATGACACTAATCACATGTGATGAATCCCAGGAATACACGTGTTCAATGGCCACTGCACAGCGCGCCTTATCACGAGCGTTGATTTGGTAGCCTACTGCTGCAACGGCAAGCAACAGTTATCGGGCATTTATTTCTCTATGAAGCAGAATATCTCGAAACGATAGTTACCCAAGCAGCAAAACACGTTATTTGAACCAAACTGAACGTTTTTTTAAGGTGTCATTTGCGTGTCAAATAAAACCTACGTGTACAACACGTTATTTGAACGTTTTTTCTAACACGTGAGATAAATAACCTGTTAAGAACGTTCATTAAACGTTTTGATTTGGTGTCAAAAGACACGTGAAAATACCAACGCATCCGAAACGAAATTCGAACTTACAACTCTGGTGTCAAAAGACACGTGTTTTTAAAAAACTGATCTGACACGAAACTCGAACGTACAAAACTCGTGTCAAAACACGTTTTTTTTAAACTGACTTGGAACCAAATTTGAACGTACAAATCTGGTGTCAAAATACACGATAAAAAAAACTGATCTGGCACCAAATTCCAATCTTCAAATCTGGTGTGAACTTTCATGAAACTTTTGCATCTCACACACGGCCCTGCTGAATCCCAGCGTGCTTTTGTCCCAGGCAAATGAATCTGCTGCATGGTCCCGTGCATCCGGTCCTCAATAATAATAAAAGATCCCTGATTGGTCACCTGTAATATTGAACCTGGACCAACAATTAGGTAGCCTGTACGTGTGTGATATATCTGTATACTATCTTGTCCTTTACCACCAGGGGCCATGTTGGAAATTAGTCTTTTAACGCTTTTGCATGCAATCCCTTGGATACCACTTTGTCTTTCTATATCCATAAACAAACCAAACCGAACTTAAATCCTATATCATTAATAACTTTGTGATATCAGATTGACCAGTAAGGCAATGTTACAAGTGGGCGTGCACCTGCATTTTACCATACTTATTGCAATGCTCAGTTTTTTTCCATTGAAGTTTACACCACAATATCTGAAATGTGACAAAACAGCAATAAAGCTGAAAAAGTGAATACATGAAGTCAGTGACTGAATGAAACAAGAAAACAGTTTTATTCAAGTGCATTTAAACATTTATTTAACATATTTATATATTTTAAACGCCACATATTGTGATAGTGCTTCATAGGGGGGTGGGGAAAAAACTTCAGTCTATGTTGTTGTATACAAAGCATTGTATACAAAGCGTTCCCAGGCAAAACTGTTCTCTCTGCTAGTTCCTCAGTGGTGGAATGGCCTACCACAAGCCATCTATCATCCTTCAAGAAATGAGTAAAAACCCATCTGTTCCGTGATGCTTTTGGTGTATGATAATGTTATGTACTGTACTATTCCTGCATGATGTAATGATATAAAAAAAAAAAAAAAAAAAATTTGTCACTAACAATACTTGGCTTGTATTCTTACTTCTCTGTATCCTTACTGCATTGTATGCTGTTGTTTGTGTCCTCGATTGTAAGTCGCTTTGGGTTTAAAAAGCGTCTGCCAAATGCAAGGTAATGTAATGTATACATACTGAAGTGAAACATGCAGTGAAATTAGAACAGTCGTATGTAGAGAAATCAGTGAATCAGAAATCAGTAATTTTATTTAATCCCAGTCTTAAAAAGCTGGATGACTATTTACTGCATGTGGTTTTGGACAACTGGTCCAGTAGGGCTAATTATAAAAAGTATCAACTGCCATACTTGATGCCCATGTGGAATGACATAGTTTGTCTAGCTATGTAACAGTCATGTATGCATATAGACAGGAAATTGGCCACACTATCTGGGGGCAAAAA
This sequence comes from Gymnothorax reevesii, assembly GCA_029721435.1. Taxonomy (NCBI): domain Eukaryota; kingdom Metazoa; phylum Chordata; class Actinopteri; order Anguilliformes; family Muraenidae; genus Gymnothorax; species Gymnothorax reevesii. The sequence continues at coordinate 17,698,828 of CM056588.1, read as the reverse complement.
CATGTTTTCTGGAGCGTTTCTCTTCTGCAAACAAGGCCCATTGTTGCATATATTGTATAGCAATTGTGCCCAACTGCGTCCAAAGAGACACTACTGAACACACTACCTACTGGAACTTTCTTAAGCAGATCCCAAGCCAGTAGCACCTGTGAATTTTCAGGTATGGTGCAAAATCTCAGAAATTGGAAGCAAACTGTATGTTTATGACCATTTTAACTTGTTTACGCATTCTCCCTATAAAGAGGAAATCTCCAGTGAGTTCAGCATCCTCCAGCATGTCCATGGTAGTCTTCATCTTCTGCGACCTCTGAAGGCCAGGTACTATGCACGTCGGTTTCTCCTGTCTTGACACACACAGAACAAAAACACACTGACATAAGACAGCAACTCAGACCAGCTGTACAAACAAAACAAAACGGAAACGTAGTTTTGCTGAATAAATGTTATATATGCATGTTTATATTTTTCCCTATTGTTATAGTGTTATTTGTCTGCCAATTCGTGAAATTAAAGCAGACTTAATCATGTAGCCTACAACGCGCAGCTTTTAGAACGCCGAGTTGCAGAGTTCGAGGGGCGGGTTTACACAGGCTAGGCCCACCACACGATTCTATCCAAAAGAAGGTGGAAAGGATAAGTGCTTCATAACATTTGACCATATTCTGGTCAAACTTCTGGAACCGTCATCACCAGGTCGTGCAAGCAGGACGAGGGAAATATACAACCTGTCTGCTGAAGTCATGGACTTCATAGAGGAGAAACATATACTCCATATACTTCCTGATGAAGCTAAGTGAGTGATGAGGTGATGTAAAAATGTCAAGGAATACCGACTGGAGTTCACAAATGAGTTATTATTTTTGTCCCAGTTGTGTTCTGTGGTATTTACACAGCATGCTATTTACAAAAAAATTCTGCATTTTGAAACATTTAAGTTTAAGTCTCTTTTCCATGAACTTAAATGTTTCAAAATACAGACACTTTTTTGTAAATAGCATAAATGAATAACTATGTCTTAACGGTCTCTTTTCCATAAACTAAAATGTTTCATACTTCGTTTTTACAAATAATGTTTGTTTTTGGAAACATTTTAGTTTATGGAAAACAGACTGTTAAGATGTAGTTATTCATTTATATGACCATTTCATATGATGTCAGTTCGTTCAATAAAGGTGTTAAGCAAGAAGCCATTGACTTGACTGGCACGTGTTATTCCTTATCATCAAAGGGCTCGCGCTCACCTGTGCAGTATAAGACTTGTAACTAAGTGACAGTTTAACAGTTGGTTATCGAGACGGTGACGGTGAAGTTGTTAGAGCGAGAATAGCGGTTTTTATATAGTGATTACAGATAGTAATTATAGTGTATATATTTAGTATTAGTTTTAATCAGTAGTTAGTCATTGGATAGTAATTAGATTTAGTAATTCGTAGTTTTTGAATTCCTGTGTTTAGTGTAGTTTTGTCTTAGTGTTTTTAATTCTTGATAGCTGTACACAGTGCTTGAAGTGGACCGGAACGCAACGGAACGCAGTTCCGGTACTTCTGTATTTTTATCATATGCGTTCCTGCACTTTGAAGTTGGCCAGAACGCACCGGAACACAGTTCCGGCACTTCTTTATTTTACATTACATTACACATTATATATTTTCATCAAAGATTGTGGTTCATTCGATAGCCTAGATTATTCCATTGTCTGGGTTGCTTGTCGTTCATTCACATGAGCGCACCAATGAAAGACAATCCCACATTTGACAACAAATTGGTTGCCTAGCTACCACTTCTGAGTTATTGCCATAGGTACTGAGGGCGCGCTCATTCAAGTCTGCACTGCTGTGGTTGGCTAGTGGGACGTTACGGTCCAAACCACAGCTGTAAATGGTTAATGTTTGCTGCCAATATTAACTGCTGGATTGTAAAACACCTACTATGGTTATGAAGACAAGGAACACATCGTTGAAAAGACGAGACCGCGAGGATTCATCTGCAGTAAGTCGATCATAATTTTATATCCACTCAGGGAATTCCTATGTGTTCCTATGTCTATGTGCACTCTAAGGGACAGCTTTGAATCTCTTGTCACTCTGTGAAATGACAATAAAGGCGTTCTATTCTATTCTACTCTATTAAGTGCGACCAAGACGGGTCCAGTGTCGTTGTTTGTGCTAACATTAGCTAGCTAGCCACCAGCATGAAAAATAATTCAATGACTTGCCAACTGGTTCGCAAAACCTGCTCAACGAGCTCTCAATAAAGGATTTTAAACTAACATCACAATCTAACCAGCCAACACGCTGGAACAGTGTTTCGTCCTTTAAACTCTAAAGCACAAAACACTTCTCAGTCGTCGTTGGCTGGTGGTACGATTATTATTATGCAGTTCTGTGTTGCTATTAAGAGTTTGAGCAGGCTTTGCAAACTATCCTATGTTGCTTGACTGGTGACTTCTAGCCAGACAATCCAAACAATAAACAATGATATATATATATATATATATATCGCATGCTTGTATTCTATGCTCATTAAAGCCGCTTGCACACTGGACGCGAAACAAATTTTTCGCACGACTGATTACAGACAAAGTCAATGCAAAGACGCGATAGTCGGACAGGGTTTTAATATAGCTCCGTGTCCGAAAGTCAGAAAAGTTCTAATTTTTCCGAGTATTCCAGGAATTATTAGATGTGTAAACTTGCCCATGTTTGTGTTCGACCTTCACAAAATGCAAATTGATAGCTATCGACTTTTCTTGGTCTTTTTAGCCTATTCGTCTGTTTTCGTTGAAGATAGATGGCAGTCTTTATTCGGTCTTCCTTTTGAAAATTAGTCAGATGGACCGAACAGATTCACGCTTTATTTCCACAGCAGAGATAAAATAGTGCTTGCAATCAGAGAGCAAATCAATTCCATGACCATTGACAGTGTGAAGAAATTATCGCATGCACGATCAAGACTGTCCGCCAGGAAATGCAAAATACTCCATGTCCACCAGCCAGCAAAAAGTAAAAGTATTGATATAAGAACAGATTAAAGAAATAAAAAATAAAATAAAACGAAATAAAGAATAAAAACCAACGAACGGGATATCCAACACAGATGACCCGCCAATAAATAAATCGCAGTGTTCATTGGATGTTCTGTTGTTAAAATGTTTCTTTTAATTCTTTATTTCGTTATCATTCTGTTCTAATCGTCCTCTTTTTTTTTGGCTGTCAGACGCGGACGCATTGTACATTGTCTCGCGCCAATGTCTACTCGTTTTATTGAGCAGCTTAAACAGAAACATTGATTGAAATTCTCGGTACTCATCTTGAAGAACTGAGCCCTCTTATCAAAACATTCACGTTTAATATCTTAAAGAGTCAGCAGATTTGAAGAAATGAAAAACAATAATAGACTGTCAGACACGGAGATTGCAAAAAACTTAAACATCTTGACAATACGGTTGTGGTTCTTACTCCAGCTGCCCACATACCAGGGGCGTAGGTATTGCCGGTGCAGCCGGTGCGCTGAACCGGGGCCCCGATGACCTCTGTGAGCCCACGGTGACTAACTATGACATGCTTTCTCTTATCATAACACATAAAGCAATCAAAACGACAAGCTTCGTCATTTCAAGTCGCCTATTCAACACATAAGATATAAAATGAATAGGACTTGATGAGTATATATATTGCTCCACTGTTTCATACAACACAGTCATGGTAACAACCCCCCCCCCCCTCCCCACACACACACACACACACACACATTGGCCATTTTTCCTCTTTTCTTTGATATATGTCTTTTGTATTTCAGTAATGATACTTTTTCAGTAATAATCACAATTACTAATCATATATTTGATTGTTTTATTCACAACATTTTCAAATGAACATGGCCTGCTGGGTAATGTGTTTGTCCAATTAGGTGACATTCACTTATTCCTTTCTGATCGTAGCTTCGTAGGCTTCGCGCTTGCTCGTGAATTGTTCTTTTTTGAGAGATCAGCTAACCCATTAGCCTAGTGTTGGAGGTGAAAAGTCTTGAGCACTATGTTGAGCAGCACAAAAGCGGTGCTCAAAAAAGAAAAGAAAAAAAGAGCTCGATGTACGGAACTCCAAATTGGATTGCATTTTTTAAATAGTCATCTTGTCCAGATGCAGTTCCTGCTAGCGTTGTGAATGATAGCGGCGACACGCAGCAGTCAGACTTGGAGGCTAATGCTACCACCTCATTGCCCTCTTGCTCAACGACTTTGCAGAGCAGAAGGCACCCAGAGTTAACTTCTGAATGGGTGAGTGCAGTTTTTTATTAGGCTACTGCAAGTGATCAGCTTGCCGGTTGTGGTTAAATGGCTGCTGTGCCAGGATGTGTGTCCATCTATCTGTTTACTTATTGATTTGGCCACTGTTGTGCTGTTAGGGAAATACGGTTGACTGTTCAGCCGTATGGATCTTTTTCGCATTTTCATTGGCAATGTATTGTCACTGTTGTTCATGGTTCAAACAGCCTAACGTGTTGTGTGATGTTGAGATGCTACGCAAATATTCATTGTCCATGGTTCTAATAGCCCTAATAATTATGGGTGTCTGCGTTTTTCAGAAAACTGATTTTTCTTAATTACTGATTTGGATACCTACTTGCTCACTGTAGCTGAAGTGGTTGGCTACAGCGAACGATTGTTTCTGTGAATATCCAATAACTGATGCGGGTGTGCCATCTAGTGATAGAATATTGTAACTACGTGCATAAATTTGCAGCTCCCTGTCCCCGCACTAACATACCCTGCTGCCGAGCACCGTTGTTCTTCTCGAAGACGCTAAATCCAGATAAATCTTAAACGATGAATTGCGTTCATATTTTAATTTGTAACGAAGTGGCTAGTGTCAAAGTAACGAAGTAAAATGATAATTATTAAGTTTTAAATGTTGTAGAGTAAAAGTCCAGGTTTAAGAAAGAACTCAGGTAAAGTACAAATCCTCAAAAAACTAAAGCTCTGTTACAATTACACCTCTGCTTCGCGGATAGGCCTGGGGGGGGAGGGGGTCTAGCGCCATTCTCGCACCGGGGCCCAGCGCCTCCACGCTACGCCACTGCCACATACTAAAGGTTCATTCAAAAATAGGCCTAATATCAGAATTATTGTGAAAACACATCTGTTCAAACAAGTACTGTAGCACAAAATGAAAAGAGTAGAGCATTGTCCTTAAGAGCCATGTTTGCTAAATGCATGAATGTAAAAAACGTTTTAAGTTTCCAATTTAAAAAATAACGTGTTTTCAACTTTTCAACTAACCCTAAACCTTTTTTAATGACCGGGATGGTTCACAGAAAATCAGGGTTCCTGCACTTCTTTTTTCCCACTTCAAGCACTGGCTGTACATATTAGTAGTAAATATTAGTTTTAGTAATTTAGCAGTTGTAGTATTAGTTGTGTACTTTTGTAGTTGTAGTATTAGTTTTTAGTGTACTTTTAGTGTAGGCCGAATGGTGTGTAGCTTTTTTACATCGATTAGTCTCCGAGGTGAGTAAAAAATTAATCACTCATTTTATCTAACTAAAAAGAATGCGATGACGTTATCAAAGTTAAGGTTTTGAAAACCTATATTTAGATAGGTGATAAAACTATTGTGTTCACTTGGATTTCGAAAATTACCACCTATAATTAATTATTCACAGTAATCCGATATTGTCTCTATAAACATATAAGATGTTCACAGCGATAGCCACCATTGAATCAGCGCGTTCGTTGGCGGTTAGCCAACTGTGTATGCTAGCCTGACTAGCTAACGTCAGGCAAAGAGGGCACGCGCGCACCCCGCCTTTCACCCGTACACGTTCGATCCAAGCCGTAGACATACTGAATATCGACGGCTTTGCGTTCAACAAATCTGCTTGTTTCCCAGCCATCCTGCCTGGCTCCCTTACAATGAAAAACGGCTTGAATCAAAATCCCAAAATAAGTGGTAGTCCTACACAACAGAACACAGATGAAGCCACCGACTATCAAAGGGGTAAATGGCTATCGGAGCCACCCCGTGGACATGTCGGTCCATACTACGTTGTTATCGGATGCTTAAATGTCCTACTTAAGCTTATGATAATGAACCTACCAATCTGAAACCTGCCACTGTCCATCATCCATCAACCTGTACAACACATTACAGTTTATAAGGCATTAGCGACAGTCCGAGGCTAGGCCTATATCTGATAGCTGGCTACTGGTTTGTTGTCATGTGATAGCTCTGCTGGCTTGTTCAATATTACAGGCCTGGAGGCTGCACTTTCAGGACCGCACTCTCAGGACCGCACTTCTAGGACCCAGGTGTTTTTGCCACAGCGCCCCCTCCCGTTGGAGGGTGGTTTCAGGACAGCAGTTGTAGGACCGCAATTTCAGGACCCTGGATTTTTTACCACAGCGCCTCCTACTGACTCCTACTGACTTAAATGAAACAACCAAACAACCTACTGACCGCAACCAAATACTTTTTTTTGTGTGTTTCAAAATTTATTCCACCAAATACTCTTACTTATCATGTATATTTGTAAAGTTGGATTACACCCAAATACATTGATTCATTATTTATGTTTTTAAAGGTTGATTCTACCTAAAAAAAATCGTTCTTTATCATTTTAAAGGTTGATTGCAGCCAAGTAATATTTTGATTAATTATTCGCCATTTTAAAAGTTGAATCCACCCAATTAATATTTTCTTCCAAAGACTTAAATACATATTCCATACAAACACTACTTTGCCATGAAATTGACCTTAGTTGCAAAGACTTGAAAAATGTATTATTAGCAGAATTAGCTAACGATACTGAGGGAAAAAGTGAAAGCACATACAGACCTCCATGTCGAAATGTGCCTTAAAAGACAGACTTCTGTTATGATTTTGTGTGAGATGAACAGAACTGACCCATCTATATTTCAATTAGATATTCTAAAGGTTAGAAAGAGGCAAGAAACAAGAATGACTCTACATTTTTATTTTAACCACACAATGAACAAATATAAACAATTATATAAACAACATAAACATGCTGGAGGCCACAGGAGTGGGAAGGCTAGTAGTTGCAGGAGCTGGGATGGTGGGGGTTACTGTAGCTGAGATGACTGTCGCAGTTGGAGTGGAGTTGGTGGTGGTAGATGGAGCTGGGATGCTGGTGGCCACTGGAGTGGTAATGGTGGTGATTGCTGGAGCTGGGATGGTTGCAGTTATGGTCGAGGTGTTCTTATTGCAAAGAGACAGATGATTAATGAAGTCCTGTTTACGTAAATCTGTAGACTGGCAGTAGATGCAGTGGTAATGCCACTGTGGTCGGCAGTTTAACCCACATCTGTGAACAGTATACCCTGTAACATTAATTATTATATTAGTATATTATTCAAAAGTGTGTCTCAGACTCATTTTTAATAAAGGGGTATGATAAATATTGATGCTGATGAATATCTACTCAAATCGTTGTTGAACTTGAACATGATGTCAAAGGGCTGAATTAGAATTTAGAGGCAACATCTTATAAAAGTTTAGGTATGTTTGTGAAGTTTCTGGTTGACCAAATAAATGAGCATTTGAAGAGTCAGAGTTGGTGTTTGTTTTCATTGTAATACTGATGCCAGATTTACTTGCTTCAGAGCTTAGGAAAATTAAGTCATCCATCTTAACTCACTTCATCAGAGCCCTGCCGATCCTTGGATTTGCATGAACTACATGTTACATGAAGTTATTTTTAAAATAAAAAATTGTAAAATGATCGGTTGGCTTACTGGTATGGGCTATGATCAGGCAAGAAATTAGCTCATATTAGTGTTCACTAACAAATACCCATTTCATGCAGACACTTTGTAACTTAATTTGCATTTCCTGTGACAATTTTCTCAAATGTTACCTTCATGGAGAGTAGCTCTGTTAAAATGGTTTTCCAAATGAGCTTTCACTTTGCTTAACTTTGTTGGGTGGAACACAGTTGAGCGACAGAATAGGCAATGAAATTGTCTGCAGCATGTAGTGCATCTTGAGATTTCCGGCAATGTTCTGCCTTCCGGTATAGTTATATGCATCTTTAAAAGAAAGAGATCACATAATTAGTCCAAAAAAATTTCCGATAATTTCATAGAAAATCTAGAAAATCGCATTTCGTAAGATTAAAGAAGATTAAAGATTAAGATTAAAGTTCATGGCACAAACATTGTTGATTAAGAGCCCTAACTTCAAAAAGCCTGTACATAAATGCTAAATATGGTATTGTAAAAAAAAGAGGGATATTTGAAAAAGCATAAAATGAAGAAAAACGTACTTTACAAGCAGATAAGTTACAATGCAGGTGGATTTTTTGACATTAGCAAGAAAGAGAAGAGAGAGGTTTTTATCATCCTTTTAAGTTGACTAGAATTAATTATAGAAATATGATTAGTCACTGACAATTAGGACACAGTTGGGCTTTCCAAATCACGCCTTGGTTTCACAACACAAATGTTAATATACAGTCAGAATTTTACGGGTGAGGTTAATTATAAGTGACCACAACCAGCTGCATAGTTTTACGTAATCCTACCTGTTGATTGTGAAATGACAGTTGTCCAAAAGCTAAATAAAATAGTTGTATCAAACAATAGTCTTGGCCGAAAGGACAATATGGCGAGATTAAATAGTTACCGTTAGCTAAATACGTTATATTAAAACATGCTAACAAAGTTGCAACAACCTCTCATAAACGTATTAATGTTGCACTGAGCTAAACTTGTGCAAACTTATTACATACTTTGTTAAGCCGATGTTTATTTTCCAGTTAAATTCATGCAAAGGACTTAATTTTTAATTACAAACAAATAAAACTTTCTCAGTACTCACTTCTCAGTTTGTTGCTCGTCGTCATACTCCTCATCGTCTCTTTGTACAAGTAATGCAGCCTCCTTAGGTGAGTGGCGCTGTTCGGAGAAACCAGGGGTCCTGAATGTGCGGTCCTGAAACTGCGGTCTCCGAGGCTGCAGCTATACCCTTCTCGGCTAGTTTCTCAGCCACGTGGTGTTGATTCGACATTAAACTACCGACCATCGTAGAAATGACACAATACAGCCATATTACTTTACAGTTTCCAATTCGTCTACATTAGTTGCTTGTTTCCATATTGCGTCTACATGTTATTGCTTACACAACTAAATGATAAGCATACTTTACCGTTAGGCTAAATAGGATGCCGCTATGCTTCGTTCGCCTCTGGTTGATGGTCCATCTGAATTTGACGAAAAATCCCCAATTAAAATGTACCACTGTGATATATTTGCCTAATAGTGTTAGATTTACACGTAAATGAATGACAATCATCACAACTTACCGTTTCAATGACTTAGAAGCTGCTTTGTGCGTTGCCTGAGCATCCAGGCTCCTAACTGACTCCTGCCAACGTAATCCTCTGCCAGTACACATCAACCGCGGGCCAGATTATACGTCATAACAAGATCTAACCAATCACACATTTGCCTTGACCCCCAGTAGCAAGGACTGGAACTTACACACTCGTTTTTTTTTTAAATTAAATTATTATTAGAACTTAGCCAAGGTACATTCAGATAAACAGCAAATACAAAAATGAGCAAGATAAGACGTTATTATACTAAGAGACATAAATACATACAATAACAAAAAGGAAGAAAAAAGAAAAGTGTAAACAGGACATGTGATGTGTGGTGCATTTATTTTAAATGTAATGACAAATGGTTTTTTTTGTCTCTGTTCAACTCATGTCAACCTCAATGGAACTTGAAAACCACCACCCTGCCATTCCTTCAAAAGGTAGGCCAACTTCTGTACGTATTTCATAGAGCAATGGATAGAAAAAAGAACTATGACAGACAATGGATTGCGGCACATCGACAGTCTCTAAAGCTCTCCCAATCAGGCATACAAAAACAAACCCCAGCAATTTCCAGCCACCAATCCACACCCAATAATACCTGGCACCGCCTCCCTGATTTGGCTGAATGGCATGAATCATCCATTGACATGGACGTGGACAGCCACGATGACCCCATAGATTTAGTTGACCCCATAGTTTTCACTGAACACACGTCTCCCAGAGGCCATGTCTCCCAACACACTGAAAACGTGTCTCCCAGCACACTGAAAGAAGATCTGGCTAATTGGGCAGTTGACCACAACATCACTCATTCAGCTGTAGATGGACTACTCACCATTTTAAAAAGGCACAACATTCAGCAGTTACCATCAACTGCAAGAACACTCCTTGGCACTCAACAAATTGTTCCGCTGACAACCAAGTCTGATATGGATTATGTGTTCTTGGGAGTACAGACCATGCTGAAGAAGACATTGCAAAAAAACCCTCTTCCAGTTGACACTAGTGTTTTAAAGCTGTCCTTAAATGTAGATGGGCTGCCGCTTTTCAAAAGCTCAAAAACATGCCTCTGGTCCATCTTAGCAGCTACAGACCAAATCCCACCATCAGTATTCCCAGTGGCACTAACATGTGGAACCTCAAAACCAGCAGACCTTGACTTCCTAACAGACACAACAAATGAGCTCAGTGATCTATTCAGAGAAGGCATTGTTTATGAAGGCAGAAATATTGCTGTGAATCTACAGAGCATTATATGTGATGCACCTGCAAGAGCCATGGTGAAAGGCACAAAGCAATACTCTGGCTATTATGGTTGCGACAGGTGCACACAAAAGGGAGTCTGGCTCGGTAGAATAACCTACCAGGAGGTAGAGGGAATAGAAACACGCACTGATCAATCATTCAGGGCACAAACTCAAACCGAGCACCATCAAAACATTTCACCTTTTCTTACCCTCGGCATTGACATGGTTAAGTCATTCCCAGTAGACTACATGCACCAGGCTTGTCTTGGGGTGATGAAAAAACTGCTGCTGACCTGGGTAAGCGGCATCAGACCAACTCGCATTAGCAGGGGTCAGGTGATGGCAATAAACAACAACTTGTTAGGTTTGAGGGAGGCAATGCCAGGCATTTTTGCGAGAAAACCCAGGAGCCTGGATGAGCTGGATCGCTGGAAAGCAACTGAACTTAGGCAATTCATGCTGTACACAGGGAAAATTGTTCTGAAGGGGATTTTGAGAGAAGATGTGTATGAGCACTTCTTAACCTTCTCTGTTGCTCTGGCCATTCTTGTTTGTCCCAGCCTGGTCAAACAGCACCACCAGTATGCAAAAGGCCTACTGTCTCACTTTGTACACACCGCTAAAACCATCTATGGCCCAGAATTCATTGTGTACAATGTTCACAGCATGCTCCACTTAGCTGAAGATGCAGAGGCATTCACTGGCCTGGACAAGTGCTCTGCTTTCCCATTTGAGAACTTCAATCAAAAACTGAAAAAGATAGTTCGTTCTGGAAACCGCCCTCTGCCACAGATTGTAAGAAGACTGTCGGAGTGCAATCCAAAATTTGAAAGCCCCAGCCATACCCAACAATCTTTCAAAAGGCCAAACAACATATTTCAAGTCGGGACTGCATTCGTAGAAGTGTTGGAGAAGATCAGCCAGGTTGAGGTGATGTGCAGGGTTTACAACAGCCTTGAAGCTCTGTTTGTCAATCCATGTGACTCAAGGACCATCGGAGTGTTCTGCACAAAAAGAATAGATACACATACACAAATGATTACAATATCCCAATTAGAAAAACAAGCAATCATGATTCAGAATGAGGACTCTGCAGTGTTCATGAGGATCCTTCATGAAATATGACCAGTAAAAAGGACTAAGGCTGACTGGATAGTTGACCATCACACGCACAGTCATTTATGTGAGGGCTTAAATCATATTAGAAAAAAGCATGTTTACAACATATTGTGAAATGTACCCATATAATAGTGTAAAATATGAAGTTAATATAGCATAATGCACTTGACTTATTTCTTACTATGCTGACAGATGACCATGTTCCATGTTGTGGAGTTTTATAAAGAAAATCCAGTTACTGTGGCTGTGGTGCCCAAGACATGGGTGGTCAAAACCACAAAGGTAGGTTAATAAAGTCGATATTAAAGGTCTAGACACGATATTCCAGGCTAGGATCTGTACTATTAACCCAAACAGTACAATTGAAGAATGTGTTGTTTTCCTTAACAGGGTGGATTTCTATGTTACTGGCCCCGTTCAGGGGCCTCACAAAAAGCGAGGAAGGGATTCCATCCCGACAAGGAGAAGTGGCAGAGATTCTCTGTTAAAGTGGTGGACAACTGCACCACAAGTAAGTCTTTATATCTTAAGTCTACTGTATACAGTTTATGCAGCACTGACTACTCATCAGTAGGTCAATGCTTATTTACATAATACATCTTGAATGTTGCATGTAAGGTGACTACGAGAAGGCCCTGCGTTGGGCCAAGAGGGCAGAGACCCAGCTGAATGTTAACAGCAGCAGCAAGGAGCAACTCAGCAGGCCCCATGTTCAGCCTGCTCGCTTCCGTGACTCAGACAGCGACAGTATGTAGTACATTAAAAAAAAGTTCAGACTTGTTTTCTTAGATTCGAAGACTGCACTGTTGATACACACTTTGTTTTGCAGCAACAAACATTGACGAGGAAAATGTAGCTGAGGCCAGTCAGTGGCAGCCACACAGTGGCAGAGCTGCAGAGCTGCCCAGACCACCACAGTACCATGGTGGTGGTAAGTGTGACACAAGAGCATGTTCAGCCTGCTCGCTTCCGTCCAACGACAGTATGTACATTTAAAAAAAAAAAAAGTTCAGACTTGTTTTCTTAATTCTAAGACTGCACTTTTGATACTTTGTTTTGCAGAAACAGAAATTGAGGATGGAAATGCAGCCAAGGCCAGTGGCAGAGCTGCAGATCTACCCAGACCACCGCATTACCATGGTGATGGTAAGTGTCACAGTATAGAACAATTTGGTTCTATCGAATTATTTAGTTGTTTCTGATTGCCAGGACACCCCACTATATGAGTGAATCATAACGTTTAAAAGTTCACATCTTTCATGCCATCTCTCCTTTCTTAACAATATACACAATATATTACACTTACCTGCTTCTACACTGTTGTAATCCAGGCCCAGTTCACACCATGGCAGCACAAGCCACCGACATCAGCCAGCTGATTGTAATGATGTCCTGTAAGTGAATGTAGAAAAACATGTTAACGCTTTCTCATTAATTAATATGTAATTAATATGACAGTTCTCACTCATTACATACCATGTAACTGTTCTCTGTTACCCTGTTATTACCTATAAAATACACAGTAATGTTTTTTTTTTTTTTTTTAAGCATTCACCACCAGGGTCCTAACAAAAATGGACCAGATCCTGGAGGCCCAGCAGGACTTGAGGAAGTTGGTAAGCACAGCTGTCCCGGCACGAGGTGCCATGGATCCTCTGCCACAAGCAAGCTCAACAGAGGACCAACTACAAGCCCTCTGCAGTCGCCTAAGAGGAGAGGACCAGTACCGGGAACAATTGGTGTTTTTTTTTCTCTGTACCTATAGTAAACAGTTTAATGTCCACATCTAACTAATCCAAATTCATTTTATATGGGTAATTCATATAGGAACTGTTTTTCCTTTACAGATAACCTTCCTCGCCCTAGACAGCGCGGCAACACTTGGTAAGACGGTGAGAAGGATGATGAGCCGTCTAGGGACCACAGCCCTGTGGTCCTTATACAGCATGAGGGGGAGGAAGAAGAAGTCCTTCAGTGACCTGCCACTCATGCAGGTGTTAGTAAGTAAGTAATGTTTTGTCATTAGCAAGTAGACACATCTTTGACAATATGTACACTAGCATAGTACCATACTGATCAAACTCTTACTCTGCACTTAATTTCCAGAGGCCTGCACCACCTGCCATCCTGGAATCAGGATTGTGGATGTGGAGAGAGAGGTGGCTGAGTTTTTAAAACACGCGCCCTTCAAGAAGGGTGGTTCAGGCAAGGTGAGTAAATCTCATAAGCTACACTATGCGTGAACAGAGACTTTATGTGGGAGTAATACCTTTGGCTTGAGTGTCTGGGATGCCTGGGACAGGGTGGCAGTTGTTGTTTTCGCGGGGACTTTTAAAGCCAACCAGGCTAACTGGTCGCTCCCAGTGTACACGCACAGTTACACTTGTCGCAAGCTCTCTTGTTTGCTTCACCCATTGCAGCTGATAATCGCCTTATAACGCTTATGAAGTTGTAAATACTATTCGGTCCCGTCCTTAAAATCAAAGCAAATGATTGGTCTACCCTGTTGTTTATGTCTTGCATTTCTCAGCAAGGAAGACGAAAGAAATCACTTCGCTACAAATATTATGCTAGTTTCCGTAATGTGCAACTAGATATAGGCTAGGCCACCAAAAACCACATCCTCCTAATTTAGTGCATTGTCCTACTGTTTTGTTTAATGTTGTTAATAAAATACTTAGGGAAACTTACCACGTACTCGATGGATGATGGTGGATGATGTATGTTCCCCACAGTTTTAGGCCTACATTGTCATCTGATTGCTCTTCTTCTCTTCTTCTTTCTAGGTGGGAAAAGCTAACCCGAGCGCCCTCGTCAGTGACGACAGCGACGGCCCCGACATAAACCACAGTCCAGGGCAAAGTCCACGTAGCTTGCTGTTATTTTAGAAAATAAATAGCGTGATCGAATAAAACGTGCATGCTTATTATTTTGCCTAACTTTTCTGTTCATATTTTTATTATAATAGTAATAATAACACTGGGCCTATAGACTAATACTGGCCTGATGAATGCTATAGGATAAAGCATCCAAAGTTTGTAAAAAAGAATAATAATAATAGCCTCATAAATGCTATAGGATAAAGCATATTCCAAATGCAGGTCTAAAATTAGGCCCATATGAGGCTGCAGGTTTTATTTCAGTGTCAAAAAATACGTGTTGAACACGCAATAAAAACTATTTTTTCACCTTATTTGTACGTTCATGGACGTGTTTTTCCAAACGTGTTGTTTGACACCCTTTTAAAACGTTTGGAGTACGTGTTGGACACTCAAAAATAACCATTTCAGAACGTGTTCCAACACGTAATCGGGAACCTACACATTAACCACATCCGAACGTTATTCTGAACTAATTCTGAACGTGTCAGACACCAAAATAACACCGGAAAAAAACGTGCTAGACACGTTCGTTTGCTGCTTGGGTAAGAGTTAAATCCCCAATAATTTACCGTTCCAGCGGTGTCAAACTCAAGGCTGACAGCGAAGTCGTTTTCCCGCAAAAAAAAGTTTGATTTCTGCAAATTGCTGAATCGGTCAAATTGCGGAACCGGTCAACCCACTGTATATCTTAGATTACTCGCACCCCGTCTCAGTAAAATTCATTTAGGGAAAGAACTTGAATGTTTTTCGATTTCTATACTGTTTCGTCTTAAAATGCTAATTGGCAATTTTTAACCAATTTTTCAAAACGTTTTGCATCGTCTGTATTTGTTTTAATGACTTCTCATGACCATTCAGATAACCATTCAGATGTTCAAACATAATGTGCGCAAAGCTGGCAACTAGAAAATAATTGCGTACAATATGAATTTAGTTCGACCATAACGACTCTTGGATGCACTAAAAAATGAAAATAAACTATTCGCGGAACCTTACACAGGATGTTTTAGTAAGCTTCTTCTATATCTATCAAAAAGGAAATGCAATTAAAAAAAGATCTGCTCAATATCTTTTCTCTAAAGGACAATGTCACTTAACTGAATGGCTCTTTCGTAAACTGAATTCACGGAATTAAAAGCAGATACACTCGGCACTGATTCAATACAGCTCAGTTTGTGTCATCTCTATTTATCACTCATTGTCACTCCAATATTCCCTTTAAGCTCATTGTAGCCTATTAAAGAATTAATGACCTGGTCAGCGCATGGCAGGAATGGTCTATAAAATGCCCAACCATAAACTGACATCACATTCACAGCTATGGATCCTATCACGATACGACGCATTTCCCCAGAGTTTAGGACGAAGATTGACTCCTTGGCGAGAGACAACCTCACACCTCTGCAGGTCCGAAAACGCATAATTTCGGAAAATAACGTGAGCATAAGCTCACAGGCTATTAAGTTGTAAATTGCCAATTTGTTTATTTATAATGCAAAATAATATATTGTGTGGCAATCCGGCGAATTTATAATATAAATTCAAAACCAAAAAAATAAATTGCGGCACACTTCGCTGAAGATCTACCCACAAACTCTCAGAATCACAGTTTTTGCAATAAAAAGACATATTTAAAATAACAAAAAAAATTTCCTTCAAGAATACAATTTCTTATATTTCGCTGTCAAATTTATCATAATAGGCTATTTTTTTCTTGTTCATGCTAGGCTTTTTAAACAGGGGATCAGCCACGCGCTCTCCAGAGGTCGCATAAGCTCTCACTTCCACTTTCTCTGCTAGAGAAAATAAAAAGATGTTAAAATACATAACACACGTAATTCTAACAGTCAAAATTCCCTCTATTCTATAACTTACACGCGGTACTACATTCAGTTCCACGGAGCCACATGTGGTTATTACTGGCGGTAAATTGTCCTGTGATACGGCTCATTGGTTAGATCGTGGTTAGAAATGGGTAAGAAGGGCGAAATGTTCGAGATAACCGGACGTGAATATAACGCCGTCTCTTTGGTTTTAACAGCGACTGTACTGTAGGATACAATCACTGTACTCTCAAGTAGGCTACAGCACAGATGGATGCCCTGGAGACGGGATTGGGCCCGCTTGTTGTCTACTATTCTCAAGCGCGCGAAAACGGTGCTTTTCAATTTTTGAAAAAAGTCGATCTTCCAATTCGTAAAAATTGGAACTGATTGCGTATTTTCGTAAATGGGCCCAAAATTCGTAAAAAAATTCGGCAAATTCGTACATGTTGGGAGGTCTGCTATAGAACAGTCTTCACTGGTAGACAATGCAGGTGCTGCTGATGATAGACTCAGATACAAACAAACTTACAAAAGCCCTGCTAGACAAAATACGCAGGCGCACACACAAGACTGACACGCACACACACACACACACACACCCATCTGTGTTTCTCACTGGAAAAAATACAGCGTCAGCGATTTAACAGGCCGGTATAGACAAATTTCAGAACGCTATTTTAAACAATCTAAGATGATACCTGTGTGTGTCTTTGTGTACGTGTGAGGGAAAGAGAGAAAGAAAGAGAGAGAGACACAGACAGACTTACTACCTACACTCTGCCTGACTGCCACCCTA
This sequence comes from Gymnothorax reevesii, assembly GCA_029721435.1. Lineage (NCBI taxonomy): Eukaryota > Metazoa > Chordata > Actinopteri > Anguilliformes > Muraenidae > Gymnothorax > Gymnothorax reevesii. Next base: position 17,681,616 of record CM056588.1, on the reverse strand, counting down.
GTGTGTGTGTGCGTGTGTGTGTGAGAGAGAGAGACAGACGCACACACACAAATGCATTCATACACACACCCCACACACACATTGTTATGACCGGGGCACAGTAGATCATAATTTATGTAAATGTGTGTGTTTGTATTTTCCGCCTCCTTGTGGCAGGCTGGTGCTGTTTTGTTTGTGCTCTCCTCTATTCAGTAGGTGTGTCGGCCGATGATTGGTCCAGAAACTGATGCGCTGCTGTTAAAGGGGGACATGCCGGTACCAGCGGGACTCTTTTCTTTTTCCCGGCTTCCAACCAGACCGTGCCACGCTGTCCCAACTTCGTTGTGTAGTGCTGTGTTCTAAAAAGTTTGTGCTGTGATCAAACCTGTTACTTACAAAATATAGATACCTGTTTTTGCTCTAAAAAGCAGTCCTGGTAGCTGTAGGGGTGGGAAGCCCATTTTGTTTCTAAACACCACATTTCTCTCCAGTTTATGATAGGGAGTCAGGTGAGCTACCTGTCTTTTTGTTTTTATTATTTTCTTTTGTGCGTAGGTAAGCGAGGTTGCTCCTTGTCCGTTTTGTTTGTTATTTTGGGCCATGCTCACCCTGACGTTCTCTACCTGACTTATTGTGCGCAACAAATAAACCGTTCTTTTTTTGGACTGCATCTGCCATGGCACTGATCATCCTTGGGAGCGGGGAAAGAGGGGAGTCGTTTTTTTTTCTTTTTTTATGTTGTGTTCAGGTTTTCCCCCGAACCGGGCATAACATAATGTGGGGGCTCGTCCGTTTTCCTTCATGTGTTGTTGGGTAAGTTCGATACGCATATTTGCGTCGTTTTTCCCCCCCATATATCTGGTTGACGTTTTTTTTCTTCTTTTTTTTATTTTTCATAAGGCACGATGGAGTTTGATTTGGATACTTTTACAATTAATCCTACGTTGCAGCAGTTAAATAAATGTAAGAAGGTTGATTTGTTGCTCATTGCTAATGTATTTGATGTGCAAGTGCCGGTACATGCAAAGAAAGAGGAGCTGAAACAGCTCTTGGTTGAGAAACTGGGGGAGAGGGGTTTATTTGCAGATCTTTCCACCGAAGGGGCGGGGAAAGCTGATGTTAAACTCCAAGGTCCAGTGACACCCGTACCCACTGTGATGCCTGTTTCGACAAATCCTTCCCTTATGTCGGGGATGTCAGCTGAGGAGCTTCAGCTGACTCTCCGCATTAGGGAAATGGAGTTTAGGAACAGAGAGTTGGAGGTGCAGGCGATGCAGTTAAGGCTGTGAGCCTTGGAGCTGGAGCGTCAGCCTAGTGTCATTCCCCAAGGATCTGCGGAGCATCAGACCCCGTCCTCTCCCCGTGACGGTTTCGATGTGAGCAGGCATATTGCACTGAGTTCAGAGTCAGAGGCGGGCTTGTATTTTAATGCTTTTGAGCATATTGCGACTGCTCTGAATTGGCCGAAGGATGTATGGTCTTTGCTGCTCCAATGTAAATTTGTGGGAAAAGTGCCGGAGGTGTGTGCTGCCCTTAATGTGGAACAGAGTTTAGATTATGACGTGGTTAAGGCCACTGTTTTGCGTGCCTCTGAATTGGTGCCTGAGGCGTATAGGCAAAAGTTTAGGAACTGTGTTAAGGACGTCAACCAGACTTACGTGGAATTTGCGCGTGAGAAGGAAGTGCTTTTAGATAAATGGTGTCAATCAAGTAAAGTCAATGATTTTCGGCAACTGAGAGAGCTAATTCTTTTGGAAGAGTTTAAAAGGTGCTTGCCGGAGAGCATTGTTGTTTATTTGAATGAACGAAAAGTTGCGGATTTAGCTGAAGGCGGTCTTGGCGGACAAATTTGTTTTGATTCATAAAAATGTTTTTATTTCGCCTGGATCCCGCGGATTCGCGGTAAATGAGGAGAAAAACTTAAAGTTTTTAAATGCATTCTCACACACACACACACACACAAACACACAAATACATGCATAGGATATGCTTTAAATATGAAATTAATCCACACATACTGTATAGAAATGCTTGTGAAAATATCAGATAGAATTAATATCGTCATAATAAAATCCATTTAGTTAATTAATTTATTTACTTATTATTTGTATTATTTTATGTATATCATCACTCACTGAATTGTTACCTGCCAGTCCAAAAATGGTTTGGCAATTTTGTTTATAATACAGTCATGCCAAAAAAGCTTATCGAATTGGAAAAAATAGAATTGATTGACAGACAGACAAACAAACTAATGTTTCTGATGTGTTTGCATGCATTGTTTTGACATTTTGATATGGAAAGATGATGCCATTGTTGCCTGCATCTGGTAAGTATGACTGGTGATGTATTCATTCAACACAATTAACATGGTCTAAGCATTTCTCGTGTCTGATCCATTCACTGTTGGTGGTGTTGGTAAATTAATAAAAAACCCAGAACGTTGTCCCGATGAAGAAGCAGAGTCCGATTGTTCGTGTCAAAAAGCAGGAAAGAGTTTATTACACGGCCGGCCGTGAGAACAACAGCGTGATGCAAAGTTCTTTGATGCTTCACCCCAAGTGAACTTTATTCCTTTCTTCAGTTGGTTAGTGAAACTGAGAGCAATCTCAGCAAAGTTCTTGCAGAACTAGTGGTAGTACCCGATCATTCCAAGGAAGCAGTGCAAAGCATTTTTGTTGTCAGGAACTGGAAAGTCCACGATGGCTTGGACTTTAGCATTTATGGGTGCCACCTTACCTTAGCCTATGACATAGCCAAGATACGTGACAGTAGCACAACCAAAGTCACTCTTGTTCAGGTTAACAGTGAGGTTAGCCTGGGTCAGGCACTGGAACGTCTCTACATCTTTCAGATGTTCTTCCCAGGAGTCACTCCATGTGATGAGGTCGTCGATGTACGCACCCTTGTGTGGCAATCCGGCGATTGTATGCTATCATCCTTTGAAATGTGGCTGGGGCATTTTTCATGCCAAAGGGTAGTGCTTCATACTTGTATATCCCAGATGGTGTGGCTAAAGCAGAGATGCTCTTGGCCCTCTCAGTTAAAGGCACACACCAATAACCCTTCAATAAATCAATCTTGGTCAGAAACTTTGCTTGCCCTACTCTATCGATAAAATCATCAATCCTAGGTATCAGAAACACATCAGTTCTAGTTACAGCATTGACTTTGCGATAATCTTTACAGAATCTAGTACTTCCATCAGGTTTTGGAACTAGCACACAGAGTGAACTCCAATCTGAGTTAGATGGTCTGAGCATATCATGTTCTAACATGTACTCAACCTCTTTCTCAGCAATCTCCTCTTTTCAGGATTCAACCGGTACGAATGCTGTTTTATTGGTTTGGCATCACCAACATCTACATCATGAGAGGCTATAGAAACTCTCTTTGGAACATTAGGAAATGGATCTTTATATTTCCTCATCAACCTCTCAAACAGATCTTTCTATGAGGGTTCTAAGTGCTGGAGTTTTACATCAAGATTTTGCAACACTTCAGAATTTGACAATTTACATGAAAGAACTTCAGCTTTAATTCTAGGTTAATCATCTTGAAAGTCTCCCTCATTTTCACTAGTCTCGGCCACAGGAGGATCTGAAGTGACAGCTGCAATCCTAGCATTCCTATCATGATAAGGCTTCACCATGTTAATGTGACACAACTGCTTTGGCTTTCTCCTATCTGGAGTCTTCACAATGTAATTGAGATCATTGAGTTTTGTTAGAATTTCATAAGGACCATGAAATCTAGCCTGCAATGGATTTGACTGCAAGGGAAACAACATAAGGACCTTGTCTCCTGGTTTAAACTCACGGCTTCTAGCCTTATGATCATACCAAGATTTTCATTTTTCCCTGACTTGATTTCAAGTTCTCTTTGGCTAGGTCACAAGCTGCACACAATCTTTCCTTGAACTTTCTAACATAGTCTAACAGACTGATATGCGGCTCTTTCTCTTGCCATTGTTCACTCAACAATAACAAAGGTCCTCTCACTTCATAGTCAAACACTAGCCTCAAATGGACTGAATCCAGTAGACTCCTGCACTGCTTCTCTAGCTGCAAACAACAGCAAATGAACACCTTCATCTCAGTCATTCTCATGATAATAACAACTAGTCGACATGGTCAACAGCATTCCCGCCAATCGTGTGCTTCTTATTTCAAACTCGATCAAGGCCTTTATGGTCTGAAGCTACACACCAAATTTGTTGTCCCATCTGTAATACGTTCTAAGAAAAGTTGTCCCCTTTCTCTCGGATGGACGCACGCATGCACACACGCACGGACGGACGGAGGTCAAACCTATATCCCCCTCCCACTTCATGTTGGCGGGGGATAATAAGACCTCATCGTTGGCTTGAGAGTGGAATGAAAATGCTCTAAGGCACCCTGACTCTCTGGATGATAGGCACCGGAAAGAATCTGCTTTGCACCTAATTCATACACAACCTGCTGAAACAATCCGAAACTGAAATTGCTACCTTAGTCTGACTGAATTTCCCTGGGAGGGCCAAACAACATGAAGAACTTTATCAAAGCTATCGAGATTGCAGTTGCCTTGATGTTACGTAGAGGTATGGCTTCGGGGAATCTGGTAGATGCACACATGATTGTCAACAAGTACTGATTTCCAGATCTAGTCTTGGGCAAGGGACTAACACAATCAACAATAGCCAAGGAGAAGGGCTCCCCAAATGCTGGGATAGGCTGCAATGGAGCTGCAGGTGGGTCTAACTGGTGTTTTCCCAACTACCTGCCAAGTGTGACAGGTTTTACAAAAGTTGGAAACATCTTTCCAATGTCCAGGCAAGAAGAAGTGTTTCATGATCTTGTCAAAGTCTTGTTAACACCAAGATGACCTCCTAAAGGTAAACTATGAGCCATTGTTAAGATCTCGTTCCTGTAGGCCTTTGGAACAACAATTTGCTTAACCACTGCCCAATCTGCATTAGCAGGGATATCAGGAGGGCGCCAATCCCGCATCAACACACCATCCTTGAGATAATACCAAATTGGAACTGCGTCTATTTCTTCATCAGGAAGGGCTCTCTTCTTTAGTACAGAAATTTTAGGATCATTAGTTTGCTCCTGAATCAACCACTTTCTGGACAGAGACAAGTCTCCAGACACATCAGAATCACCAGATCAATCTGGCTTGCTGAACAGGGAACTGATGAAATTGTCTGATAAGTCATCAAACGGAGAAACCATAATAGGCCGAACAGAGTCATGAGGCGAACCACCTGAGTCATGACTATTCAATGTGCTGGACGGCACCACATCATCTTCTTAAGCCTTCTTAGCCATAGCACAGGAATGATACAGAGATGGGTCTTCATTACCATTTTCAGTGCTCGGCTGTGAAGTAAGATGCACAGGGGGAACTACAATGCCCCCAGCCAGGTCATTGCCTAGCAAGAGAGAAACACCCATGATAGGTAGACTTGACATAAGTCCCACCTTTACCTGCCCTGTAACTAAATCTGACTTCAAAAATACAGAGCACAGGGGTACAGATAAAGTCCTCCCTGCAATACCTTGTACAAGTATGAATTCCCCAGAAGCGGTCTCATCACGTAACTCCAAGGAATCCATCAACAAAAGTGACTGAGAAGCTCCGGTATCCCGTAGGATATATATGGGTAAAGGAGGAGAGTGCTCATTCAGAGCCCCAAATCCCTCTGACACAAATGGAAGAAATTCTTCCCTCACAAATTCAGCAGTATCAGGCTTCTTAGGCCCACAAGGAGCAGGCAATTTAGCAGATCGATCGTCTACTACAGGGGTTTCTAACCTTGTCTTCACAAAGGCATTGGGTTTGGTATCCTTTTCTTTTTCTTTCTTAGCTTTTAGGAACCAACAGTTAGTTGTAACATGACCAGATTGCTTGCAATAATTGCAAACTAGACCACTTTTGCAACTGTCAGCTTTCACTCCTTGATCAGACCTGTGACTGGATTTCTGAGCACCATCACCAGATTTGTCTTTGGGTGAGGAATCTTGGGTATCATCGCTACCTTTCTTCTGAAATTGGAACCATCTATTGTTACTGCTGGACTGAAATTTGGACTTATGTGTGAGAACATATTCGTTTGCAAATTTGGCAGCTGATTGCATCTTCAGTGTTTGCTTCAAATTAAGGTAGGTCTTCATATCATCCTTAACACAGTTCTTGAATTCTTCAACTAACACCATCTCTTTTAGTGAGTTGAAATCATCCTTGACCTCCATAGACGTAAACCAGCACTCAAGGCAAACCTTCTTCTCATTAGCAAATTCCACATAAGTCTGATTGTCAGATTTCTTCAGACCCCTGAATTTCTGTCAGTAAGCCTTTGGAACCAACTCATAAGCTGTCAAAATAACCTTTTTGACAACCTAATAATCAGAGGAATCATCTGCAGACAAAGTCAAATAAACTTGTTGAGCTTTACCTTTGAGGACAGTTTGCAACATCAGAGGTCGGCCACTGACAACTCTTAGCTACCTTCTCAAAGCACTGGAAATACTTATCAACCTCCTTCTCCGCCAATGGAGGCACCAGCTTTACCTCCTGGCTAGCATGAAATTTGTTTTCAGCTTCCATTTTGATTTTTATCTTCTTCTCTGTCTCTGTCTCACTCTTTCTGCTCTTTCCAATTTTTTGAACTCAAACTGCCTTTCTTTCTCTCTTTCTGCCCTCTCAAATTCTGTATTTCTTTTTCCTCCCTTTCTTTTTTCTCTTCTCTTGCTAATTTTTCTGACTCAAACTGCCTTTGTTTTTCTTTTTCCTCTATTTCAATCTCTAGCATTTTTAATTTAAGCCCCATTTCTACATTTGGATTTTCAATTCAATTTATTTTGCATAGCGTTTTTCACAGAGACTGTCACAAAGACGCTTTACAGTGAGAGTTTAAAGAAATAAAAAGGCAGTGCCCAGCCTATTCCCCACTACAGCAAATGAGGCAAAAAACTCCCAGTAGGGAGAAAAATCCTCCAACAGTGGTGAGAAAAAACTCTCCAGTGGGAAGAAATCTCAGGAGGAACCCGGCCATAGTGGGGGAGCCCATCCTCCGCGGGCTTGCTAATTAAGAACAAAAAAGTAAAAAGGGAGTGAAACGACAGAAGAGTTCCATTTAAGTCCATCTAAACAGTGGCAACGGTAGCTTCAGAAAGTGTCCAAGATTGATATATACACACACACAAAAAAAAATACAGTCCCTTGAGATGGGGTTGCTTGGCGATGTACTGGGACAGGAAAAGGCTCAAACACAGGCAAAAATCCACAAAAAGCTTCACAGGTCTTGAAAAGAGTGTCAGGTCAGGTCAAATGTATCCTTCCACAATTTCTCCTTGCAGAACAGGCCATTCAGCCCAACTACACTCACCAATTTCTTTATATTACTGTGAATATATCCCTTCAGATACTGAATGACTCAATGGTATCTAGCTTTAAGTCAAGCCTGCTCTTGAAAACCCCCAAGGTCTCTGCCTCAACAATATGGTCAGCCAAGCTATGCCACATTGAAATGACTCTTTGGGTGAAGAAATATTTCCAAATATCAGTGCTAAATTTACCCTTGGTCAACTTCCATTTGTGACCCCGAGTTCTACTCACAACACTTGGTCGAAGGAATGCGACATAATTCACTTTGTTAAAATCCCTTTAACACATTTAAAGACCTCAATCAAATCACCCCTTAGTCTCCTTTTCCTAAGACTAAAGAGATTAAGGATCCTCAGCCTCTTCTCATAGCTTTCACTTTTATACCCGGAATTAGCTAAGAGGCTCTTCTCTGAACTTTCTCTAGAGCCTCTCTATCTTTACCTGGACGAGCGCCCCTGATGAGGTTGGAGAACAAATTCAGCGTCCTGGAGGAGGTTTCCTCCCCAGTGGTAATGGATGCCATTGCGGAGAGTCCAGAGTGATCAACGCTGGTGTTTACAGCAGGAAGGCACTCTGCTCCGGTGACGGGGCCTGATGCGGCCTGCTAACCGCATTGGATTGCCAGACCCGTGCCGGGGCAGGATCTCCCAGTTGGCTTGCCAGCTGCCATACCCTCTGGGAACAGCACCCCGTCTCGGGCTTCTCTGTCTTCCCGTGGTGGGCCGCGGCTTGTCTCCTCCCTGAGCCGGCTGCTACCCAAGTCTCCCGGAGCTGGTTCGCGGCCTCGGATTGCCCGTGAGATGCCTCGCCGTTACTCCCGGGAGGAGGATCCGTCCATGCAGGTCATCGGCTCGTCGATGATGCGTCGTCTTCGCCTTCCTGGAGCTGAAACCTTCTGCTATCCTGGAGCTCGGATCTCTTATATTAGGGCAATATTGCCCTCCGTCGTCCACTCCCATCCCTCAGTGAAAACAATTATAGTCCATATCGGATCCAATGACATTTCCTTGGAAAGCTCCGTCGGCATGGAGTCAGACTTTAAAGACCTAATCAACACTTGCATGGAAACTGGCAAGCGGTTTGTGGTCTCCGGTCCCATTCCGTCTGTTTGTTTTGGGGACGTTAACTTTAGCTGGATCCGACAGCTGCATATCTGGCTTAAAGGTTATTGCAGCATGCTGAGTATCCCCTTAGCTGATAACTTTACAAGCTTTTGGAAGAGGAAATATCTCTTCGGACATGATGGCCATCATCTGAACAGGGCTGGCTCTTGTCTTTTATCATGTCACATTGAATTAGCCACGCAATCGCTCGTCACTCAAAATAAGTGACTACCGGTGAGTCAGCTGCGGCATCATTGCAATCACAGCTGTCGTTATTTTACTCGTTATTTTACTCCTGTTTCTTATGATTTTAATGTGTCTCTGTCTTCGCATAATACAGCTATTGGTGAGCTCAAGGCAAAAAAATCTAGCCCTTTGTGTAATAATTTAATTACTGCTAAGTCCCATAGCCTGTGCCTGGAGTCCCAGGATGATTTTATCAAACAGAAAGGCTTCGGGATTATTCATATGAATGTTCGTAGTCTCCCCTCCCTCTTGATTTTATCAAGGTTTGGGCTCTTCAGACGAAGGCGGATATTTTTGTGTTTACTGAGTCTTGGCTGTCCAATAAGGTTAAAGATGATGTGATATCTCTTGATGGATATAATGTCTTTAGGTCAGACAGGCTGAGACCTTCTAGGGGTGGCGGTGTGGCCATTTATGTGAAAGAATGTTTTACCGTTTCTGTTTTAAACTCTGTATCTTTGTTCAGGTGCTTTGAGTTTTTAGCTTTGAGTGTCTGTTTAGGAAATGGTATGAACTGCAGCCAACTGACAGTTATTGGGGTTTATCGTCCTTCATCAGCTCAATCCGATGCTGTCGATAATTTAGTGAACTTATTGTCTGTGCATGAAAACTCTGAAATCATTTTACTTGGTCATTTGAATATCGACTGGCTCTCGGGTGCTTCAAACAGCTTGAAAGATGTGTGCATTAATTTGAATATGACTCAACTGATTTCGCGTCCTACACGGCCTGACCCCAAGGATCCTAATAGAGCTACGCTCTTGGATCTTATTTTAACTAATAGGCCTCATAATTTTAAAGCTAATCGCGTTTTCCCTTTGGATTTTAGTTATCATTGTCCAGTAGCTTGTGTCAGGAATAATAGTAACCCAAAATCAGAATCTAGGGTCATAGTCAAAAGAAATTTTAAACATTTCTCGGAACAAGCTTTTTTGCATGACTTGTATCTGAGTGACATGCATTACTCTGCTGTTATTCCTGACCCTCATTTAGCATTAAGCCATTTTATCACATCTTTTAATACTGTGGTGGATAAGCAAGCCCCTTTTAAAAAGTTGAGTGTTAAGAACAGGGCAAATCCCTGGCTTTCCCCCTGATATCTCGGAGCTGTTAAAGGCTCGGGATTTCGCTTGGAAAAAAGCGTGTGTTTCTGGGTTGCGTTCTGACTGGCAAGATTTTCACTACCTTCACAACAGAACCCTTACAGCAATTCGGAAGGCCAAGTCATCTTATTATCTCTTAAACTTATCTGACTCCGACGGGAATTCTGCGAAATTTTGGAGAACGTTTAAATCTTTGTCTCAGCTCCCCTTCTCGGCTTTACCAAGTAGGACTAGAAATGGTTTTTACACAAGAAAACAGATGTCTCCCCCTTCCCCCATTTCACATTTTAGAGCAGGGGTGTCAAACTGACCCGTAAACAGGCCAAGAGGCTGCAGGTCTTCAATCCTACCAAGCAGAAGCTCACCTGAAAGCACTGATTTAATCAACTGATCTAGGCCTGCACAACTGATTAGTTGTATCAGGTGCGCTTCTGCATTGTTGGAGTGAAAACCTGCAGCCTCTTGGCCCATTTACAGGTGAGTTTGACACCCCTGTTTTAGAGCTATGGTCCAGAAACGAGTCCCACCCTTCAATATGCCTAAGTCCAAATTGTTGCCATGGAAACAGGAAAAATATTAAAGCTGCAAGTAGCGTTGGACGGGTCCTTGCCCTCCCGCGCATGTGGAAACGGGGTCGAGACGCGTTCAAGCGCCGTCGAGCATTGTCATTCGTTGGACAGCACGAGACTGAGGAAAATGTTTTATGAGTGCAAATCCCTTTTTCTGAAAGAGATTTTTCTTTAGTATAATGGAGCTATGACCCATGCGACCTGGTCAAACTTTCTGAAGCAGATTTTATCACTGCTTTGTATTGTGCAATCTTTCCCCATTCATGAACTTAGTGAAGGGAGATGAGCCATGTGATCCTACTGCCACCCAGTGGTCAGAATGTGTAGCAGCACAAAGAAAAACACTGAAAATCAATAATAATCAAGAAATTAATAAATGCTTCTTCCAGGTAAATTGTAGAAAGCTGAAAATTTGAGAGCATGTTCACTGAAGAAAGACAAAAGTTTTATATACTGCAACTTATAGTGAATTCAGAAGTGCGTCACTCTATATTTTTCAAAATATGAAAATTCATAACATGTTAATATCTCAAGAAATAGCTATTGTAATGGTACCGAACTTGGCAATTTGTTTGACGACATGGAGATTATGAATTATACCAAAGGACATTTTGACACAATGAACGGTTTGTCCACAGCAAGAATGTATATCTTACTGTACAGTATATTATGTACATAAAGATTTTTATTTCAAAAAGTCTCAAATGGATTTTCACAATATTATGTGACAGTACAGGGCATGGTACAGCAATAAATAGTGATTTTTTCCAGAATTTTATGACATTGCAACAGGCTGTGGTGAAAGCAAAAGTCCCATTTTGGCGTATTTAGGTGGCGCTAGAGAGCCATTTTGTGTCTTTGGAGGAAAATTTTCAGATTTTAAAAATATTTGAAGCCATGTAGAAATTACTGCAAAATTTGGTTTGTTTATGAGCATGTTTAAGGGGTGAAATGAAGGTTGGAAATTGCCTAGACATCGAAAAAAGGCAGTGAAAGTGGCTGGGGACCCTATCTTTGACGCCTCATAAAATCCGAACTGTTGGACTTTTGAAAAATTTGTACAGTAGTTTTCATCGGCAGAGTGTGCTTTGTCATCTGTTAGCATTTGGGGTCGATACGACGAACGCTGTGATAGCAGGCCTTTTGTACCTATACCGAATAACTCCGGTTGTTTTTCCTTGCATCCATTTTCAGAAGAGGAGGTGCTTGAAGAACTTTTTAGCATTGACCCTAAGCAATCCACTGGGGTGGATAAATTGGACCCAAGCCTCTTATTGCTGGCTTCACCTTTGATCGCTTTTATCCTGACACACATTTTTAACTTAACACTGTTGTTGGGGTAATGGCCTCGCACAGAACACCAATGTTAGGAAAAATGCAATTTGCCTAATGATATCAATATTATTAATTTGACTATCCCAAAAAATATGATATTGTAATATTAATATTAAATATTAATATGAATACCTTGGGGCACCACCCTTCCTCAGTGAAGGGAAAACGATAGCCAATTAATAAAACCTCAGTCTCAATATCCACTCAGCTATTAATTTGGAAATTGATTAATAATTAAATTAATAATTGTAACCAACTTACCCAATCAATAGTTAGATTGAAGAATTCAGAGTTCTGAATAGTAGAGGTTGGCAGTTTCATTCACTCTTGCACAACATTAATAACCACAGCATAAGTCTTAAAGGAATATTTATTTAAATGAAACAAATAAAACACACAATCTAGACTACACTAAACTCTATATACACAATGAAGGAGGTGTGTGTGTGTGTGTGTGTGTGTGTGTGTGTGTGTGTGTGCGCGTGCGGGTGTGGGTGAGAGAGAAAAAAGGGATGATCTGAGGTGTGAGTGGGAGGGGGCCTTGCTGACCATGTGGAGTGGGGGAAGGCAACCCTACTGTAACAAAGACCAAATCTTTGCTCTTTGTTTAGAGTTTTAAAGTTTAGAGTTTTAAAGTCAGTCAAGTGACTTAAAATGCTCAATGTTGTTTGTGTTTGTGTGTATTACGTTAATATGACGAGATGTGAGTGTTTTGCACAGGAAAGGCGCCGTGTTAGTCTACAGGAGGTTATTTGCATGCAAGAGCTTGTCTGCTATACATTAATACCACCCTGTCCAACTAAAACACAATCCTAAAAACAATCACAACAACTATCATTTGACAAATACACACAGTCACTTTTAGTCTAAAAGGAAGGTTTCTGCCCAGTTGTTACCAGTCCTTAGTTGAGGAAAGAGGTTTGATAGTTGCTGGAGGATCCGTGGGGGATGTTGATCCGGCTGGGAAGAGCGGTTCTGGTGCTGCAAAAGTCTGTGTCTTTACTGTGGGAAGAGGAGGGAGGCTGGCCGCTCCTCAAAAGCAAGCTGTTGCTTCCAAGGCAGCTCTACTCCTGGTAGCGTGGCTGCTGCTTCAACATGGCCAGTCTATGCTGGGCCTAAGAGGTGGGGAAGGAGGAACCCAGCCTGAGCAGTCCGCAGGGGTCCAGAAGCCTCTCCAAGGGAGAGACAGAGAGTCCAGAGCCAAGAGTCCAAGAGCCAAGAGAGAATCCGAGAGAGAGATAAAATGGTTGACCACTGCTTTTATCTGCCTGGCCTCCTGGCGGGAGGGGCTTGCAGACAGCAAGTGGTCATGGGAAGTCCTGGGCTCCATTTTGTATCCTCACATATGAAAGTTTTCCTCCATGTGACCCCAACACTGTTGACCGGTTCGATTCCTGTCTTGTGGAAAACGGCTTTTGTTCTTCCCTTGCATAAAGGTGGTTCTTCAGATATTCTGAATAACTATCGACCAATTTCAAAGCTGCCGTGCTTGGCTAAGGTTTTGGAGAGACTTGTCAATAATCAGGTTAGAGCATTTTTATCAGACCATGCCATCTTGAATGTGTTTCAGTCAGGTTTCAGACCAGGTCATAGCACTGTGTCAGCTGCAGCCATGGTATTAAATGATATTGTTACTGCCTTGGACAATAAGCAAGACTGAGCTGCCCTTTTTATTGACCTATCAAAGGCGTTTGACACAGTTGACCATTATAAACTTATAGAACGGCTAAGTACCATTGGGTTTGATATTAAATCTCTGAATTGGCTTAATGATTATCTATCTGGTAGGTGTCAAGCTGTTGTGGCTGATGGCTATCAATCAAACTTTATTTATTTGTGCAAGGCTGTTCCACAGGGTTCAATTTTGGGGCCCTTGCTGTTTACACTTTTTATTAATGAATTTGGTTCTAATTTTCTCAATAGTAAAATCCATCTCTATGCAGATGATAGGGTCATCTACTCAGCTGCCCCTTCTGCTGATTTGGCTATTAAATATCTGCAGTCAGATTTCCAAATCATCCAGAAGGATCTTTTAGACCTTAAATGAATCTTAAACTCTGAAAAAACTAAATTCATGCTATTCTCTCTTAAACCAGCTGCTAGGTTCCATAATGGTAGCATCACGACTGTAAATGGAATCCAGATCGAAACAGTCCCTCACTAAAAAAATACCTTGGAATTTGGCTGGATGACAATCTTAATTTTAGGAAGCATACTGATGAGCTGGTCAAGAACTTATGTGTGTCCTTTTTATTTTTGCTGCCTTCTTGGCCAGGTCACTCTTGAAAAAGAGATTTTAAATCTCAATGAGTCTTACCTGGTTAAATAAAGGTTTAATAAAAAATAATTTGAAGCCAAAATTGGCCATGCTGTACTGGAATAAAGCCTGCCTTCTGAAGAGTTGCAGAAGACAAATTGTTCAAGCAACTATTCTCTCTAGAATAGATTATGGTGATGTGATTTATATGCACACTGCACTCTCCTTGCTGAAGTCACTTGACGCAGTGTAGCACACTGCATTAAGGTTCATAACCTTCCGAAGGCATCACTGTACACTTTATTTTAACGCTGGTTGGTCTTCGCTGGCCACGAGAAGGGAGCAACATTGTTGCCTTTTTATATACAAGGCATTGTTGGGTAACTGCCTGGATATCTGACCAGTTTGCCGAACGTGAGGAAGGGGGAATACGGTCTGCGCACTCTTGACTTTTTGGTTTTAGATGTCCCAAGGGTGCGTAGTGAACTGGGTAAAACTGCTTTTATGTATTATGCTCCACAGAAGTCGAATAGGATTCAGCAGTTTTTTAAGTTGGAAAGTCTTATTTCAATTGATTGTTTTAAATGTCTTTTATTGGCTGCCTCAAAGCAGGGATGTACAAGTGTAATGTAGTCATTGTTTTTATTTATTGTACTTGGTGTTTTCTGTGTTTTTTTTTTTTTTTTTTTGCTGCTGGGATCCGTTGAAAAAGAGAGCTTGCTCTCAATCGGACTCGGAAATAAAATTGGCTTTTTTAACCGCTACGGCACAATGGCTAGAACCTGTGAGGGTTTGGTCAACAATCACTCCCAGATTGTGTGGAGCACATTCCAGTTTTAAACCTCCCATGAAGTAATCCCATCTAATGTTTTTTTTTCCCCTACATGTAGAACTTTACATTTCGCAACATTACATTTCATTTGCCACATTTCTGCCAAATTCTGGATTCTATCCAAATCATCCTGAATCACTTCAGAGGACTCTAAACTATTTGCCAAACCCCCCAACTCTAAGATATAAGCCATCAGGACCCGCCGCCTTATCTGCCTTGAGTTTATGCAACTTGTCCAATACTTCGTAAGCCCTAAGCTCCATCACCACTAAAGAATCTTGAGCATTGAAAATGCCCTCTGGCCGAATAAAGACCCCCCTCTGAAGTAAAATTCTCAACAAAGTAACTGTTTAAGGCATCCGCAATATCCTTGTTATCATATAGCAGCGATCCATTTTTATTCTTCAAGCACCTAACCTGCTCTTTGACTTTCCTTTTTCTGCTACAGTACTGAAAGAAGTGCTTAGGGTTAGTTTTTGCCCCCGCTGCAATTTGTCTTTCATACAGTCTTCTAGTATTCCTCAGCTCTTTTTTGACCACAGCCCGCCTTTTTACAGTATTCAGCCTTAGTGTTCTCATTGTTATCCTTCATGTACATCGTATAAAGATTCCTCTTTTCCCTCAAAATCTTACGAATACTTTTGGTCATCCACTGAGGATTCTGCTTTTTCAGTTTACTCTTGGACATCGTTGGAATAAATTTGCATTGTGATTAAAGTAAAAGCCCCTTGAATCTATCCAACATCTCATTTACTGACCCACAGTCCAGGAGCCTCTCCCATTTTATTTCACATAGATATGAGCGCATCCTGTCAACGTTTGTTCGCCTAAAATTGAAAATTTTTATTTTTGAAAACACCTTTTTAACTTCCCATGAGACATCAAAATTGACAGCAGAGTGATCACTTGTCCCAAGTGGCTCCAGTACCTCAATATTGATAATTCCATCTGGGTCATTACACAGCACTAAGTCTAAAACTGCCTTCTTTTCGGTAGGTTTATTAACATACTGCACCAAAAAACTATCATTTACAACATCTAAAAATTCTTCCTCCCCCCCACCCTGTCTTTTAACCCTTTCCCAATCAATACCAGGATAATTTAAGTCTCCCAAAATCATAGTCCCTCCACCTCTACAAACTTGCTTAATCCTCTTAAAAAGCATTTCATTGACTATACTGTCCAAAGCTGGTGGTCGATAGCATACTCCTATATTTAAACCTGCCTCGTGTTTGCCAATGAGCTTGACCCAGATATCTTCACAGGGCAATTAATGTTCAATTTCGGGAATTTCCTGTACATTTATGTTTTCGTTCACATAGATTGCTACGTACCCTCCTTCCCTACTACATCTATCCTTCTATTATAACCTTCTATGTTATATTCATCTCCATCCTCTTTCACTAAGCCATGTCTATGTAATCCCAACCATGTCATAGCCCTCACTAATCATAACGACCTCAAGCTCTAGAAATTTATTTTTTATGCTTCTTACAATTAAATAAAAACATTTCAAGTTATTACTAATGCTCTTCCCCCGTGGTTTCCCATGCAGTTGCTGCTTCAAGCCCCCCACTATGCTTTGTTGCTTTAAAAGTATTTCATCAATAGTGCATGTAACACCGTCAGCTTCCATCGGGGCAGTCTGTATTTCCCCATGTGTAACACTCACTAACATCCCTGCCCCCCCCAAGTTCCTAGTTTAAATAATCCTGTGCTACCCTCAACATACGCTGGCCCAGTGCAAAGGTACCCCTCCGGTTCAGGTGTACACCAGGTTTGTAGCCATGTGTTAAACCTCCAGATAAAATTCTGCTTTCCCCTGCTTGCACGTGGTACCGGTAGAATCCCGGAGAACACTACCATGGAGGATCTGATCCTAAGCTTCTCAGCTAATTCCACAAATTTGCCATGCAGAACCTCAAACCTACCCTTACCTATGTCATTTGTCCCAACATGGACCATGACAACTGGATCCCTCCCTGCTCTGGCCAGGAACTTGTCCACACACTCTAGGAGGTCTCCTACCTGGCACCAGCCAGGCAACACACCGTACGAGACTCAAGGATCAAGGATCTTGCTCTCCAGATGCTCAATTAGCTAGCACCAGTGGCAGACAAACCCACCCTGGAAATCTCCTTCCAAAAGTGCGATCATCCTGCACTCGTCACATAGTTTTGGCTACATTTTGAACCCCCCACTAATGACCTCACTCACCCTAGATAAAAGAATATGACTAATGCCGAGACAGTAGCTTAGGAACCACAATTTATTAATTTATTAACCTTAGAAGCCCTAAGCAGGAGTCACAGTAGAAAGCGTGGGGAAACTATGTAAATGGATTATAAGCCTCTTTTAACAAAGGCTTAGTTTCAGTTTACAGAAATGAAATACCAAATTGAGCCAAACTCTACATGGAATAAGCACTCCTAATAAGCCGATCTAGTCCCAGTACTATTAATGTACTAACCTAAAAATATCACAGGGCTTAGCTGAGAACCCAGATAAAACAGACTGGATACAATGCCCAGGAGAAACTGGAGGAGGCGGAGCACTCCGGTAAAACTTACCGATTAAATTCCAACCTAACCAAATGTACGACTCAGTGACTGCTGCCCTACTAACTAAATACTGAAAAATCCCCACCCAAAAATGCAAACAGTACTTATCAAGCTAGCTAGCCGCAAATACAACCAAGGGTAGCAGAGAAAAGAGCAAAGCCCCGATTCCCTTTAATTAAAATGAACCGAATAAACAAGTAGATTACTATGTGAGTGAACTAAACATGTACCTCCCCCAACAAGCTGTCCTCATCACTCAACCAAGCAGTTAAAATTTAATCAGCTGATCAAGGCACAGCAACCGGAGGAAAATACAAAGAAAGGGTATTTACAGTCAGGATAGAGAACGAAGGGGACTAAAAAACCCCAGTGAACATCAGTATTTATTGGCTAGAAGACTGTATGAAAGGCAAGCCACCAAGTATGGACCAAGCTGGGCTAGTTAGATATCCAGGTAATTCGATTATATTCTTGCCGTTGAGAGCTTGCGAACCCAGATAGCAAAATTCTTCTGGTCCATATCCGGCCCACACCTGACACGTTTGGCCTACATATCCGGCCCACATACTGCATGGAATGATGGCACTTAGGCGCTTCGCCCCCGTTTGCCAAAACTTGGCCACAACTAAGCCATCACAATGCCAGATGTCAGCCAAGAACATATGATGCAGCAAATGTGGGCCAGTTTTGGTTCACTTACAGACTGACTATTGTCACTCTGCCAAATATTTGCCAATTGTGGGCCATATTTGTTTTGTGATATGCAGGCCAAATTCAGCATTTACCACATGGGCCACTTTAGGCTCACATCTATTTTGTCCGGGCCAGAAGAATGCCAAAAGTGCCGCATCATTGCTTGATGCGGCCCACATCCGTATGCTATCTGGGAAATCAGCTTCAGAAAAACCAGGCGACAGTACCACAGTCCTTGAAAACTGTTTTACTTTGTATATCGCACAATTCACTTACACAATTATTTAGCATTTAATCTATTCTCTAAATTCAGCGTTTAAATTTATTTTACTTTACCTTAATGCCCTCTGTGCTAAAAGTGCGGTTGTTCATTTCGTTAACTATACTGACTATAGACTTTTAATAGCCAGGGGGAATGTCATGATATTTTATGTCTTGATTTATATTATTACGTGTGATAAAATAACCGTCATTGTTCGATAATATGTCCCAAGTTTGCGGGTATTGTATTTCTGCTAAGCCAACCTCCCACTCGCCTCGTAGTTCAATAGGTCTGACAAACTTGGTCGTATAGCTTGAAATTTTGTTTTCAGGGTCTGCAAGGATACATTACTTGGGAGAGTAACATAGAAATCTGTCTCCTCCATGGTCATTTACTGTCTGTCGCAGTGCAAGCTTTAAAAAATATTTTTAAGATTAAATGTCGACCACGTGACTAACAGGTATGCAGCTGTTAAATTTTTCAGGCCACCCGGCCCATTTTACTAAGACCAGCTTTTTTCCCTATACTCTTCTTCTGCTCAAAGGTTTTTTTCAGCCTTAAATGCTTTATCTTTACTCAGTTACACTCTGTTATTCAGCCTCATAAAATATACTGTCCATGTCTTCACCATCCCAATCCTTCAACTTGCATATGGGCGGGATTCTGTAAACCCCTTCAGCCACTGTTAAACATTCATCAGTATAAGTCTGCTCATAACCTTTTGCAAATGTCCCTTGTACTTTTGAAACATGTACTGTATCGCCCTTCTCAAATTTAAACTTTTGCTTTTTAAGCCTTATTGGAAAGGGGCCATATATGGTTTTAAAAACATTAAAGGCACTTGCTTCATTTACATCAACAGGTTTCATTTTAATAGTACTATGATGGCTGTTATTATACGATAGGACCAAGTGCTGTATTATGTCAATGTACTGGTGCATATTATGTGCATTGAAGTGCCTCCACATTCTGGTTTTAAGAGTCCTGTTAAATCGCTCCACTACTGAAACTTTCTTATCATTGCCTGTGGCAAAATGCATTATTTGATATTGTTTCATGTATGTATCTTCTACCAAACAACCACTCTTTAAGTTTCTTGTTGGAAATTCTTAAACCTTTAGTTTCCAGCAAACCCCTTTGCAATCTTTCTTTGCCACCAAAAGACCCTGGATTCTCAGGGGCATAATAAACAGACTTCAAACACTCCTGAACATCTACCTTCACCACTAAAGCAAAAAATGACACATCATACCCAAAACATTGCATTTCATGGCGTCATTTTATTAAAAATTGGTGTAAAACAGACAGAAATTTGCAGAAATTTGGTTCTCTCATACTTCTTCATCATCCCACAAGCTTACTTGCATCGCTCCCAAAATCTCCCAGAAATCTCTCCGAACCTCATTAACAGTCTTGTTGCCAACATGCCCCAAGTCATGGAGTTTAATTTCCTGCAGCTTCCACCTGATGTACGGCTCATCCTTGAGGTCCAAAAGAATTGCGTCGACAACCCCTTCGACATGCGTGCACTTTGAGTGCCTTGGAGAGTAGAACACACAACCATGGTGTTTTCACTTTACCGCACAGTTTTTCAAAGTTATATGTTGAAAATATATAAAAAGAATCAGGTTCAAACAGACAGCTGTGCCTGATTTGGCTGGGATGGTCATACTCGCACCCCTGGCACTCGCTTTTCAACAACTCTTCAATTGCAGTGTCCAGAAAGCATGCCATGATCATCTTCAAGACTTTGATCATCGGGACTGTGAGGCATCCGTCGATTTGATCCGCAGGCCTCAGGGGTGCTGATGGTTGCAGCGGGGCCTTCTTTTTCGGGACGCATTTCCTCCGGCAGCGTGGTCTATCATGCGGCACACCGTCATCAGCTTCAAACCCTTCAGCCAGCCAGGGATCCAAAATTGGCGCATCGTTGTCGGCGCAGTATTCAGGCTCCAATGATTATGGAGATGCCACCGAACCCGCTTGGCTGATCGGAACATAGGTTTTGTGCACAGCCTGAGACATGACTGCTACGATTAAAGTTTGTGGGATGTTTCTAAGGATAAGGATCTCATTCACCTTTCCCTCTAACCACGCCTTTAAAGAGGCTACAGCCTATCATGGGGCTGTGTGGTATTGGAAAGTAAACGCTTCACATTTGAACAACCTTGAAATGAAATGGAATAGAGGAAAAGTTGTTTAAAAAGTATTTTTATTATTATTTCAAACATATTAATAATAAAAGGTACAAAATGCACACAGAACATATACTTTTAAATTCAAATATTACACCATAAATGAACCATTTTTTACATTGTAACGGTTTGCTCTAATTTGAATTAATTACAATTGTTCAATGGAGTAACTATAAAATAAAAAATAAAAACGTATTAACACCATAAAATGCTAATGATACATATATTGGTAACACTTTTCTTGAAGGAATCGTCATAAGATTGACATGACACAGTCATGAACATGTCATAAACATTATATAAATGTCATAAACATTGTCATTGTGTCATTCGGTTTTCTAGATGACAAGTTGACATTGTTTGGATTGTCTTGATTATGACAACTTCGTCATAAGAGTGACATGACACCGTCATAACTGTTATATGACACGTAACAGTTATGACGGTGTCATGTCACTCTTATGACGGTACCTTCAAGTAAAGTGTAACCCATATATTTCACAGGCTCAATTTAACGTTGTGAATGAACAGCATAAACTTTTTCTTCTTTGAACTGTTCAATTGGGGCCCCATTCCCACATGATGCGTTCTTCATTGGCATCCTCTTCAACCTGATGAAATGCGTCCCGAGTCCCCTGAAGTTCTCGCTCAGGCATATCCTTACCATTTCCATGGCCTGCCAGTGCTCAAAATCCTCAAACACTTTATGTGCTTGAACCAGCGAGTCCAACATCAAAGATATGTCTTTTTCACAGAAGTAAAACTCGATATATTTTGCACTCACTCCTGAGTCCCCTACCGTGAAAAGACTTATCAGTCTTTCCAGTTTTCCATCTGCTGCATCCTTCGTCAACCCCAACACACTCATCAGCCGCTTGCCTGGACGAAAAGGCGATTCAGAAGGAAAATCGAATCGCTTCTGATAGCCAGAGGCAACATATGCGTAGGCACATCTCAAATTATCCCAGTCATAATTGTCGACAAATAGAGTCAAAGTCCTCGCCCTCATACAAATAAAAAAAAAAAAAAGAATTTCTGGAACATCGGCATCTGTGTAAATGTGGTAAACGCATCGGAGGTCCTTTGAATGAGTGGATCCACCCCACTCATGGTGCATCACCCGTGAAAGGGCTCTCGACATTGCTGCAAAAGACTTCTTTGGACTCCGCGATGCAGTTTTCAGTTGTGGCTCGGACCTTGCAGACTCAGGCTTTTCAGTCGAAGACATACTTTTCAGTTTAAAAGCCAACTGTTTTCTTGACATTGTAGCGAAAGGCTTCTTTGGGGCATGCAAAGCAGTTTGCAGTTGGGGCTTGGTCCCCGCACACTCAGGCGTTGAAGTCGCAGACATGCTTTTCGGTTACAAGCAACCAGTTTTATTCAAGTGCACCAAGATAGATCATCTCAAACGTCGCTACAAATTAGATGAGCTTAAAAGACCACGTTTTATTCAAGTTCTGAAGGCCGGCTTTGACACCAATTTTCTATCAGCGCATGTGCTTTGAACACCCTCCTCGTTCAGGCCCACCCCTGGGTAAGTTTCATTGTACCATTGTGATTTTGACACAAGCTGTTTGTCTCATTCATTGGGCGATCATATTTCTGCAAACACCCCTGGGTACGTTTCATTGTACTGTTGTGATTTTGACACAAACTGTATCCCTCATTCATTGGCTGACCTTATCCCCACCAACCCATATACGCATACACCCACAGAACCAGCCCTGCCCCTTTTGACATACCCCACTCACTCATATGCACACTGTCAGAGTGAGAGATGACTTGCGGGATGAGAAGACTTTGGAAACCAGCCTTATTTTGCATCAAGCGTTCGACACCTAACAAGAAAAACTTGTTTTTCTCCACTCACATCTCGCGGACAGACTTCACTGATAAATAATTTTATCTTCCCTTTCTTTCCTTATTCTGTCCACATATTCACAGCTATTTTAAATGTACTTCATTCATTACTCTTCAGTTATAACACTTCTTGCTTTAATTTTTTCACTTTATAACACTATTTTACTAACATTTTTTTTGCTTTAAAACTATTTTACTAACATATCGCCAGCAACTTAAAAACTCTCTCTTTCTTTCCTTAGTCTGTCCACATATTTCACAGCTATTTCAAATGAACTTCATTCATTACTCTCCAGTTTTAACACTTCTTGCTTTAATTTTTTCGCTTTAAAAACACTATTTTCCTAACTTTTTTTTGCTTTAAAACACTATTTTACCAACATATTACCAACAACTTTAAAACACACTCTGAATTTTAACCCTCTTTCTTTTCCCCACAACCAACAAACGCTTGAAATAAAGTTTTACCATTTACCACATCAGTTCACGTCAGGGCTGAAAGGTGGCCATTCCTTGACTCGCACACCATTCTGGGCCAGGAGCTGCTGGGTCTCAAGTGCTAAGTGAGGTTTTGTGTTGTCTTGCATTAACCTGACCTCAGGGTAGTCTGTGATGTAAGGCATGACGTGCAGTCTGATGACAGGGACACAGTAGCAGGCCGCATTAAGATATCCATTGATTATAACCAGGTTGGACCTCTAGCCATACTGAATAGCACCCCAGACCATCACCAAGCCTCCTCCAAAGCGATCTGTCTCAGCAATGCAGGGGGCTGCGTATCTCTCACCACATCGTCTGTATGTCGGTACAGACAAAATCTGGACTCATCATTGAAAACAGCATTCCTCCAGAATCGGTTGGGGACTCGTCTCTGATCATATTCTTCAGCCCAGTAAAGCCTGCTAGCCCTGCGCCGTGCATCAGTCTGCATTCCAGCACATGCCCTGTGGGCTCTGATCCCTCCCTCTGCAAGTCGGTGACTCACTGTTCTTCTGCTGATCCTTGATCTGTGGATTCCTTGGGTCTCTCTCGGGTGGATGAGGCGGATCTGATTGTCCTGGGCTGGGGTCGTGACTGATCATTGGTGCTTCCAGTCTCCTGGTAACGAGCCACAAGGTTGAAGATTGTGGGTTGGTTTACCCCAAAACACTGGGCGATGTGATATTCCAGCCATCCACAGCCCAATGGCTTGATCACCTAGGGGTCTGGAAAGGCGAGGCATGGCACATGTGGTGCCTTTGAACAAATACTCTTGGAACTAGACGAGTTGCAGCGAAGACCACAGAAGCATATCTGCTCAACACACTCAAAAGAGGTCAGCAGGTAAGGGAGCAGTTTCAAGAGGAATGGGACCAGAGCAGCAATCGCTTTCTCAAACCATTGAAGCGTATCCCTGTTCAGAACTTTTCAGCTGAGAATATCAAGACAATGCCAAAATCCCCAGCCTCAGAAATGGCAAAGAAGACTACAGAGAGCCTCAGCGACTTGTTCATCTGCATGGTTGTTGTCGTAGCAGAGAAAACCGCGCTCAACCTTCATCGTGTCTTGTCTTATCCCATCACCAGGTATCCATGATCTCTGGCACATTGTGATGGGATGCATGGAAAAGCTGACAAATCAACACTGCTGAGGAAACTAGAGTCAATCCAGGAAAAGGTGCTCTCAGAACCTGACTTGCCCAGGAGCTACAGTGGCTCCAATAAGTATTTGTACACTACTTTAAAATTTGACTGCATAACAGCTTTTGTATATTCGGCTAAATGCTTGCTATTGTGTGTAAAAGTGATTAAAATATTTGATAATCAATATGTTTTAAACAAATATTTAATGTCAAAATGGCATATTTGGTCAGAAGGGCGATTATCTGACCCAATAAGTATCGGTACAGTTCCATTAGTGAGTCACAAAACTTATAATACTCACCTAAAATTGACTCAAGGGGCTCTAATTTCCTGGCGCAGCGCTGGTGGCGTAGCAAGGCGCAGCCCGCGCAGTGGTAATTTCGTGAGGTGCGCAGCCTTCGGTAGACGAAGATGCGCCGAGATGGGTGTGGCGGCGTAGTAGGGGGAGGTGTCACATATTCATCAAGACGCAGTGACAATTTCGTAGAAAAAGTCTCCGCTGGAGTTGCCCAGAAAACTCGCCAGCTCCAACCTGGTTTAATTTCCGTGCAGTGGTAATTTGGCTGACCGGCGCAGAGTGCGCACACGTCACCGAAATCTCACAGGCAGTTTTACAGAATGTCAGGCACATTTCAATGCAATAAATAATTACAGGAAGCACTATTTAATGTAACTATCTGAATAAGGACATAAATTATAGTATCTATATCGATAGTCCTGATGTCAGAGTAAAGGCGGTTGCCACGCGTAATGGAAACTTGACCTGGCTTAATCAATGCAGCTGAATCTGTGATGCAAACTAACGACTTCACATCTTTCTCAGCCAACCACAAACTGTATATATATATGTCGAATGCTTGCGTTCTATGCTCATTAAAGCCGCTTGCACACAGTACGCGAAACAAATTTTTCGCGCGACTGATTGCAGACAAAGTCAATGCAAAGACGCTATAGTCGGACAGGGTTTTAATATAGCTCCGTGTCCGAAAGTCATAAAAGTTCTAATTTTCCCGAGTATTCCAGGAATTATTAGACGTGCAAACTTGGCTATGTTTGTGTTCGACCTTCACAAAATGCAAATTGATAGCTATCGACTTTTCTTGGTCTTTTTAGCCTATTCGTCTGTTCTCGTTGAATATAGACGGCAGTCTTTATTCGGTCTTTCTTTTGAAAATTAGTCAGATGGACCGAACAGATTCACGCTTTATTTCCACAGCAGAGATAAAATAGTGCATGAGCAAAGCAATACCATGACCATTGACAGTGTGAAGAAATTATCGCATGCACGATCAAGACTGTCCGACACGAAATGCAAAATACTCCATGTCCACCAGCCAGCAAAAAGTAAAAGTATTGATATGAGAACAGATTTATAACGAAATAAAGAATAAAAACCAACAAACAGGATATCCCGCCAATAAATAAATCGCAGTGTTCATTGGATGTTCTGTTGTTAAAATGTTTCTTTTTATTCTTTATTTTGTTATGAATCTGTTCTAATCGTCCTCTTTTTTGTTGGCTGTCAGACACGAAAGCATTGTACATTGTCTCGCACCAGTGTCGACTCACTTTATTGAGCAGAGCTTACACAGAAACATTGATTGAAATTCTCGGTACTTATCTTGAAGAACTGAGCCCTCTAATCAAAACATTCACGTTTAATATCTATAAGAGTCAGCAGATTTGAAGAAATTAAAAACAATAATAGACTGTCGGACACAGAGATTTATTAAAACCCTGTCAGACTTTCGGACACACGACGCAATCTGTCGAGCGAAAAATTTGTTTCACGTCCAGTGTGCAAGCGGCTTAATACTAGGCTACTATTATTGTCACTTAGGTTTTATCGTCTTCAGTGGGGGAAAGGAATACAGCCTGATTGCTATGATTTCGTACTGAGTTAAGATCACATATTGAAAATAAATGTGTCACGTATCTTGCATTGTTGTCCATGCATGTCAATCCCAAAATTTAAAGCACTAACAGTTTGTAACTAATGGGAACACGCTATCCATCGTTTCTCTTGCCAGTGAGCAAGATTTGACTCGGCTGTGTTGCCTTCTTTGCCAATTTGCGCTGGAAGGAGGGGCAGAGGCGGGACAGAGGAGTACTTGCGCCAGGCTACGCCGGGCACGAAATTGCCACATACGCCTGGACACACCCCGTTGGCGCGGCGCACCCCCCATGCGCCGCGCCTGGTCTACGAAATTAGAGCCCAAGATGTTTACACGGTTGACTCACTTGGTCTGATTTGGTCAAGCGTAATGGACCATAATGGACACTCCCTCTGTACACAGACTGGCCTATGTAAATGGCCTGACCATGCCCATAATGAATTCCTGTGATATATGGCTAAGACAGGCGAGATACCCCGTCGAATGCGGGAGCAAATCATTCAGCTACATAAAGAAGGCCAAAGCACCAGAAAAATTGGAACTCAGCTATCGTTACGCCACACGACCGTGCAGTACATCATCAAGAAGCACAAACAGTCTGAACGCATAGCCAATGCAGCCAGGAAAGGACGTCCCAGGAAGACCAGCCAGCGCACTGATCGGTACATCTCCCTGCTGGTACAGAGGGAGAGACAGTCCTCGGCCTCCAGTCTTGCCACCAAAGTAGAGGAAGCAACTGGAAGCCATGTTTGTGCCCAGGCCATCCGTAACCGGCTCCATGAAGTACAGTAGTATACAAATACTTATTGGAGCCACTGTAAATCCTTATTTTTTTGAAGATTGGTATGAGAGGAATATATGGTCTATAGTTGACTTGATGGACACGAATGGCAATTTCTTAACTTATGAACAATTCTGTTAGAAATACACAGTGGCTCCAGTGGTAATTGTCTTAATAGTGGTGGCTTCATTGACTAATAATTCATTCTGCTTTGTTGCACAATGAATTATCTACTGAACTTGGTGGGTGGCAGCCAGGTTTAACCCACCACTGAAAATGTCTTGGCAGTGTCATTCATGATACCTGGGGTTAAGCTGGGCATTTTACAACAGGTTCCAAGTGGTAACCTAATAACCTGATGTAGCTCAATTTTGGGTGTGGCCATTTGGGGCGTGTCTGGCAGGGCTACCCCACCACCAAAAACGTCTGGCAGTGGTCATTCATGATTCCTGCAGTTCTGCTGGGCATTTTACAAAAGGCTCCAAGAGCTGATATAGCCCAATTTTCGGACCCCTTATTTTTGGGTATAGCGGACCCCTCCCACCAATGAAAATGTCTGGAATCATTATTCCAAGTATGTAGAAGTGGTATGCAAATAATTGAGAGTGATTTCAAGTGGTAACCTCTTGGAATGATCTAGCTAATTCTTTAGGTACCATGAAAGCAGTCCCCATGACCACACCCATCAGGGGGGACCCGGCAGACTTCTAGATCCTAAGTCAGGGGTCCTAGCTGGGTGTCGTGAAACTATCAGAAATTGGTAACCTTCTCATCTAGGCTCAACCCCCTGGGCTCCTGCTCTATATAGTAGCTCATGCAGGCACCAGGTTATGCCTCAGAACATCTTACTCCTGATGGAGACTGAAGTGTGGTTGTGCCAAAATACACCAAACCTTATCACGACAGATTCGCTCCAGACACTGGTCTCCGACTAAGTATAATGTCTGGATTGAATACGACTCACTCTAGGATTATTTTTTTGTTTGCCTAACAGGTAAGCATACTATCAGAATGTGTGCCCATGTGGCCAGCATCCTGTATCATCTTGGATACCTCTACCATCAGTCACAAAGATGCAGCCACAAACAGAAAAAAATCTAATCCATAATAAATTGTAAGTAGATCATTTCATTTGTGCAAAATCTAGTCAAATGTGTATGAAATATGTCATATGTTAAATGGTCATGATGGCATGGTAGTTATTCCTCAAGGGGACTTTGGTGGTTTGGGCCCAACAACGCCCTTCATGGGACTCCAGCTTTCATAAATCTGTGCAGGGGCGGACTGAGACAATGATTCCAGCCGGGAGTTTGGACTCAATCCCAGGCCACGGTCACCCTGTTCAAATAAAATACCAGACTGCTAATCCTGTAGGCCAGGGGTTTCCAACCCTGTTCCTGGAGATCGACCATCCTGTAGGTTGTAGAGTGAATGGACTTTTAAAACCATGTTGAACTCCATTGCTCCCAGAGACCGGTGGTGATTTCTATATTTATATTGGGAATTTAATTTCTGAACTGAATATTCCATCTCAAAAACTCAAAATTGCTGAAAATTTTGAATTAGTCGCCTGTCTGTTCTTACTGATCAGGTTCGTAATTGATTTGTTGGAATGTTCAATAAATTGAAAGATGGGCCATTCTCTTAAATATGAGCCTGGATAGGCAAATTTTCAAATAAGCTCCATCAAATAACTAGTTCATGCGTTTCTAACGATAACTGATGTAGTTTAGGACGCCAAATGCAAATTTCAGAAAAACTGCATTTTGGAGCAAAATTTCCTAACTTTAAAGTCCTTTAGTTTTTCACCACTTTTTGAGATATGGGTCATGTTTGAAGGTCATCTTTTCGTGATCTGGATGAGTGTCAACCTCAGCAGCAGAGATATTCCATTGTTGAGGTTAGCGTTGATGTTCTTATTTTCAGACAGAAAAGGTTTCATCCTACCTTGACATGTTTCGACGGGATACTCCCGTCTTCTTCAGAAGAGTCACTAATGTAATGAGTGACGTGTCTTATCAGCTGATGTTAGCGAGGCGTGGCCGCCCTGTCAGATTTGACAGGGCGGCCACGCCTCGTGCTATCCGGCCGCTCCTCCAAGATGATACTCCAGGTGTGGGAAAGCGTGTATGCTCCCTCGTCCTGGTTCATGGTCCTGTGGGCCCGCTTCCTGATTTCAATTGCCTCCATGATCCAGCATTCATGTCGGTTGTTCTGAGTGCGGATGACTTTGGCCTTGTCCCAGTCCATAATATGATTTTCCCTCTTGCAATGGTCTGTGATTGCTGATTTAAGGTTTACCTGTAGTGCTTGTTCCGTTAACTGAGCGTGTCTGTCTTACTGTTGTCTCTTTCTCACATTCTTTTTGGTGTTCTTTTTTACGTATGTGAAAAGGTCTACCCGTTTCCCCAGTATTTGTTTTATGGCAAGACCGGCATGGGATTTCGTATATGACGTCACATTTGTTACAGTTGTCAATTTGGTCTTTCTGGTATACCAGTATGTATGGTTTTACCGGGGTGTTGATGTGGAATTCTCTCATGGCCAGTTGATTCCGCTCTGTAACGCCTCTTATGTATGGTAACGTAACGACTCCTTTGGTTTCGGTTTCATTTTTTTAGTTTCTTTCTGAATGCACCGGGGTTTTGCTTCTGCTGTACCTGTAGTTTGCCTGTGTTTATGGCCCATAGTGGGTACTGGCATTTCTTCAGTGAGTTCGTAATATGTTCCTCTTCCTTTTTCTTGTCTGTGTCTTCTGTGATGATGGATGCACGATCAAACAGTGTTCTTACCACGGAAAGTTTGTGATTTATGGGGTGTTCAGATGGCCAAAGCAGGTATTGATCAGTGTGTGTGGGCTTCCTGTATATTTTAATTTTAATATCTCCTTCATTTGTGTGATGTATATTTATGTCCAGAAACGCGATGGTTTTATCGGTCTCTTCTTCGTGTGTAAATCGTATTTTCCCAGTGCGGTCCATACTGTTTAAATGATCAGTCAGTTGTTGCGCATTTCCTGATTTTATTTTTTCTAAGATGTCGTCCACGTATCTTTTCCAGAGCGTGGGATGATTACTTTCGGGTGCCAATACGATAGCCCTCGTTTCTAGGTCCTCCATGAAAAAACCACACATGATGGCAGACAGTGGGTCACCCATGGGGAATCCTTCTTTTTGTCTAAATATTGTGTTGCGGAATTTGAAATAGGTGGATGTGGCGACGAACCTAAGCAAGTCTGATCTGTTGCGTACTGAGAGATTTGTGCACTTTTCTAATGATCTGTCGGTCTGCAATCTGTTTTCCTCTATGTTTTAAAGTGGCGTCTACAGGCGTGCGAGTAAATAAAGAAACCACGTCGTGCGATATGAAAATTTCATCTGCCTCTACTTTGGTGTCTTTAAGTTCTTTGCAAAAACTCAAAACAGTTAGCCAATGCTTGTTTGTTTGTCCCAGAAGGGGTTGTAATATTTCTGCGAGGGATTTGGATAGGTTGTACGTAACTGATCCTATGCTGTCTACTATGGGTCGCAGCGGAGCTCCCTGCTTGTGGATTTTTGGTGTGCCGTATATTCGGGGGGTTACACTTGCTGTGGGTATAAGATGATTGTACGTTTGTTTGTCTATTTTCTTTTCACTTAGTAATCGTTTTATGATCATCCTGAGTCTATTTTTCTTCTCCTCTGTTGGATCCTTTTTTAACACTTCGTATGTGTCTGTATCTTCCAGCATTTTCATAATTTGTTTTTCGAAATTTTCTGTGTCCAAGATGCCCGTAGTTGTGCCTTTGTCTGCTGGGAGAATAGTGATTTCTTTGTTTTTAGACAGAGTGTTAATAGCTTGTGCTTCTGATTT
The DNA here is from genome assembly GCA_029721435.1 of Gymnothorax reevesii. Classification (NCBI taxonomy): domain Eukaryota; kingdom Metazoa; phylum Chordata; class Actinopteri; order Anguilliformes; family Muraenidae; genus Gymnothorax; species Gymnothorax reevesii. The sequence goes on along the minus strand of CM056588.1, from coordinate 17,651,097 downwards.
TGTAATGTTGCTCGGTGGGAGTTTGGTTGATTTGAGGATGCCTGCTATGTCATTGCGTAGGGCTGCTTTTTGCCCGGGGTCTGGTATTTTTTTGCATGCCAATTCTGTTGCGAGGATAAACTCTTCGAGGGGGATGCGTTTGGGTGTTATCGCAAAGTTTAGCCCTCGGGATAACACACTACGTTCTGCATCTGTTAGACAATGTTTAGACATGTTACATATCCATTTTTCATTAATTGGGTGTTGGTTTCTTTCTGTTGTAGCAACCAGACCATCTGCTAACGTCACTTCACCCGTCAAACCAACCCGTTCATATCCGTATTCATTTATCCAATGGTAGCACACCAACTAACCCCGCGAATTCTAAATCCTACCCATAATTTCAACCTCTTTGAACCAGCAAGGAGACCCGACAAAAAGAAACACCAGTGCCGTCATTTCAAAGCTAAATCTGCTCTTACCTTGAGCTTAGTTTCGACTTCGGAAAAACCACTGTGTACTTCACGGTAAGAGCAAGCCTCGTCTTTGGAGAGCATTAGTCAAACAATGTCTGACCCACAGCAAAAAGAATCTAAGGGCTGCCGCTCCTGACTGATCCCGACTGCAACTGACGGGAGGTACGGTGTTTTATTTATTTTTTTGATGTATTTTTTTTTGTAATGCTGCGCTGTAAAGCACTAGTTGTTACATTGTTCTTCCTGGTTGTCTCTGTAGGGTGAGATTCGTGGTAAAACCCGGAATGGACTAGAGAATGTTGCAATAAGAATAAGCTGGAATTGATGTGCTCACTACTGGATGGGATTTGTGCTGGCGATTGAGTGCACTGAAGAAATATATATAAAAATGAGAACTTGAGTTGTGAATATTTTTTGCAATTTATGTACTGATATGCTTTCATTGACCAAATTTGTTTTGTACGGGTTGAATATTTAATTTCTTTTGGTTCAAAATATATTTTGTTTTTGTCAGACATGACCCTGACTGGCACCCCTTTCTGATAAAGACTCCTCCCATTACAAAAAAATGGCACCCCAGATTTGAAAAACAAAGAACACCGCTATCCTCCTCAAACAAAACTCTGAGAACAATCAATAAGTGATTGTTCAGAACTTGAAAGAACCTCAAAAAAACAAAACAAAAACAAAAAAAACCCTGTGACACAAACAAAGAAACCTAAATAAGTTAAAATGGCAGATTCATGGGACCTCTTTGACTTAACCAGAGCAGGATTGCCCCCTGCAGGCCAGGAGGACCTACTGTCACGTTTACCCCCTCCGATTGCACCGACTGTTATTTCAAATTTAAACTTGCCATCTACTGGCCGAGAGGCCCAACTACAAGCTTCAAATTCAGTTACAGCTTCTAAGCCACTGGTGGTTCCCCTCGTGGAGCAACATGGTACAAGGCCACCCAGAACCACTGAGGAAACTGATCAGTCATTGCAAGATATGAATCTGTGTACTGATTCAGAGCTCAACTTGGATGTTCGGGGGCCTAAGGATCAGAAACAACCTATTCTTCAGCATACAATGGGACTTGGTACTGCAAACATTAATTTTGATGAGAAAATGCAAACACTTATAAAGGCACAAATAAACAACAAGGAGGAACTACTGGGTACATTAAAATTTTTATTAAAGGATATCAATGATGGAATGGAGCAGCGCTTTCAGAAAATGGGGGAAACGATGGAGAAACATATAATTTACATGAGAAATCAGGTGGCCTCAAACCTGAACAGGCGTTTAGTTCACCATCATACAGAAGGGATTGAAGGATGTCAAAGATTTAATGACCCCAGCGGTTACTGCTGTTGACGATGTTGGTGTTAAGCTGGGAAACATGACACAGGATATAGAAACAATGTCTCGGGAGATTATGACTACGCAACAGACCCTGAATGTGTCCGCGCTTGGCTCTATGCCTGTCCAGGCAGTTCCAGCACCAGCCACTGGACATTTGTGGGGGGCCCAGAGGGAGCGCCTTCACTCCACTACATTGCCGGGGCCAAAGAGTATCCTGTTAGACTCTCCTAAGAGTTCACCTGTATGCCCAGAGGTCGAGGGACGAGTGGTTGGAAAATGCCCCATGAAACTACAGTTCCCCACCTTTGGAAAAATTGGAGATGAAACGGATCCCCTGATACATCTGGAAAAATGTGATGACTTTCTAGCCCTAAATCAACTGATTTAGGAAGTCCTGGCGACTCTGAGAAACGTCCTTCATGGAATATCGAGAGATTGGTTAGATGTTGCTCGTTTTAGCACATACACACTTGGTCGGACTTTAAGGAGAAGTTCCGTGCAGCCTTTCTGTCTGAAGACTATGAGGACGAACTGGAAGAGCGAGTGAGAACAATAGTACAACTTGAGGGTGAAGGCATCCAAGACTTTGCCTATATGTATCGCTCCTTATGCCAGAGGTGGAAACCAAATATTCAGGAGGATACTGTACTTAAAATGATACTGAGGAATCTCAATCCTCAGATGGCAAGCTAGATCCGAGGCAGGGTCGCCACTGTAGACGACCTTGTGCGGTTGGGTCAGCAGTTAGAAAAGGACAAGATAAGTCAGATGCAATATGAACAGCGAAAAAGACATAATTGGAAACCAGCGGGGAAGGACAAGGTGGATTCATCCTCTGCTGGTTCCCTGCCACAGACAAGCAACATCCCTACGGTGATTTACTGCTGGAGATGCAAGGGTAATCATGCCCCACGTTCGTGCCCTAATTACAATCCACACTAAGTACAAATCCTCTAACCACCCTGATTCACGGCAATCTGACCACTCTCAACCTCACCACTGACAACAGCCCAGCCCACGAACCACCCATTCTACAGATGCTCACACCAACGCTTCTCTAGGCTTAGCCCAGGCAGCACAGTCAAAGTAGAGTGTTATCTCTCACTCCTTTGTGCAGGGACTAAATTCTAAGATATTTCCTGGACTTGGCTATGGCTCAATGGTCCCCAGATTGTTGAAAATACCAGTGTTTGTGAAGAATTGGAAAGGGGATGTGGTGTTGGATACAGGGTCATCATACACTCTGCTCAGTGAGCAGGTGTGGAAAGAGACTAAAGTGCCAGAAGATAAACTCGCACTATGGTCCCGGGGTCCACTGTATCTCGCAGACGGACAGCCAAAGATGCCCCTTGGATGGGGTGAGGTAGGGATGTGCCTGCAGGGCAGGACATGGCTGATACCTGTGGTGGTGCTGGATATCACTTCTCTTGCCTTTCCTGCTCTGCTGGGGTTGGACTTGGTTTATTTCACTGGAATAGTCTGGGATGTTGTTGGATATGTGTACTGGTTCAGGGATGATGAGACAAGGAAGTATCCCTTCAGTGTAGTGTCTTCTCCTCTGACTGAGGTTAGCAACTCTCTTGCTCTTTTTTCAGTGGAGGCTCCACCGGCCACAACCTTGAAAACACTGGAGGACACTGATTTAGCCTTGAAAGCAATACAGGATTTCCATCTGGAGGAACACCTAAAACCCCAGATGAAGAGCTTACTCTTTAATAATTTGGATGAGTGTACAACCAAAGTAGGATGTACGGATCTGCTGAAGCATGAGATCTATCTCACCAGTCCACATCCTATTCATCAAAAATCTTATTGTATCTCGCCTACTAAGGTACAAATAATGACTGAGCTGATCAATGGCATGCTGAAAGAAGGCATCATTGAACCATCATCTTCTGCATGGGCTTCTCCTGTGACCATGATACCCAAGAAGTCCGGTGGAAAACCAAGATTCTATGTGGATTTCAGGAAGTTTAATGAGAACACCATCACAGATGCCTATCCTATTCCAAGCATCCAGGAGATACTGGACAACCTCGCAGGTGCCGCTGTTTTTTCTTCTCTGGACTTAAACAGTGGATATTAGCAAATTGAAATGGACCCTATAGTGCATGAAATCACTGCCTTCATCTGTCCTCTTGGGTTGTTCCAATTTCGTGTCATGCCCTTTGGACTCAAAAATGCTCCTGCTACATTCCAGAGGCTCATGGAGAGAGTACTGGGAGAACTGAAGGGAGTTATCTGTTTTGTATATCTGGATGACATCATCATACTCTCTCAGTCATGGGAACAGCATTTCTTCGATGTCCAGGCAGTCATCGACAAGCTCCATGTTGCTGGGCTTTCTCTTAATATGAAAAAGAGCAAGCTGTTCAGGACCTCCTTGATGTTTCTGGGACATGTTTTGTCTGCAGAAGGAGTCCACGTTGACCAGATAAAACAGAGGCGATTAACAACTTCCCAGTCCCCACGAACTTGAAGGCCCTGCAGAGATTTCTGGGAATGGCAGGGTGGTACCACCGATTTGTTCCCAACTTCTCTTCAATTGCTGAACCACTCAATGCCTTAAAGAGAAAAGGAGCAAAGTTTATATGGTCACCCCCATGCCAAGCTGCTTTTGAGAAATTAAAAGAATGTCTAGTCAACCCACCTATTCTTGGGCACCCGAACTTTGACATTCCTTTTGTGATCTACACAGATGCCAGCGAGATTAGGCTTGGTGCAGTCCTTGTTCAGAAGTCCAACACTGGAACTGAGGAAGTCCTCGCCTTTGCCAGCCGCAGCCTGAATCCAGCAGAGAGGAACTATTCTGCCACTGAATTGGAATGCCTGGCTGTAGTGTGGGCATTAGAGAAAAGGAGGCATTATTTAGAAGGCCGCTTATTCTCTGTGGTGACAGAACATGCTGCTCTTTTGTGGGTTTTTAAAACTACCAAACCCAGCTCTCGGCTAATCAGATGGTCACTTCGATTACAAGAATTCATTTTACAGTGGAATACAGAAAAGGAAAGTACAACACCGTGCCGGATGCACTCTCCCGAGCACCAACTGATCAGCCTTCCTTGCCTGCATATGCGGCCCTTGTTTCTGCTTCATCCTGTCCATCCATGGAGCTCCCTATCACCATGGAAGCCATGTGGAAAGCACAGCAAATGGACCCTGAATGTCAGGCCTTGTACCAAAAGGTGGTGGAAAAGGGAAAGTTGAACATCAATTGTAGTACCTATATTGACATCATGGAAGATCTAATCTATTGTTTAGTTGCACTTCCCTACAAAACTGTTTACCAACTGTACATTCCTTCCAGCTTCAGGAAGCAACTTTTGGAGTACTTTCATCGGGACCCTCTATCTGGTCACCTTGGAAGGCACAAAGCATACAGGAGACTACAAAATCTGGTCTACTGGCCAAAGCTGAGCTGGGATGTCAGAGAACATTGTCAAAAATGTCACACGTGTTAGGTACACAAACCTGAAAACAGGAAACTGGCAGGCAAGCTACAGCAGACTACAGTCCATCGTCCCTGGGAGATGCTTGGCATGGATCTGATGGGGCCATTTCCCAGGAGCACCAACCAGAATGTCTACCTGCTTGTCTTCATAGATTACTACTCAAGGTGGGTGGAGTTATTTCCTCTGAGAACAGCAACAGCTGAAACCATCTCTCGTGTCTTGGTAAAAGGCATCCTAACTCAATGGGGCATACCAGATTATCTACCATCCGATCATGGGTCACAGTTTGTCTCATCAGTCTTCCAGACAGTATGCCGTACCTGGAATGTAGGACACAAAATGACCTCTGCATATCAGCCCCAGACCAACCTTACGGAAAGAGTAAATCGCACCTTAAAAATCATGGTCGCGTCATATGTTGGTAATCGGCATAAGCAGTGGGATAAATACCTGCCAGAGTTTCGATTCGCCATCAACTCTGCAGCGCAGGAGTCCACCGGTGTTACCCCTGTAGAACTGAATCTCGGAAGACCTAGCTCAGCTGCAGGAGTTGAGTTCCCTGGTCTCGAAAAACTTAGTCACAGTACATCATCGCCAGAAACGGAACTATGACAAAAACCGGAGAGAACTGGAATTTTCAGAGCATGACCGAGTCTGGGTAAGAGCCCATCCTCTCTCCAAAGCATCCAAATCCTTTACGGCCAAGCTAGCCCCTAAATGGCAAGGGCCATATCGTGTGGTACAGCAGGTCGGGCCTGTCAACTACCAGGTTGTGTCAGAGGATTCGGGTGAAGATTTAAAGGTTGTCCACATCTCCCGCTTAAAGCCCTGCTACCCTAATGCTCTAGACCTAGCACGTCAGCGAATTTTGGACATTTTTAAAGAAGAGTCGGATGAGGAGGAATTTCTTGGATTCTCAGACACTGCATGTTCTGCTCCTAGTGAGGAATGGCTACCTGGACCAGCAAAGTCAGACAATGATGTATGTTCCTCTGGCGCCAGCGGTTACAGTGATGATTAATTTTGAGGGTAGCTCTGGATCTATACAGTGCCTTACCTTAGGTCAGCTTTCACTAAAAGGGGGGGGAGGAGGAGTGTAGCGACCAGACCATCTGCTAACGTCACTTCACCCGTCACACCAACCCGTTCATATCTGTATTCATTTATCCAATGGTAGCACCCTAACTAACCCCGCGAATTCTAAATCCTACCCATAATTTCAACCTCTTTCAACCAGAAAGGAGACCGACAAAAAGAAACACCAGTGCCGTCATTTCAAAGCCAAATCTGCTCTTACCTTGAGCTTAGTTTCAACTTCAGAAAACCACTATGTACTTCACGGTAAGAGCAAGCCTCGTCTTTGGAGAGCATTAGTCAAACAATGTCTGATTCGGCAAAACCCACAGCAAAAGGAATCTAAAGGGCTGCCGCTCCTGACTGATCCCGACTGCAACTGATGGGAGGTACGGCATTTAATTTTTTTTTTCTGTATTTTTTTTGTAATGCTGCGCTGTAAAGCACTAGTTGTTACATTGTTCTTCCTGGTTGTCTCTGTAGGGTGGGATCCGTGGTAAAACCCGGAATGGACTAGAGAATGTTGCAATAATAATAAGCTGGAATTGATGTGCTCACTAATCCAAAAAGGTTCATACTGTCTGTAGTAACTAATTAGCATTGACATTCTTATTGTCAGACAGAAAATGTTTTATCCTACCTTGACATGTATCGACGGGATACTCCCGTCTTCTTCAGAAGAGTCACTGATGTTATCAGTGACGTGTCTCATCAGCTGATATTAGCGAGGTGTGGCCGCCCTGTCGTGCTATAGTGCCATCTTGGAGGAGCGGCCAGACAGCAGGAGGCGTGGCCGCCTTGTCAAATCTGACAGGGCGGCCACTCCTCGCTAACATCAGAGACTCTTCTGAAGAAGACGGGAGTATCCCGTTGAAACATGTCAAGGTAGGATAAAACCTTTTCTGTCTGAAAATAAGAACGTCAACGCTAATTAGTTACCACAGACAGTATGAACCTTTTTGGATTATTGTTGAGGTTATTATTTTTCAACTTTTGCTGCAAAAGTCCCTGCAGACTTTAAAGTTGCCCTCTTTAAAGGGGTCAAAATGTATGATGGTGAACGGCGTCACACACGTAATGCATAACGACAAAGGTTTTTATAAAATTAATAAATCCAAGATATGAACAAGAGCCATCAGGAGATGGCATATCTCCCCGACCCCCAGCAAAATCGTAGAACAGTAATTTGTCAAGAATGTGTCTCAGAAAACATGATATTTTATGAACTATGAATATCTAGTCCAGACATGATCACTATATACATCATCTTTCCATGGAAAACCTCAGAAAAAGAGCATAAACATGAGTCATCTGGAGATGACATATCCCGACCCCCAGAAATCGTAAGTCAGCTTTTATGATGAAGATATAAGAATGCTGAGTTTGTATGTGTGAGAAGAGATGTCATGATCACTAGTGGTCACGTAAACGGATTCTGTATCCATGAAAACATCTTGACATAGTGGATAATGTGTCTGTGAATTACATTTAATGAACCTAGATCTTATGGTTTGGGAGATATGCCCCAAACAAGACAGCCACCCTCAAAGCCAATCTAAGTTCACTGTTTCCATGGAAACCTCAAATGTTAGACAATGTAGAAGCTTCAAAATAGCACAAGGCACATCTACTCATAGTGGTTAATATATCAGTGACGTTTGGTGAACCTAGGCCCTACGATTTAGGAGATATGGTCCGGACAAGAAAGCCACCCTCAAAGTCAATGTAAGTTCACTGTTTCCATGGAAACCTCAAATGTTAGATAATGTAGAAGCGTCAAAATAGCAAGAGGCACATCTACTCACAGTGGTTAATATATCAGTGACGTTTGGTGAACCTAGGCCATACGGTTTATGAGATATGCTCTGGATAAGGTAGACACCTTCAAAGTCAATGTAAGTTCCACGTTTCCATGGAAACCGCAGAAATTAAGAAATCAAGAAACCTCAAAATAGTGAAAGGCATATCTACTCATAGTGGTTAATATATCTGTGACGTTTGGTGAACCTAAGATGCATAGTTATGAAGATATGTTCCGGACAAGAAAATGATTAGAGACGGATATACTGATGACTATATCCCCCGGTCATTTGTATGTCGGGGGGATAAAAATCCGAAATTATCAATTAATACCATACCTTCCATGCTTGGAGGGCATAACTTTCTCAGTCCCACAAATAGAATGTTTTATAGCCAAAAATGTACCCATCACACACGTAACGCGGTGGTACGTGTGTGACATTCGATGTTACATGTGTGACCAAAGTAAAAGTCCTATGTTATGACAGGACATTAATTACCCGTTTCCTTTATCCGTACACTAGTAAACGTTTAGTTCACACTTCTGTCAAAAGGTAGTCTAGGTTATCTCTATCCAGAACAACAAAAACGACAACTAATTCGCTTATCATCAAGCAGCTTCTGAGGTTAATTATGACCTGATCATATCAATCACCTGTGCTGGAGCAGGGAGAGATCTGATGCATGCCAGACAAGGGGTACACCAGGAGAGGTTTGAGAAACACTAGAAAAGGGGCTGCAAACATAAAAAAACCTTCATGAAAATTCTGCAATGAAATGATTGAAAAAATACTAGAGCATTGAAAAATGGATGGGGGTTAAAACAATACATTTTTGGGATCTTTAACTCTAAACCACAAGTATTCTTCATCTGAGCATAAAATCTTTGTCTTCGAAAGAGGAAGCCAAATGAGACAGCTCTCTAGGTGGCTCCTTAAACACACAGAGGCATAAAAATGACGCACAGTCAAAATAAAATAATCATATTTTTAACACAAATCAACTTCTGATGCATGAAATTCATTAGGAATGAATGATCTTCTGGTTTAAATTAGCAAGAGTTTATCAATATAGGCACAGCTGGACATCAGTGCACCAGTACCCTCTCTAAACCAAAAATATGCCTTTCTCCATGAGAAAGCTCAGAGTTTCTTTCATTTTTCTACAAAGCCGCATGAGCTAGCACAGTTGCTCATTAAAGGAACTGCTTATTTTACGGCGAGTGTTTACTCAGAGGGAAAAGCTTGCCGTTTTCAATTCCAATTTGAAGGTGACTAAAACTAGCATGTGAAATGTTTATGTTCACTTCCGTCCACCATGTTAATACTGCCAAACCCAATCTTCTTATCATGAACATTTGCTAGTACAAAGGATGCATGTTAAACACCTCCATGCTTACTTACAAGGACCTACAACAGCCACAGATATGATTTTATTTAAATGAAATGGATTTGCACACGGTCACATACGTAACAAAGGCGTCAAACATGTAACGCATGCAAATGAGGTTGCAGTAAGCAAATGAGCAAGGTATTTTTATTGAAGTTTTAATTAATGCAAACAGGAATAACTATTTTTAAAGTTGTTGAAGCCAAGTGTCATAATCTTCGTTCAAATTGCAGAACCTTTGGAATTTAAATTAAATGGAGCAATTGACACATTTTCTTTGTCACAAACGTAACGCAGCCTCTTTCTGATCCTGTATTTCCCATGTTTTAGGCAAATATGAAGTTGATCTACCGAATTCACAGTACATCCCAGGTATCTTGTGGTTGTCCTATATTAATCCCCATCTGCAACCCAATTATAGTGTATAGTGCATTGAAAAATGTCAAGAATACCTTCCAAATGTCACACACGTAATGCGAGAATCACCCAGATGCATATATACCATTGCCTAAGAGAAAGGATTTCCATAAATGCTTCATATTTTGGGCGAGCAGCAAGCACAGCCCAAACGATTTTACTCAATAGCCATTGAGGAGGAAGGCACAGAAAACAGTCATGGACATTGAAAATCTTCAGGAGAAAACCCAATGAATGCATATTAATGAAAACAAACCCAACATTTTATATAAGTATTCTTTACTGAATGCCAGACTTGGTTCAGCAAATACACAAACACTGAGCATAAAAGGAGTTCTCTTGAATTATCACAAATAGTAAAAAAGATTTTCCTTCTCAGGAAAATGGAGTGTTACATCTTGGCAAACGGCAGAATTTCCAAAAATAGAAATAGATGACAGCATGATATAATTTACTGGATTAATGATTTTAAGAAATAAAGGACTGTTGTTTTTTGTTTAGTAAGTAAGAAGGAAAACAACAACTTTAAATAGATGTCAGTTTTGATGCAGATAAATGAAATGTATTTTGAAATGCAGAATTATTGCCAATACATATTTAATTTTACATATTTTCACTCAATATCAGTATAGAACTTCAGAGATTAAAAACTTAATAGATTCTATGATTTGAATAATTGCTAATAAATGCAAGACCCTGTTTTTCCAAAAGAACCTTGTGGATCCTCCCGCATCTCATAAGCATTAACGTCCAGTATTTGCACTTATTTGCTAAAGGACCTTTACCAGCACATGATGATTTTATTCAAAGGCCAACAGGAACAAAACCTGTCAGTGTGTGGTTTGTGCTTGATCATTTTTTTCCACAACATCAATCATCAGCAGACATTTTCACATATTTAGCCGTGATTTGGCTTTTTGACCACAATTACATTTCCTTGTTAAATGCAAAGCATTTATAGATGTATGTACATTTTCATGATTTAAAGCCAGCAGTAATTATAAAAAAAAAAAGTCAATTACAGGTGTAAAATCATTTGAGAGATGGATCAGGCAATTTCACCAATCTGAAGTTATTCAGCCGGTCACATAGTAGAGCGCTCACAGCACAATCTTAAAAGAACTGGAGAAAAATTGGAAGAGTGATTAGGTCAAAGACAGCAACTAAAGAAATATTGATGCATGAATGACATTGTAGTTTCAGAGTTGAAACTAAACCAATTCTTACCTGACAAAATCTGGTGATCTGGAAATGACATGTTGGAACTCGGAGAGGTTCACCGTTCCATCTTTGTCAATATCGGACTCCTCCAAGATCTGTTATATTTCAAAAAGAAAAAAAAAAACATCTAAAACCCTTTAAGCTATGGTTTTTTGATTACATTTGGCGCTTTAACTTGTATCCCTCCAATCCAACCTTATTTATCAAGTACACTCCACCAGCACAAGCTGATGAAACAATTCCACCATTTTAGTTAGGAATTATATCGAGATGGAAGGCAACACTTGAACAGTCTCCACATAATTTATCAGAGGATGTATATGGTGTGTAAGGAAACGGACAGGCTGTCCTCTGCACGTCACCTGAACACAGTAGTAACTAGCATAAATATTTTTTCACTCTTTTCTTCCCCTAAACATATTAGTGGGCCCATGCTATCCTTCAAGAAGTGCACTGGCTGGTGTCTTTACACAGTCAGCCAACTGACCTGCTCAGTCAGACTAAAAACATTTTGTACTCCGTTGACCCATAAAGTAATCGATTGGCAAATCGGAGCAACCCCCATGCATGATGAGTCAATGACACAACTGCTAACCAAATCCATCCCTCCCTGTGTAATGCTATTGCCAATTTAAGATACACCCCATTTCCAGAAAAGTTTGGACAGCGAGTAAACTGCAAATAAAAACAGAATGCAATGATTTGCAAATCATTGAAACCCTATATTTAATTGAAAATAGTGCAACGACAACATATCAAATGTTGAAACCTACTAATTTTATTGTTTTTTGAAAGAGATGAGCTCAATTTTGAATGTGATGCCAGCAACACATTTAAAAAAAGTTGGGACAAGGGCTACAAACAAATTGGACGGCTGATTGATGCCAAAAAAATACACCTGGTGGAACGTCTCGAGGCAAATAAGGTTAAGGACGATTCCATGCCTGTCATATGGGACATTCAGACAGTATTTTACATCCAGAAAATAAAGGAATGACTGGCTTTAAAGTAGGGTGGGAGCTTTAAATTGTGTAACCACACTTCAACAATCTTAAATGATCAAACTGATTCATTTCCATTTTGGGGAAGCGAAATAAGCGAAAATGTAATCTGTCATACGGGACGCAAAGATATCACAAATTTTTTCCAAAAAAATCTTCAAGAATTGGCTGAGCGGAGAAACTTGAACAGCTAAAGCTAAATAAATAACTGATAAATTTGTAACGGGACAACTACTATCTGTAAAAACCTACCAACCTTCCCTACCTCATTATTTACCAACTTTTTTTCAGAACACAGTTTGAAATTCTCCCATAACAAACAGTACATATACAGCCCATAATTATTATTATTATTATTACGTAAATTACAATAAGCTGCCCGGTGATCATGGCATTTTTTTTCACTTAAATAACTACGATCAGCTCATCATTCCATTGCCAACTTGGATGCTGCATGTAGCCTTTCAGGTGCTTCACAGTAGGAACTCGGGCACAGATCTGAGAACACTTGACCCCAAAGTCTGCTTCATTTGGTAAATGTGAACACACGTGCTCAGGCACGGTACGCAAGTCCGCCTGGAAGAGGTGGACTCGGGCACGGTTCATCCACAGTTGCACTGAATGTGAAAGCAACTGAACTCAAGCATGGAAGTGGAATATTACGAGACATCTTAACTATTGGGCTGTTTTGTTCTGACACATAGCGGCAAGAGGATCTCTCTGGTCAAACAAAGAAATTGGGCAGAAAAAATTAAATGCTTGTTCGAAATTTGGGCAGACGAAAAAAACATACTATCACAACTGGATACTACAAACCCAGACACAGAGATTTATGAAATAATTTGCGAGTGTTTACATTTGCATGGTTATCGCAGAACAAGAGAACAGTGGTGTGCACAACTAAAGAAAGTGCCGCTGCAATATCTTAAAAGTGCGGAACATGGTGCGAAAGTCTAGAAGTTTTAGTGATGAAAAAGGTCTATTTCCGTGGCTGTTGCTTCTTTGTGTATATTTTTCTATTTAAAAACCACCAACGTGCAGACTGCTACCTTTTGTATTGGAATTTTGATAAATAATCCATACTTGAACATGGTACGATGTTGCTAGTGTGAAAGGTGACCAGCAGGGGGGAGAGGGGAGGGGGGACAATCGTACCTAATTGGAAGGCGCCCTTAGGCTCAGAGCCGTTGGAGTTTTCAGGGGAAAAAAATGTTCTCGCCCAAGTGTTGACAAAGTATTCTGCTCTTTTCTCATTTGAAAGGTTCATTACATATACTATAATTTATATATTTTTATTCAGCCAGTCTGACGGTGCATAGAATTCACACAATGACAGTGCGGGTCTGTCTTTCTAATGCAAAAAAATTAATGAAACACCACAGACATGGCAGATGTTACTTTCACAAATACCTTAAACAATTACTTTAAAGGAATAAACCACGGAATTTAAGTATATGCATAGGTTGATAGCTTATAATATTTTGAGAGCCCATGAGAAAAAATTCGGGCATACTTGGCGATTTATGAAAAAGTTGTACGCGCTTTTCCGAAGGCCACTACTGAGCTGCCATTTTGCTTCCCAGAACGGCGATGCGTGACGTTACATGGGCACAAGGGAGAATCTCCACTCTTCATTACTCTTCTGTTGGCGCATTTGGTCTTCTACCGTGAACTTGCATACATTCAATATTTGGTTGCCGTTTTCTGTGCACAAGACCATTAGAAGAGCACTTACCTAAAAAAAAAAAAAAGCCTAACCATCAATGCCATTTGATTTGAATGATTAAGAATGAATTAGATACATTTAATTGTTGATATACAGAGCTGTGGTGACAGTACATCATATCTTCATGATGGAGAATAGCTCCAGTTTGGTGTGCGGCACCAGAAACTGAATGCCTGCAGATAAGTTACTTTGCATTATACTGTATGAATACAGGAAATTATTTTTTAAGTCAATGCAAAGATGCAAATACATGCATTTCACCTGTATTCGCGTCTTTGCATTGACTTTGAATGGAATCTGTGGTGCGAAAAATTTGTTTCCCGTCCGATTTGAAAGCAGCTCAGCTGAGACACCATCAACCAAAGAAAGGGTTTTACAGGCAGAATGTGTGTTCGATTTGCTTTGCAACAAACTATGGACGTAAGGTAAGACTGGTTTATCACAAAGAAGTGGTCTGCTTGCCTGCATGCAAGGAACTGCTCTAACAGCGGATTATTGTGGAAACATCGCTGATGATGTGCCTGACATAGCAGATAAGTATAATGATGGAATTGGATTTTCCTGCTAGACAATTTACAGTCGACAAAAAAAGTTTCATAGCCGTAATGTTTAACGGTTTGCTTTGCAACATGACACGACAAGAACAGGCCTTTCAGCCCAACTACGCTCGCCAGTTTCTTATACTATTGTGAATATATCCCTTCAGATATTCAATGACTCAATGGTATCTAGCTTTAAGTTAAGCCTGCTCTTGAAAACCCCCAAGGTCTCTGCCTCAACAATATGGTCAGGCAAGCTATTCCACATTGAAATTACTCTTTGGGTGAATAAATATTTCTGAATATCAGTGCTAAATTTACCTTTGATCAACTTCCATTTGTGACCCCCGAGTTCTACTCACAACACTTGGTCGAAGGAATCCAACATAATTCACTTTGTTAATCCCTTTAACAGATTTAAAGACCTCAATCAAATCACCCCTGAATCTCCTTTTCCTAAGACTAAAGAGATTAAGGATCTTCAGCCTCTTCTCATAGCTTTCATCTTTAATACCTGGAATAAGCTTAGTGGCTCTTCTCTGAACTTTCTCTAGAGCCTCTATATCTTTCTTAAAGTATGGTCCCTAGAACAGTACACAATACCCCAGATGTGGCCTGACGAATGTGTTGTACAAAAGAAGCATCACCTCCTTATATTTGTACTCAATACTTTTGGCAATGTATCCCAGCAACCAACAGTGGACGTAGGGTAGCCTAGCTTGCGGACTCGTTTTGATCATAAAGAATTGGTCAGCTCGCTAGCAGCATCTAAGGAATATTTACTCAAACGCTTGTGGATTATCGCGGAAAAAATTCCAGATGAGGTGGCTTAGCATGGATTTTATCGGTTTACAAGAAAAGGCAGAATGTTCATTTAATTGTTTATGGGCCTGATGACAGGCAGCCTGGCTGACAGGGAGGTTTGCGAGTGAGACGAAGGTGAGCCTGCACAGACTATGACTGACCGTAACTTCAGGGCTGAACAGTAACAATGCTTTGATGGGCAGCTAAACAAAGCCAGAGCATCTTGACTCAACGTTAGCGTCCCGAAACAAAGACTAAGCACAGCAACTGCAGTTACGACGTTCTGTCATGGTTTCTGGTGGGATTTTCGGAGTTACTGTTGACACAGACCTTGATTTTTTCAGAAAAACAATCAAATTGACTCGAAAAAAAAATTCATCCGCATGATAAAGGAGGCCTTCAATACCCACAAAATTACAATAACTCATTTTCGACCAAATGTGATGCTACGGTGTTTTGCCTTTGCACGGCAGCATAGAACGTGCGGTCAGGCTGCTGACCTGAACCAGTCCTGCATGTAGCTACACCCAACCGCTGTACAAGCAGGCATATTGTTCTCTCTGTCGGCCTTCAAACAGCCTTCTTGTATATTTTCTCGAATAGTAGGGTCTGTTTGTGACTAACCATGTCCTTTGGCACAGAAAAATGGTGACAACAGTGAATAATTTAACAACTATCCCAATGCTTGGGCAGTCTTAAGCTTGA
Source organism: Gymnothorax reevesii (assembly GCA_029721435.1). Lineage (NCBI taxonomy): Eukaryota > Metazoa > Chordata > Actinopteri > Anguilliformes > Muraenidae > Gymnothorax > Gymnothorax reevesii. Next base: position 17,635,164 of record CM056588.1, on the reverse strand, counting down.
TTCACGGCGAAGCCCCACTACACACGGGAAATCTCCGCATCCCATTCATTTTCTATGGCATGCGTGCGTTTTTGTGCGCGATGCATTCTGGGATACCATCTGATACGAGCCGGGCTCCGGTGCGGGAAAGTGGGAGGGGAAGATGATGAAATTTTCAAGCCATATGGAAATGAATACAGTTCCCACACTGCGTGAACCAGTCTCTTTTGCTTGAAAATGAGCGGGGGCACTTTTTTTCAGGGACCAACAACTAGCCAGCTGGCTATCTTATATCAGTTTTAAATGGTATAAAAAGTTCCTTTGCAAAAGTTCAGCCATGGTGAAGTAGGCCTAGATAGAAATCGTTATTTCACTTATCATAATTCCAAAGTTACATCACTGTTCAATTTTACATCGCAAGTGACGTTTTGAGCTTCGTGGCTCACTATCGTAAACGCTGATTTACAACTAGGCGACATGAACGTATCTTTTCGGGGTATCTGACATGATTAATTTAAATGCATCAGGGCCAGTTTCCACCGAGCTTTTGCGTCAGCGGTAGCTTTAGCGTCAGCATTGGCGTTTCATTGAGCGTTTGACTGTTTCCACTAAAGACCAGTTTCCACTGAGCTTTTACGTCAGCGGTAGCTTTAGCGTCAGCATTGGTGTTTCATTGAGCGTTTGACTGTTTCCACTAAAGGCCAGTTTCCACCGAGCTTTTACGTCAGCGGTAGGTTTAGCGTCAGCATTGGCGTTTCATTGGCCGTTTGACTGTTTCCACTAAGATAATGCTTTTGCGTTTGAGCTTGAAATGTCCCAAAACGAGGAACCGGAACTTATGAGATAAACCTTTTTGCGCGCAGCATGGCTGAAAAAAGAAAATTAGGTCATAGGCTCCTATACACAAAATACAAAAAAATGATTACCATCAACGTTCACCCCAAGTTCCGTTTTAATTGCTTCCCAGAGGTTTCCTTTAACGTCACAATCACTGTGGTCCCATTCTGCTTTATCGTACAGCACAGATCGTTTCTGTACAGCTTGAACTAGCTTTCCTACATTAAATTACTCATTTCCGGCAAATTGTACCAATTCTCTGGATTGTGTGCTAGCAGGCAAATCGACCTTTATCGTCAAAGAGATGACCTATGACATCAGATTCTAAATACCAGAAAACGCGCGCGTCGGGATTATAATTTGGTCAGAGAGCATCAGTTGCGTCCGACGCTGACGTGGACGCTAATGCCAAAGCTTGATGGAAATACTAATGGTTCATAATAGAACTGATTCAAACGCCAACGCTTACGCTGCCACCGACGCAAAAGCTTGGCGGAAACGGGCCCTAACAACGCGGCCGGGGTCGCACAGAACGCGTTGCAATGATTGGCTAGCTTCAGGACTCCGAAGTACATATACCGATTAAAATTGAAAATGGAATGGAAATTGAAAATGGAACTTTCCATCTAGAAAGTTCTACTGTCTGCAAGATTCTTCAAGAGCCATTTGGAGAGTTCTATCACCTTCAAGATTGTGATGTCAGTCAGTATTCAACATTATGACATTATACAGGAGTACAAGGCCTATATAAGAGTAACTAGCAGCCAATGGATAGAATGATAATCATCTCCGGTCTGCCACACCTGAGGGCTGGACCGGCTTTGCTGTATGCAGTTGGACTTTGGATTGCACAGACACCTCCTGGATGCGGACTTTGTGGAGATCAGGATCGCCGCACTGAAGACGTCAGATTCCAGTGGATTTTCACCATCGTCGTGGGAACATCGCAAGGATGGACAGTTTGGGCTAGAGGACAACATTGCCATCTTCAATGTAGTAATTTCATTACCCATTCCTGTGCAATTGTAATTGCTACTTTCATTCCCTCTGTTATTTAATAAATCATTTAAATTTAATCCTTCTTCTAAACTGAAATCTTGCAGAATAACCTGGAACTCACAACTGTCCGTAACACTTCCAACACATGGAAGGACATTGGAAATTTTCATCAGGCGTGTATAAGTTAAATGAAAAACCTTTCGCAACCAGCTTGTGAAAGCACGAAAAAAATGAAAGGGAGGAGTGGAGAGGCTGGTGAAATCAGTTTATCGGCAATATTTACATCCTGGATCATACTGTTTATGAAATTTAGGGCGACAAAATAAAATGTCTATGCAACGCTCTGTTTAACCCAAGGTTTTCCGTATTTATTGTATTTTGAACGCATTTACCACAGAAATAAGATTCAGGAGCGCAACTGTAGAGCTGGCCCGTTCTTGGAGCCGCTTTGACCGCATCAAGCATGAAACGAATCGACGTTTGTGGGGACCGTGCGCGCCGACCGGAAGAAGCATGAATGAGGCTTTACTCGCCATGTATAGCTTCAACGTGCTGCGCCCATGTGACGTCAGATCATCTCCGCGAGGATTCTTCTGATTGGTTGAAATATTTTCAATGGCGGCATCTACAGCGCCCTCCATAATTATTGGCACCCCTGGTTAAGATGCGTTAAAAGCCTTAAAATAAATTCAATTTTTATTGCGGAAGCATACTCGCACTGAAAATAGCACTGAAAATTGTAGAAAAATGTAACCTTCAAATTTTAAGGGGGAAAAAAAAATCCCTGACCAAAAAATAATTATTTTTCATAAAATCACCTGTTCCACAATTATTAGCACCCGTATTAATTCCTAGGAATTAAATGTATTTGAGTATTTCTGTCATTTCTACAGTAGTTTACAAAGTTGATCAAAGTATCTAGGAACATTTAATTAGTAATTCATCACTTCCTGTTTCCCGGGGGTATAAATACGACATGACACAGAGGCCATTTCTCTGATCCACTCTTCAACATGGGAAAGACAAAGGAACACACCATTCAAGTATGGCAGATGTGTGTCGACCTTCAAAAGTCAAGTAATAGCTACAAGAAAATAGCCACTTGCCTGCACCTGCCCATATCTACTGTCACAGGAATCATTAAAAAGTTTAAAACTGGAACAGTGGTAAACAAGCCTGGAGGAGTCTGCAAGTATTTTGCCACCACGCACAGTGAGGAGGATGGTAAGAGAAATAAAAAGATTTCCAAAGCTCACTGTTAAAGAATTGCAACAAATGGTAGCATCTTGGGGTCACTAAGTCTCCAAAGCAACCACCAGGCGCTATCTACATGCCAACAAGCTGTTTGAGAGGCATGCACGGAAAATGTAATATTTTAGAGAGAAAAAATCATAGAAAAATGAAAATAACATAGCATCAGTGTGATTTCCAAAACCTACGCGACGGACTTTGAATGGAGTCTAAGTTATACGGTTAAGGCTGAATTAATCGCAATGGCTTGGTTGGAAGAAAACTATAATAACTAGATAATGTAGTTCCAGGGAATTGTAAATTGTAGTGGTTTAAGGTGGAATTTCTGCCAAATAATTGCATTATGATATTGGTAGCTAGTAGTGATGAGGACTTTTATTTTGAAACCATTGTGGACAGAGGAAACGGTTTGTGGGAGTCATAGCGGATGACAACTGGCAGTTGGGTTGAACAGTTGAATGGTTGAGTAGTTTAAATAGTTAAATTACTTAATTGTGATTTATTGTAGTCAGTAGTTAAATTATTTAATTGTGATTTATTGTAGTCAGGACTTTTATTTTGAAATAGTTTTGGACAAAGGAAACAGTTGGCAGGAGTCATAGTTGATGACAACGGGCAGATAGACTGGCTGAATGGTCGAAAAGCTGAGTAATTAAATTGCTAAATTATTTAACAGTGAATTATTTCAGTGAGGACTTTTATTTTGAAAGTTTTGGACAGAGGAAACAGTTGACAGGAGTCATAGTCGACAACTGGCAGTTGGATTGGCTGAACGGTTAAAAAGTTGAGTAGTTTATAAAGTTCAATTATTTTATATTTATTTATCGTGATGAGGAATTTTATTTTGAAACAGTTGTGGACAGTGGAAACAGTTGGCAGGAGTCATAGTTGATGACAAATGACAGCTGGATTGGCTGAACGGTTAAATAGCTGAGTTGTTTAAATAGTTACATTATTCAACAGTGAATTATTTCAGTGAGGACTTTTATTTTGATACAGCTGTAGGCAGAGGAAACCGTTGAACAGGATCTGTAGTCTTACAGCCCAACACCCACTGAAGGCATTCGACACCCGTCAAAAAATTGGTTTCATCAATTTCAACGAAGCAACGCCCACTAGCAGCGTCTGACGTGTCAGATTTTTACTCTTCACCACTGCTCAATTTTTACTATTCGCCACTGCTCAGTTTCTGAAGCTGACGCGAGTCAATTTTTACTTTTCGCCACTGCTGAATTTCTGAAGCGTCAACAAGCACAATGAAAACACATTTGTCTTTTAATTATTTAACTATTTCGCCTAGTCATGGTTAGTCACACATTTAGCGGCAACTTCATATGCAGTTGTCAACCTGCTTTTTAACTAAGTTGCAGTTTTTAAAAGAAATCCGATATTTTGCGGGTATTTAAGTTATCAAGCGATCTACAGTTAGACAGTACCTAACTCAAGGTACACTGATGAGAACTTTACACTGCTAAGTTAGCTAGCTAGCCAATTCATTGTTGGGTAAAGTAAAATGAATCATAATCTTAATTTACTAGACGGCTAAATTTAGGGGGAAAATGATGCGCGTTTATAATGTATAGTTCAAAGCAACCTGACCGCTACACTTTGCCATCACTTAAAATAAGCTTGATTGGTGGGTTTTTTTTTCCAAAATTAAACATTGTCTTGTTTAATATACTACTCAAAATTTGATAGAGATCATAGGATTTTTTTTGTGAAATGACATGCAAATTTGGTAACTCCCACTGATGAACAATATATTGGATAAATGACATGCAATCAGACTCAAAAAACATTTGCAAGTGCATTTATTGACATTAAATGAGTGTGCAGCCTCACACTTTTGGCTTTCAGGAACACTTCATGATTTCACCTCTGACATGTTACGTGAAAACAGACAGTGTTCGTTTGATGTTTCATTACCACAGTAAATGTCAGTAATGGGTATGGCCTCCCTTAGCTTGAATGACGGCTTGACAACATCGGGTCATACTGTCAGTCATACCCGGATGCTTTTCGAGCTCTTCTAGAGTTGCGCCCTACGACCGGAAATGGCGACCTGCAGCATGTTCCACACATGCTCGATAGGCTTTAGGTCCGGCGAACGCGGACAATTGTCTACTGCTCTAGGAATTGATTCACCACCCAAGCACAATGGGGACGGGTGTTATCATCCATCAAGATGAAATCAGGGCCAACAGCACCAGTGTATGGTCTAACGTACACATTGAGGATCTCATCCCTGTACCGAACCCCTGTCATCGTCCCTCTCCCCATGACATGCAGGTCTGTTCTGCCATTCCTGCTTATTCCTCCCCAGACCATAATTGATCCACCACCATAACGGTCGTGTTTGTTGATGTAGGCATCATTAAATCGCTCAAGTTGTCTTCACCACAGCCGTTGCCTCCTGTCAGTAAAGTCCAAGGAATATCGGGACTCATCAGTAAAGAGAACTGGAGCCCAATCATTGTGTGTCCATGTGAAATGATCGTGAGCCCAATCCAAACGGTCACGCCTATGACGCACGGGTCAGTGGGATTCGAACACATGGCCTTCTTGAGAGGAGGCCGGCAGTATGAAGACGATTCCGTATCGTCTGAGTGGATACCCTGACCCCTGAGGAGTTATGAAGGTCATTTCATAGGGTAATGGCTGTCCAGAAAGGATGACGTTGTGCCTGAAGTGTGAGAAAGTGGTCTTGTCATTGTGTAGTCGATGTCTGACGACCACCCCCATAACGGTGTGCTGCTGTACCAAATGTTTGATGCCGGTTCCACGCTCTGTTCACAACGCTTTGGCTGACGTTAAGTGCATTAGCAACGTGACGTTGTGAGAAGCCAGAGTCAAGCATTCCGATGCATCTTCCCAATTGCTCTGAAGTCAATTGATGTCTAAGACGTTGAGGAGTCATTGTTACTGCTAAATGTACTGCAAAAAATTTGGGAACTTCCAAATGTTCACCAACAAGCAACACACGTCTGAGTTGAAATGGTGAAGTTAGTCAAAGCCAAAATGTGAGGCTGCACGCTCATTTAATGTCATGAAATGCACATGCAAATGTGTTTTGTGTCTGACTGCATGTCATTTATCCAATATATTGTTCATCAGTGGCAGTTACCGAATTTGCATGTCATTTCACAAAAAAATTCCAATGATCCCTACCAAATATTGAGTAGTATATTTTGAGATTGACACTCATGGCTTCTCTGTCGATTTCACAGCTGTCAATGTTGATGCAGCTGAGGCTTTCAGTGGGCGTTTAAAAGCGTCAAGGCGACGTTCGAAGTTTGACGCGCTGTGCCACTTCGCGGCCAGTGGGCGTTGGGCTTTAAGAGAGCCAGATCGTAGTCTTCAAGCCTGAGAAACTGACAGTTGCTGCAGGTGGTCAGAACATCTGGCACAAGATTCCATTTGCTTAATGGCCCTATTGTGATGTCATCAGCCCACTGTTAAGTCTTTGGGGAAAATTTTATAGTTTTTTATTCATAGTATAAAAAGTATAAAAGTTACAAAGACGAAAAATACATTGCACAGGTGTCCTAAGGTGTCCTAAGGTCCTAAGGTGACAATACATACTACAGTAGATTTAATACAAGGAAAACAGAGAGAAGTGTAGCATATACGACCTTTTCCTTTGTAAAAATGTCTCACTAGCAATACTTTCCATTCAACAGTTAATAAATGACAATGATTACAGAAACAGACAGGTTACAATCAGCGGATAATCACCTATTTCTAGAGTTCATGTTCATTTTGTACAAATATATTTCCTAAGTTCATTTTTAAAGTGCATTTTAGTGTTAGGTCTTTTCAAAGTACATGGTAATTCATTCCACTGAGTAGAAGCCCTGTACATAACAGTCTTCTGTATAGCACGAGTTCTTGAAATGGGAACAACATGACCTTGTGTAACCTGCCTTGTGGTATGGCTGCGAATGCTATTGATGTACGAGATCCTGCGATAAAGGCTTTTTGGCTTTGTTGTAGTGATTATGAAATAAAAATAGACTAAGATATTCACAGATGGTCTATCCTCAACTTTTAGCCAAGACAGAGCTTCATGCATACTATCGGTGCTTGTCCTAAAAGAACAGTCAAGTGCTAAACGAGCAGCTTTGTTTTGGAAAAGTTTGAGTTTGTGCAGATCTTTCTAAAATGCACATGACCAGATAACACAACAGTAATGTGGAAAAAAACAGCCACTAGATGGCAGTATTGACATTTTTTTGTTACGCCCAGTCTGGAGCTAGGTTTTGGGCATGCCATGGGCATGCCTCAGAGGGGAAAGTCCCAGATTGAAAAAAGTCTGGAAGGTGGGAGGGGGCTGGAAAAGAGTCTATACGGAGAAAATCTGAGAGAGTAAAATAGTAGGAGATGAAATAGTGGGAGAAATTGCAAGGAGAAATAGTGGAAGGATACATTTGACCAGACCTGTCACTCTTTTCAAGACCTGTGAAGCTCTTTATGTGGATTTTTGCCTGGGTTGGGGCATTTTCCTGTCCCAGGACATCGCAACACAGAAACCCCATCTCAGTTACCACGGGACTACAACTATCTTATTTTCTTTATTATTTCAATCTTGGTCGGGCTTTGTTTAATTAAATCTACTTAAGTTTTAAAATTTTGTCTGTCATCCCTTGTCTGTCCCTTTGTCTGTCCGAGATTTCATAACAAATAGGGGCCATAACAGAATTAGGGGCTCAAGTCTGGGATAGACTATGGTGAGAAAAATAAAATTTCAAATTTTTTTTTGAATTTTCCTGTATATATATTGACAGATCAACAGCAATGGATGATTTCTTGGCATCGCCAACCGTAGAGGTTTTGAAGTCCTTTAAAAGACTGAACTGCTAGAAATATGCAGACAGAGCTGACACATGTAAAACCAGCCATGTGAAAAGCAAGACTAGGGAGATAGGGAGGTTGTTGAATATTATATTGATGAAAATGTGTTTGCACCAGGAGATCTGGAACGGTTTCCAGTGGAAAATCCAAATGTAGAAATGGGACTTAAATTAAAAATGCCAGATTGAAATCGAGGAGAAAGGGAAAAAAATGAGAGTTTGAGAGAGAAAGAGAGAAGAGAAAGGGAGGAAAAAGAAAAACAGAAAATTTGAGAGAGAGAAAGAGGAAAGAGAAGAAAGAGAGAGACAGAAACAGATTTCGATTTACAGAAGTTAGACAGAGAAGAAAGGCTCCGAATGGAGCTTCTAAAAATCAAAATGGAAGCTGAAAAACAAATTTAATGCCAGCCAGGAGGTAAAGCTGGTGTCTCCATTCTCGGAAAAGGTGATTGATAAGTATTTCCAGTGCTTCGAGAAGGTAGCTAAGAATTGTCAGTGGCCAAATGAACACTGGCCCCAGATGTTGCAAACTGTCCTCAAGGGTAAAGCTCAACAAGCCTATTCGGCTTTGCCTGCAGATGATTCCTCTGATTATGAGGTTGTCAAAAAGGTTATTTTGACAGCTTATGAGTTGGTTCCAGAGGCCTACCGACAGAAATTCAGAGGTCTGAAGAAATCTGACAATCAGACTTATGTGGAATTTGCCAACGAGAAGGTGGTTTGCTTTGAGCGCTGGCGTACTTCTGTGGAGGTCAAGGATGATTTCAACTCACTAAAAAAGATGGTGTTAGTTGAGGAATTCAAGAACTGTGTTAAGGATGATATTAAGACCTATCTTCATGAGAAGCAAGCACTGAATTTGCAATCAGCTGCCAAATTTGTAGACGAATGTGTTCACACCTAAGTCCAAATTTCTATCTCGCAGTAACAATAGTTGGTCCCAATTTGAGAAAAAAGGTAACCGTGATACCCAAGATTCCTCACGCAAAGGCAAATCTGGTGATGGCACTCAGAAATCAAGTCACAGGTCTGATCAAAGTGTGAAAGCTGACAGTGACAAAAGTGGTCTAGTTTGCAATTATTGCAAGAAATCTGGTCATGTTACAATTAACTTTTGGTTCCTTAAAGCTTAGAAAGAAAAAGAAAATAGGCGTGCAATGCACGAAATACCCCTCAGCCCGATGTCGAAGTTTTTGGAGACACCCGCCCGCCCGCCCACTGCCCGACCGGCCGCCCGCCCAACCGCACGAAGGATTACAATACCCAGTCAGCCTTGAGGGCTGAGGGGTAAAAAGGATACCAAACCCAATGCCTTTGTGAAGACAAAGTTAGAAACCCCTGTAGTAGATGGCAATCTGCTAAATTCCCTGCTCCTTGTGGGGCCAAGAAGCCTGATACTGCTGACTTTGTGAGGGAGGAATTTCTTCTATTTCTGTCAGGGATTTCTGGCTCTGAATGAGCATTCTCCTCCTGTACCTATATATCCTAAGGGATACCGGAGCTTCTCAGTCACTTTTGTTGATGGACTCCTTGGAGTTATGTGCTGAGACCGCTTGAAATCAGATATAGTAACAGGACAGTTAAAGGTGAGACTTGTGTCAAGTCTACCTATCAAGGGTGCTTCTGTTGCTTGGCAATGACCTGGCTGGGGCATTGTAGTTCCCCCTGTGCATACTTCATACTTACTTCACAGCCGAGCACTGAAGATGGCAATGAAGACCCATCCCTGTATCCTTCCTGTGCAGTGACCCGTGCCATGGCCAAGAAGGCTCAAGATGATGATGCGGTGCCGTCCAGCACATTGAATAGTCATGACTCAGGTGGTTCACCTCATGACTCTGTTCAGCCTACTATGGTTTCTCCGTTTGAGGACTTATCAGACACGTTTATCAGTTCTCTGTTCAGCCAGCCAGATGGGTCTGGTGATTCTGATGTGTCTGGAGACTTGTCTGTCCAGAAAGCGGTTCATTCAGGAACAAACCAATGATCCTGAAATTCGTGTACTAAAGAAGAGAGCCCTTCCTAATGAAGAAATAATACCCAATTGGAACTGCGTCTATGCCAAGGATGGAGTGTTGATGCGGAAGTGGCGCCCTCCTGATATCGCTGCCAATGCAGATTGGGCAGTGGTCAAGCAAATTGTTGTTCCGAAGGTCTACAGGAATGAGAGCTTAACAAAAGCTCATTGTTTACCTTTAGGAGGTAATCTATGTTTTAACAAGACTGTTGACAAGATCATGAAACACTTCTTTTGGCCTGGACTTCGGAAAGACGTTTCCAACTTTTGCAAAACCTGTCACACTTGTCAGGTAGTTGGAAAACATCAGTTAGACCCACCTGTTGCTCCACTGCAGCCTATCCCAGCATTTAGGGAGCCCTTCTAGGTCATTGTGTTGGTCCATTACCCAAGATTAGATCTGGAAATCAGTACTTATTGACAATCATGTGTGCATCTACCAGATTCCCTGAAGCCATACCTCTATGCAACATCAAGGCAACTGAAGTCTCAAAGGCTTTGATAAAGTTCTTCACGTTGTTTGGCCTTCCCAGGGAAATTCAGTCAGGCAAGGTAGCAATTTCACTTCTGTATTGTTTCAGCAGGTTGTGTATGAACTAGGTGCGACGCAGATTCTTTCCAGTGCCTATCATCCAGAGAGTCAGTGTGCCGTAGAGCACTTTCATTCCACTCTCAAAGATAATGATGAGGAATTATTGTTATGACCATGAGAAAGAATGGGATAAAGGTGTTCATTTGCGGTTGTTTGCAGCTAGAGAAGCAGTGCAGGAGTCTACTAGATTCAGTCCGTTTGAGCTAGTGTTTGGCCATGAAGTGAGAGGACCTTTGCTATTGTTGAGTGAACTATGGCAAGAGAAAGTCTAGCAGACTGATATGCGGCTCTATGTTAGCAAGTTCAAATAAGACTGCATGCAGCTTGAGACCTAGCCAAAGAGAACTTGAAATCAAGTCAGGGAAAAACTAGAGCACTCGGCAACCGAGTACATGTATCCCCGAAGGCCCCCCAGTTGGGCCCAGATGGTCCAAGAGTACCCAAAATCAATAGGTGTCGTGATCTTACCACAATACATGTCCCTGCAAAATTTGAAAAGAATCGGTGCATTATGTGGGCTGTAGAGCATTCACAAGAAAATATCTGCAGACGCGGACGCGTGACGAGGCCAAATCCATAGTATCCTCCGAAATCGTTTGGGGGATACAATGAAAACTTGGTATGATCATAAGGCTAGAAGCTGTGAGTTTAAACCAGGAGGCAAGGTCCTTGTGTTGTTTCCCTTACAGTCCAATCCTCCCAAGAATGCGAGTCCGTTCTTAGCATTCTTGGTAATGAGAAACAGTGAGTTTGCAAGTTCACATAGCATGATGGCGAATTAGCGATTAGCTTTAGTGGCGATTAGCATGCTAATAATATAATAGCTACACAGTCATGCATATGAGTGCCGTTTGTCCATGACAATCTGACAAACACATCAGTAATGGCAAACTACATTACATTTAGTACATTTAATGCATCTTCAGTGATGATAGCTGAGCTGAACGCCACATTGCTAACCAGTAAAACATCCTTTAATACCTCTTATCTTTTACTCTCTAACCTGTTAGGGCTATGATGGGAATAATTTTGACTACCAACTTGCTCAGTTGTGCATGTCATCATCTTATCCAAAAATTGGAGTCCCTAATCTATGCCGGTGAATTGACAATGGTGTAATAAATTCAGTTGAATTCAACTCCCAAGATGATTCTCACCCGACTGGCCAATAGGAACGTGGATCTGCACGAGAAATTATTTTCACAGCGATGGCAAAATCCTGACAAGAGAGCAAATAAATTGCATTGAGAGCAAACACTTAGGTTTTGAGAGAGTAAAGAAAAATATTTTAAGAGAAACACTTTTTTTATATTATTCTTTTCACACTGATAGCAAAAATATATATTTTTGAGAGTAAAAAAAAGGTTTTTGAGAGAAACTTCTATCCCCTCAAAAATAAAATACATAAATTTGAAATTTTAAAAATTATGTTCTATGAGATTTTTAGTCTCAAATATAATTGTTTGCTGTTGGTTTGAAAAATTTCTCTCACAAATATATTTTTTTTCTCATAAAATGGATTTTTGCTATCAGTGTGAAAACTTTTTCTCTCAAACATTTTTTTGCCCTCACGGATCATTTATTTTTCTTTTGTAATAAAGAAACAAATCTTACTCCATAGGTACGTAGCCAACATACATGAAGCAGCAAAACACAGTACAGTGAATCGGTGTAGGATATTCAATGTAATAGAAATATACAACTCAGTTTAGCGCATCTCAAACATTGTAATACGAAAAAGCAGGGCAAGTGTTAGCAATATTCACGATTATAGGAAGTCACATTCAATAGTTACCGAATACACGCCCGTTCTCCAATCTTTGTTAACCAACGACAGCGTTTGCTTACTTATTGTATATTCTGTAACTTTACATAAAAAATAGGTGAAGCAGTCGAGTCGCTACATAAAGCCATTCATCAAATACAATAAATGAAAAAACTGGTGTCGATACACCTGCTCACTTTACTGACTTGGTAATAACGAAAGCCGACTGCACGGAATCTCCTGATCAGTGCTGCACGCGGAGAAACGCAGCTGCTGTATTGCTTAAGAGAACGCACTTAGAGACAAGGTTCCTTTGGTGTTCATGTAACCGGAATAAAATTAAAAATATAACGCGTTGCTGAATGCCTCTTAGCCTGAGCACATCTATGGGTCACAGAGAGTTACCATATCAAAACTGACGAAGCTGCATAGCAAAACTGACGAAGTAACTGAGTACTGGGCCGGACAAGATTTCCACGGTGAAGGTCACAGCGCTACAGTCAAAGGTCAAATTCAGCAAAAACCCTGATGTTTCACATCTATAGGTCATAGTGAGTTACCATACCGAATTTTGTGAAGCTGCGATCATTAGTTGCTGAGTACTGACCCGGACAAAGTCAGGGACAGACGACAGACAGACAATACGCCTCTTGCCAAGATTTGGCCGAGGGGTTATTTAAAAAAAAAAAAAAAAAAATTGTTGCTGCCCTTTTCTCTTAAAAAAGAAAAATCAACAAATTATTCATTGATCATTTGTGGTAGTCAAGAAATAATATTCACGGATTTTTCCGTGGCTTTTTCAGTTGTTCCCTATGGAAAAATTTCTTTTTGCCCCCCATGGCATCACGTGACTTGCAATATCGGCTTGACTGCTAAGCTCTTGTTGGCGAGCGTTTTAGCCCTCGTTCAGTATGCATTTGGGCTAGGTTGGGCTAGGTCTACTGAATGCGAGCTTTCTGCACGCATGCATCTCGCAGTTTATTTTTCCCTTGCCGATCGGCGCATGCTGGAAATCTAGCATAGTGTCGGATTCCCATCACCCCATCCATGAACAGCGGAAAGCCTGTATCAAGCAAAAACAGGAAAACAATTTGCTTCCAAAACTGTAGCAGTTGGTCACCTAAGTTCCCTAACGCCTTCAGAGTACTGTTGAAAGAAAAGGTGATGCAATACAACAGTAAACATTGCTGCTGTCCCAACTTTCTTGAAACATCTTGCTGTCATAAAATTCAAAATGAGCAAATAGTTTTCAAAAAACTATTTGTTTCAACATTTGATATGTTGTCGTTGCACTATTTTCTATTAAATATAGGGTTTAAATGATTTGCAATCATTGCATTCCATTTTTATTTACACTTTACACAGGGTCCAAACTTTCCTGGAAATGGGGTTGTATTATATACCACCCACATCAGTTGACTTGTCCTGACAGTCTGTAGTCCTTGTAAAAACCTGCACAGGCGGTAAGTTTGTACAGCTGAATTAGAACGGACTTACATTATTTATGAGTTGTCCCATCTCTTCTGGGGTTAGTCTGGAGTCAGCAGTCTCCCCAGTCAGACAGTTTACCAGTGTCTTTAGGTCCCCGTAGCCCAGTGTTCCATCATCATCAAAGTCTGACAAAAATATACAAGGTAAAGTGAAATTAGTTTTTTTTTTTTTTCCCCCACGAAGCATCAGATCGTAATTGGGGTATTCGGAGTGAAGTCATCTGAAAAAACAAAGTCTTGATACCCACAAACTCAGATGTTGCTGATGGTGTACATCAATGAAAGAAGCGTTTCATCGACATTCTTAGTAAAAATATTTATCGGTTTCATAAATAATATATAAAGGTGTATGTAAGCGAGTTTGATATTACGATTTACGCATGCGCGATTTATGTCGGAACACTTCCGGGACAGGGTCAATGTGACCAAAACAGAGGCTTCACCATACGGTAAGTGCTTGTTTCCATATCTCAAAGGGTGTTTGTGAATTATTAATTATCATGTTACTGAAGATATGGGAGATTAATTTATCATAACAGATGTCCATTCTCCCCACCCCATTCCCCATGTGGTTTTCAGGGCTTTCAAAAGTTTCTGGAGTCAGCGGCTGGCAGAGTAGAGTTGGCAGCCATGGCTAGTGGTGGAGGTGCCAAGAATCTAAGCATTTAGGGCACAAAGCCCTCCAGGGGGCATTCTACTAGGAGAAATTAAAAAATTTGAAGCTCTAGGATGCATTCTGGTGCCTTCTAGCATCTGATTTCCTTGGTGGTGAAAATTTTTTTTTTCTTTTTTAGTTTTAAGATTTTTTTTGTTTGTTTTAAGATTTATTTTTTGAGGATACTTGTCATTATTTGCTCATGATGCAATACTGTATACATCACTTCCGATTATCAGTTTTTAGAATTAGATGCATGCAACAAACCCCTCTGTGCAGAAGCCAAATCAGAAAATGCATGCGTTCCCCTGTTAAGGCCTTATATTCCAAGCTTTGAGCTTCACAGCGAAGGGGAAAATGGCTTCAGTGAAATCAGAAACTTGAAGCATATAGAATACAGTGATCAGATTAAGGAAAAAAACTTGATTAGCATTTTTTTGCTTATCATTATATCAATTGATTAGCAATTGTTGAGCACATCTGAAAAATTAGCAAAAATTAGAAAACAGTATATCAGATTTTAAAGAGGTAAGGACTTTTTTTATTCTTTCCTAATGACAAATTACAATCACAATAGAAATACAACTCCACTCCGAAAACAAAACAAATCATTCCCAAAAGGCACCAATTTTACCTTGAACAATCATAATTTAATACAGCATACTTCCATTTCCCAATGAAATTTCTGTAAACCACTTGTAACTGGCAGTACAGCTGTCTTACCCATACCTTACTGTGGCACAGGTCTACAGTTGTAATCAAAATTATTCAACCCCCATGGCAAATTGGGTTTACTGGCAAAATTTACAAAATTTAAGCTGTTTGTGATGAACAGATTAAACAAGAATATTTTAAATAGCTCAACACAAATGAATTTTATGAGACAAAGCTCCACCTTGTGTCAAAATTTTGAACCAAACAGGTATAATGTCATCGTGGGACACATCCTCAGGTCATGACCTTTCATTTGCACTTGATTTGAGGTCAATCAGACAAATATTTCCAGAGATATGACAAGAACAGTGATTTTTTTCAGTTTTTGGCCCCTGGTGGTCAATCTAGAAATAGTAAATTGTCCAAAATCGAATCAGCTCTTCCTCTTTAGGATACTTACTTATATGCAAAACTAGGAATTTCTAACTGAAATATTACTGCAGTTATCGCGTTAACACGTAAATCAGTTTTTGGCCCCTGGTGGCCAATCTAGAGACGGAAAATTGTCCAAAATCGAATCAGTTCTTCCTCTTTAGGATACTTACTTATGTGCAAAACTTGAAATTTGTAATTGAAATATTACTGACGTTATCGGGGAACAGTGATTTTTTTCCAGTTTTTGGCCCCTGGTGGCCAATCTAGAAATTGTAAATTGTCCAAAATCGAATCAGTTCTTCCTCTTTAGGATACTTACTGTAGAGATCCGGGGCTCTCCACGGGTCGATAAAGTTGCAAACAGGACTGAAAACAACTCGTTACCGTCACACTGCACGTTTATTGTATGCAGGTATATGGAACAGCATTAGGTATATGCTGTTCACACTCAAAGACAAAAGAAAAACAACTCTTGACGTAGTCCATGCGTTCTGTCCAGCCCGGAAAATAAAATGATCAGTCTCAACTCTGACCTCGCGTTACCAAGGAAACCAAACGCAAAAAAAATAGTAATTTAAAGGCACAGTACTCAGACGGCGATCATTACATTACTTATGTGCAAAACTTGGAATTTCTCAAGTGACGTTATCGTGGAACAGTGATTTTTTTCAGTTTTTGGCCCCTGGTAGCCAATCATTGTCCAAAATCGAATCAGTTTTACCTCTTTAAGATACTTATGTGCAAAACTTGAAATTTGTAATTGAAATATGACTGAAGTTATCGTGTTAACACCTAGTGCGGCAGCGGTGGTCGGACCAAAAACATAATAATACCATTCGGCGTTCGGGGATATAAATATGGCTGTCAAGAGAATTGTCCAAAAAGCTCATAGAGTGGATCATTGCCTGGCACAAGCAAGGAGAAGGATACAGAAAGGTAGCACAGGCACTGAATGTTCAGAGATAAAGTTGGAAGCATTGTTCGCAAGTTCAGAGTTAAAGGAAGAGTGGCTACAGTACCAGGATGTGACAGAAAGAGGAAACTATGAATGGCTATCACCAGATTCCTGACAAGACAAGCGGTCAAAAACCCTCAGGTGACTACAGGAGACACTGAGGTTTTAGGTTGCACAGTACGGTGCATACTAAACGTTGAAGGTCTCCAAGACACGCACCACACCTGATCCAAAAGCACAAGCTCTAATATGCTCAAAACCATATAAATAAGCCACAGAAGTTTTAGGATACTGTTCTGTGGAGTGATGAAACCAAACTGGAACTGGAAAAAAGTACTCTGTGACAGCAACTGTTAAAATGTATGGAGCCAACAAGGTATATTTTGGCATGCCTGTCGAGGATCAACACAAAGACTAGGCACCTTATTTTACCTCAGACCACTGCAAAAAAACTCAAGGCAGTAAGACGAGACAATTTTTGCCTTTTTTTTTTTTTTTAAAAGGAAGATTTGATATTATACAAATTAAATAAAATTTGATTTATGATTTGTTTAATTCATACCCAATGTAAATGAAAATATGCAAATTTCCCATTTTTACAAAGAAAATAGGCAAATTCCTAAATTTCATTATCTTGGTCACAAAAGTAAAGTTTGAAGGAAATAATGGGAATTTTCTGTTCTGTTCACAACATAAGCAATTAAGAAATAATACACACAAACCAGGAAAAATATTTATGTCACATAGTGTTATAGACATAACTTGTATTAACATGTTAACGTAGGTGTCCTAAGTGGGACGCCGTTTGATATCCATTCGAGTGAGACACTTTCAGCCTGACCCACTTCCCAGCCTTTTTATAGGCATAGAAATGCATGATCAGGGGCTGGGCTTCGGCCAAAATATTTTTCAGAGGGGGATTTCCCCCTTTCCAACTTTTTTTGGGGGGGATTTTCAATTTGTCAGTGAGGGATTTCAGTATGTTACCGCTAGCTGTCACAACCATAAGAGACAAACTACTATTCATTTATGATATAGAGATGAACTGAAACTAGACAAAAGTTCTCACAAAAATAAGACATTTATTGAAAAAAGTAATTACAGCACTCAGTGACTGAGTGACCGAGTAAAATTTGAAAAATGAATAATACAAGTTACGACTGCCATTGACTACAATGGATATTACGCGACAGAACAATATGCTTTAGATCATGACTGGGTTTGACTAGATTCTCTAGTCAACAAACAAACCTGCAAAGACAAAAAAATATCAGTGCTTTCGCTATGCAGCGCGATTCTCGGTCGCTACGTATATCCACATGGAACCTCTACGCGAAAAACTAAATTGACAAGAACGGAAGGGGACACTTTGGAAACCGTTATCGTATACCCATAAATTAAAGACTGGCATTGACAGCATAAAAAAAAAAAAATCATTAACGTACAAGCCATCTCCCCCTTCATTAAAATTATTCACTTGATTTGAAGAGAGTCCGGTGAATAAACATTCCAGTGAATAGACGACAGGTGCAGAGAGCGCAAACCTTGTCCCCAAGGTGAAAATATGTACAGTGCTTGGCACGCTAGTGATTATCATATCTGAAATTAGGGACGATGTTGGCCACGAAGATGTATAGCCACTCCCCTCATTCGGTGCTGCGCAACGAAAGGGAAAATTCGAGATCATCTGCAGCCAGCAGCAAGACAAATTTGTTTCGCATCCAGTGTGCAAGCAGTTTAATTCACGAAAAGCGTGCGGGAATTGCCCGCATTTACTATCTTTTATTGCGGGCGCTAGGGCAGTTTTTGCGGGAATCGCGCTGCTTGGCGGTAGCATTGAGGGGTACGCTTCCCTAAAGAGCAGATCATCAACTTACATAGTTCATTCATTGACAGTCAATGATTCCAACCATGCTAGTTAACATCTGTGATTCCTGGAAAAGCAACCCAGAACGAAGCGGGAGTTTGAGTAACATTAATTTGAATAGGCTTAAGAGCTTATTTGTCAAATTTCAGATGCATGTATAAGAAAGTGACTTGGACCAGACAGCGGCGTGTAGCCTACGATTAAATCACAGTTTGGCGATGCTTTATCACACTTAAGGAGTGTGTATTTTCACAGCTACCTTAAACCTTATCACCATTTCGCAAAACGAGTTTGCAATGAGGAGCTAACGTTATGAGTGTTCCACTCAGGGAGTAGCGCAGACCTAAATTACAAGTGTTGGCATACTGATTCCAACTCGTGCAAAGAGAGCTCCAGTAAATGATTAAAACAATATCTGTATGGAGTTACATTACGGTCAAAAGTTTTGAACTTGAAAAAATAAAATTTGAAACTGAAAATTCATCTTGAATTTTGAAAAATATAACAATGTATTCAAAATAAAAATAAGTGTATGAGACGTTTTTTCAGTTTAAATATAATTTTGATTCACTTTGGTCATTCTTTTGAATTATTTATTTATTTTCTCTTCCATATATATTTTGACATTTGAGGTCTTATTTTTTTCAGTTGCATGTTTAATCTTTTCAGATTCCGATCGCCAGTTTAGGTCAATCACAAACGCGAGAGGCTCTGTTTACGTGCTGATGCTTTACTGCACAAGCGGAGAAGACAGGAAGCACAGAATACGCAACCAGGCCACGAGTGAATCAATCAGCGAATCACATTCATGGCGGATCTTATTTTTCAGTTTCAAACCTTTTTTTCAGTTTCAAATCTGAAACGTGCGAGTCAAGCCGTACTTGCACAAAACATGCAATATAGGAATACTGTATGGCTGTGTGTGAATGTTTGGTGGTGGTCGGAGGGGCCGTAGGCGCATACTGGCAGCCACGCTTCCGTCAGTCTGCCCCAGGGCAGCAGTGGTTACAAAAACGTAGTTCACTACCATCAGAGCGTGAAGGTGTGAGTGAATGAATAATGTATCCTTGTAAAGCGTCTTTGAGTGCCTAGTAAGCAGAAAAGCCCTATATAAAATTGATGCATCATTCATTATTATAACTCTAAAGCCGCTTGCACACTGGAAGCGAAACAAATTTTTCGCACGACACTTTATATTGACTTTGAACGTTATCTGTCGTGTGAACAATACGTTTCGCGTCCAGTGTGCAGGCAGCTCAATTCACTGAAAACATGTGCAGGAATGGCCCGCTTTGACTATTTTTTTCTTGCTGGTGCTAGGGCAGTTTTACCGGGAATCTCGCAATCCTGCAGCATGGCGGAAGCCCTGCCAAAACGTAGCTAGTTAACATGTCTCACCGGTGTGTTGGATGTATAGGCTCCAGCAGGTTGACCCGACCGGCCGGACGCCATCTTTGCAAGCCAAGCGGGCACTACGCTGCGTTCAGTGCTATGTGGAAATCGGACATATCAGCACTTAAAATGTGGCTGTTGAACTGCAAAATCAGGCATAATCGACCGCTCTTATACCGCAATTGGTGCTCAGTACTGTCTAAAACTGATTTTTAAATGGAATTTTGTCACTGGCATCAATTCTTACACTGTCAATAACATGAATTTGGCGTATATAAGTGTTGAGTTTGATTTGTTTTAGTTCCCATGTTCCCTGAAGGCACTGTCATTGGGGAAGGTTCCAAGCCTTTGTGTTCAGCTGTCACTCATGATTCCACGGCCAGCTCAGTTGATACCATGCTGCATCAGGGTCAAAAGTCTGAAACTCAAACAGATTTTAAACTGAAAAAATAAGATCTGAATCTGAAAAAAAACATACAACTGAAAAAAATGACTTCAAATGTCAAAACATATATGGAAGCGAAAAGTGAAAATAAATAATTTATTCAAAAGAATTACCAAAGTGAATCAAAATTATATTTAACCTGAAAAAACACTTTCATACACATTTTTATTTTGAATAAATTGTCATATTTTTCAAAATTCAAGATCAACACATGAATTTTCAGTTTCAAATTTTATTTTTTCCAGTACAAAACTTTTGATCCTAATGTAACTCCATATATCTGATAATATAGGTAAGACATTACACTTTAAAACCATTATATTGACTAATAACGGCATCATTTTATATTTGTAGTTTAAGGGAAATTTCAATTGAATGCCTGCGTTGTGCCATTTTTAGACTCCCTGCCAAAATTCTACCTCCCGTCATGTGAACGCGCTTTCATTCTATGCTACAGTGCGCAGCTCTGCCAGAAACACCGCTTCGCTGTTGCAGCCATCCGACTTCAGACATAAACGCTGTCAAAGACCAATCATAATGGGCTTCAAAACATGATAATCCGGACGAATGCATGAAGGAAAAAGGCAAATAATTTCATCTTAATCTTCCGTAAAACTAATTAGAAAGCTGTTTCTATCGTTTTAATGCATGCTTTTTTAATGACAGTTCTATAGCTTAATGTTGACAGTTTTGAGGTGGAATTTACGCATGAAAGAAGGGCGGCTAATTTCACTAAAAGTATCGCTTAATATTTAACCGAATAAACTGAATAAATTGACAAGCTCCTATCACAGAGTTTTTGAGGACAGTTCTACCCAGGGCCATATTACGGACCGGGCCAGTGGGGCCGGCGCCCAGGGGCCCAAAGCGATGCAGATGCCAATGCCAATTGCGATGTCAGAGGGCCTCTATTCTCTAGGATCTTATGACTACTCACACTGTTATACAGCATATCTGCAGAGAACCGAGAGAGAAGGGTGATATGAATGGGTGGGGGGGACAGGGACGGCAATCAGAGGGCCCCTGGGCCATGGAGTACGGCAATCAGAGGGCCCCTGGGCCATGGAGTATGGCAATCAGAGGGCCCCTGGGCCATGGAGTACGGCAATCAGAGGGCCCCTGGGCTATGGAGTACAGCAATCAGAGGGCCCCTGGGCTATGGGGTACTGCAGTCAGAGAGCCCCTGGGCCATGGGGGACGGCAGTCAGAGGGCCCCTGGGCCACGAGGGACGGCAATCAGAGGGCCCCTGGGCTATGGGGTACGGCAATCAGAGGGCCCCTGGGCCACAAAGGACGGCAATCAGAGGGCCCCTGGGCTGGCCCTGCTGTAGTGCCTCTCGTGAATGCTCCTAAGGGAGCCCTAATGTTTACCAACTAGAGGTTCAAGGAAGTAGGGGGGAATGGTTTCAGAAGGGCCCTATGATTATGAAAGCCCCCGCTAAGGGTCGCGACTTCTGGCTATGTGGGGGCCCTAGGGAGAGCCCTAATGGGAGAGCATACTGTTAAGAGAGCCCTCTGATTACAAATGTTCTCATAAAGGGCCTCTGATTTACCACGGGTTTTGACTGAAAGTCCTTTCAGCGAGCCCTAAGGCCCAGGATATGCTAGCTGTGTGACTTAATTTACGTGCGCAACCGCACATACTTGCAGCAGAACGGTCAGAGCACTATGCACGATACTGGTAGTGTGGCGAAAAACAAATTAAAAATCGCTATTGGCTATCTGAAAAGAAGCTAGATTACTTCATGACGTTACTATGTCATAACGTCACGCACGACTCACTGATCTCAAGAAAATGTGTCTACATGGCTATGTTGACAATCCCAAAGGGTACAGTTTTCGAGATCGGGGCTAATGTGCAGTGCTGCTTAACCATGAAATAAACTTCTGGTGGCGGTGCAGAGCAATGATTTTGACACTCGAGAAATGTGTTTTTGTAAAGTCACCAGATTCACCTAAAAAGCCGCTAAGTCGCTAGATGACGTTTTAGTCGCCAGAGAAGGCCAAAAGTCGCTAAATTGGCAACATTGGATACTGGCGGTATCATGTAGGGAGCAGATAGCCAACCGGGCTCTCATTAATATCTTCCACAATTGTTTGACTCTACCAAGAGCTAAACATGGAAGTTCGGAAGATCGCCCCTCGCAGTTGTGTCAATATTGCAACATGCGCGCATGTCTGCGTACCTTGTGTTCAGGTGTGCTACCACGCGTAACATCGACATAAAATACGCATGGCAACGCATTCCGGCATAAAATGTGCACACGGCAAGCATATACTGGGCCTAACGCTGGCCCCAGTAGACCGCTAGTAGAAGCTGGACCTATTTTCTATGAGAAGTGATTTCGCTCCCGCACAGTATTTTGTGTACACAATACGACATGGTCCTTGGAGTGCATCGAAACTGTCATTGCGACACGTCCAAAAGTTCAGAAATCTCTAACTCCATGCAAATTTATGGCACGTCGCGACCATATCGTGAAGCAAGTGTCCAACAGCCGAGATAGACTCAGGGGCGGGCTGTACAGTGGTCCAGACACAATACACAGCAGATTCACGTGTCATTATAACCTATAGTTATCTTCGAGGAGAGTAGTAGACTGGTAGATATTCACCCTCAGAACACTGAGTTTCGCCCCACTTCACTTTGCAGATTTCGCTTCCATATGACCCCACCATAAAGGGGTGTACTGTACACACCAATGCCTACAAAGTGAAGTCCAAGTGAAAATCCAATATCGATACAACACTCCCACATTACACTTGGCATTGCTTTTATCGAAACTCCTCACATGGCAGAAATTTTGGAAGTTTAAGTGAAAATCCAATATTGTTAAATCCATTTATCGAAACTCCTAACAAAATTCTTACATTAAATCCTTTCCTAGACTATCAGATTTAGCATCCAACACCCTATTAAAAAGCTCATTGACATTTACATTATATTAAATTGTATTGTATTGTATTGTAATAATAGCGTACCTTAAGACTTAAAGCCATTGTAAGGGCTACTGTATTTTCAGTGAACAAATTTGGAAGTCTAAGTGGAATTCCAATATCAATTTTCCGATGGACTGAATGAAGGGGCGGAGACTTGGGCTCTCTCTATATATAGCCCCCTGCTTCACTGCTCCTCACAACCTGACCTTTCAGCTTGACAACTTTGTATTCAACCTGTGCAACCTGACTTGTTCAGCAGTTTAACATTCAAGGCTTACATCCATTTATATTATATTATTAGAAACAACACTGCATCTTCAAAGGCTCAAAGGCTTAAGCATTTCCAACACCCTTTTTTAAGGCTTGTAGCCTTGTGTTGTATTGTGGGTACTTGTTTATACTGTATTATATTATTACAATCAGTTGTCAAAGTCCCCGTGAGAATCCAATAGATTTAACACTAACATTACACTTGGCATCAGTAGTATGGATTGCAAACAAAAAACTGGGCTTCAAAACGAAAAGCTAACAAAAAAAAATAGGGAGGCAAAGCAGGCAGATTTTTTTTTAATGTGCCTTTGATTTCTAACTTTTTTGACAAGCCTCAAGATTCAAATATTGATAATGTCATCAGTAGCCCGAGTGGCAGCAATGAAGAGATCACCACTGGTTTGATCATACTGGAGCCCTCACAGACCCAATCAAGCGTAGACCCGGTCTGTCAGGCTCAGGCCTCAGGCCCACACTCAGACCAGGAATCACCTGAGAAAATCTTTCCAAGAGAGGAGGATTGCACAGAGCCCAGTTTCACACCAGAAGCTGGGGACACCAACTCCGGTCATGAACCTCTTATTGACCCTGCTTTATGGCCAAATACCACAACCATTGAAGACTTGTGCACTCTTAGGACAGGAGACTCACTGTCTGACCAGGCATCGCCTGAGAAAGTCTCATCAAATCAGTAGGGGTACACTGAGACCAGTATCACATTAGGAGCTAGGGGTTCAAAGTCCTGGTGTGAAACAGTTAATGACCCTGCTTTATGGCCAAGTGCCATTACTGAACAGGTCAAGTCGATTCTGGTTAGTAGAGAAGCAGCTGCTTTTCAAAATCGAAGTGAAAAGTACCCTGCCTCAATTAGGGATAGGACCATGGAGGGCATCACTAGGAGTTTCACAAATTCCTTAATCAAATGCTCTCTACCTAATGGCCAGTCTGTGACTAAGCAGTGGCTACTTTACTCCCGTTCATCTGGTTGCATCTTTTGTTTTGCTTGCAAACTGTTTTCAAGCAAGCACAATGCGTTTGTCCACGGGTTTTCTGATTGGAAATATTCTGAGCGTATCGGTGAGCATGAGAGGAGTGAGGAGCATAGGGCTTGCATGTTAGCATTACACAATCGCTCCAAAAAACACAGGAAGAGTTGATTCTGATCTTGTCAAACAAATTGATGCAGAGAGGCAATACTGGCGGGAAGTTTGGAAAAAGTTTGGAGTTGTTGCTGTAATTCAGTTTTTGGGGGAGAGGGGCCTTGCTTTCAGGGGAGATGATGAGCGGTTTGGATCACCTCACAATGGTAATTTCTTGGGCATTGTCGAACTATTGGCCAAATTTGACCCTTTTCTAGCTGACCAGCTCCAAAGGTTTGGAGGCAAGGGCAAAGGCTCTGTGTCCTACCTCTCATCCACAATCTGTGAGGAATTTATCCACTTAATGGGAGAAAGAACAAAGGAAGCAATTATCAGCGAGATTAAAGAGGCCAAATACTTCTCTGTTATCGTTGACTCCACTCCAGACCTTGCTCATGTGGACCAACTCACTTTTATTTTCAGGTTTGTAAATAATAGTTGGGGAAGTAGTTGAGCGTTTTCTGGCTTTTGAGCCTATTGAAAATCATAGTGGGAACAGTTTGGCTGAGTGTGTTGTTGCAATGGTGGAGAACCTGGGCCTAGACTTAACTAACTGTCGAGGCCAGTCTTATGACAATGCAAGTAATATGTCAGGAAAGTACAATGGAGTCCAAGCTCATCTGAAACAAATAAACCCATTGATTTGTTATGTCCCCTGTACAGCACATTCACTGAATTTAGTCTGTGTCAATGCTGTTGACAGTAGCCCAGAAGCTGGCTGTTTCTTTGACTTTCTGCAATCGATGTACGCATTTTGCGCCTCGTCAACACACAGGTGGGGAAGAGTGTTCCGTGATACAGATGTGAAACTCACACTGAAATCTTTGTCAGGTACTCGCTGGAGTTCAAGAGCTGAATCAACAAAGGCTCTTTGGAAATATTACGCACAATTGAGAGAGGCATTGAACAATATTTCCAAAGATTCACAGGAGAAACGTGAAACTAGAAGCTAGGCCTCTGCACTCTGTGGCAAGCTAGACACCCTAGATAGCTTTCATGGCACACTTTTGGGATACAGTACTGCAGTGGTTCCAAACACGAGCCTGCAGTTGCAGAAACATGACATCGACATACACACAGCTACACAGCTTCTCCTTTCACTTTGTGACTTTGTGGCAGCACAGAAAGACAATTATGCCTTTTTTGAAGGGTCAGCTTTAAATGTTACCGATTCAGTCTCCCAAGACTGCAGACATGACCTCCAGCGCACAAAGAAGCGCGAATGTATGGCTGATGAAAGTGCAGAGCCAGGTGTTGAATTTAGTGGAAAAGAAAAGTTTCGGATTGAAACGTTCACTGTTCTAATTGACAAACTTGTGTCCTGTCTTAACCATCGGTTAACTGCATACACACGCTTGACCAATCTTTTTCCATGTTCTTTTCATGCCTGATCATATGTCCGACAGTGAGCTCACTTTAAGGGCCGAATCTCTTGCTGCATCATATCCCACTGATCTGACCATGTGCTTTGCAGATTAACTTGTTCAGTACAAATCATTCATTTCAGAAGAACAAAAATGCCCAAATACAATGCTAAAGACCATGGTAAATTTGGATTTACAGTCCACTTTCCCAAATGTTTACATAGCAATCAGACTGTTTTTGACCCCGCAAATAAACTGTGAAGCGGAACGGTCATTTTCCAGACTGGCTCGAATTAAAAATGAGCTCAGGATGAAAATGTGCCAAAATTGGTTGAATTCACTCTCCCTTCTAGCAATAGAATCAGAGTTTGTTCGACAGCTCAGCTTTGATGAATTAGTGGACGACTTTGCAAGAAGGAAGAGCAGAAAGAAACCTTTGTAGAATCCTTAGGTACGGTAGGTTGGCGCGGGGGTGGGGGGTGGGTTCAGAGTGTTGGGGGGCGGGGGGTGGCTCTTTGCAAACTCCTGGCCCCGGGGCCCAGATCCCCCATAATCCGGCCCTGGTTCTACCTTAGCAAACACTGTAACCTCTGAGGTACAATAAGCTGCATTATTTTAGTAAAGGTATAACTTCTTAATATTTCACCGAATGAGCAGAATAAATTGACAAGCGCCAATCAAGTAAGCAAGACATTACAGAGGTAGAATAGCAAACGTCTGTATGCTGCCTCTGAATTTGATTAAATTTATTCCGCAATTGGTTTTTACATTAAATAGCACACGAAATGAAATTATACCAACATATAACAAATATATAACAAAAAAGGACATTAGGAAATCATTCGACAGTATACGGTGTACAAAATGTCGGAATCACATGCATAACGTGATGCCTTGTAATAGTGAGAAGGTCTGCTCTCTGCCTTCAAAATTCTGAGTACGATTGCTGCGCTGAGCAAAGTGGGCAAGCGACCCATTTTTCAAGGATAGCCTCCAGATTTTAAGAAGGAAAAAGGAGATCTGTCAGAATTTAGCGCTCCAGAACTGTCTACAGTTTCAATTAAGTTTAGATTCTTTAGCTGTACTGGCCGTGGTAATTTGACTTTAACCTTGTGTTCTAAGAATACTTTTTAAAATGTTTTTAGCTGTGTGTTTGGAGGCATTATCATGCTGGAATATGAAACATTATTGGGGGACATAAACCAATCCAGATGAACAAAAAGTAAGGTCCAACCATACATACCAGTTTTGAGAAGCTCACTGCTTACTGTTGCAACAGTGGACTCAAACTATGTGCAATATCAACATTAGAGGTACATGTCAAGACAAACAGAGCAGGAAATTGTCAGAAGGAATATTCCCTTGAGTCCCTTGATCCCTTCCCCCCCCCCCCATGTTTTCTCATTAGAAGCACAGGTAGATCCAAGATTCCCAAACTAAAATGTAGACAAAAAGTGCAACTGCACTAAACTGTGGAGACAATAGTGCCAAAATTGAAAATAATAAAAATAAAACTAGTAAAGCACTCGGAGAGCGCAGACCTCCGCCAAGCACAACATTTCCCTCCATATTGCGACTTCCACCATAGATACTAGTCTTACATTTATTTTATCTCCGTTTTTAGATTCCTTGACCATGAAAACATGGCAATTTGATTCATAATCCTATATCAAAATTAGTTCCACAGCGTCTTGGCTGTTGAAAGATGTCTGTTGCATGTTTCTAGCTTCATTTGTTTTTTTGTTTTTTTTTTCTTATGATGCAACATTTCCCCTCATGTTGTGATTTACACATAAATGTTAGTCCTACATTTATTTCATCTATTTTTACAGATTCCCTGACCAAGAAAACATACCATTAGCAACTGAATTCATAATGATATCAATATTAGTTCAGTAGTTATTCACGAAAATCAAAGTTTCCGTAATGGTGGTTTTCTGGATCTAGTTCCCTGGCTTTTGAAGATAAAGTAAATTCGGTGACACCTTCCTAATTCTGCAATATCTTGGCTATATAATGGTCTTTGTCGCATGTTTGAAGCTTCATTTGTTCTCTTCCTATAATGAAAGTTCCGAAGGTCCTCTACTCGTATTCTGGATCATAGCATCCAGAATTATTCCATTTTCAGGATCAGTCTTTGATATATTGTAAAACATGTTCGAAACTTGTCCTGTATTCCCCCCCCCCAAGTGCCCTGACCATTTTTGGTGGAATTTCATGCATGAATGCCGAAAATGGCCCTATCTCCCAATGTTAAAGAATACTTAAAAAAATTCCTGGATCCAGACGGAGATCCGGATCACTTCCAAAATTTAATCATTTCTTCCTTATACCAATCTGTAAAATCCCTGAAAATTTCATCAAAATCTGTCCATAAATTTTTGAGTTATTTTGGAAACCAACAGACAAACAAACAAACAAACAAACCCAGGCAATAACATAACCTCCTTGGTGGAGGTAATTATGGCAACATTCCCGCCCGATGTTATTAATGCAATAGACTGAAACTACAAAAGAACTTGACTGTAGATGCAAATGATCAGAAATGGAGGAGGGGGGTGAAATTTTGGCAACATGAATTTTCCCCCTTGCCAAAATTCCACTCCCCCCTGATCTTTTTAATGCAAGCACCGATGGACTTCAGATACACAGCTGTCACATGTCCCTAAAGCAAGACTAAAATCACAGGAGAACATGACTGTGAAGGAAACAGATCAGCATTGCAGAGGGGAGTGATTTTTTGGCAGCACCAATTTTCCCCCTTAACGAAATTCCACTCCCCCCAGATCTTTTTAATGCAAGCAGTGATGGACTCAAGATTCACAGCAGTAACCCCTCACAGCTTGTAGACTACAATTACCAAATAATCTGACTGCAGAAGCAACATAATAGAAATGACAAGGGAGGGAAATTTTGGCAGCATGAATTTTCAATCCTGCCATAATTCCACTCTCCCCCATCTTTTTAATGTTCATTTGCCGAATGAACAAATCCACAGGTGAAGATGGCAATAATGAAAGAAAGTGACTGCAGAGGCAGCAGTTCAGGAATGATGAGGGGACTGAAATTAAGTCAGCATGAATATTCAGGGCTTACCGGATCTGCGGAAAATGTCCCACCTGGTACTTGGAAAACATTCCTAATGAAGTACAGTAACTATTGAGTAGATATTTTCACAATCCTCATGTGAATTCCTTGTGTCTCTCCCCTGCCCTCAGCAACATCTCATTACATGGTTATCCTGTAAAGGTCATTTGACAGTAATTCATGCCCTCTTCTATGTGGGAAAGTTGCTGGATTGTTAAGTCAGCATTTTGCACCAAGATCCCCATCAGTACTGTTTTTGAAAACAATTGTCTTTATTAAATGCAACATGCATTTTCACCGCAGCATATTCCGAAAGCTCTAGTCGTGATTTGAACAAGCTTCCAGTCCTAATTAGGCCTCAGGATTGGGGCCGAGCACAAGTTAACCCAGCTTTAGTCAACTCGTCAGACCAGTTTAATAGGAACAAGCTTCCAAGCCTAAGCATGGTCCAGGTTTGGGACCACGGTCTCATTAATTCCTCCAAGACAGTTTCTTTGTCCGGTTTGTTCGGAAAAAGCTCCCAATCCTTATCGGGTCATTGGGATTGGAGCAGAGTTCCCCTCAAGTTACTCCAACCTCCTGTGGAACAGTATGGTGCTTGCAACGTCAGCACGTTACCAGGCAGTAATCATGGAAGTCACTGGCCGGCAATTGACAGCCCTGCTTCTTCTACAACATCTGAACTATATTGTGTGATTATTACCGGGTTTCCGACCCCTCTGTATCGTATGGGCGTTGAAAAACTACTTGTTAGATTGTACGCTGCCTCTGCGCTTGATTGTCTGGGCTGTACCGTAAAAAGATATACAACCCCAATTCTGAAATAGTTGGGATAAAGTGTAAATTGTGAATAAAATCAAAACCCATTTACTTTCAAATCACAACAGGCAGCATTTTATTCAGAATAGAACAGAGATAACATAGCAAATGTTGAAACTGAGAAATTTATCCGCAAAATTAGCTCATTTCAAATTTGATGGCTGCAACAGGTCTCAAAAAAGTTGGGACAGGGGCCTGTTTACCATGATGTAGCATCCCCTCTTCTTTTTAACACAGAGTGGAGGCGTCTGGACATTGAGGAGACAAGTTTCTTGAGTTTAGGTATTGGAATTTGATCCCACTCTTGTTTAATACAGGCCTCCAGCTGCTGGAGAGTTTTGGGTCTCCTTTCACGGATTTTGTTTAATTATGCGCCAAATGTTCTCAATCGCTGTCAGATCAGGACTGCAGGCAGGCTAGTTCAGCACACGGACTCTTCTACTACAAAGCCATGCTGTTGTAACAGCTGCAGTCTGTGGTTTTGCATTGTTCTGCTGAAATGCACAAGGCCTTCCTTGGAATAGATGTTGTCTAGGGGTGAGCATATGTTGCTCTAAAACCTTGATATACCCTTCAGCATTCATGGTGCTTTTTAAAATATGCAAGTGTTCCACACACATGCACCAATACATCCCCATACCATCAGAGATGCTGAATTTTTTTTAAAGATTTCTTTTTGGGGGGGGATTTTTCCCTTTATTTGACACTTATATAGTGGAGAAGAATGGGGAAGACATGTGGCAAATGACCCAGGATGGATTTGAACCTGGGTTGTCGCGAGAAGGACATGCCTTTATGGTGCGTGCACTTAGACCGGTGAACCACGGGGGCGCCCCGAGAGATACTGGCTTTTGAATTGAATGCTGAGTACAGGAGGGGTGGTCTTTCTCTTTAGCCCGGAGGACACAATGCCCATGATTTCCAACAAGAATGTCAGATTTGGACTCGTCTGACCACAGAACACTTAGCCACAGTCCATTGTAATTGAGCCTCTACCCACAGGACACCGCAGCGCTTCAGTATCATGCTCAACAATGGCTTCCTTTTTGCATGATAGCGTTTTAGGGTGGCATCTATGGATGGCACTGTGGACTCTGTTTACAGACAGTGGTTTCTTTAAGTATTCCTGGGCCCATTTAATGTCAATGACAGAATCATGCCGGTGAGTGATGCAGTGACGTCTGAGGGCCCGAAGATCACGGGCATCCAGTACAGGTCTTCGGCCTTGTCCCTCTGGCACAGAGATTTTTCCAGTCTCTCTGGATCTTTTGATGATGTTATGCACGGTCAATGAGACCTTCAAAGCTTTTGCGATTTGACATTGAGGAATGTTGTTTTTTAAGTATTCCACATTTTTTTTTCCGCAAGCCTTCACAGGTTGGAGAGCCTCTGGCCATCTTTACGTCTGAGTCTCAGCCTCTCTAAGACATCCCTTTTATAATCAATTATGTTACACACCTGATGCCAGTTAATTTAATTACTTGCAAAATTCAGCTGATTCCTTCAACTGATTTTCTAATATATTGTTTTTTCAGCCCTTTTTTTTTTTTTTGCCTGTGTCCCAACTTTTTTGAGACCTGCAGTAGCCATCAAATTTGAAATGAGTTCATTTTGTGCATAAAAATATATAATTTCTCAGTTTCAATTTTTGCTATGTTATCTCTGTTCTATTCTGAATAGAAGGATAGGAAGGATAGGGGAACTAGGGCTGCTCGATTAATTGTATGCAATTAATTTAAGCGCAATAAAAGTAACTGCCACTATGAGGCAGACAGACATGATTGCTTATTACTTTTTCTTTGACACATACATAATGCGGTCATTTGAAATGCTTCCGGGAGGAAAACTGCAATTTGAAGTCCGCTAATTCCCAGCGAGATTGGACAGCCTCCATCGCCTTGGCATAATTGGCTTACCTTAAATCAATTCCTGTGTACTTTGCCTGACTTGCAATTGTAATGTGAATATGAGCCACTAGACGGCAGTATTTACCTTTTTTTTTTTTGTTAAGCTCAGACTGGAGTCATGTTTCGACATGTCCTGGACATGTCTGGGGCAAGTCTCAGAAAATTAAAAAAAAAGAGGTCTAAATGTGGGTGGGGTCTGCAAAAGAGTATATAAGGAAAAGAATTGAGACAGTAAAGTAGTAGGAGAAATTGCAAGAAGAAGGATACGTGTGACCAGACCTGTCATTTCTGTTCAAGACCTGTTAAGTTTTCTTTTGTGGATTTTTCTCACCCAGGACATCACCAAGCCACCCCACAAAAAGGGACTGTAAATATTTCTGTTTTTTTTTTTTTTTGTGTTCAATCTTGGTCAGTAGATTAGTTAGCAGATAGTTTGTCTTTGTTGAAAATTAAATGTGTTTAAGTTTTTAAATTGTGTCTGTCATCCCTTGCTGTTGCTGTTGTGTTGTAAATTGTAATAACAAATTGGGGCCATAACAAATTGGGGGCTCAAGGTCCGGGATAGACCATTTTGTGAGTAATTTATTGAAAATCTAACATTTCAAATTGTAAAATTGATTTTTTTTAATTGAATACATATATATTGACAACAGCAATGGATGATTTCTTGGCATCACCAACCGTAGGGGTTTTGAAGTCTTTTAAAAAGACAGAATTGCTAGAAATTTGCAGACATTTAGAGCTGACAGAGGTGAAACCAGCCATGCGAAAAGCAAGACTGGCTCGAGAGATAGTTGAATATTACATTGATGAAAATGTGTTTGCACCCGGAGATCTGGAACAGTTTCCAGTGGAAAATCCAAATATAGAAATGGAACTTAAATTATAAATGCTAGAGATTGAAAGGGAGGAAAGAGAAAAAGAAAGGGAGGAAAAAGAAAAGCAAAGAGAATTTGAAAGGGAAGAAAAAGAAAAACAAAGGCAGTTTGAGTTAGAAAAATTAGCAAGAGAAAATAGAAAGGGAGGAAAAAGAAAAACAAAGAGAATTTCAGTGAGAAAAATTTGCAAGACAGAGAGATTTTGAATTAGAGAAATTTGATCGAGAAGAAAGACTCCAAATGGAGCAACTAAAAATTAAAATTGAAACTAAGAATAAATTTTGTGCCAGTCAGGAGGTAAAACTGGTGCCTCCATTTTTGGAAAAGGATGTTGACAACGATTTCCAGTGTTTTGAAAAGGTAGCAAAGAGTTGCTAGTGGCCAAAGGAACACTGGCCTCTGATGTTGCAAACTGTCCTCAAGGGTAAAGCTCAACAAGCCTATTCGGCTTTGTCAGCAGATGATTCCTCTGATTATGAGGTTGTCAAAAAGGTTATTTTGAGAGCTTATGAGTTGGTTCCAGAGGCTTACCGACAGAAATTCAGAGGTCTGAAGAAATCTGAAAATCAGACTTATGTTGAATTTGCTAATGAAAAGCAGGTTTGCTTTGAGTGCTGGTGTACTTCTATGGAGGTCAAGGATGATTTCAACTCACTAAAAGAGATGGTGTTAGTTGAAGAATTCAAGAACTGTGTTAAAGATGATGTTAAGACCTACCTTAATGAGAAGCAAGCACTGAATTTGCAATCAGCTGCCAAATTTGCAGATGAATATGTTCTCACACATAAGTCCAAATTTCAGTCTAGCAGTAATAATAGATGGTCCCAATTTCAGAAAAAGGGTTAGGGTGATACCCAAGATTCCTCACCCAAAGACAAAGACAAATCTGGTGATGGTGCTCAGAAATCCAGTAACAGGTCTGATCAAAGTGTGAAAGCTGACAGTGACAAAAGTGGTCTAGTTTGCAGTTATTGCAAGAAATCTGGTCATGTTACAACTAACTGTTGGTTCCTTAAAGCTAAGAAAGAAAAAGAAATGGATACCAAACCAAATGCCTTTGTGAAAACAAGGTTATAAACCCCTGTAGTAGATAACCGATCTGCTAAATTGCCTGCTTCTTGTGGGGCTAAAAAGCCTGATACAGCTGACTTAGTGAGGGAGGAATTTCTTCCATTTGTGTCAGAGGGATTTGTGGCTCTGAATGAGCATACTACTCCTGTCCCCATATATATCCTAAGGGATACCGGAGCTTCTCAGTCACTTTTGTTGATGGACTCCTTGGAGTTACGTGATGAGACCGCTTCAGGGGATTTCATACTTGTACAAGGTATTGAAGGGAGGACTGTATCTGTACCCCAGCGCTCTATATTCTTGAAGTCAGATTTAGTTACAGGACAGGTAAAGGTGGGACTTATGTCAAGTCTACCTATAAAGGGTGTTTCTCTGTTGCTAGGCAATGACCTGGCTGGGGGCAAAGTAGTTCCCCCTGTACATCGTACTTCACAGCCGAGCACTGAAGATGGGGATGAGGACCCATCTCTGTATCCTTCTTGCGCAGTGACTTGTGCTATGGCCAAGAAGGCTAAAGAAGAAGATGATGTGGTGCCGTCCAGTACATTGAATAGTCAGGACTCAGGTGGTTCGCCTCATGACTCTGATTGGCCTACTATGGTTTCTCCGTTTGAGGACTTATCAGATACTTTTATCAGTTCTCTATTCAGCCAGCCGGATGGGTCTGGTGATTCTGATGTGTCTGGAGACTTGTCTCTGTCCAGAAAGCGGTTGATTGAGGAGCAAACTAATGATCCTGAAATTTGTGTACTAAAGAGGAGAGCCCTTCCTGATAAAGAAATAGACGCAGTTCCAGTTGGGTATTATCTCAAGGATGGTGTGTTGATGCGGAAGTGGCGCCCTCCTGATATCCCTGCCAATGCAGATTGGGCAGTGGTCAGGCAAATTGTTGTTCCGAAGGTCTACAGGAATGAGATCTTAACAATGGCTCATAGTTTACCTTTAGGAGGTCATCTTGGTGTTAACAAGACTGTTGATAAGATCATGAAACACTTCTTTTGGCCTGGGCTTCGGAAAGACGTTTCCAACTTTTGCAAAACCTGTCACACTTGTCAGGTAGTTGGAAAACACCAGTTAGACCCACCTGTAGCTCCATTGCAGCCTATCCCAGCATTTGGGGAGCCATTCTCTAAGGTCATTGTTGATTGTGTTAGTCCATTTCCCAAGACTAGATCTGAAAATCAGTACTCGTTGACAATCATGTGAGCATCTACCAGATTCCCCGAAGCCATACCTCTACGTAACATCAAGGCAACTGCAATCTCGAAGGCTTTGATAAAGTTCTTCACATTGTTTGGCCTTCCCAGGGAAATTCAGTCAGACCAAGGTAGCAATTTCACTTCTGGTTTGTTTCAGCAGGTTGTGTATGAACTAGGTGCAAAGCAGATTCTTTCTAGTGCCTATCATCCAGAAAGTCAGGGTGCCTTGAGAGTGGAATGAAACCGCTCTAAGACAATGATGAAGACTTATTGTTATGACCATGAGAAAGACTGGGATGAAGGGGTTCATTTGCTGTTGTTTGCAGCTAGAGAAGCAGTGCAGGAGTCTACTGGATTCAGTCCATTTGAGCTAGTGTTTGGTCATGAAGTGAGAGGACCTTTGCTATTATTGAGTGAACAATGGCAAGAGAAAGTCTAACAGACTGATATGCGGCTCTATGTTAGCAAGTTCAAGGAAAGATTGCGTGCAGCTTGTGACCTTGCCAAAGAGAACTTGAAATCAAGTCAGGGAAAAATGAAAACTTGGTATGATCATAAGGCTAGAAGCCGTGAGTTTAAACCAGGAGAAAAGGTCCTTGTGTTGTTTCCCTTGCAGTCCAATCCATTGCAGGCTAGAT
Organism: Gymnothorax reevesii; assembly: GCA_029721435.1. NCBI lineage: Eukaryota > Metazoa > Chordata > Actinopteri > Anguilliformes > Muraenidae > Gymnothorax > Gymnothorax reevesii. The sequence goes on along the minus strand of CM056588.1, from coordinate 17,599,669 downwards.
TTCATGGTCCTTATGAAATTCTGACAAAACTCAATGATCTCAATTACATTGTGAAGACTCCAGATAGGAGAAAACCAAAACAATTGTGTCATATTAACATGCTAAAGCCTTATCATGACAGAAATGCTAGGGTTGCAGCTGTCACTTCAGATTCTCCAATGGTCGAAACGTGTGAAGATGAGGGGGAGTTTCAAGATGTTGAACCAAGAATTAAAGCTGAAGTTCTTTCATGTAAATTGTCAAACACTGAAGTGTTGCAAAATCTTGATGTAAAACTCCAGCACTTAGAACCCTCACGGAGAAATCAGTTTGCAAGGTTGATCAAGAAATATGAGGATTTGTTTCCTGATGTTCCAAAGAGAGTTACTATAGCCTCTCATGATGTAGATGTTGGTGATGCCAAACCAATAAAACAGCATCCATACCGGATGAATCCTGAAAAGAGAAAGATTGCTGAGAAAGAGGTTGAGTACATGTTAAAACATGATATTATCAGACCCTCCAACTCCGATTGGAGTTCACCCTGTGTGCTAGTTCCAAAACCTGATGGAAGTTCTAGATTCTGTACAGATTATCGCAAAGTCAATGCCGTAACTAGAACTGATGTGTTTCCAATACCTAGGATTGATGATTGTATTGATAATGTAGGGCAAGCAAAGTTTCTGACCAAGATTGATATATTGAAGGGTTATTGGTGTGTGCCTTTAACTGAGAGGCCAAGAGCATCTCTGCTTTTGCCACACCATCTGGATTGTACCAGTATGAAGTCCTACCCTTTGGCATGAAAAATGCCCCAGCCACGTTCCAAAGGATGATACAGTCTACAATCGCCGGATTGCCACACACGGGTGCGTACATCGATGACCTGATCACATGGAGTGACTCCTGGGAAGAACATCTAAAAGATGTAGAGACGTTGTTCCAGCGCCTGACCCAGGCTAACCTGACTGTTAACCTGAGCAAGAGTGACTTTGGTTGTGCTACTGTCACCTATCTTGGCTACGTCATAGGCCAGGGTAAGGTGGCACCCATAAATGCGAAAGTCCAAGCCATCACGGACTTTCCAGTTCCTCACAACAAAAAAAGCTTTGCGCCGCTTCCTTGGAATAATCGGGTACTACCGCAAGTTCTGCAAGAACTTTGCTGAGATTGCTCTCAGTCTAACTAACCAACTGAAGAAAGGCGTAAAGTTCACTTGGGATAATGCATGCCAGAGAGCCTTCGATCGCCTGAAGTCTCTGCTGTGTCACTTCGCCGTGCTCAAATCTCCTGACTTCAACAAACCGTTCTCCATCGCGGTCGATGCTGGCGACCAAGCTTGTGGATCTGTGCTCCTACAGAGAAGTGACTCTGATGACATTGAGCATCCCGTGGCATACTTCTCCAGGAAGTTCAATCACCACCAAAGGAACAATTCCACAATAGAGAAGGAACTGTTGGCTCTGGTCCTTTCTTGACAACACTGAGGTTTATGTTTGTACAGGACAAAAGCCAATGATTGTGTACACTGACCACAATCCGTTAATGTTTTTGAGTATGATGAAAAACAAGAATCGAAGATTGTTGAATTGGAGTTTGATTTTACAGGAGTTTGACTTGGAAATTAAGCATGTGAAGGGTACAGACAATGTAATTGCTGATTGCTTATCCCGTGTTTCAATGTGTATATATATGTTTGAATATTGTATGATATGTATATATAGACAAGTGTTCACTTAACCATTTTGTATTGAAAAGAAAAATTTTGCCTTCATGAGTCAAAATTTTTCCCTTTTGGAATGGAGGTGTAATGTGAATATAGGCCACTAGATGGCAGTATTTACCTTTTTTTTGTTAAGCTCAGACTGGAGTCATGTTTAGACATGTCCTGGACATGTCTGGGGCAAGTCTCAGAAAATTAAAAAAAAGAGGTCTAAATGTGGGTGGGGTCTGCAAAAGAGTATATAAGGAAAAGAATTGAGACAGTAAAGTAGTAGGAGAAATTGCATGAAGAAGGATACCTGTGACCAGACCTGTCATTTCTGTTCAAGACCTGTTAAGTTTTCTTTTGTGGATTTTTCTCCCCCAGGACATCACCAAGCCACCCCACAAAAAGGGACTGTAAATATTTCTGTTTTTTTTTTGTTGTGTTCAATCTTGGTCAGTAGATTAGTTAGCAGTTAGTTTGTCTTTGTTGAAAATTAAATGTGTTTAAGTTTTTAAATTGTGTCTGTCATCCCTTGCTGTTGCTGTTGTGTTGTAAATTGTAATAACAAATTGGGGCCATAACAGAATCAAGTCATTTATTCAGCCAACTGACTGAACAAAAACAAAAATATGGCCTATAATGATTAAGAAGTGATAATGAGAAGCAGACAGACCTAACTAGGTTGCCGAGTTATATTGAAAGAATGTAAGTAATCTTAATGAATAACGGACCTCTGAATTCCACCTCTCACTGGGGAATTTTGTATGCATTTTGAAAGATATTTCTTAATGAAATTATTTTAAGATGGCCCTGGTTTTAAGTGCTTAAAAACAGTGGCGGGCGGTGGACGGAAAACCGAGGGGATGGAAAACAGATGAGATATCAATCATTCTTCTTGGTCATCATGTTAGTTTCCCTTATAATGAAATGTTTAGGCGAGCGAATAATAAATTCTATGAAATGTTTAATTCACATGCCTTAATAGGCAACTCTTTACGAAAAAACCACTGTGGATTTTCCGCGTTAAATTCGTCACATCCAGTCGTCTAACCTGTGGTAATGATTGTTAAATTGAAAAAGATTGAAATGCGCTCTTTTTGGTGTTCAATTGATGCGTTTGTTTTCGTCTTAACGAAGACAATTGGCTACACCTGAGAGGGGAAGGTTAGAGTGTTCTTTACCAGAGAAATTGACTGAAAACAGAAAACAGAAGACTAATAAGCAGTTTTAAGACATGTTAATCGCCCTCCTTGTTCTCTGTCCACCACCCGCCACTGCTTAAAAATATCGGCAACGTGAAGTGGAGAACATTTTGTGAAGCCTAATTGGCTAATTGAGCGAATCAACTGTTTGATTGCAAATTGAGCAAAATGGTAAGGGGGTGACAATTGTTGGTTAGGGGATGAAGACTTTGCAGACCTTCACTTTGCGTTGTTCAGCATGTATTTTACCTCAATGTGTTTTCCAAGTCTTCGCTGAATTTATCTATTGCGTGCAATGCAACGCTTAAAAACCAAGACCCATATTAAAATGATCTTATTTTTAAGAAATCTTTTTAATGTTATGTAAAAATTATACGAGAGGTGAAATTCATAGGTCTGCTGTTAATTCAGATTATTTACATTCTTTCAATCTAACACGGCAGCCTGATTCGGTCTGTCTGTTTCTCATTACCTCTTCTTAATCATTATTGGCCACATTTTTGGTTTTGATTGGTGAGTTGGCTGAATAAATGGCTTGATTGCAAGGTAGGAAAAGTACAGGGGAATTGATTTAAGGTGAGCTAATTGTGCCAGGGCGATAGAGGCTGTCCAACCTCGCTGGTAATTAGCGGACTTCAAATCACAGTTTTCTTCCCGGAAGCTCTTCAAACGACCGCATTAGGTATGTGTCATAGAAAAGATAATAAGCAAGCTTGTCTGTGTGCCTCATAGTGGCAGTTACTTTTATTGCGTTTAAAATAATTGCGATTTGATTAATTGAGCAGCCCTAAGGGGAACAGATTGCAATCTATTCATTCGTGCTCGTCAATCGATTTATTGTGACTTTAAAGATGGAGGCAACTGGCAACTACCTCAAGGTAATGTTTGCATGAAAGTCTTTTTTAATAAACTACCTGTGCATTTTCAAAGTTCTCAGTGCCTCGTTTTTTATGTCAGGGCCCTCAGAATTCTACCAATTAAGTGTGGAGCTACTTTGAGCCTTGTTGATGAAAAAATTGTGATGTCTTTGCATGGCAACGCTATTCCCCATTCACTACCATTGTAAGCCTGTTGGGAGCTTTGGCTAAAAAGCCATGCATTTTCAAATGTTGCGTGCGTATGGAGGTGGGGTATTCGACAAAAGTTAGTACTCGTTATGTTTCAATACACCCCAAGTCAATTTCACACCGGAATTCTCCTTTAATGCCTGGATCGTCTATGCTTGACTGCAAACACTGCTCTATTGACACACTGATGCCACGAACTTTGGTATCCAGAAAACTAACGTGAATGTTAACTCCATTGTTAACGTTATGTCATTGATTGACCTAATAAGTTAGCCGGGGTCTAATGAATTGTCTACTTTGCCACAACCTAGCGACTTTGACCTGCAAAGAGTGTGTTCGCTCTCTGTCAAAATCAGCCATAATGGTGAAGTATGAGAATATGGCAAATTACGTTGCTCCACTGTTTAATGCCAACTTCACATCTAGTTAGCCCAAAATATTTACCAGTTTACCAGTAACAGTATGCTGGGGAATGACAATGTTGTTAGCCTGCTAGATCGTTATTGAGCTTGTTTAATTAAGATGGCTTGCTAGCTACGTACCTAGCTAACGTTAAACCCCATAAATTGATTCTGTGGCACAGTTTACTTCAACTCACACAACTAGGAAAAATACAATTCAGAGATGAGGGCATGGCTAGCAAGCTAGAGAAAAGACCATATTGACACTATTCTGACTCCAAAATGAGCGGGATAACCACCGATTCCAGCATGACTGAAGTATTAATAATGTTACGGCAGATGGGTGGAGTTATGCAAGTAGGGGTAGCAGTGTGTAGTGCGGTCCCCTCTTTAACCCCACCCAAAAAAACCTCAACCACACAGCAAAGTGAAATTGTTAAATCAAGATAAAACTGTTAACTATAAAATTGAGCAACATTCAGAAATGACTCTTTTTGCATGTTGTAAACAATTTGATTCCAACATTTATTTTATATTTTGAAACAAATCTCTGATTTTTCTTATCAGGGTCTTTAAAGAAGATGAGATGCACTTCTTTGTAAAGATAATGGTTCGGATCTCGCTGGTAACAGCGCGTTAGCTACTGAGTCCAAACACTTTAACTCATTCCCTACGGCAAGCCGCTGCCACCAGCATGGCGAATTCTACCATTCCCTACGGTAAGCCGGTACCAGTGGCGTGGATGACCATTCGCAGTCCAATGAAAACACGAAATCAGTTGACAATCGCGGTGATAGGCCACCTGTAATTCAATACTTTATATTGAGTAATTTTTGCGAAAAGTATTCCATGCAAATGCGAGAATTTTATAATAAAAGTATTCTGTACGGAATCAGTTAAACGTGAAAGTCCCTCCAAACATGGAGAAAGCGCAAAACACAGAAAATAATGTAACAAATGTGCGTCAATGAGTAGGTTCGGTTTTTGCTACCAATCAAAATATGCTGCCTCGCGGTTCTGCGCTTGCCCAAATCTAAAATCTTTGTCTCGGTTTCTTCGCTTGTATCTTAAGTAGCCCATCTGCAAAAATCATAAAAACACTTTTTTCAGAGGGTCTTTCGACCTGTAAGCGTTTATTTATTTATTTATTTATTTATATTTGCATGCATGCACTGGGTGTTCCTGAAAATGCAGAAATTAGATGACAATGGCATGCGGCATATATCCTAAAAAAACGTATCCAACTCATTTTAACATCTGCGTATACTATAATAAGCTAACACAAAACATGGTTACCACTGTGGGCTGATTAATACTGCAATATAAAGGCGAAAACAAAGACCTTACGCCTTTATGTTCGATCTGCATTTTACCCTTAGACAGTTGAAGATTTGATTCGGATCAGTGTGGAGGGTCCTCCTCTGGACAAATTCACAGGCAGTGAAGAGATGGTTTGAAGGGCAGAGAGCCAGGAGACCCAATTTCAAACCCTCACCTCGGGATATGGCATAAAGCTAATGTAGTGGAAACTTTTGTTAATCAATGAACTCAAGACTGTCACATTGTTGAATAACATTTGCTGGAGACAGTTGCATTGTTAATGTGCAGTGTTATATTGTAGTTTTTTAAACATTAAAAATATATATTGGTGCCTCTTAGATTTTGATACGTGCGCTCCTAAATTTTGGCTCGTGCTCCTAACTTTTTGAACTTAGGAGCGCAGCGCTACCAAGTAAAATTAATATTGAGCCCTGACCTGCCATCTTGGTTTCCTGGTTTTTTGGGTCTGCACCCTACCCCGGAATCAAAACAACTAGGCAGCCAATCAGGGTAGCGCCTCATTAGCATAGCCACCCCACCCACTCAAAACAGCTTGTGTTTCAGGATGGCACAAACAGGGTGAGAGAAGAGGTCTAATTCTAGTTGTGTGTGGTTTTTTTAACTGAATTCTTAATATTATTTTCAGGACCCAATGGCCATATTTTAGACAACCAAATACAGTATAATAGGGAACCTTTAACTTATATGAAGCCAGTCAGCCATTCGGATTGCTGATTTTTTTTTTTTTTTTTCAAACTATCAATAACTTTAAAATTATGATTCCAATCAGCTTTGGCTATGTTACTATGATTAAAGAACAAGGAATCCATAACTGCCTTACTCCCCTAATTAAACCTCGGAACACCATTATTACAAAATATAACTGCCCTCAATACAATGCAATTGTACGATGTAATACGATGTAATTAATGACTGGGACATACATTGTACGATGTAATACGATGTAATTAATGACTGGGACATACATACCTTAGCCTATGCGTTTCATTGCTGACAAAAACCTGAAGTCCTGATTCGGGAGGAGCATTTGGCAAATTGCCAACTCAGCAATATATACAAAACCCAAAACCAGTGAAGTTGGCACGTTGTGTAAATCGTAAATAAAAACAGAATACAATGAATTGCAAATCCTTTTCAACCTATATTCAATTGAATACACTGCAAAGACAAGTTACTTAATGTTCGAACAGGTAAACTTTGTAATTTTTGGCAAATATTAGCTCATTTGGAATTTGATGCCTGCAACATGTTTCAAAAAAGCTGGCACAAGTGGCAAAAAAGACAGAGAGAAGAGGAATGCTCATAAAACACTTATTTGGAACATCCCACAGGTGAACGGGCTAATTGGGAACAGGTGGGTGCCATGATTGGGTATAAAAGCAGCTTCCCTGAAATGCTCAGTCATTCACAAACAAGGATGGGGCGAGGGTCACCACTTAGTGAACAAATGCGTGAGCTGATTGTCGAACAGTTTAAAAACAACATTCCTCAACGAGCTATTGCAAGAAATTTAGGGATTTCATCATCTACGGTCCGTAATATCGTCAAAAGGTTCAGAGATTCAGGGGAAATCACTGCACGTAAGCGACAAGGCCAAAAACCAACATTGATTGCCCGTGACCTCCGATGCCTCAGGCGGTACTGCATCAAAAACCGACATCAGTGTGTAAAGGACATCACCACATGGGTTCAGGATCACTTCAGAAAACCACTGTCAGTAACTACAGTTTGTCGCTACATCTGCAAGTGCAAGTTAAAACTCTACAATGCAAAGCGAGAGCCATTTATCAACAGCACCCAGAAACGCCGCCGGCTTCGCAGGGCCCAAGCTCATAGAAGATGGACTGATGCAAAGTGGAAAAGTGTTCTGTGGTCTGACGAGTCCACATTTCAAATTGTTTTTGGAAACTGTGGAAGTCGTGTCCTCTGGACCAAAGAGGAAAAGAACAATCCGGACTGTTATAGGTGCAAAGTTCAAAAGCCAGCATCTGTGATGGTATGGGGGTGTATTAGTGCCCAAGGCATGGGCAACTTACACATATGTGAAGGCACCATTAATGCTGAAAGGTACATGCAGGTTTTAGAGCAGCATATGTTGCCACCCAAGCAACGTCTTTTTCATGGACGCCCCTGCTTATTTCAGCAAGACCATGCAAAGCCACATTCTGCACGTGTTACAACAGCATGCCTCTGTAGTAAAAGAGTGCGGGTACTAGACTGGTCTGCCTGTAGTCCAGACCTGTCTCCCATTGAAAATGTGTGGCGCATTATGAAACGTAAAATACGAAAACGGAGACCCCGCACTGTTGAACAACTTAAGCTGTACATCAAGCAAGAATGGGAGAGAGTTCCACCTGAAAAGCTTCAAAAATCGACCAGTCTCCTCAATTCCCAAACATTTACTGAGTGTCGTTAAAAGGAAAGGCGAAGTAATACAGTGGTAAAAAGGCCCCTGTGCCAACTTTTTTGCAATGTGTTGCTGCCTTTAAATTCTAAGTTAATGATTATTTGCAAAAAAAAATAAAGTTTCTCAGTTTGAACATTAAACATCTTGTCTTTGCAGTGTATTCAACTGAATACAAGTTCAGAAGGATTTGCAAATCATTGTATTCTGTTTTTATCTACGATTTACATAACGTGCCAACTTCACGGGTTTTGGGTTTTGTAGACTGTGGGGTCCAGAGGCTTACTGAGGGGTGTCTGGTTGCGGTTTTGAATTCCTAGTTACTTTATCAGAAATACCGTCAAAGCTGGTCCTAAGTCAAGTCATACATTTTCAATAACTTAAAAATTAATAAAACATCTGTCAAACGGGTGACTTGGTCTGCATAAATTAGATTTTTTTTTTTTTCTAAAGAGACAAATTTAGATTTTTTTACAATAGAATGTTTAAACTCTTCTTTCATCAGTGTACAATACAGTTTCAGCCAACATATGAATGGTGGGTAAGGCCAAGGTTTCTGACATGGAATTACCCAAGTATGACATCTTCAAAGATGTTGATGTGTATTTGATGTTACATCTCTTCAAGGGTGAACTGGGGTTAAATTGGCAAAATTATATTATTATTCCAAAAATGTTTTTTTGAATAAAAATATTCTAAAATAACCCACCTTTAATTAATAATTGCTAAAAGGATTAAAAACTGAATTTTGCCATAAAATCATGATTTAAAAGCAACTGTGCTGATGAAATTTATGTGTTTCACTCCAGGAAAGTGATAAACATTTGAATAATAAGATAATACAGTCTGAGAAATGGGTGTAAACTGCCAGAATTTAATATGGTCAGGCGCATTTCTATTAGGGGTTCATATATGTGTGTGACTGTAAATGGCCTGAAATTTCTTTTGTTGTAAGATCTATTAGTAAATAGGAAAATTCCAGGTTTTCAAGTTCCAGAAGTCGATGGTTTGGTTTTTATGGTCTCAAGGGGGCCAAATTCTGAAGAAAAATAGGCATTTGAGCTGAAATATCTCAGTGCGCCTTCAACAGCCCAGCTTGTTTACCGTTTTCAGTCTTTATTAGGAGTAGTTTTGGAAAATTATGAAATTTTGGTAGGCTGTTGAGGGCGCCACCCATAGGGGCGCCACCCATAGGATTTCTGTCCTCTAATCCATAGGCCTACAAGAATTACTAGCACTTCTACCACACTTATTGATAACATCTTAATCAATTGTCTGGAGTTAGATATCACTTCTGGTATATTGGTAACCGATATCTCTGATCATCTCCCGATCTTTAATATCATCCACACCAAAGGTAATGGTAATATCAAACATATCACTGAACAGGCAATGCGCAAATACCGTAAGTTTAATAAGCACAACATGGATTTATTCAAATCCATGATCAGTGGTGTTTCATGGGATGATATTTTCCAGTTACATGATGTCAATGATGCCTATCAGACTTTCCAAAAGCTTTTCAATTCTGTGTTTGATAAATGTTTTCCATTAATTTCTCCTAAAACCAAGAATAATTCATGTAAAACTAAACCTTGGTTTACTTAAGACCTCAGGAAAAGTATTGTCAAAAAAAATAAACTTTATAAGAGATCAATCACAAGTCCTACACCTTTAAATGTGGAATCCTATAAAAAATTTAAGAATAAATTCATAAATTCTTTAAGAAAGGCAAAAAAGAAATATTTCTCTGATAAATTTACTGAAGCTTTGAATGACATCAAGTCAACTTGGAGCATCATTAACCAACTGCTAAATCGTAAAAAGGTGCCGCCCGTTGTTACTGAGATGGTAGGAAGAGCTGGAACTCTTCATGACCCAAAGGAGATAGCTGATGGTTTCAATGAGTTTTTTGTAAATATTGGTGTTTCTTTGGCATCCAACTTTAGAGATTCTGAAGAGAACCCTTCTAACTCCATAAAAGGTCAGTTTTCTGCTTTAAGCAATTTTCATCCTCCCTCCACTAGAGAAGTGCGGGAGATAATTTTGCACCTAAAGAATTCTGCTGAAGGTCATGACGGAATGAGATCTATTGTCCTAAAAGAAGCAATTAATTACATTATTGAACCCTTAACTTTCATCCTCTCATTATCCTTACGATCTGGAGTTATTCCCCAGGATCTAAAAATTGCAAAAGTCATTCCAGTCTATAAATCAGGAGATCCAAAAGACTTCAGTAATTATCGCCCTATATCAATTCTCCCTTGCATCTCAAAAATCTTAGAAAAATTAATACATACTCGGATCTTGAGCCACCTTACTGTAAACAACATCTTGTACCCTCACCAATATGGTTTTCGGAAATCTTACTCCACTGAGCATGCTTTATTACAATTAGTTAGTAATATAGCCACAGCTTTGGATGACAAGAAATTTGCTCTTGGTGTCTTTCTTGCTCTATCCAAGGCTTTTGATACTGTTAATCATTGTACTTTACTTTCCAAACTCAACAGATACGGGGTGGATGATGTGGCTCTTTTGTGGCTCTCTAACTATTTATCTGATAGAGAGCAATTTGTGTATATTAATGGTAGATCTTCCAAAAAATCTAAGATTGTCTGTGGGGTTCCACAAGGTTCTATTCTTGGTCCCTTGTTGTTTTTGATTTACGTTAATGATCTAGCCTCCTCTTGTAATTATCTCCTCCCAATTCTTTTTGCTGATGACACCAATCTTATTGCCTCTCATCACAACTTGAAATATCTGATTCAGTGTGTCAATGCAGAACTGTCTATTGTATCTAAATGGTTTGAGTTAAATAAGCTTACTCTTAATGTTTCCAAATGCAACTTCATGATCTTCTGCAATTCAAACAAATGTTATGCCCCAGAAGATGCTAATGTACTTATAAATGGTAAACAAATTCCACAAGTGTTAAATAATAAATTCCTAGGTGTTATAATTGATTGCAACTTAAATTGGAAAGATCACATTAGCCTGGTGTGCAGTAGATCTATGAAAACCCTTGGAATAATAAGAAAGGTGCTTCCATTTATTCACCCAACTTCATATCTCTCTTTATATTACAGTCTTATTTTTCCTTATCTCAACTACTGCAATATTGTATGGGCCGCAACCTTTTCTTCTTACATTAGTAAATTAATCCTCATTCAGAAGAGATTCCTGAGAATGATTTCTCACTCTGATTATTGTCAATCCTCTGCTCCACTTTTTAGACACTATTCAGTTTTGCGAATTGACAAGTTAAATATCTACCAAACATGTTTGTTTATCTTTAAATTTTTGAACTGTAAACAAATTCTTCCTGTGTCACTTCTCAACCTCTTTAGCCTCTCTTCTGATCTTCATTTATACCAAACCAGACAAAGTAACAACCTGTACTTACCCTACTCTAGGACATCAAAATATCAATATTGTATTACTTTCAGAGGCCCCCAGCTCTGGAATAATCTACCTCTGCCACTAAAATCAATCAAGTCCCTGACATCTTTTAAGAAACTGCTCAAACAGAGTCTTGTGTTGTCTTAACAAACAGTTTAGTTTTGTTCTTTTTTTAAATTTATTATTATTTTTATAAATTTTTCTGTCTTCCCTTATTCTTTTTGATAACCTGTTCCATTGTTTTCCCTTAAGCTACAGTTAGCATGTATTATTATTTTGGCTTCCCAACTTGATTCGGGTAGTATATAAAGTTTTATATTATATGGGAGAGGGCTCTGAATAAGCCGAATCGGCTTCTTTTCTCTCCCAGCACTGTTTAGTGAGTTATTTTGTTGTTCTTGATTGTATTTTGTATGGTGCTAATAAATAAAAGAAAAGAAAAAAAAGAAAAAAAAAAGAAAAAAAAAGGGGGCGTTTGAAACGCCATCTTGGACAAAAGTACCAGTAATGTTTAAGGCAGTGGTTCCCAAACTTTCTCTGCTGGGCCCCCCTTTGGTACATAAGAAAATTTTTGCGCCGCCCCCCCCCCCCCCCCAAAAAAACAGGTAATACACATTTTGTTTTAATAAACCAATAAACCACAACCTTTTTTGAAAAAATAAAAGTCAACTGCCAGTGGCGTGCACAGATAGACGCTGGGTGGTGCTACAGCTGTGGAAACATTTTTAATTTATTCATTTATTTATTATTAATTGCTTATCCTTCCTTGCTCATATTCTGTTTTAGTTCACAACTTCATATGCCTAGAGTGTGTGTGTGCTTGCATATTTCTGATTTAGCAGGGGCCTGCATAACTCTACTAGTGTGTCATGACATGTAGCCTATCTAAAGTCATGAAGTCTTGAATGTCTGTACCAAGGGCAAGATGTTTTTCTCTTTCTCTAAGTTTGTGTTTATAGAAAGCTCCGGAATCCATAACAAGATAAGCTGGAGCCAGAGCTGAGAGAGAAGGCAGGTGCTCTCCTCCCTGGCAAGATGTGTGTGTGTATCCCTAGACAACTTGACGTGGTTACGTACCAACTTGACGCAGTTGCGTGCGACGGCAAAGGCTTGCGTGATGTGTAAATCAGCACGGGGGGAGGAGAACGCCATGGAGTATCCCTACAAATACCAGAACACTTTCTAACTCTTTATCCTCAATCTTGACCTGAGCTTCTGTATGAGGGGATCCTTTTTTCTGCAGAAAAGAGTAAATGGACTTTGGCTTGAATATTAACTTCTCTGACTGATTTTTTCCTGAGTCGTCTTGAGTTCTCTTGTGAAGGTAATACTTGGAATGTAAAATCAAAATTCCTTTAACAACAGCACTTGCCTCTTTGCCCTTTATCAATGAAAATTCGTTTTTTTATTATTATTATTAGGGCCCGAGCACCGACCGGTGCCAGGGCCCGGAACGGGTCCTGGCACCGAAGGTGCGAGGAACCTATTGTTTTTGATGGGATAACCTACATGTACAAAATTCGGTGGACATGTGTACTATGCCAAGACCTAAAAAAAAAGTCTCTTGGTGCCATGACCTAGACTCAACAGGAAGTCCGCCATTTTTAATTGAATTTGCAAATTTTAAAAATTTTTTTCCATTCACGTACTTTAACGAACTCCTCCTAGAGATTTTATCCGATTAACTTAAAATTTTGCATATGACATCTAAAGACCTTGTTGATGTTAAATTGCGAAGCTTTTTTGGATTCATCGAACTTTGAATCCGTGGCGTCGCGGCGAATTTCGATGTTCCGCCATGAAACAGGAAGTTGATTTTATGCGCATATGCTTTGTGAGATTTGCCCGAAACCTTACAGGCTTAATAAGAGTTGACTTCCAAATATACTTATATGTTGATTTTGGATTGGGTGTGGTCAGGTGGCTCCACAGCGCCCTCTTGACACGGCCAAGTTGAGTTTAAAGTGCTTGAATGTTCATGAAATTTAATCTGATCATTACATTTGTTTTTTTGGGCGCTGTTTATTTTTTTGAAATTTTTCGGCCAAACAGGAAGTGAGCTATGAGCCATTTCCTGCGTTACTCCAAATTTTACGAACACACGTTTGAAGGTTTTAGCAGACTCGAAAACTTGCAAAACTTTGCAAAAATAATTGTCTGATTATCTTTAATTTGAGACAGAAATTGGCAGTAAATGTGGCATAATGGCTCTATAGCGCCCCCAATCAGATTTTTAAAAGAATTGCCCTTTTGAGGGTCTCAGCATGCTCAAAAACTCACAAAATTTTGTACCATTCTGAAAACCATCATTCCTATTACACTGATAAAAAATTTACAAATAGGCGTGGCAAAAATGGCATTATAGCGCCCCCTGGAAATTTTCAAATAAGCAGCCCTCGCATTGTGGTTGACCTGCATGTATGAAATTCGGTGGACATGTGGAATATCCTGAGACCTCAAAAAAAGTCTCTTGGTGCCATGACCTAGACCAAACAGGAAGTTCGCCATTTTTAATTGAAATTTCAACTTTTTTAGATTTTTCGCCATTCGCAGGTGTCGTACTTTAACGAACTCCTCCCAGAGATTTGATCCGATCAACTTAAAATTTGGTGAATATTTTCTCAAGACATTGCCGATGTTAAATTGCGAAGCTTTTCTGGATTTATCAAACGATGTATCCGTGGCAATGTGGCGAATTTCGATGTCCTGCCATGAAACAGGAAGTTGATTTTACTCGCACATACTTCATGGGATTTGCCTGAAACTTTCCACGCTTGATAAAATTGTCCTCCCAAGTATAAGTATATGCTAATATTACATCGGGAGTGGCCAAGAGGCTCCACAGCGCCCTCTAGATACAGCCATGTTAAGATAAAAGTGCTTGAATGTTCATGAAATTTGGTCAGATCATTGCATGAGTCATTCTAGCCAATATATAATTTTTTTTTTTTTTTTTTGGCCAAACAGGAAGTGAGCTATGAGCTATTTCCTGTTTTTTTCCAAATTTGATGAACAAACGTTTTAAGGCCTTTGAACGCTCCAAAACTTGCAAAACCTTGCAAGAATTATAAATGTCTTATAGTCTTCAATTCATCCATCAATTGGCACTAAATGGGGCAAAATGGCTCTATAGCGCCCCCAATAATATTTATAAAAGAATTGCTCTTTTGAAAGTCAAAACATGCTGGAAAATTTACAAAAATCAACACACTCATGGAGCCCTGTATTACAATTACCGTGTTGTAGATTTTGCGCACGGGCAAGTCAAAATGGTCTCATAGCGCCCACCAGAAAATTTTTGCACTCCCATCAGGAAACCACATTGTACGCAGTCCAGCAGTGTCCAATGGCTCTGAATGGACACCTGCAGCAAATCAAGATCTTGCTGCCACCCAAACGTGCACGAGGGGGGCGAGGGCCCTTTCAACGCTGCTTGCAGCTTTAATTAGGGCCCGAGCACCGACCGGTGCCAGGGCCCGGAACGGGTCCTGGCACCGAGGGTGCGAGGAACCTATTGTTTTTGATGGGATTTTTATTATTATTATTAGGGCCCGGGCACCGTCCGGTGCCAGGGCCCGGAACGGGTCCTGGCACCGAAGGTGCGAGGAACCTATTGTTTTTGATGGGATTTTTATTATTCTTCTTCTTCTTCTTCTTCTTCTTCTTCTTCTTCTTCTTCTTCTTCTTTTTATTGTGCTACGAGAACGCATTTTTGAGGGCTTTGCCATGCATGAAAACTCACAAAAATTTGCCCACACGTCAGTCGTGGTGAAAATTGCAAAGTATTATTATTTTTATGCTTGGTCATGCCCCGGTGGCTCTATAGCGCCACCAAAAACACGGCCATTTTGGAACGCACTTGCTCGGATTCTCATGAAATTTGATAGGGTCATAGAAGTCATCTTATATTTTTTTGTCAATTTTTTTGAAATTTTTTTGCCACACAGGAAGTGAGCTATGAGCCATTTCCTGCGTTTTTTCAGATTTTACGAACACATTTTTGAGGGCCTTATCATTCTCAAAAAGACACCAAACTTCACTCATTAACTTAACATATTAACCCCTTTCTGCAGATGTAGATGCCCGCGTCTATAGACCTGCACATTGGAATTACGCTGTTACTGTACTCGATCACTAGATGGCACCCCCGGATCAGTTATTGAATGTTCACAAGCAAGCAGACCTCGAACGCGGTTCTGAATACGGTGAAGTTCACTCCACTCCCTGTTTTTTGAGAGCTGCATGAATTGAACTCCTCAGCTAAGCCTGATGTGCAAACTGGTCAGTATCCTTGCCCATAGTGTCGATTCAGCATTTTAAAAAAACGATATCTTGACACAGAAAAAATCGTTATCCTTTGTAGCAACCAGTTTAGCCACAGTGAGCTCACAGTATTCCAATTAGTAGTTCAGAAAAATCAGTTTTCTGAGGCAAAAAAATCGACATGGTATTGATTCTCTCACATTCTATTGCCTATTACAGTTGTCCCATACAAAAAAAATTGTAGTTCCCTACCGTGGATTTACGCGTAGATTCCTTCATTGACAAATCCAGCGCTTCGTTACATCCACCCGAGTACTGGCGTTGATAGCTAATCACTCAACCATACACTCAAGCTCTTCTGCGTAATTCTTGAGTTACACTTCCTGCCCTTGTGAAGTTTCCCTGGTAACAATGTTTTGATTGGCTCGTTTCTTATCCAATTCCCGAGTGTTTAAACATTTTAGTGTAAAGTGAAACACATTGATTGGACAAACACAGAGCATACAAACTAATGCGTATCAGCAGGCTCGGTTGTATCCTGTCTACGTTATGCACATTACGCGGCTAAAATAGACGGGATTTATAGAAAATCGGTTCGCAAAACTGGCCTTGAAGTGTTCAGTTACATAACAGGATTTAAATGAGAACGATATGCTCTATTGGAATTATTTCGAATGAAACAGGACCGGAGGGTTCTTGCGACTGGATACATCGGTCTCTATTTTATACAGTCAATGTCTCTGGAGGAGGGATTCACGAAAAAGGTCAGGCTGCTATTTTTGTTTGTTTTTTTTTTCTGTTTCGGAATGTATATGTACTCAACAAAGTCGAATGTCGAGGTTTTTTTCCTGTTTAAAACGCGAACTGCCCGTGCATTTTGGTGTGGACCCCCGGTACTTTCATTGCACGTTTCTTTTGAATCGGGAGACGCAATGGATTTGATATTCCCTGAAAGTGGAGTGTCTGTTCAGTTAAAATAAGGTATATTTCAGAATTACTGTGTTAGTGAGGTGTACTTGCTCCTTATAAGTGTTGAAATGGGTTCGTGAGCTTTGAAGAGGGGACTGGTAGCTTTCATTACAGGGTGAATGTTCTGACCGTTTAATTAGCAGTTTATTTAATGCGTGTTTGTGCTGGCTTTGAAGAAAAATGGCCAAAACTCTAAACTTTATTATGGAGAAAAGGCATGTTTCATATTTGGAGAGGTTGCTTGTGACCACTGATATTCAACTACACTGATATTGATAAATTCATACTAAACTCAACCAGAAAATCATTCGTTCATATTAAATTTCATGCCTTAAAGCTTTAATTGTGTTAAATACATGATTTTTTAATGATTTGACAGCAAATCATTTTGAGACTTTGGGGAGACACTTGGGTAGCTGTATAATTTGGCTAATAGCATGTAGGTAATCTAGAATGTAATGTTGAAGATGAATTCTACTTGTGCTCAAGGAGTTTATGATACCAGAAATGTATAGTTTTCAGCCCCAGCAGTTTTTCAATCGTCAGAATTATTTTTTTTGCAATTTCAATGGTGAATTCTCATGAAGATTTTTTATGTTTGCTGCTCATTTTCTCTACCAAAATCATGAAAATAAACTGAAATACAATGTAATTCTAAATTCTGTAAGTGTCTTTCCTGAATTGAGCCACATTTTTCCTCTTTGTGAAGCTTAAATCTTGAATTATACAGCATTAAAGTGGGTAACCCATAAATAGCCAAATTTGGCTTCTGCACAAAGGGGTTAAGTTTCTTGATTCTATATCTCATTATTCACTATGTGTGACATGGTGGCTCTACAGCGCCCCCTAATACATAATTGCATATTTGAGGGCATCAACATGCTTGAAAACTCACAAAACTTTGCAAACACATTAAGCTGGTCATACTATTTACTAGGATATAGGGTTCACAGATAGATGTGGCTAAATTGCATTACAGCGCCACCTAGAAAATTTCAATGAAGCAGCCCTCGCAGTGTGTTTAACCTACATGTACAAAATTCGATGGACATGTGTACGAGGCAAAGACCTAAAAAAAAGTCTCTTGGTGCCATGACCTAGACTCAACAGGAAGTCCGCCATTTTTAATTGAATTTGCAAATTTTTTTAATTTTTTGCCATTCACAGGCATCGTACTTTAACGAATTCCTCCTAGAAATTTTATCTGATCAACGTAAAATTTCGCATATGACATCTTAAGACCTTGGCAATGTTAAATTGCGAAGCTTTTTTTGATTCATCGAACTTTGTATATGTGGCGTCGCGGCGAATTTTGATGTTCCGCCATGAAACAGGAAGTTGGTTTTACGCACACATGCTTTGTGAGAGTTACGCGAAACTTCACAGGCTTGACAATAGTCTACTTACAAGTATACCCACATGTTGATATTGGATTGGGAGTGGTCAGGTGGCTCCACAGCGCCCTCTTGACACAGCCATGTTGAGATAAAAGTGCTTTAATGTTCATGAAATTTGGTGTGGTCATTGCGTTTGTCATCTCGAGTAATGGTAATTTTTTTGAAATTTTTTGGCCAAACAGGAAGTGAGCTATGAGCCATTTCCTGCGTTTTTCCAAATTTTAGAAACACATGTTTGGAAGCCTTAGAATACTCAAAATCTTGCAAAAAGTTGCACAAATTATAATTGTCTTATTGTCTTCAATTTTATACATCAATTTACACTAAATTTGGCACAATGGCTCTTTAGCGCCACCAATCAGATTTTTAAAAGAATTGCCCTTTTGAGGGTCTCAGCATGTTCGAAAACTCACAAAATTTTGTAAATATATAAAAACCATCATTCGTATTACTCTGACAAAAAACGTACAAATCGACATGGCAAAAATGGCATTATAGCGCCCCCTGGAAAATTTCAAATAAGCAGCCCTCGCAGCCCGGTAAACCCACATGCATGAAATTCGGTAGACATGTGGAATAGGCCGAGACCTACAAAAAAGTCTCTTGGTGCCATGACCTAGACTCAACAGGAAGGCTGCCATTTTTAATTGAAATTGCAACTTTTTTTTTTTTTTGCCATTCACAGGTGTCGTACTTTAACGAACTCCTCCTAGAGATTTTATCTTATCAACTTAAAATTTGGCATATGACATTGAAAGACGTCGTCGATGTTAAACTGCGAAGCTTTTTTGGATTCATCAAACTTTGTATCCGTGGCGTCGCGGCAAATTTCGATGTTCCGCCATGAAAATGGAAGTTGCTTTTATGAGCATATGCTTTGGGAGATTTACGTGAAACTTTACAGGCTTAATGATAGTCTAATTCCAAATATACCTATATGTTGATATTGGAGTGGGTGTGGTCAGGTGGCTCTACAGCGCCCTCTTGACACGGCCATGTAGATATAAAAGTGCTTGAATGTTCATGAAATTTAGTCTGATCATTGCATTTGTTTTTCTGGGCTGTGCTGATTTTTGTGAAATTTTTCGGCCAAACAGGAAGTGAGCTATGAGTCATTCCCTGCGTTATTCCAAATTTTACGAACACACGTTTTAAGGCCTTAGAATGCTCCAAAACTTGCAAAACCATCCAAAAATTAGAACTGTCTTATTCTCTTCAATACATACATCAATTGGCACTAAATGGGGCATAATGGCTCTATAGTGCCCCCAAAAATATTTATAAAAGAATTGCTCTTTTGAAAGTCTAAACATGCTGGAAAATTTACAAAAATCGAAACACTCATGGAGCCCCGTATTACAATTACTGTGTTGTAGATTTTGTGCACAGGCAAGTCAAAATGGTATCATAGCGCCCTCCAGAAAATTTTTGCACTCCCATCAAGAAACCACATTGTACGCGGTCCAGCTGTGGCCAATTGCTCTGAATGGACACCTGCAGCCATCAAGATCTTGCTGCCACCCCAATGTGCACAGGGGGGGCGAGGGCCCTTTCAACGCTGCTTGCAGCTTTAATTCTTCTTCTTCTTCTTCTTCTTCTTCTTCTTCTTTTTATTCTGCTACGAGAACGCATTTTTGAGGGCTTTGCCATGCACGAAAACTCACAAAAATTTGCTGGCGCGTCAGTCGTGGTGAAAATTGCAAAGTATTATTATTTTTGTGCTTGGACATGCCCCAGTGGCTCTATAGCGCCACCAAACACGCGGCCATTTTGGAACGCACTTGCTCGGATTCTCACGAAATTCGATAGGGTCATAGTAGTCATCATAAATTTTTTTTTAATTTTTTTGCCTCACAGGAAGTGAGCTATGAGCCATTTCCTGCGTTTTTTCAGATTTTACGAACACATTTTTGAGGGCCTTATCATTCTCGAAAACACACCTAACTTGGCTCATAGATTGAAAATATGAAGTTCTTTGATTCAATATCTCATTTGGCACTAGGTGTGTTATGGTGGCTCTATAGCGCCCCCTAATACATAATTGCATTTTTGAGGGCATCAGCATGCTCGAAAACTCACGAAACTTTGCAATCATATCAAGCTGGTCATACTTTTTACTAGAAAGTGGGGTTTACGGATGGATATGGCAAAATTGCATTACAGCGCCACCTAGAAAATTTCAATGAAGCAGCCCTCGCAGTGTGTTTAACCTGCATGTACAAAATTCGGTGGACATGTGTACTATGCCAAGACCTAAAAAAAAGTCTCTTGGTGCCATGACCTCGACTCAACAGGAAGTCCGCCATTTTTAATTGAATTTGCAAATTTTTTTTATTTTTTGCCATTCACAGGCGTCGTACTTTAACGAACTCCTCCTAGAGATTTTATCCGATCAACTTACAATTTCGCATATGACTTTTTAAGACTTGGTCGATGTTAAATTGCGAAGCTTTTTTGGATTCATTGAACTTTGTATCCGTGGCGTCGCGGCGAATTTCGATGTTCCGCCATGAAACAGGAAGTTGGTTTTACGCGCACATGCTTTGTGAGATTTGCGCGAAACTTCACAGGCTTGATAAGAGTCTACTTCCAAGTATACCTATATGTTGATATTAGATTGGGTGTGGTCAGGTGGCTCCACAGCACCCTCTTGACACGGCCATGTTGAGATAAAAGTGCTTGAATGTTCATGAAATTTGGCGTGACAATTGCATGTGTTTTTTTGGGCCGTAATTATTTTTTTGAAATTTTTTAACCAAACAGGAAGTGAGCTATGAGCCATTTCCTGCGTTATTCCAAATATTACGAACACAGGTTTGGAGGTATTACCATACTCAAAAACTTGCAAAACTTTGCAAAAATTTTATTTGTCTGATTGTCTTCAATTTGAGACAGAATTTGGCAGTAAATGTGACATAATGGCTCTATAGCGCCCCCAATCAGATTTTTAAAAGAATTGCCCTTTTGAGGGTCTCAGCATGCTCAAAAACTCACAAAATGTTGTACAACTCTAAAGCCTATCATTCCTATTACAATAATAAAAAATTTTTATATAGGCGTGGCAAAAATGGCATTATAGCGCCCCCTGGAAAATTTCAAATAAGCAGCCCTTGCATCATGGTTGATCAGCATGTATGAACTTCTGTGAACAAGTGGAATATCCTGAGACCTAAAAAAAAGTCTCATGGAGCCATGACGTAGACCCAACAGGAAGTTTGCCATTTTTAATTGAAATTTCAACTTTTTTAGATTTTTCGCCATTCGCAGGTGTCGTACTTTAACGAACTCCTCCTAGAGACTTTATCCAATCAACTCAAAATTTGGCGAATAATATCTTAAGACCTTGCTGATGTTAAATTGCGAAGCTTTTTTGGATATATCGAACGATGTATCCGTGGCATTGCGGCGAATTTCGGCGTCCCGCCATGAAACAGGAAGTTGGTATAACTCCCACATACTTTGTGGGATTAGTCTAAAACTTTCCAAACTTGATAAACTTGTCTTCCCAAGTATAAATATATGCTAATATTAGATCGGAAATGGCCATGTAGCTCCACAGCGCCCTCTAGATACTACCATGTTAAGATAAAAGTGCTTGAATGTTCATAAAATTTGGTGTCATCATTGCATTAGTTATCCGGGCAATGCTTAATTTTTTGAAATTTTTTGGCCAAACAGGAAGTGAGCTATGAGCTATTTCCTGCGTTTTTCCAAATTTTACGAATACACGTATTAAGGCCTTAGAATGGTCCAAAACTTGCAAAAACGTGGCAAAAATTATCATTGTCTTATTGCCTTGAATTTGATACATCAACTGGGACTAAATGTGGCATAATGGCTCTATAGCGCCCCCAGTCAGATTCTTTAAACAATTGCTTTTTTGGGGCTCGAAGCGTGCTTAAAAATTTACGAAAATCAACACACACATGATGCCCGGTATTCCAATAACTATGTTGTAGATTTTGCGCACAGGCATAACAAAATGGTATCATGGCGCCATCCAGAAGATTTTTGCAATCCCATCAGGAAAACACATTGTACACAGGCTAGCAGTGTCCAATGGCTGTTAATGGACAACTGCACCCATCAAGGTCCTGCTGCCACCCCACTGT
This sequence comes from Gymnothorax reevesii, assembly GCA_029721435.1. NCBI lineage: Eukaryota > Metazoa > Chordata > Actinopteri > Anguilliformes > Muraenidae > Gymnothorax > Gymnothorax reevesii. Next base: position 17,577,424 of record CM056588.1, on the reverse strand, counting down.
GCACGAGGGGTGCGAGGGCCCTTTCAACGCTGCTTGCAGCTTTAATTATTCTTCTTTCTTCTTCTTCTTCTTATTATTATTATTATTATTATTCTGCTGCGAGAACGCATTTTTGAGGGCTTCAACATGCTCGAAAACTCACGAAACTTTGCAAACATATTAAGCTGGTCATACTTTTTACTAGAATATCGGGTTTACAGATAGATGTGGCAAAATTGCATTACAGCGCCACCTAGAAAATTTCAATGAAGCAGCCCTCGCAGCGTGTTTAACCTACATGTACAAAATTCGGTGGACATGTGTACTATGCCAAGACCTAAAAAAAGTCTCTTGGTGCCATGACCTAGACTCAACAGGAAGTCCGCCATTTTTAATTGAATTTGCAACTTTTTTTAATTTTTTAGTCTACTTCCAAATATAACTATAGGTTGATATTGGATTGGGTGTGGTCAGGTGGCTCCACAGTGCCCTCTTGACACGGCCATGTTGATATCAAAGTGCTTGAATGTTCATGAAATTTGGTCTGATCATTGCATTGGTTTTTTTGGGCTATAATTATTTTTTTTAAATTTTTCGGCCAAACAGGAAGTGCGCTATGAGCCATTTCCTGCATTATTCCAAATTTTACAAACACACATTTGAAGGCCTTAGCATACTTGAAAACTTGCAAAACTTTGCAAAAATAATATTTGTCCGATTGTCTTCAATTTTAGACAATAATTGGCAGTAAATGAGGCATTATGGCTCTATAGCGCCCCCAATCAAATTTTTAAAATAATTGCCTTTTTGAGGGTCTTAGCATGCTCAAAAACTCACAAAAATTTTGTACAATTCTAAAGACCATCATTCCAATTACACTGATAAAAAATTTACATATAGGCGTGGCAATAATGGCATTATAGCGCCCCCTGGAAAATTTCAAAAAAGTACCCCTCGCACCGTGGTTGACCTGCATGTATGAACTTCGGTGGACATGTGGAATATCCTGAGACCTAAAAAAAAGTCTCTTGGTGCCATGACCTAGACCCAACAGGAAGTCCGCCATTTTTAATTGAAATTGCAACTTTTTTAGATTTTTCGCCATTCACAGGTGTCGTACTTTAACGAACTCCTCCGAGAGATTTTATCCGATCAACTTAATATTTGGCAAATAATATCTAAAGACATTGATGATGTTAAATTGCGAAGCTATTTTGATTTCATCGAACGATGTATCCGTGGCGTCGCGGCAAATTTTGATGTCCCGCCATGAAACAGGAAGTTGCTTTTACTCCCACATACTTTGTGGGATTTGCCTGAAACTTCCTTTGCTTGATAAAATTGTCCTCCGAAGTATAAACATATGCTAATATTGGATCAGGAGGTGCTAGGTGGCTCCACAGCGCCCTCTAGATGTGGTCATGTTCAGATAAAAGTGCTTGAATGTTCATGAAATTTGGTGTGATCATTGCATTCGTCATTCCGGGTAATGCTTAATTTTTTGAAATTTTTTGGCCAAACAGAAAGTGAGCTATGAGCTATTTCCTGCGTTTTTCCAAATTTTTTTGAACTAACATTTTAAGGCCTTAGAATGCGTCAAAACTTGCAAAACCTAGCACAAATTATAAATGTCTTATTTTCTTTAATATCATCAATCAAGTGGCACTAAATGAGGCAAAATGGCTCTATAGCGCCCCCAATCAGATTTATAGAAGAATTGCTCTTTTGAAGGTCTAAACATGCTGGAAAATTTACAAAAATCAACACACTCATAGAGCTCGGTATTACGATTACTATGTTGTAGATTTTGCGCACACGCATGTCAAAATGATATCAAAGCGCCCTCCAGAAAATTTTTGCACTCCCCTCAGAAAAACACATTGTACGCGGTCCAACAGTGTCCAATGGCTGTGAATGGACACCTGCACCCATCAGGATCTTGCTGCCTCCCCAACGTGCACGAGGGGGGCGAGGGCCCTTTCAACGCTGCTTGCAGCTTTAATTATTATTATTATTTATTATTATCACTTTAGTGGGGCCAATGTTGAAATGATCTTTTAGAAAAGCTGTCTGATTAAAAACTACTGGAAAAAATGCCCCGAAATGGGCTACCTCCTCACGAGCTTCCGACCTCTCCTCCTTTGTCACGTCAACACGCGCGCAGTGCATATAGATGCGCTCACAGAGATATAAGAAAACTAGAGTGGACGCCGCGTGGGCTGGGCCAAAGCGCTGACGGCAGAATAGCCGCCTCGGAAGTGACAGGATTGTCTACTCTAGTTTTCTTATAGGATGCACTGCAGGAACACATCAGCTGAGCGACTGGAAGCCACAGTCTTGTGCCCCGCCAGCCAGGTATCACTCAAAGCGAGTGAAATCGTACAGCCCAACCTGTAATCATTTTGTTGTGCAGTAGCATGTCTCATACACAGTGATGGTCCGTCGGCAGAAACACAGGGCCAGCAATAACCTCACCTTTCACTTCTTAATGACAGACACCTCTCGCAGTTTACCTCCCCGATTAGCAACCGTTGCTCAGACTGATTGGAGGAACCGACAAGAATCTAACTTGTTTTTGAAAGCATTGTTATACATTGCAGTACGAAATTATACGGCGTTTAACTTACTTCCGCACACCAATGGCTTCGGAAAAAATATCAATAGCCTACGTCTTTATAATTTCCGAATTTGCGTAAATTAATTCGCGACGTTCATTGTGCAATTAGCCATGAGAATCCGTTCTATATACTCTGAATGTGACAGCTACAGTGCGTTGTAGCACAGCTGAGTGAAGACAAAAATAATTGCGAAAGTATAAGTCCGCGAAAGTTTCGGATTTTTTGCAGATTGTCATCCTTGCGGATTCACATCAATTATATCAACATAGCCAACAGGCAATCGCTTTGTAATTAGCATTTCTTAATCATTACGTGTCACGCATTGGTGGTGGCTATTCTGTTAATTAACTGTTTGATTGTTAATCAATCAAACCTGATCGCAAACAGTTTAAGAGCAATTATCCGGGAAAGGGTGATGTTACTGAAGGCCTTCTTGGCATCTGACGGTACGCCACTGCTCATACAGCACCAAACAACGGAGCATTTTTTTAGCCGACTGGTCACCTGATTAGCTAGTTTAATGCTATATTCCAAATCAATAATAGATAACGAGAGGATGACCACCACAAACAATGTCGGTCGACTTTGCAAATCTATCTGCTAAGCTGAACGTTTTCTTTTGTGTAGGTTTTGTTAGGCAACATAAATTAACACAGAAAGAAGAATCAGGCAGTTCCCCGTTGCCTGAGAGAAATATCCCCATAACGGCTACCCAAGTGCCTTCTTGTAATGAATGAATTGCATTGAACATGTGCATGTAATGTTTATTTTATTTTTTTAATCTCACACTATAATAACACGTTCCACGAGTGCAAAAAAGTGCCACCCCCCCTCCCCCCCTGAGCACTTGCCCCCCATAATGTCTGTGCACGCCACTGCCAACTGCCATAAACTGTAGGTCGTCATAAACAAGGCTACTTTTCGAATGAGAAATAAATAACAAAATAATTACACCGTGGTGGTTTGTTAAGTGTAACTGTTTTCAAGCACCATAACTGTATAATTATGTTCAGTGTAACAGGTTTCTTTTTTTTTTTGATACTCAACAACATCGCTATTAATTGATTTTCCGGACACCAACAGAGACTTACTTGCATACAGCTAATCAGCGACCTTGTGCCGGACCTCTGAAGGAGTGTCTCGGGACAGTTACATTTTTCTCGTTTTACTGGCCTTGCACTTATGAAGTACAAATAACCGAGATCGCGACAGCTTATTATTGAAAATATAAATGCTCTGAACAGATGAATTTTGTCTTGCCTAGCTGGAAACATTAAAAATGATCGGCAGGTTTGGAAACGGCCACCGTAATTTTCAAATGAAGGACGCGAAGATTTAATAACTCTAAACCTCTTTTAAAGTATAAAATCATTGGGCTGAATCACACCCCTCTGCCTGAGTTTTGCCGTCTTCTTAAAATTATGTTTCTATGATGCAGACAGAAAGAACCATAATCAACCTATATTAACAGCCGACAGCGAAGTGCGAAAAAAATTCACGAACACCACTTGCCGAAGCTGCGGATATGATCGTAACGTTCAGTTGCTAGGCTAGATAAAAATAATCTGCCGACCTACAGAGCATTCATATTATTGAGAATAAGATGACGCAATCTCAGTTATTTCTGCTTTATATTCATCGGATTTTCTTCGGTGTCACTTACCATTTTATTATCAATATGCCAGATCAGTGAAGGATAAAAAGCGGCGAGTTGGGTATCGCTAGACTACACTGATTGTAACCAGCTCACTTTATCAGCTTCAAATATTTGAACAATTACATTAATTAATTATTTATGTAGATGTCAGGCTAGATGAATGATTTTGCCAACAGTTATGTTGAGTGTAAGACAGGCATTTACGATGTAATCGCAGAATTCTGGACAGCGAATGGACTGTGCAGTCAGTGGTTCCGAGACCGTATCTCGGTGCAAGTTAAGACAGAAAAAAAAAAAAAAAAAAAAAAAATGAAACTGTCTCAAGACACTCCTTCAGCGGTCCGGAACAAGATTGCTGATGTGCTGTATGCAAATAATTTTCTGTTGGTGTCCGGAACTCTAATGGGGGGAAAAAATGCGCTTCCCGCACCCTGCGCCCCCCCTGCAATTGCTCTGCGCACCCCATAGGAGGCGCCCCCCCCACTTTGGGAACCACTGGTTTAAGGGATTCCTCGCTTGCGCCCTCATTAGCCCAAGCTTGTTTATGCAGGACATGATTCTATAACAGTGCTTTGTACTATTCCCCTTGAAACTGTATTGGGATAGTGAGGGGGCGGAACTATGGGTGGCGCTCAATTCGGTGAAAATGCAAAAATAGGGGTATTCCGTGGCTGTAGATCTCCATGCGCCCCCATCAGATTTGAATGAAATCTGTTTTATTTGATAGCACTACATGTGCACTATGTGGACCAAAAAGATTCATGTGAGGTTCAACTGTTTTAACCTTTTTTGACCATCATTCTGAAAGGTGTGACATGACCATTCCATACGCTTGTCTATGTAGTGTTGTTACTAAGTTAGCATAGGTGTCAGTTTGAATTCAATGCCAATGAATGATTTTTAGTGGAGCAATCCGCAATTTAAAGCTCTCTTCTGAACCAATGGATAGGGTCCGGCCTTCTGCTGACTTCCTTTGGAATGTTTAGAAGGTTGGAGATGTGGCCGGACAGACTGCACGCTTCACCACTCATGAATAAATTTTTAAGAAATAATAAGTTTACTTCTTTTGTCATGTTTATTTTAGGAAAATAAATCACTCATTATCTCCATCGTCCCTACTTTGTTAGAGAAAACTCAGGGGAAAGTATGTGGTCCGACACTTTGATTTCTCCCCCTAGTCTGTTGTTTTTTGGAGATAACAATGGAAAACATGAAACGAGCCAAGAGTTAAAGTAAAAATTGTGCACATTGTCAGGTGAAACTGAAAGTACACAGTGCAACAGCTTGATGCATACAGATATGAATGAGAAAATGCGGTCGCTCCTTTTTGATAATCTTTCCCACCTTCTGCTCAGCACAGGGTTTTATCTGATCCCCTGTCCTGGGCCCACCCACATGTGTGCAGTTACATGTATTGTTTTTGAGTCCCAGTCTCACTGCTGCTTAATTGGATGAATAGATTTCTATTTCAGGCCCTCCAGCTAATGAAATAACCCTTGGCCAAGGGTCAGATGTGTGCACCTTCAGTTGGTTACCTTTCCATCATGCCTTGTTGCCTTCATCCCTTTATTCAATCCATAGACCATATATTGTACCAATTCGCATTTGAAACCTTGCCTTACTGGGATGGTCAAAAAGGGGTTAATACAGTTGAACTCCACTTCAATCTTTTAGTACATACAGTGGACATGTAGGGCTATCAAATAAAAATAGATTTAATTCAAATCTGATGGGGACGCATGGAGATCTATAGCCGCAGAATACCCCTAGTTTTGCTTTTTCACCTAATTGAGCCCCACCAATAATTCTGCGCCCTCAGCATCCCACAACAATTTCAAGTGGAATAGCACCAGGCACTGTGAAAGAATCATATCCTCTAGAAAGCTTGGGCTATTGAGGGGGCAGGCAAGGAATACCTCAAACGCAAGTGCTACTTGGGCTCAAAGTGGTGTGTTCAAGCGCCCCCTATAGGTGGCGCCCTCAAGAGCCCAACAAAATGTCATAATTTCCCAAAATTCCTCCCAACACCAATTGAGATCTGACAAAAAAAAGCTGGGTTATTGAGGGCGCACTGAGATATTTCAACACAAATGCCTATTTTTCTTCAAAGTTCAATTTTGGCCCTCCAGAGGGTGACTCTAGCAACCAAATCGTTCACTTCTGGAACCTGAAAATTTGGGACTTTCCTGTCTACCCACTGGGAAAAAAATTCAGCTAAATATCTAACAGACATATATCACCCACCACCTGAACAGTATAAATTCTGGCAGCTAATTCTGAGTTGTTTCCTGGTATCATTTTTCATTTAACCCCAAATCACCCTTTAATGTATTGCTGGGAAATCGGACTCTCACCAAAGATGCGGAAGGCATAATGTGATTTAATCTCCAGAGTGGCTGAGTCACTGAAAGCACTCAAAAGGTCCAAAAAGTCCTCAAAGTTCAAGCTTCCATCTTTCATCTCCGATGTGGAGAACACATGGCAGATCCTTTCGCGGAAAGGGTTGGACTGGCAGGGAAGACCAAATCAGTCAGGCTTGGAAATGGAAATATGGGGGCTGCCAAGCGGTCACGGAATTACAGTCCCATTACATTTTGGGTTGTAACTCTACAACTAAATCAAGTATGATATGTCATATTGAAGGTATTAACTTGTTCTTTAATATTATTAACTGAAAATATATTTTTTGAGAAATTTTCATAGAAGAAACAAGCAAAAACTAATCCCTCAGGGAATTACACAAAATTGACGTGGTTTTTTTAATGTTATGTTTAACTATCCAGAAAGTGATGTTCCTATCATAGTTATGAAACTTCAATATGTTTATATTTAAAGTCTTTTTTGTTAATACTGTAAGTTATGGAAACAAATATTGACTTTAACTCTGCTTTATGGGCAAAAAATTTCAAAAAGTCAATGTCACAAAATTACAAGAAGCAAATTGTCACGGAATGATAACAATAGTATTAATTAGTTTCAGTGCATTTATTTCAATATATTATAAATATACAGGTACTACTCGGAAAATTAGAATATCGTGTAAAAGTCGGCTTATTTTAGCAATTCAAAATAAAAGGTAAAACTATTATATTTTATAGACTCATTACATGCAAAGTGAGATATCTCAAGCATTTGTTTGTTGTAATTTTGATGATTATGATTTACAGCTCATTAAAACCTCAAATACAAAAACTCAGAAAATTAGAATACTGTGAATATAACCAATATTGTATGTGAAACAACACGCAGGCGGATGCTGGAAATGTCGAATTTCTGTTGTCAAGCCACTCCTCAACAGCAAGCAACACCAGAGGCACCTTCGCTGGGCTAAAGAAAAGAAGAACTGGTCTGTTGCCCAGTGATCCAAAGTCCTCTTTTCTAATGAGAGCAAGTTTTGCATCTCATTTGGCAACAAAGGTCCAAGAGTCTGGAGGAAGACTGGAGAGGGGCATGATGGAAAATGCATGAAGTCCAGTGTTAAGTTTCCCCAGTCTCTGATGACTGGGGGAGCCATGTCAGCAGCTGATGTTGGTTCCCTGTGCTTTCTCAAGTCCAGAGTAAACGCAGCTATCTACCAGAACATTTTAAAGCACTTCATGCTTGCTTCAACGAACCAGCTTTATGGGGATGCAGACTTCATCTTCCAGCAGAACTTGGCACCTGCCCACACTGCCAAAAGTACCAAATCCTGGTTCAACAACCACGGGATTACTGTGCTTGATTGGCCCGCAATCTCACCTGACCTGAACCCCATAGAAAATCTAAGGGGCATTGTCAAGAGAAAGGTGAACGAAAAGAGACCAAACAATAAAGAAGAGTTCAAGACCGTGATTGAAGCATGCTGGTCTTCGATAACAGCTGAGAAATGCCTCAGGCTGGTAGCATTCATGTCTCGCCGGATTGAAGCAGTCATTCGTGCAAAAGGGGCCACAACCAAGTACTAATTACAGATGCAAGATTTTCCTTTCAGAGGCCAGACATTTTTGTACTTAAAATCCTTTTTTTTTTTTTTTTTTAAATCGATTTCATGTAGCTGTAAGTCCTAATCAGCAAAATCAAAACGAATAAAAGCTTGAAATATATTGATTTGCATGTTATTTGTCTATATAATATGTAGGTTTCACCTTTTAAGTTGAATTACAGAAATACATGAACGTCTTGAGAATATTCTAATTTTCTGAGTAGTACCTGTATACATAATTATTTACATATTTACAGTTTAGCAATATATTACAATGAGTTTTCCGCTTATAATGACCAATCATAATGCATACTTCAATCAAAAATTCTTTTAAATCTGCATGTCAACATTGGCTTGGCGGCCCCCATATTTAAATTACAGGTGATGATCAGTTCCACCAGCAAGCTTTCTGTACCTTCAGCTCAGGCATTGTAAGGATCTTCTCCATGGGAACTCGAACATCAGTGCTGCTTCGGTCCTCCTTGGCCACCAGTTCACTGAATCTCTTGTGAGCACTGAAAGTGAAACGGGCCTCCTATCGTGACAGATCTCTAGATTGCCATATAGCTAGCCAAGCTCCACAGCCATATATTCACCAGAACACCTATCACCATTCGGTTGCATTAAAAGTCAAATAAATTCGCTCATTCCGAAATATCACCAAATAAGAGAGTAGATAACATGAAGAAATTATGGAAACTATACTTACAGCAAAATTTCTTGCTTTGTTAAAAATGTCAGCTCCTGAAAATCAAATGCAAGGTTGTTGAGACGACTCATCGACAAAAATGCAAAGCTGAGTCGAAGAGTACTGCGTTCGATAGTTTGTTAATTAGCTAGCCAGCTAGCTAGCAAAATAATCACCTAAGAAAGCCACAATACAAAATGCAGCCAATGCAGGAGGCAATTTAATCCAACGCCAACATTAGCACCACCTGGCTAGTCCATGTCCGGTGAAAATAAGTACTGTTAGGTAAGTTAAGTCAGCAAGCTAGGAAAATAAGTTTGACTACGAACAAAAAATAAACGATGACAAAGGGATAGAAAACAATGTTGTGAACTAGCCAAGTTCCAGCCACTACACCACTGACTAGCTAGACAAGTTGCTAACGTTTACAAACGTTTCGCAAACAGGTGACTAGGGTTCGTTTCTTTCTAGCAAATGCCATTAAATTACTTGTTAGCTCAGTAAACTTAGGTGATATCGACAGCTAACGGTAACATTTGAAAAACAACCTTAGCGAGCCCACTAGCTTGCCACTTTAGCCAACTTACGTTACCTGATACTCGGAAAGCAAGTCCTTTGGTAACTGACTGGCAGTTGTTCCCATTGTCGATGTCAACTAATATATTACTGTCGTCAAGAGGCAACGTCTGTGCAAAACGGAGTTAAATTGCCTCAATAAAACTTTGTTGAGCTAAGCAGGCAGCAATACTAACTTATCATACTTTCATCTCCTGATAAGATGGCAAACAAACTTTTTCTAGAGCTAACGTTAACGTTACTTCCTTTTCCTGTAGCGCAGACAGGCTGGCCCTTTCTCAGACCGCTCCCTCATCTACTCATGTTCATTTCGTATTGAACGCCATTACAGCAAATTTCGTCTCAATCTTCGTGTTAAGAGCCAGAGGCTGTAACTATGAACCAGGGGGTGATATATCATGTTCCAGTAGACCACTTAAGATTTTTGTGGGCGTAGATATATCGTCGAAACAGACGCAAATTACGTGTTTTATCAGAAGATCCGTTCGGGGTGGAATTTACTGCCCTTTTTAGGGTAGGGGTCAAAAGGGCCAAAATATTGACATGGCCAAAATCTGGACATTGTCCTTCTAATATCTTCATGCGCCCTCTGTAACCCTCCTTGATCTGATGGTATATGAATGTATGGGTAGAGTTCTTCCATTTAGCATAATCATGTCCAAGTGTTACTAAGAGCGCTGCCTATAGGTGGCGTTTCAAACCATGACTTTCTGCATTTTGGGCTACATTTGAGACCCTCCCAGGACCTGGGCCCACATTAACACTTGCTTATTTATCTGTATTTGGATACATTGGGACCAGTCCTTTCGAAATTTGCATAAATGGCTGTGGCTGACTTAGGGCGCTTTTGCATAGGTGGCATTTTTTTGGCAAGAACACAATTTTACGTGATTTTCATTTGGACATCTCAGTGCGCCCCCTATGGATTACAGTGAAACTTGTTTTATTCTGTTTGTCTACATTTCTGCTATACATGACGAAAATATCAAGAAGGTTCTTTGCCTCATTAACCCTTTACATGCCTGAGTTTGACGTATGTCCCAATCAAGCACCACCTCTGAAAAATGCCCATTTTTGTTTAGTGCCCACCAACCAGTGGAGAGAATTATTTGAGTGTTTTCAAAGCATTGAGGCAAGAGAACTTATTCAAAAAAGCAACAATTTATTAAAATGTTAAAACTTAAAAGTCAGAAAAACAACAATAAAGGCACCCATAGGTGCTGAAAATACTTTGGTCTTAATGGACGGCATCTTTCTGTTGGTGCCACCACCACAGAATAATGACTCAATAATTCTAGAATTGTTTAGCATGGAATAAAAACTAAAAAATTGTACCAGTGAGCTGCCGGATAGCTCACTCAGTTAAGGCACTGCGTTGCAGTGCAGAAGTTACTATTACGTCGCGGGTTCAAGCCCTGGTCGTACCAACCGGCAGTGGTTGGCAGCTTTTTCAGAGTAGCGCGCAATTGGCTATAGGGTTTCAAATTGGGAAGGGACTGTCGGAAATGGGAAATAATAACCAGCTTTGGTCATTGCTCAAGCGCCTCCTGTTGGCCAGACGGGCGCTCGTTAGGAAGACTCGAAGCCTGGTAATGTCCAGGTATCCTCCACCCTCGTTCTGAACTGGCGAAGATTCAGCCAATGAGTGTATAAGAAGCGGTGGCTGACAGGCACGTGCCTCGGAGGAGAGCCGTGAACTGTCTTCACTCTCCTGTATTGGCAACAAGGGGTCGCAAACGAGCAAGCCTTGCACATAGTTCACCAATTGGGCATTCCAGATTCGGGTGGGATTGGAGATGCCAAATTTAATTTTAAAAAAAAAAGAACAATTGTACCAGTAACAGAGGCTTCTGCGTTGGTATTCCTGAAATAGTCTGAAATAAATGACTGCCTGTCATTCTAACTAAGGGACACACTCCTCAAGAGGCTGTCAGGACAGCAACTGAATTGCACATAGTTCACAGCTGACTAAAACGTTTGGACAGATTTGTCCAGAAAATCTCACAACATAGTTCAAAACAAACTGAAGGGCATCCTTGTCCAGAAGGTAACCATAGTACTTTTCAGAGGGAGTTGAGGACCTTGTCTTTACATTCTACATTGCTGCAAGCATTATGCATACACACAGGCCATGGCCATTCAAAAATATGATCAGAAAATATATGATCTAATATATTGGTAGCAAAACTAATTGTTAGCACAATATCCCACAAGGTAAAGATGGAACGATGTACTGCTCTCAGGCCTTAAAATCAGATGATGTTCATGATGAAGCAGGATTTCCACGGCTCTATTCAGACTCTGAACATGCCATCAAACCATGTGGTCACAGCAGCGCTGCCACCTGCCATATGAGCCACCTATTGGAGCATTGGAGAGCTAAGTTTTTGTCTTCCTTGATTAAAGTGGAGTGTGATCTGGTGTGAACGTTTTAGCATAAAGAGTTAATGAGGTAAAAAAAAAAAAACCTTCTAGACATTTTCATGATAAATAGTAGAGATATAAAGAAACACAATAAAACAAGTTTCACTGAAACTTCATTGGGGGCGCACTGAGATAAGGCCAAATGAAAATCGCCTAAAATCGCATTCTTGCCATAAAAAGCGCCACCTATGCAAAAGCGCCCTAAAGAATCCACCACGATTTATAACATTTGGAAAGAACTAGTCCCAATGTATCCAAATTCACATAAATAAGAAAGGTTTCATGAGTGCGCAGGCACTGGGAGGGTCTCAAATGTACTCCAAAATACAGAAAGTCATGAATTGAAGCACCATCTATAGTAAGCGCCCTCCGTAAACCTCGAAAATTATAAGGGTAAATGGAAGAACTCTACCCATTCAAATTCAAATTTCATAAGATCAAGGAGGGTCACTGAGGGTGCACGAAGACATTAAAAGGTCAATGTCCAGATTTTGACTATGTCAATATATTGGCCCGTTTCACCCCTACCCTAACAAGAGCAATGCAGAGCGTGGCATATGCCCCCACCTGTATGTTGATCAAGGGCATATCGAGATGGCTGCTGTGGCGGCCATATTACATATTGCGCGATGCTGATTTTCGAAAGGAACCTTCCTCCAGCCACCCCCAATACGCCACCAGGAAACGGCATCAATCCGACCAGGTGTTCTTTAGTTGTTGGGCGGAACCAAAATCAAGATGGCTGCTGTGGCAGCCATATAGAATACCGCACAACGCTGGTTTTCGAAAGGAACCTTCTTCTAGCCACTCCCAATACGCCATCAAAAAATGGCATCAATCAGATGAGGGATTCTACAGTTATCCCACGGAAACGAAGAGTTTACGGACGACGGACTACGGACGGACGACGGACGGACATGGTGTTGACATAATGCCCCCTTCCCTCTTTCGAGGGCGGGGGCATAGAAAGGTCTCTAATTTCCTCCCTGAAGTGATCTTCTGATATAAAAAGTAATTTTTGACAGTTTGGACAATATACTTACCCCCCAAAAGAAACTTCAGTGGTCTACTGGATCATGATATATCACCCCCTTCTATGAGCTGGACCAAAGTTACAGACTCTGGCTCTTAACACATTCAAATGAGTGTTAACACGTTATGTTTTAGCTGAGGGGGGTGCCCTAGATAGCAATAGGACCAGTTTCCAATTTCACTCAAAATATTGTCTTTTTAAAGATTTTTATTAATTCTTGCAACTTAATAGATAGGCTATTTACTCCTTTTGTGCTGCACCTCCTGTGCATGTGACCCTTACGGGTGGGTGTGGTTCATTCTTTGGGCTAGAAGGTGAAGGTAGGCGAGCTTGTGCCTTCACCTGGTGACAAATGTCAGTAAATAGTAAGTCTAAGGTGGTTAATGTGAAGTTGTCAATCTGTGATATCAGATGGGGTGTGGAATGTGTTTTAGAAATGGGTTGTAAGACTAAAGCAAAAGGATGTTGGCTATTTCCTTGGCTTGGTGAACAGACTGCAGCACAGGTGAGACTGCAAGGTAAAGCAAAAAAAAATAATAAATTCCAGGCTACCAGCAAATTGGTTCACAGATGTTTACCCTGGCGTAATGTACTTTTCATCCAAAATTGCTAAAGCCTGCGAAGAAATTGAGCGGGCATCCATAGAAATGCATGAAGCGTGTCTCCCCACTGGGATTTGAACTTGTGGCTCCTCAGGCAAAAGCAATGGTAATTCATGGGTGGCACCCTCTCAGCCATCTGGTGATTGAAGGAGAGAGACCATAGATTTTATCGCTATGGTGATACAATTCTAAGAATTGCACCATTATCTGTCAAATACATGTTTTTAATTATTACAGAAATGTGGACAAACTGCTCAAGATGAGACTGCTAGGTACAGTAAGGTAAAATGCAGAGATCAATGCTGAAATATAGCCACAAGCGGCAATTCCGGGGTTCAAGCCAAGAATAACCATCAGTAGTTGAAAGCTTTAACAGCTTAAATGACAAGTGTTGTCACTAAACGTGGCCATGTCCGGTGACGGAAATCGACTGGGGTGGGCGTATCACAAAATTACACATTGAAGCCAAATATGAATAAAATCAGGCAGAGTTCTTGAGATTTCGCGTTCACAACAAACAGGACGTGACGGACAGACAGCCGGACAGATGGACAGATGGAGCTGAAGACTATGTCCACCGGCCCTAATACACCTTGACCCAAAGATGAATGGAATCGGTCAAACCGTTCTTGAGATATGATGTTGGATAAAGTATTTGAAAGTGGTAAAATGGTTGTAATGACCTTGGGAATAATGGCAAGGTCACGTCAATCGAGTGGGCTGTGAGCACTCCCGTAATACGCCTTAACACCAAAGATGAATGGAATCGGTCAAACCGTTCTTGAGATATCGCGTTCACAACAAACGGGACATGAGGGACACACTGACAGACGGACAGAGCTGAATACCATGTCCTCCGTCCCAATTACACCTTGACACCAAAGATGAATGGAATCGGTCGAACCCTTCTTGAGATATGGTGACAAGGAATTTGTAAGTGGTAAAATGATCGTAATGACCTTGAGAATAATGCCAAGGTCGCAGAAATCTACTGGGGTCGGCTGTCACACCAATATACCTCAACACCAAAGATAAATGGAATCGGTCAAACCATTCTTGAGATATCGCGTTCAGAGCAAACAGAACATAATGGACGGCCGGATGAAGCTGAATACTATGTCCCCCGCTTCGCTTGCTATCGTGGCAGCGGGGGACAAAAACCACGTTAAGAGTGTGTTTTAGGTATTTATATGGAGCTATTTTTCCAGTGTAATGATTGGACCAACAATTTATGATGTATAGTCTGATTTGTGTCATGATAGTCTATTTTGTGCATTTATGGTGCCCCCTACTGGTCGATTTGATAGAAAATTTCAGGCTATGTTTCAGGTTCTTATGTGGACATATCCTGCAAGTTTTGTAAAGAGTGGAAAAACTATTTATGATTTATAGTCTGATTTGGGTTACACCACGTTGTTTTGTTTTGCATTTATAGCACCCCCTATCGGACAATTTCAATTAAATTTTCAGAGTATGTTTCAAGTATTTATATTAATATATTCTGTGAGTTTTATGGCTATAGGACAAACAATATCTGATTTATAGTCTGATTGGTGTCATGCCACGCTGCTTTGTTTCGCATTCATAGCGCCCCCTATTAGTCAATTTGAACAAAAATTTCAGAGTATGTTTGGGGTACTTACATGAATAATTCCCGTGAGTTTTATGGCTATGGGACAAACAATTGCTGATTTATAGTCTGATTTGTGTTATACCATTCTGCTTTGTTTAGAAGTTATAGCGCCCCCTATCTGTAAATTAGACTGAAATTTTCTGGGCATATTGCAGGTACTAATTTGAATATATCCTGTGAGTTTTATAGCTAAAGGCTGAAAAATTTCTGATTTATAGTCTGATTTGTGTTATACCATTCTGCTTTGTTTTGCAGTTATAGCGCCCCCTATCAGTCAATTAGTATGAAATTTTCTGGGTATGTTTTGCGTACTAACATGAATATATCCTGTGAGTGTTATGGCTATAAGACAAACAGTTGCTGATTTATTGCCTGATTTTTGCTGTAGCGCCCCCTATAGGGCGATTTTCAGGGTATGTTCCTGGTCATTATATGGAAATATTCTGCAAGTTCTGTGATGATTTGCCAAATGGTTGTTGAATTTTGTCCATTTATGTGCTAAGCCACGCCCCTGCTGAAGTTCATTGGTCAATATCTTGGAAACAAAAAAAGCTTTTGACAAGCTTTATGCAATCTTTGATAAGCTTGGTCTCCTGATGATCCACAGCAAATGTCGAAGGAATTGGATCGACGGTTTAGGAGGGGATGTTTAAAATGTGTTTTTCAAAAAATTCAAAATTCCGGAAATTCATATATGGCGGACTTTCAAGGTCCTTATAGGAAAGTTGTTGGAAATGTACCAAGTATTGTGTAAATTGAACTTACACAGTAGGATCAATGACCTTTAAAGTGAAAACCTGTTTTTCTTGAATTGTAGCACCACCATTAGGCCGATTGAGTTAAAAATGCCTTGGTCTGCATTTACACCCAACTTCCAAGCAGAGTGCAAAATTTCAGGACTCTGCCATTTACCATCTCACGGGAATTTGCAAAAACATTTCTGAAGAAAAAGGAAAATAATAATAATTGAAGCTGCAAGCAGCATTGAAAGGGCCCTCGCACCCCTCGTGCACGTTGGGGTAGCGGCGAGATCTTGATGGGTGCAGATGTCCATTCACAGCCATTGGACACTGCCAGCCTGTGTACAATGCGTTTTCCTGAGGGGATTGCAGAAATTTTCTGGAGGGCGCTATGATCCTATTTTGCCATGTGTGTGTGCAAAATCTAAAACAGAAATTTAAATATCGGGCTCCACGATTTTGTTGATTTTTAAAATTGTTCAACCATCTTTAGACCATTAAAAGTGAAATTTTTTCAAAAATCTGATTGGGGCGCTATAGAGCCATTATGCCACATTTAGTGCCAATGGATGTAACAAACTGAAGACAATAAGACAATGATAATTTGTGCAACGTTTTGCAAGTTTTGGAGTATTCTAAGGTCTTCAAACGTGTGTTCGTAAAATTTTGAAAAACGCAGGAAATGGCTCATAGCTCACTTCCTGTTTGGCCAAAAAATTTTAAAAAATTAACCAATCCCTGGAATGACTAATGCAATGATCACCCCAAATTTTATGAGCATTCATGGACTTTTATCTTAACATGGCCAGATCTAGAGGGCGCTGTGGAGCCACCTGGCCTCTCCTGATATAATATTAGCATATGTTTATACTTGGGAGGACAATTTTATCAACTTTGGGAAGTTTCAGGCAAATCCCATTTAGTATGTGGGAGTAAACCAAACTTCCTGCTTCATGCCGGAACATCGAAATTCGCCGCGACGCCACGGATATATCGTTCGATGAATTCAAAAACATTTGGCTATTTAACATCGGCAAGGTCTTACGCTGTCATATGCCAAATTTTACGTTGATCCGATAAAATCGCTAGGAGGAGTTCGTTAAAGTACGACACCTGTCCATTGCGAAAAATTTTTAAAAGTTGAAATTTCAATTAAAAATGATGGACTTTCTGTTGAGTCTAGGTCATGGCACCGAGAGACTTTTTTTTAGGTCTTGGCATAATTCACATGTTTACCGAATTTCATACATATAGGTTTACCGGGCTGCGAGGGCTGCTCATTTGAAATTTTCCAGGGGGCGCTATAATGCCATTTTTGCCACTCCTATATGTACACTTTTTATCATAGTAGCACCAATGATGGGTTTTATACTTGTACAAAATTTTGTGAGTTTTTGAGCATGCTGAGACCCTCAAAAGGGCAATTCTTTTAAAAATCTAAATGGGGGCGCTATAGAGCCATTATGCCACATTTAGTGGCAATTATTCCTCAAATTGAAGAAAATCAGACTATTATAATTTTTGTAAAGTTTTGCCAGTTTTCGAGTATTCTAAGGCCTTCAAACATGTGTTCGTAAAATTTGGAATAACCCAGGAAATGGCTCATAGCTCACTTCCTGTTTAGCCAAAAAATGTAAAAAGAATTCCCATAATTTGGTATCACAAATGTAATGATCTCACTAATTTCATGAACATTCGAGCACTTTTATCTTAACATGGCCGTTTCTAGAGGGCGCTGTGGACCCATCTGACAACACCCAATCAGATGGATGCATATATTTATACTTGGAAGGAGACTATTATCAACCCTGGAAAGTTTTGGGCAAATCTCAAAGTATGTGGGAATAAAACCAACGATGAATCCGTGGCGATGCGGCGAATTTTGATGTACCGCCATGAAACAGGAAGTTGGTTTTACTCCCACATACTGAGTGGGATTTGCCTGAAACTTTTCAAGCTTGATAAGTGTCCTCCCAAGTATAAATATATGCTGATATTCAATTGAGAGCGGCCAGGTGGCTCCACAGCGCCCACTAGCCACGGCCATGTTAAGATAAAAGTCCTTGAATGTTCATGAAATTTGGTGAGATCATTGCATTTGTCTTGCTGGTTAATGGTAATTTTTTTGACATTTTTTGGCAAAACAGGAAGTGAGCAATGAGCCATTTCCTGCGTTTATCCAAATTTTACATATACATGTATGAAGGCCTTAGAATGCTCCAAAACTTGCAAAACGTGGCCCAAGTTGCAACTCTCTTATGTACTTTGATTTGCTACCCCAAATTGCAGTTCATGTGGCACGATGCTACTGTTGCGCCCCGTAGTAATTTTCTCAAAATAAAAACCCTTTTGAGGGTCTCAACATGCTTGAATATTTCCAAAAATCAACAAACTTATAGAGCCCGATATTACGATTACTATGGTATAGGTGATGCAGGCAGGGATGCCAAAATGGAATCATAGCGCCCTACAGCAAATTTTTGCTCTCCCCTCGGGAAAACATATTGATGGTATTCGATGCGCGCCATCAACGTTCGATGCGGCCATATTGTTGACATGCCGCTGAGGAGCAGAGCGAAGATTTCAATTGAGTTAAACGAGCCGTGATGGCATTTCCATTGCGCTACGACGAGAAAACTTGTTTGATTGGCGTCGATCCATATAAATTGGACTCAGCAGCATTTAGCCGAGATATAGCTTTGCTGCCAGCCGTTGATTACCCCGATATTTGCCACTAATCCTCACAGTGTACGCCGACACGGCGCAGGAGCTGAAGGCGTAGGGAGTCGTATAACTACACTGCCTGGCCAAAAAAAAAGTCGCACACTCAAATATTTAGTTGGAACCCCTGCAGCTTTGATTACAGTGCATATTCGTCTTGTCATTGTTTTGACAACTATATGCAATGCCAGAGCATTTCTTTTTGATCAGAAATGTCATGATTTTTGTCCAAGATCTTGTCTTCTCGACATAATGGTTGAACCACTCGGTGGTCTTGAGTACATCCCAATAACTTTTATGCTCAAGGTCAGGACTTTGTGGTGGAAAATTTGTTTGTGAGAATGATTCCTCCTGCTTGGTTTTGTCATTCATGATTTTCTTTGCTAAATACAGGCCAGTAACTTGCCCGTTCTGAAATACTGTAACATCGTTTCCACCATCAGGGAATGTGTTTTCCGACATGATTTTGTAAGAAGTGAATAGCGACGCACTTCATCAGTCAGGGTTAAAATGGTTATTGCCATCTGAAACATTAATAACCGCTATTTTGATCCAATTTTAGAATTTGTTCATTAATTCCAAACGGTGACTTTTGGCCGGGCAGTGTATTTCATATAACTCATTGGCTGCCTGCCAAAGCACCTGAATTAATTCCTCGTTCTGTAAACTTGCGTTTGGTCCAAAACGTCGGTTTGTGTGTCCGCGTTAATATTTTGTATTTCTGTGTCTTAACCGGGAATTTAATGGCGTCTTAACTGGCTATTTCTGTTGTACAATAAGGGAGTGCTAACCGGGCATTTCATGGCGTCTTAAGACAAACATATAAAATCTTAATGCTGACGCCAAAACTGACGTTTTGCCAGTGTAGCTACAGAACGAGTATTTCATTTTGGCGCTTTTGGATGCAGCCATTAACTCCATTCAACAGTAACTTAGCTCACCGTGAATCTCCTAAGTCAATTATAATCGACCGTCACATCAGCTGCCTTGATGTCGCCTCCTACTAAAATGTTAGGCGCCAGTAGCTAGCACCTTGCATCATTTATCACAAACATTCACTGTCTGACAAAACGATCTCTGACTAATAAAACCGTTTACTACCAGAGATTAAATGCTATGCACACTTTACTGGGGAAAGTGACTAATCTAACTCCGTTACCGGAGGTAAAATGATCGGAACAGAATTTGCTGTAAGGAGTAGCCTGAAGTCTCTCCTATTGATTCTAGCTAGCCATAGGTCTGTAATATTGGGTTCTTTTTATTTACAAAACCCAAAACCAGTGAAGTTGGCGCGTTATGTAAATCGTAGATAAAATACAATGATTTGAAAAGGATTCGCAACTTATATTCAATTGAATACACTGCAAAGACAAGATGTTTAATGTTCAACCTGAGAAACTTTTTTGCAAAAAATAATTAACTTTAAATTCTAAGGCAGCAACACATTGCAAAAAAGTTGGCACAGGGGCCTATTGTGTTGCGATCAGGAACCAGATGCGAGAACCAGGAAATGCAGTAGAGCTAGTTTTATTGGTAAAGGGGGGTGACCCCCGCAGGGCGAAAAACAGTACAAAGTCCACAATCCAAAAGTCGAAATCAAGTTGGGCAAAAATAGTATCAAAAACCAGGGCAGCAATCACAGTAATCGTAGTCAGACTGAAATGGGTCTGGTACACAGGAATAGTACTATCAGAGAGACAAGCCAGAATCCACAGGACGTAATCCGAATCGTTACCAGGGCAGCAAACAGATCTCGTAGTCGGGCAGAAAAACGGTCAAAACACACAGATGCAACAGTAATCCAAAAACGCAGAGGCAAAAATCAAAAGTCAGGCAATCCAGTCAGAAAGATGAACACTGAGAAATCGAGACGAGAAACGTAGCACAAGAAAACTAGGGAGAACGATCTGACAAGAGTGTGAACCAAACAGACATCTTACATACACATCCGGGGTAAACACATGACCAGGGAGAACAGGTGCAATCAATGGTAACAATGATCAGGGTGAGACACGAGGAATAAACTAATTACAGGTATTTGGCTGTAGCCAAAACGCAGACAGGGATCACAAGACAAACCTAAGTACAAAACAACAGCTCCGGTTAAGGAGTACTAAGGTGCCAAGATAAAAGAAAAGGAAAGCACAAAGTATAAGTGGAAAACCACAGAAACTTGCAGCAGACATAATTAGAGATAGGCAAGGAGGCGGAGATTAGAATTGAGCGACTGTTGAGAGATCATTAGTCAATTAGTATGTGCAGCTATACAATCCCGAGTGCATGTTAGAAAGTTAGTAAAAATATACAAGATTAGTGTGGTTAGTAATTAGCAAAAACAATAAACTGTTAGTATGTGTTAGTAAGACAGTAAAGGAGAGAGAGAGGAAGGACGAACACGAAATAATGAAAGAAGATTGAAACCCAGAAACTAATAAATCATCCGAATGAGTGGCAAACAAGACAGGGGACCGTGAGCAAAGATACACACATGACAAGACAGGGGAGACGAAGTGCAAAGCATGGAAATGAAAACATGGCATGGAAAACTGAATGATCTAAACATGAAAAATAATAAACAAGAAATCTAAATAACCAAAACACAATACACAATCCTAAGAATAGTCAGAGGGCAGGCAGTGGTCACTAAACACAGAAATCCTAAACATGGCTAGGCCAGGCACAGAACTTAAACATGACATGCAGAATGCACAGATCACAACACCTATTTACCACTGTGTTACATCGCCTTTCCTTTTAACGACACTCAGTAAACATTTGGGAACTGAGGAGACCAATTTTTGAAGCTTTTCAGGTGGAACTCTTTCCCATTCTTGCTTGATGTACAGCTTAAGTTGTTCAACAGTCCGGGGTCACCGTTGTCGTATTTTATGCTTCATAATGTGCCACACATTTTAAATGGGAGACCGGTCTGGACTACAGGCAAGCCAGTCTAGTACCCGCACTCTTTTACTACGGAGCCATGCTGTTGTAACACGCGCAGAATGTGGCTTGGCATTGTCTTGCTGAAATAAGCAGGGGCGTCCATAAAAAAGACATTGCTTGGATGGAACAAATGTTGCTCCAAAACCTGCATGTACCTTTCAGCATTAATGGTGCCTTCACATATGTGTAAGTTGCCCATGCCTTGGGCACTAATACACCCCCATACCATCACAGATGCTGGCTTTTGAACTTTGTGCCTATAACAGTCTGGATGGTTCTTTTCCTCTTTGTTCCGGAGGACACGACGTCCACAGTTTCCGAAAACAATTTGAAATGTGGACTCATCAGACCACAGAACACTTTTCCACTTTGCATCAGTCTATCTTAGTTGAGCTTGGGCCCAGTGAAGCCGGCGGCGTTTCTGGGTGCTGTTGATAAATGGCTTTCGCTTTGCATTGTAGAGTTTTAACTTGCACTTGCAGATGTAGCGACAAACTGTAGTTACTGACAGTGGTTTTCTGAAGTGTTCCTGAGCCCATGTGGTGATGTCCTTTACACACTGATGTCGGTTTTTGATGCAGTACAGTCTGAGGGATTGAAGGTCACAGGCATTCAATGTTGGTTTTCGGCCTTGTCACTTACATGCAATGATTTCTCCAGATTCTCTAAACCTTTTGACGATATTACAGACCGTAGATGATGAAATCCCTAAATTTCTTGCAATAGCTCGTTGAGGAATGTTGTTTTCAAACTGTTCGACAATCAGCTCACGCATTTGTTCACTAAGTGGTGACCCTCGCCCCATCCTTGTTTGTGAATGACTGAGCATTTCAGGGAAGCTGCTTTTATACCCAATCATGGCACCCACCTGTTCCCAATTAGCCCGTTCAGCTGTGGGATGTTCCAAATAAGTATTTGAGGAGCATTCCTCAACTCTATCAGTCTTTTTTGCCACTTCTGCCAGCTTTTTTGAAACATTTTGCAGGCATCAAATCCCAAATGAGCTAATATTTGCAAAAAATTACAAAGTTTACCTGTTCGAACATTAAGTCACTTGTCTTTGCAGTGTATTCAATTGAATATAGGTTGAAAAGGATTTGCAGATCATTGTATTCTGTTTTTATTTACGATTTACACAACGTGTTAACTTCACTGGTTTTGGGTTTTGTAATAACAACCTGGGCCAGGCCAAAATGTCGCGGCCACTACCCTTCATGCTGAACAAAGCTGGCGTCGGAGGCCTAAGAATGCACACACACCACAACCTCAGGTAACAAGAGATTTATTATATATAAATCAGTTCATCAGACAGCACCCTCTTTCGGGAATAACAGAACACTGGCCGCTCCCAACAAGCCAATCTATCAACCACCCAGCCCCATCCCACAGCACAGCAAACTCCCCCCCCAACCCTTACTAAATCACAATAATCTACCTATAAATTCCTAAACTCGTGAC
This sequence comes from Gymnothorax reevesii, assembly GCA_029721435.1. Classification (NCBI taxonomy): domain Eukaryota; kingdom Metazoa; phylum Chordata; class Actinopteri; order Anguilliformes; family Muraenidae; genus Gymnothorax; species Gymnothorax reevesii. The sequence continues at coordinate 17,554,391 of CM056588.1, read as the reverse complement.
ACTCCCAAGAGCGTATAAGGCCCACACACGAATACAGCAAAAGGCACACAGAAAATCCCCTCATAAACACAGCACTCCAACCGAACTGGGTGACCTAGGCACACATAGACATAGACAAACAAACACAAACAGCGTTAGTTTAAAAATGGACGTAACTCTCCAGGCGAACGAGACCCTCCCCCACGGTCTAGGGTTGAGCACTGGTCCGACGCGGCTTACAACAGTCACGCCCGTGGGGGACCGTCGGTCCAGCGCTGAACACCAGAGTGGAGGACGACGTGCCCGCCACTTGTACCAAGCTGGGAGGCAGTAAATTGAAGCACTCCTATCCGTCCCAAATCCCTCTCTATCATCCCCCCTAGCGCCAGAACATCTCCCCCTGCACTGGCTATCTTCGCCGTCAGCAGCCCTAAATGGCTACGAACGGCACCCACCTCCCTTCAGGGAGTGCATGTTACAACAACTTAATCGGCGATCTGCCCAAGCACAACGCATCCGCTCCCCAGTCCATCGTTTCACTGACTTTACTCAATTTATAAGGCCACTTCCCCCCACCCAAACAATCAACCCCAGCTGATTTAACTCGGCCACAGCAACCTCCAATCAACAATCACGAAAGCCCTCCACTTTTGTTTTACTCATCACAACACACATTTATTACACTTTCCCCCTCCTTAACGAAGAGGACTCGCCCTCGAGTCACACTATACGTCGTAGTCCTGGGACCATACTGGTGGTCTTCGTCGACGTATAGGATGCATCCTTTTTGACAATATCCCTCCAGCAGCACCTCCCTGCCCCTGAAGTAGGGCCAGACCATCAGTACCACAATCAGGCACTTGGGGAGGCTGTGGCTCCCCACTGGGCCCCAAGAAGCCACTTCCACTCGCTTCCACATTCTCCACCTTTGATTCAACTGTGCCATGCCCTGGCTCTGTCCCACCAGGCCGCTGATGATGTCCCCGTGGCGCACCAGTAGAAGCCTCAGGTGATTGCCCGGGGTCAGATAACTGCAGCGGGAGTACACCATCTCGCTCCGGGACTGCTGATGGTTCTGACAGGGAATGAAGGAAAGGCTTAAAGCTGCAGTTGGTAAGTTTTAGAAAAGTAACTTTTTGTCATTTTTGGCAAAACTGTCACTGTGTACAGACAGTATTACATAAAACTAGTACTCTATCATTAAAAAAAGGCTAATTTAAACCCACCTAATGCTCCGACTGCAATTTAAAATAATCGTTCGGACTGACTAGAAACAACCAATTAGAGCCAGGATGGTGTCTGACTGGCGTCAAACAGTGCACATGCACGCGCTGCAGACAGCCCCCTTCCCCTTCCTCCTCAGTTCACGCCAGTGCTCATTCAAGTTCAAATCTCCGAGAGCGGGTTCAGGAGCTTAGAGCCATCAGCGAGGAAAAAAATACCGATACCTCAGTTACCAGAAACGGCACACATGGCTAAGACTAGTAAAAAAGGAAGACAGAAGAAAAAAAAGTGCATAAGAAAGAATTTAACAAAACCCAGGATAAAACCAGAGTGAACATCGGAGTGGATTTTTAGAAGTGGAAGGAACTCCGTGATCTGGAAGGATTAAAAACTGACGCGGAGTTTGCAACTTTTCTCCTTGACAGGTAAACCCCTGCTTTATTTGTTGGTTCATTTTTGCTTTGCAAATAAGCGAGTTGGCGTCGCTGACATGATCGCCAAACTAACCCCAGCCCTAACCAGCATCAATTCATTTTCGCTCTGCAAATAAGCGAGTGAATGTCGCTTACAAGCACAGTCGCTGTTCGAATAGCCAGAGTCTTTTAATTGTTGCAGTACCCCGCAGTGCATGTGATGTTACTGTGATGTTGCAGTCGAACTAACGTTAGCCTGTTTCAGATGCTAGGGCTAACGTTACTGGCGTTGTTTTATTAGAAAGCAGCAGAAAATCTCTTTATGAAGTGACCTGGCAGTCTTATCAGTTGTGTTGTTGTCCTTATAAATATGTGTAACGTTTCTGTGCTCTCACAGCTAAATGCTGACATACATACATTTACTGGCCATTCAGCTGGATTCACGACAGTTTCTGTACTCAAAAAACGGGCAATTTCCTGAAATAAGTGTGTGCTGGGTTTTTAATGAATACATACTGCTGTAGATTACTGTTTATGTCGACATGATTTATTTTCAATTCAATTCAATTCAATTTATTTTGTATAGCGCTTTTCACAGAGACTGTCACAAAGACGCTTTACAGTGAGAGTTTAAAGAAATAAAAAGGCAGTGCCCAGCCTATTCCCCACTACAGCAAATGAGGCAAAAAACTCCCAGTAGGGAGAAAAATCCTCCAACAGTGGTGAGAAAAAACTCCCCAGTGGGAAGAAATCTCAGGAGGAACCCGGCCATAGTGGGGGAGCCCATCCTCCGCGGGCTAGCTAATTAAGAACAAAAAGTAAAATGGAGTGAAACGACAGAAGAGTTCCATTTAAGTCCATCTAAAGTGGCAACGCTAGCTTCAGAAAGTGGCAAGTCGAGGATGGTGCAGGACTGGACCAGGGCCAAACCGGATCGGATCAGGACAGCAGGACAGCAGCAGCCAGCGCTCATGGTGAGGGACAGGGCTCATACGGTCCAGGACTCAGGGAAGTGGAAGGAAGATCCTCGGAAAGAGACACAGAAGAAAGGGGTGTGAGGCACTGGATAACTACTGCATGATAATAAAAGTACCGTCCTCTGGCATGTGCCAAGTGAGCCTGGTCAGGAAACAGTCAACACCCCTCCATCCACTTCCTGCAGCACAGAGGCCCAACACTTATTCCAGGCTGTTAGATCACTTTTCATTTTCTAAACAATAGTACCATATGGACCTCCCCGGTGACTAAGGCTATAGCAAGCCCCACTGGTGCCGTGTAAGTGCAATCTCAGTGCCACCGGTTCCACATGGATTTAAGCAATTTTAACGACCAAAAGCTAGTAACCTTCATCCATTTAATGCAGCGCAGAGGCCCTGAATTCCATCCGACCAAGCCTGCGTAATTTTTCAATCAAATACCACCAACACCATGTGGACCTACCCGGTGACTAAGGCCGTAGCAAGCCCACCGGTGCCGTGTAAGTGCTATCTCAGTGCCACCGGTTCCACATGGATTTGCGTAACACTACACCAGTACCATATGGACCTCCCCGGTGACTAAGGCTGTAACAAGCCCCACTGGCACCGTTAATGCATGCTCAGTGCCACCGGTTCCACATGGATTTACTTAACTCAGGCTTCCAATATCTTATGAACCCATCAACTAGGTTTTAGTCAGTCCCATCCGAGCCAAGTAATGTTTTATACATAATGATCTAATCATGATCTAACCATAGGCTTGACTAAAAAGGTAAGTTTTTAGCCTACTCTTGAACACAGAGACTGTGTCTGAGGCCCGAATGTCCGTTGGGAGATTGTTCCACAAGATTGGGGCTTTGTAGGAGAATGCTCTCCCTCCAGATGTAACTCTAGATATAGTTGGAATTTTCAAATATCCAGCACCTTGTGAACGAAGTAATCTTGGAGGGGAGTAAGGAATGAGAAGTGCACTAAGATATTCTGGGGCCAAATCATTTAAGGCTTTGTAGGTAAGCAGTAGAATTTTATATTCAATTCTAAATTTGACAGGCAGCCAGTGAAGATTTTTGAGTACTGGGCTAATGTGGTCATATTTCTTCGTCCTGGTCAGAACCCTAGCAGCAGCATTCTGCACTAATTGAAGGCGATTCAGGATAGAACTGGTGCAGCCTGACAGTAAAACGTTACAGTAATCCAGCCGAGAGGACACAAATGCATGAACCATTTTTTCGGCGTCCTGAAGAGACAGCATTTTTCTCAGCTTAGATATATTTCTAAGATGAAAGAAAGCCACTTTTATGATTTTGTTAATGTGACAGTGCAGAGAGAGATCTGAATCAAGGGTGACACCAAGGTTTTTAACAACAGCTTTTGCAGAAAAAAAAGCTGCTCCTTTGTTGGCAGGCGTGTCGTTGGACCTGAAAAATCTGGGGCTAATATTCCTCCTTTTTTTGAAAATAATTAATCCTGCCTAATTCTAGATGGGTTTCCGTTAGTAACAAGTTTTTCAATTCATGAATAATCAAGTGGCAATCGAAGAGACGGCTTCTCTCCCCCATGCAATCTAAAAGCGACAAAATAATGCTCTGCGTTCAGGACAGAAAAATAATTTATTTATAATTATGTCTATGCACCTGCACTCGGCGACGGCATTTCAGACTAGTAAGTGGTTTCGTCCGTTTACATTTTCCAATCGCACAGCTGTCTTTTTTTTTAACTACGAATTGAGCGACCGTGCTGCAAAAACAGGTGTATGTACTTGTCGCCGAAATTACCTTCATTCGTTGAAGAGTGATGAAATGCCATCGCCGAGTGATGGTGCGTAGACCTAATTATAATCTAATAATTTTTCGGTACTGAATATAGCCCAATATTTTGTCGCTTTTAGATTGCATGGGGGAGAGAAGCCGTGTCTTCAACTGCCACTTGATTATTCTTGGAAAACGTGTGAATGAAGGAAAACCATTTAGAATCTGCCAGGACTAATTATCATCCCTCGCCGTGTGATTAGCGCGAAGCGGGGATATAGCATTGGGCTCCGTCTGTACAGACCAAGGACTGTATAAAAGATGGACGGCCGAACGTCTCCTGAAAAGTGAAGCAAAAGCGTCTCGATCGCCAACTACTGGCAGGCTGCAGTACAAATTATAGGCCCGCCCCCTCCATGTTAGTGAAGGGGAGAAATGCGAGACAGGAAAAATTGTGTACATGAAAAATAATTTATTTCTGAAGATGGTTTCTTCATTTTTAGGAAGTTCTTACCATACTGATATATATTCTAGCGTCAATTTTTCTGATCAGTTTTCTGTAAACCTTTTATTTGATATTATGCAAAAGGGGCGTGTAGTCATAATAAACACAGTGATTGACAACCGCAGTGCGCGTGGACTAAGTCCCGATAGCGCCTGCCCCCTGCGTACTTCGTTTTGTGAATAGTAATTTCGCGTAGAGCTGGAGTGGGAACGTCTAGCGCTACCTGAAATTCTTCTCAGCTAACAGCGATTGTGCTTCAAGCAGGGCAGACTGCAACAAAAAACGACGAAATGAGTTGCTCTATGAATTTCACTAACAAGATAACCGTCCGGACCGATGGAAAGGATCTTTGCAGTTTTTTTGGTAAGTTAATTTTATTTTTTGTTTGTTGAAGTTGTACGGTAAGTGAAGTTATTACTAAGTAAGCTAGCTACCTTGGCTACGTTAAGACAGCAAGCAGAGTAGCAGACGTTTACGATTAATATGGAGAAAATGGTTATCGGTAGCCATTCGTAACTGGAAAAATATACATTTTTAATTTTAGAGAATACCTATTAAGGTAAGCTTTTGAATGAAGTCAACGGCTCTGTGTCATATAATGTCGTTCTTATGTACTTGAACTTGAAATTTTGAGCCAGTGCCGCAGTAGGTTCAGCCTTTAGCTTCCAGTTCTGCCGTCGGTATCTCGGAATTTTAGAACGAACAGAGACTGCGAGTGTCTCGGCCCGGTAGGAATTCTGCTTGATGTCGCTTAGGCTAATAAAGGGTAAAGGCTGTAGCGAGCTAATGTACCTTTCAACAGACGAGCCCTAGGTTCGAGTGTTTTCTTAAGCATCAGCAAGCCAACTTCTCGTTTTTCAGTGGGAAACGTCAATACAACTAAAGTCCAACCTTATGTTGTAATAAGGACATTTATTACACGGACAGCGGCTAAACCTGCAAGGAAAACTAATTGGATCAATGGTACAGATTATTTTACCAACGACAGTATGACAAAAATGAGACATGCCGAAAGCGGATTTAATTCATTCATACTTTCAATGTGAATTCGGCAGGTTTCGGATGAAATTACGGATGGAATCAATGCATCTACTTCAGTGGAATTGGCTAGTTAACGGGATAACTCTTAAAAGATTGACCGGACGAAGCATCGAGGAAAAGCTGACATTTGGAGTTTGGCCTGGAAAGAGAAGGGGCACAAACTGTAAATGAGGGAGTGGTGTAAACTGGGAATAATAACATTTAAAAATTGTTTGTAGCGTAATGGATGTTGCGCTATAAAATTATACATTAATTATTGCTGCGTTTGCTATGGAGTCACGTTAACAAGCGAGCTAGCTGACTTCAGTTAACGTTAACTGACCTTGCACACGGCAATTTATGATCAATTAATTCAACCAATGAAACACATTTGTTAAAGTAGTGCTTTCAGTATCTTAATTTTGACAGTCTGAGCTGAGTTTGGGCGTTCCACAATGACAAGATATTTTCCTTGATCAGCTTTATAATTTCTCGAAAAACAGAGTGAGTTATTTTGAAATGTGATGTCTCTTCATATACAAACTATGTTTGAGACACGTTTCAAGTCCGAATAGGTGCATGTTTTTCTCAAATTCATTCAACTATCTGGTTGTCAATACGAGATCTCAGCCATAGCTAATGCAATTCCGATTGAAAGTAAATGTTCTGACCTTGCATACAGTTGTCAAGAGAATAACGCAAAGAATTTGTGCTGTAATTCAAGCTACCGTGGTTTCATTTAAATATTTGAGTGTGCAGCTGTTTTTTGACTGGTGGAGTATTTCTGTATCAGACTTGCTGTACCATGTTACCCCACATAAAAAGGAATGTAAATTGGTAGCAGGAAGAATTTAGTTTCTAAGTATTTAAAGCTGCATATCACTCCATTCTATTTTTTATGTATGTAAAACCTGCCATATGAAAAATTGCCAGATGTATGGGTTGGAATTCTACTTTACTGCTGTCATGGTAGGGCAGACTGCACTTTAGGTTTCGGACAAAAGCTTCACAAATAATTCAATGTTTTTTTTGTTTTTTTTTTAATCAGGTGATTACAGAAGCCGCCCTCAAATTCAGACCTCAGCGTTACCCAGTGAAGACTTGGAGCATGCCACGAGCAATTATTTTGTTGTATTGCTGGAAGATACTTCTGAAGTAATTTGTAAATGAAAACCTGATAAAATGCTTGTCAAAACTGCTCAACTATGCATTGTCACAGAAACCTGCAATGGTTCTGTTTGACCATAATTTACAAGGAAATAGTTAAGTCCATGTTGACTGAGTAATAATGGACTTCTAACTGGCTTCTCTTATGTATGCTTGTTCCGTCTGTGTCACCTTCTTTATATGCCATTGTCTTCAAAAATTGGCATAAACTGTCTTTTTTTTTTTTATAATGCATTCAGAAGCTGTTCATCTTCACTACTGAGCCTTCAGTATTCCAACAAAGACTCTAGTCATCTGTCCTTGGACTGGGAGCACATGGGAAATGTTATGTAATTGAATGCACATTTCCTGTTATGGTGGTAAATTAAACCTGTCATGTACAATAAAGGTCTTTACATTTACATTGAGCTAAGACTTCACTCTGGAATTCTTTCACATACATGTCCTCTGCTGCAGTAAATCAGGCATTCAAATGGGTGTTACATTTTTTTTATTTATTTAAACAAAAACCACACTGCATGTAGTTGTCTGTGGTCCATCAACAACCTACTGGCTACATTTGCTGTGGGGAAACATGAAGGAGGCCCCATCAGGTGGAAAGGCTGGGGGAAAGCAAATGGTTTGGAGAAAGAAAGGTGGATGGAGAGGAAGACCTGGGAAAACAATAGGTATGATGGCTAGTAAAAAATAAATGAATAAAAAATACATCAGACATCACATATAGCAAACAAACTATGACCTTTTTTTTGCGCCCATAACTGATGTTGAAAATCCAAATCCAGCATCACCCTTCTGGATTTGGTCTTTCAGATGCAGGGCAATGTTATTTAAAAATATCATTTCCCATAGGGGTGAAATGAACTCTGTCATGCAAAAATTGGCCAGGATCTCTGCTTTATCTGATGATGATACAAAATCTCTCCACCAATATGCGAAACAAAGGTAGCCATCACACAGTTGATATATCGCTGGGCTTTTTCAATCCTCTTTGGATGGGAAGACCTCCACCGGCATCGCTGGGTGATGGCAAAGAAGATAATCTTCATCCAAGGGAACTGCCTATGAACATCTTCCAAGTCCTGCTTGATCCCTGCGACAAGCTTCACACTCTTGATTTTTCCGAGGTCATTCCCGCCACAGTGGACCAGCAGGACCTCCTGCACAGCTCTTCCTCTCAGGTACTGGTGGATAAAGGAGAGGAGGTTTCCTCAAACCACGCCACCCTAGCCAAACCACTGGACTTGGGCATCCAAACCAAGGTTGGTCTCAATGGTCTCCCTTGCGCGCTTTTCCCCACGGCAGATGTAGTTGTCCCGTATGATATAAACTTTTGGCCCTGTTGGTTAAGTGCAAATGTCACCTTTAAATGATACACTTCTGCTGGCTTTTTATGGAATTTAGCACATTTAATATTTCTATTCTATGTCTCCATATTTTATCTGATGGTATTGTGCTTTTTATGCATGAAATGGATGTGATTTAATGTTATAAATCAGTTTTTATGGCATTCTCCCGTGAAAAGTCTTGTGCTTTAATAACCACAAGCGTCGGTTTTTTTTTTTTTTAGATATTCCCATGAGATTTATGCATACTCTTGGCCACTGTGGAGGATGCCGACTCCATTTCGTCGTCTAAAAATTAGGATAACAAAAATTGAACAATTACTATGCATTCAAATACATCGAGTCCACAAAAAAGAACGTGGAGGGGGGTTGCATTGCTAAGTTAACTATCACAGAGAATGAATTGCCGGTCCCCCAAGCCTAGTCGGGATGGTTATCTTCAACTGCAAACATTTTTAAGAAATACAACATTAGCTAGCGGTAAGATATGCGACTACTTAAACACAGCAAGCTAACTTTGGTTAGAAGGACAGTGTATTTTAATTCAAAACTCGATTTAGCGTTCTAACGTGTTCATTAAAAGTTCGACCCATTACTCAGCTAGTACATGCGCACACGAAATGGCACTTTCCCGGTGGAACGTTAATTAGAAAATACAACGAAAGTCGGCGTTAATATGCTCGCCACTCGCAACATTGGGTAAGTGACGATGGAGAACATTAGCTGGAGCTGGCTATGTGGCAAAAATCAGAAGCCTTACTTAATGTAATTAGCTGCATACCTAGCTAGTTAAACAAGATTCAGTTCTAAGATATCATAGATAGCCAGTTAGGTCCTTCAACTAATTTCGTAACAGATGACTGTGAGGTGGGGAATGTTTTGCCAATGAGGCCATTAACTTTTTGAACGAGCCCGCGAATATTTATGCTGCCGGCAGTCATTGGGTCCTTTCACTTTCCTGCACCGTCTCCGTGCGAGAGCTGGCCATTACGGGCACTTACGTTAATAGCGCAGCTGCCAGACCAGGTGAAAAGTTCAGGGGGCTGGTCGGATGGTGTGTGGGTGGGATTCGATAGCGCGGCTCTACCCCCCGATCACTACTGCGCCGACTCAGGCTCCACATGTGCAACATGGCAGCGGCCATATCGAGGATATTTTGGCTCCATTTTTGTTGAATGGGAGTGAATGGAGACGCGTCGTCCATCTTTTATACAGTCCTTGGTACAGACACATAAAATTGAGGCGGCGGGGGATATTGCCATGTTGGTGGCAAACACTTGTTTTCAATAAAAGGAGTGATATTAGCCCCGGAATTTTCAGGTCTAACAACCCGCCGTGTGTTGGCCAGCAGTGTTAACTGTTCGCAACAGTAACGTCTCACCTCGGCAACTTCGCCGCTTTCATCTTGTGAACGTGCAAAATCTCTCCGCAGTAGCATGGATAACTCGCGTGCCTTCCAGTGCACGGTAGCTTTCTAGGGGATGGTCTGAGGAGTGCAGTGGAGAGGGAGGGGGAGGGATCTGAAAGTTGCTTTTTTTCAAATTTTTGTGCGAAGTCCTCTCTCTCCTCAAAGTTACGGACTGCAGCTTTAAGTCTATTGAAGTGCACAACCATTTCCGATCCTCCCTCCACCCACACCACCCGATATAACACTTCCATCACCCTTTCCAAAATCCTAAATGGTCCTTTAAACTATGGAGAACCAAAACTGCCAAAATTAAAAATAAATAAAAATGAAAATAAAAAATATGCATAAATCAAAGTGAAAATAAATAAAAGTAAAAATAAATACAAAAATATATATTATACATAAAAAAAAGAAAAAATAAATACCAAAATAAAAAAATATATACATAAATAAATAAAAGTGAAAATAGATAAAAGTAAAAATAAATACAAAAATAAAAATATATATGCATAAATAAATAAAAGTAAAAATAAATACAAAAATAAAAAACAGATTTCCAAAATTAAAAATAAATGGAAAAATAAATGTGGAAATAAATACAAAAATAAATGTATATCATTATTATATTACCTATCAATAAAAAGGTAAACGCGTTCTGCTCTCATTTATTTATTTTTTGCTGTCTGCATGTAATGCAGAAGGAAATGTTATTCAAATGAGGGGGCGGTCCTAAGTGTGCCTTGTGTTGAACTGTTCGCCTATAGGTTGTGCAGAGGTACACCTGCCAACAGCCACACACTTTTCTCTCACAAACATTGACGGGCTAATAATTGCGGAATCCACGCTGCCAATCATTTGGATGATTTGGAACGCGGTAAGTATGAAATATGTTATATGTGTTATGTTTTGACTTCAGTCCACTACAGGTGTGTTGACTTTCTTTACTTTCTGCTTTTACAAGCTTCAACTTCTCCCCCCTTCCTGAGATTCGTTCGATGGCGGGGCTCATGCAAGTTTACTCATACAACGTTAAGCTCCCTGGGGATTTGTTTCCACAAGGACAGACTATCTGTGGTCCTTTCACGCATATTAGCTGTGCGAAATTGACACATTTCAGTAAGTAAGGTTCACGCTGACAATCGTTTGTTTTCGGAATAGTCGTGACTAGTTCCGGGGATTACGTGATACGAAACTGAAACTTTTGTCAATTTTAACCATTGCGCTGTGTAGCGATCCGCAGTGCACTTAAGGCGAGACACGGCAGGCAAAAACATGGATTTTTCATGCAGTGGTCAAAAGTTTGAGATTTTGGGCTAGTTTACTTCTTGAATATGTATTCTTTCAAACTGCCATAAAGAAGACATTAAAATGATACATTTAGACGTTTATTTTATTACATTTTGTCTACTTGCGGCAGTGAGTTTTTGTTGTGATTCTGCTCTTTTGGTTTTGGTAGTTCTGCTATGCCAGGGGTGTCCAAACTTGTCCATAAAGGGCCGGTGTGGGTGCTGGTTTTTGTTCTAGCCAGCAGTGCTACAGCACCTGAATCCACTAATTAACTAATCAGGCGGTTCAATCAGGACCCTGGTGGGTAGAATCAAGTGTGTTAGTGCTGGGCTCTAACAAAAACCAGCACCCACACCGGCCCTTTCTGGATTAGATTGGACACCCCTGTGCTATGCCTTGATCCCATGTCATGTTTAAGTTCTGTGCCTGGCTTTGCCATGTTTGATTCTGTTTAGTGACCACTGCATATGTCTGACCATTCTTAGGATCATGTATTGTGTTTTTTGGTCATTTATATTTCATGTTTTATTATTATTCCATGCCATGATTTCATTTCCATGCTTTGCACTTTGTCTCCCCTGTCTTGTCATGTGTGTATCTTTGCTCACGGTCCCTTGTCTTGTATGCCACTCATTCGGGTGATTTATTGGTTTCTGGGTTTCAATCTTCTTTCATTATCGCGTGTTCTTCCTTCCTCTCTCCTTTACTGTCTTACTAACACATACTAACAGTTCATTGTTTTTTGCTAATTACTAACCACACTAATCTTGTATATTTTTTACTAACTTTCTAACATGCACTCGGGATTGTATAGCTGCACATACTAATTGACTAACAATCTCTCAGCAGTCGCTCAATTCTAATCTCCGCCTCCTTGCCTATCCCTAATTATCTCTGCTGCAAGTTTCTGTGGATTTCCACTTATACTTTGTGCTTTCCTTTTCTTTTATCTTGGCACTTTAGTACTCCTTAACCGGAGCTGTTTTGTTCTTAGGTTTGTCTTGTGATCCCTGTCTGTGTTTTGGCTACAGCCAAATTCATGTAATTAGTTTATTCCTCATGTGTCTCTCCCTGATCATTGTTCCCATTGATTGCACCTGTTCTCCCTGGTCATGTGTTTACCCCGGGTGTGTATATAAGATGTCTGTTTCGTACACTTTCTTGTCAGATCGTTCTCCCTAGTTTTCTCGTGCCACGGTTCTCGCCATGATTTCTCAGTGTTTATCTTTCTGACTGGACCGACCTTGATATCGAGCTTTGCCTTCTCCCTGTACTTTTTCTGCATTCTTGTTTTTTGACCTCTTTTGTCTGACTTTGATTTTTTGTGATTGGTGCCCTGTGTATGACTCTGGATTTCGCCCTTTGGATTCTGATTTTGGATTGCGGACATTGTACTGTTGCCAGCTCTGTTGGGGGGTTTCCCCCTTCAGAAATAAAGCCTCCTTTTTGCATTTTACTGGTGTTTCCTCTTGGTTCATTTCGTAAATCCTCAGTTTCTAATGAATTTGCCAAAAAATTAGCATTCCAACGCAACGAACAGTACTTTGCCTCTTCACTGAAGTCTGTCATGTCTGGCATCGTTGTAAAGCTCCGATTCTCCTGCACAATGCTGTGTAATGCAAATAAGGGCATTTTCTGTCTGTCAGTAACCAATTGTGAAAGTTCATAGGGGGATTGAAAGCTAATGACAATCTCATCGGCTACTGCTGGTTTCTGCTAATGTGATTCGCTCTGATTCATCACCGGTGCACTATGACACTTTCATCTTTAGCTTGCCGCAGAACCTTAGCTGCGTCCGAATAGTTAAATAATCGCATCCTATCGTCTAATCTTTGGGAACTTAACGTTGTATGAGTAAACTTGCATGAGCCCCGCCATCTCCCCCCTTCCTGAGATTCGTCCGAAGTCGAAGCTTGTAAAAGCAGAAAGTAAAGAAAGTCAACACACCTGAAGTGGACTGAAGTAAAAACATAACACATAACATATTTCATACATACCGCATTCCAAATCATCCAAATGATTGGCAGCGTGGATTCTGCAATTATTAGCCCGTCAATGTTTGAGAGAAAAGTGTGTGGCTGTTGGCAGGTGTACCTCTGCTCAACCTATAGGCGAACAGTTCAACACAAGGCACACTTAGGACCGCCCCCTCATTTGAACAACATTTCCTTCTGCATTACATGCAGACAGCAAAAAATAAATAAATGAGAGCAGAACGCGTTTACCTTTTTATTGATAGGTAATATAATAATGATACATTTTATTTTTTTATTTATTTTGTAATGTGAATAGAGGCCACTAGATGGCAGTATTTACCTTTTATTAAGCTCGGACTGGAGCTAGGTTTAGACATGTCCTGGACATGTCTGGAGCAAGTCCCCGAAAATTAAAAAAAGAGTTCTAAATGTGGGTGGGGTCTGCAAAAGAGTGTATAACGAAAAGAATTGAGACAGTAAAGTAGTAGGAGAAATTGCAAGGAGAAGGATACATGTGACCAGACCTGTCATTTCTGTTCAAGACCTGTGAACTTTTTTTTGTGGATTTTTGCCTGTGTTAGAGCATTTTTTTTCCTTTACCCAGGACATCACCAAGCCACCCCAACAAAAAGGGACTGTAAATATTTCTGTTTTTCTTGTAAATCAATCTTGGTTATTAGTTGTAGGTTAGTATTTGTCTGTTGATTAAATGTGTTCAAGTTTTTAAAACTGTTTCTGTCATCCCTTGCTGTTGCTGTAGCTGTTGTGTTGTAAATTGTAATAACAAATTGGGGCCATAACAATTTCCACATTTATTTTTCCATTTATTTTAAATTTTTGAAATCTGTTTTTCATTTTTGTATTTATTTTAACTTTTATTTATTTTGTGTTTTGTTTATTTATGTCTATATTTATTATTATTTTTGTATGTATTTTTACTTTTATTTATTTTCACTTTGATTTATGCTTATATTTTTTATTTTTGTTTTTATTTTCATATTTATTTTTAATTTTGGCAGTTTTGGTCCTCCATATTAAACTGCCTCTGTAGTTTAAAACACACCCCACGTTTCTGAGCTTTATTTCGTACCCTCACCAATTCTCCCTCGGTATAATATTGAAAATTAGCCCGAAAATCAAAACTCCTTTTCTGCCGACCTGAGGCCTTTTCCTGATGTCTTTTAACCGCCTCAACTACCGTAGATAGAGTATCAGCCAACCTCCTCACATACTCGCTTGCTGAGGAAAAAGTCTCCCGGCCATCTACCCCGAGCATGATGTCAATAGGCAAAACCACTTCCTGCCCAAACAGCACTTCATATGGACTGAATCCTGTAGTTGCCCGTATACTGCTCTGGTATGCCAACATATCATAAGGCAAAAGTACATCCCAATTTGTCTGATTATCTTCCACAAACAATGTTAACATGGAAAGCAAGGTGCGATTAAACCGTTCAACAAATCCATCAGATTGCAGATTATAGGGCGAGGTCCGGATCTTACTAATATTCATCAACTGGCACATTTCTCAAAACAAATTCGAATCAAAATTACGCCCCTGGTCAGTATGAAGGCTACGAGGGGCCCCATACCGACAAATCCACTCCTCGACAACCACCTTAGCAATGGTACAGGCTTCCAGGTTCGTGAGTGGTAATGCTTCTACCCACTTAGAAAAATAATCCCCCACTATCAGAATATACTTATTTTTATTCCCTGTTTCCAGCAGTGGGCCCAATATGTCCAGAGCCACACGTTCATCAGGCCTTGAAGTGAGAGAAGGTTGAAGAGGTGAGCATGGAGCCCGACCATACGTTTTACGGGAAGCACTATCAACACACTCCCAACACCACTGTCTCACATCTCCAAACCATCCCAGCCAAAAAAACCAATCTCGGACTTTCTCCTGCAATTTTTGTACTCCCAAATGTCCCCCTGTATGCGTATTATGCAATTGACCTAAAACCTTAGGGACCATAGCCCTAGGGAGCACTACCTGAATCCGAGATCTCGCATCAGAGTTATCAGAGTTATTCGGCGGAACACGCACCAACCTTCCCCCCTGCATCTGAAGCTGCGCCCACTCAGCTGCATACTTTTGCAATTCAGAATCCCAAAGAAGTTCTACGTCCCCCCCTGCTTGCTTAAGCTGCATAAGTTGCCATATTTCATCATCCTCTATTTGGGCCTGAGCCAACTCATCAATTCCCTCCCCGCCATCTAAATTGGACCTTACAATGGCCCTCTGCACTGCCCCAATGAAGGAGTCTGAACCCCCTTCATGGCCATAATCCTCAACTGGAGGTAAACCCACAGAGGGCTCAACAAATGCTGGGAGCCGAGAAAGCGCGTCTGCGTTACCATGCAATTTACCCGGACGATGAACAATTTTGTACTGGAAATTTGCCAACTGCTCCACCCACCGAGCCAGCTGGCCCTCAAGACCCTGAAAATTATGAAGCCACCGCAAGGAATTGTGATCTGTCCGCAAAACAAACTCCCTACCCAATAAATAATGTTTGAAATACTTAGTGAATGTCACCATACTCAACAACTCCTTTTTTGTAGTGGCATACTTCCGTTCCTGTTTGGTCAACGCCCGACTGGCATAAGCTATCACACGCTCAAACCCATCTTCCTCTTGTGACAACACCGCCCCAATTCCCGCATCACTTGCATCAGTATCCAAAATAAATGGCTTATGGGGATCAGGATAGGCCAAATCTGGAACTGTCACGAGCCTAACCTTAAGTTGTTCTTGTTGGCAACACTCCGTCCATCGAAAGCATCTCCCCTTCTCCGTCAGCTGATGTAAAGGTCGAGCAATTTCAGCAAACCCTTTCACAAAACGCCGGTAATACGAAGCTAGCTCCACAAAGCTTTTTACCTCCGTCTGCGTCTTAGGGACCGGCCACTCCTGAATACACCGAATTTTATCAGGGTCTACCTGCACACCTTTGGCTGAGATTATATGACCCAAATATTGAACTTCTGCAGCAAACAGAGTACACTTGGAAGGCTTGATTTTAAGATTTGCCTGATACAGCTTAGACAACACTTCATCCAATCGGAGCAAATGCTCCTGAAAATCCCAACCAAACACAATAATGTCATCTAAGTACACAAGACATGTAGTCCACTGTAAATCTGCCAAAACCAAATCCATAAGTCTTTGAAAAGTACTAGGGGCGTTACACAATCCAAAACTAAACACATTAAATTCATATAACCCTTGACGGGTAATAAAAGCAGTCTTATGCCTATCCTTTGGGTCAACTTCCACCTGCCAATATCCGCTGGCTAAATCAAGAGTGGAAAACCAGCGGGCATTATGCAGACTATCCAAAGCATCATCAATTCGCGGTAAGGGATATGCGTCCTTCTTGGTCAAATCATTAAGTTTTTGGTAATCTACACAGAACCGATGACTACCATCCCGTTTCCTCACAAGCACTACAGGTGCGGCCCATGGACTACATGAGGGCCGAATAATCTCATTTTCCTGCATCTGCTTAATATGATCCACAGCTTCTTTTTGTAAATGGAGGGGAACACGACGCGGGGGCAATTTCACTGGCCTAGCGTCACCCATATCAATCTGATGTACTGTCAAATGGGTCCTGCCAAAATCTGCATCCCCTACACTAAACACAGGAAGATTTTGCTTCAGCAACTCCCGAACAGACCGCCTTTCTTTTTCCCCCAAACCTTTTTCCTCAATCCCAAACTGCGTCAACAGGGCATCCACAGACCACAAAGGTGCGACTTTACCCCCCTTATTTCTCTCCCGTCCACCATCCACCTCATCTACTTCAATATCTGTAAACAAAGTCCCCACCCTCATCCCCTTCCTTAAAGCAAGGGATTCCTCGGAAACCCCAGACGTAGTTAAAGGTGGGTCAACAGGCATCGACTTAGGGGCTGTCTGTAAAGCACGCACAGTCACTTGCAATGATTTCACTTCCGGTCGTAACCCTTCCACAACTCCCAACAAGGTCTCCATACGTTCATCACTCAAAGATCTTTCGAGCACACCTCTAACTTTTGCGTCAGGTATAATTTGACTCTGTTCCAATGTTCTCAAAAGTTCGAACTCAGAAGCCAGATTTATAGCAGCCTAACATAGGAGGTTTAGCACTACGCATATGCACCCGAAAATCACCCGTTGTAAAATGAGTAATTAAATGGTCCCTAGCCAACAAATCCTGAGTACGACCATCCGCCGAGGGATAGGCTCTAACAACGAGACTACGCAAAGTATTACCAAATTCACGAGCGGATTCATTATGCAGCCTCCGTCTAGACACAAAACTAGCCCGGGTCCAATCCTCACTATCATATGGCTCCAAGCATCTAGTAATCGCAATTTTTAACAAGGCAAAATTACTTTTAGCTTCAGCAGAGAGGCCACAATAGACCTCCCGATCACGACCCGACAACAACAACGACATAAATTTCAATTTCAATACTTCATTCCACCCATTTACCTCTGCAGCCAACTCAAACTGTTCCGCCCAATCAGACCATTCCCGTAAAAGTCTCCGGCAAATAAACCGGTCGAGGAGTTACCACACAACCACTCCCAGAGGGAGCCACTGTACCGCCAGATAAAGGACCACCACCGGCATCCAAATCCCGCTCGCTAGAAGTTAGTGCATTCTCAGCCTCCGACATATTGAACCAAAATTTATAAGCACAATTCTTTTTTTTTTTTTTTTTTTAATGACAAATTCGATTTATGGGAATTTGATCCCACTTCTGACACCAGTGTAATATTGGGTTCTTTTTATTTAATAACAACCTGGGCCAGGCCAAAATGTCGCGGCCACTACCCTTTATGCTGAACAAAGCTGGCGTCGGAGGCCTAAGAATGCACACACACCACAACCTCAGGTAACAAGAGATTTATTATATATAAATCAGTTCATCAGACAGCACCCTCTTTCGGGAATAACAGAACACTGGCCGCTCCCAACAAGCCAATCTATCAACCACCCAGCCCCATCCCACAGCACAGCAAACTCCCCCCCCAACCCTTACTAAATCACAATAATCTACCTATAAATTCCTACACTCGTGACACTCCCAAGAGCGTATAAGGCCCACACACGAATACAGCAAAAGGCACACAGAAAATCCCCTCATAAACACAGCACTCCAACCGAACTGGATGACCTAGGCACACACTACTTACAACTCACAATCCTCCCCATCCTCCCACTACTCCCGAATACGCTACTGTCCAAATATTTTAAAACACCGTTAAGACAAAGACATAGACAAACAAACAAACACAAACAACGTTAGTTTAAAAATGAACGCAACTCTCCAGGCGAACGAGACCCTCACCCAGGGTCTAGGCTTGAGCACTGGTCCGACACGGCTTACAACAGTCACGGGGGATCGTCAGTCCAGCGCTGAACACCAGAGTGGAGGACGACGTGCCCGCCACTCGTGCCAAGCTGGGAAGCAGTAAATTGAAGCACTCCTATCCGTCCCAAATCCCTCACTATCATCCCCCCTAGCGCCGGAACATCTCCTCCTGCACTGGCTATCTTCGCCACCGGCAGCCCTAAATGGCTATGAAAGGCACCCACCCCCCTTCAGAGAGTGCATGTTACAACAACTTAGTCGGCGATCTGCCCAAGCACAACGCATCCGCTCCCCAGTCCGTCGTTTCACTGACTTTACTCAATTTATAAGGCCACTTCCCCCCTCCCAAACAATCAACCCCAGCTGATTTAACTCAGCCACAACAACCTCATGAAAATCACGATCACGAAAGCCCTCCACTTTTAATTGTTTTGCTCATCACAACACAAATTTATTACAGGTCTCTCTTCCGCTGGCTCAACTCCTCTGTCTCTCCCCTCTCTTTACCTCACAGTGGGTATTGCAAAGAAATCTAACGCCGTATTTTTTATTTTTATTTTTTTGCTGTCATTAGAACAGCCGTGAACCATACAGCAAACCATGTTGAACCAACCAGGGTTGATACGATCGCTAAAGAATGTGAGGTAGAAGCCTCTCGATAGAGTCTATTCAGGAATATTAGTGGGGATGTCAACAATGTGGCGGCATCGAACGTTGATGACGCGGATCGAATACCATCAATTGTGCACAGTCTAGCAGTGTCCATTGGCTCTGAATGGACACCTGCACCCATCAAGATCTTGCTGCCACCCCAACGTGCACGAAGGGTGCGAAGGCCCTTTCAACGCTCCTTGCAGCTTTAATTAGGGCCCGAGCACCGACTGATGCCAGGGCCCGGAACGGGTCCAGGCACCGAAGGTGCGAGGAACCTATTGTTTTTGATGGGCTTCTTCTTCTTCTTCAAAAATTTGCACACGTCAATCGTGGTGAAAATTACAAAGTATTATCATTTTGTGCCTCTATAGCACCACCAAGCACACGGCCATTTTGGAACGCATTTGCTCGGATTCACACGAAATTCGATAGGGCCATAGCAGTCATAATAATAATAAATAAATTTTTTCTGAAATTTTATAGCTGCACAGGAAGTGAGCTATGAGCCATTACCTGCGTTTTTTTTTTCAGATTTCAAGAACACATTTTTGAGGGCCTTATCATGCTGGAAAACTCACCAAACTTGGCTCATAGACAAAAAATATTGCGTTCTTTGATTCGATATCTCATTTGCCACTGGGTATGACATGGTGGCTCTATAGTGCCCCCTATTACATAATACCATTTTTGAGGGCCTCAGCATGCTCTCAAACTCATGAAACTTTGCAAACATATTCCTTCCAAACGCTCATCCTTTTTACTAGGCTATGAAGGTTACAGATAGATGTGGCAAAATTGCATTACAGCGCCACCTAGAAAATTTCAATGAAGCAGCCCTCGCAGTGTGTTTAACCTACATGTATAAAAGATTTGATTTAAAATCTGGAAGTTACAAGCCAAAATGCATTTGCATCTGTTACAATGCCACCTAGTAGACGTGACACATAATTTTTGGTATGGGTGGTCTGTCTGCTATTCTAGATATACCCTGTAACTTTGGGAGCCCTCAGCCAAATACTTGAGCTAAAATAAGTTTGTTGTTTATCTTGTAATAAGCCACGCCCAGTTTGACCAGTCATAATGAACTTCAGAACATGGCCTCAGGAGTGACCCAGCATCCTACCCACCAAATTTGGTGAAAATCGGTCATGGCATTTAAGAGATATAAATTTCCCACCTTTACAGCGCCCCCTAGTAAACCAACATCAACCAAATTTGGCTTATTCCCTCACAGTCCCAGTCCAACCAAAGATCTCAGATTTGGTGTTGTTAGCATTTATTTTTACCGAGATATAGCAATGCAAACATTTGCATAGCTAGCTAGAAAAATTTATTCGCTAATAATTTGCGCATATATCGACCGGACAAAATTCTTTTGATAACTGTAGATCAAGTGAGGCTCCAGAGTGTCCATGCCAAATTATAGACTGATAGGACAAAATCTCAAGGAGGAGTTCGAAAAAGTAGGTTTTCAAATTTTTGCGATTTTGCGAAAATAACTTATAGGCAGAAATGGGCAGGACCTAACCCATGTGATTCATGGCTATTCAGGGAATCAGTGGATATAAAGATTTTGAATGTGAAACATACGGTTTGGGAGTTATAGCCCAAAACGCGTTGCCCTCAGCCATAGCGCCCCCTGCTGTGGGACATATGTGAATTTTGGTGTCTGAGGTGACTGCAGGGTTCTGGACCAACCCTCCAAATTGCACCACCCTCTCTCGCACGATTTAGCCTGCAGCACCACTTTTATCAACGGGATAATAAAAATAACTATAATAATAATAATAACTAGAACTGCAAGCAGTTATGAAAGGGGGCCAAGCCTCCCCGCGCAACTTGGCTCCCAGGTCCCGCGGAGCCCATGGAATGCAAATAGCTGTATTTCGTTACCAGGAGGTACATCACCAAGATTTGCTCTCAAACGTGAGGTCGAAAAAGGCTGCCCTCTCAACTTTCATGTCAATTGATGCTTCTGTTTATTACGCCCCCTATCGGCCAATTTGCACCAAATTTGGCACAGAGCCTCTGGTTGACATTGGAAACAAGTGCCTTGAGTTTGATGTTGATACCTTTGCCTATGACACAATTATGCAACAATATGTTTTTTCTTGAAAAATTGTTTATTTATAAGTACTGAATTTTTTGGCGTGGCAAAATTCTTTTTATAACTTTAGATCAGGCTCGTCTGGAGATTATATGTGCAAATTTTCATGCAGATTCAGCCAAGACACGAGGAGGAGTTCGAAAAAGAAGGTTTTTGATGTGTAGTGACGTAGAAAGAAAAATATGCTGAGAGTGGGCATGGCCAATGTCAGAAGATGTGCCATTATCGGAGGAACACGAGGACGTAAAGTTTATGAAGATATGATTTAAAATGTGGGAGTTTTAAGGCAAAATGCGATTGCATTCGTTACAGCGCCACCTCGTGGAGTAGCCATGCAATTTTTGGTAGGTTTAGTCTGGGTGCTATTGCATTTATACCTTGTAAATTTCACAGCCCTCAGCATAATACCTGAGCTGAAATTAAAGTTTGTTGTTTATCTTGTAATAAGCCACGCCCACTTTTACCAGTTGCAATCCCCCTCAAGATATGATCTCAGGAGTGCTCCAGCATGATACTCCCCAAATTTCGTGCAAATCCGATCAACTTTCATGTCACTTGTTTCTCTGTTTATAGCGCCCCCTATCGTCCAAGCACAGAGCCTCTGTTTGACCTCTGCAGTGAGTGAAAAGAGTTTGATGTTGACAGCTTTGACTTTGACACAAATATGTAACAATATGTGTTTTTTAGCTAGCAGAAAAAATGGTTTATTTATAAGAACCTTATTTTTTAGAGTAGCAAATTTCTTTTGATAACTTTTGATGAGGCCCGTCTGAAGATTGTTACAGCAAAGTTTTGTGCAGTTATAGTTTAAACACTAGGAGGAGTTTGAAAAAGTATGTTTTTGATGTCTAGTAACTTTTAAAGAAAAAGATGCGCTGGAAGGGGGTGGGGCCTATGTCACATGATGTGACCCTATTTGGGGAATATATAGCCTGTAATTTTGGGAGCCCTCAGCCAAATACTAGAGCTAAAATAAAAGTTTGTTGTTTATCTTGTAATAAGCCACGCCCAGTTTGACCAGTCATAATGAATTTCAAAAGCTGGCCTCAGGAGTGACCCAACATCCTACCCACGTTGTGCTTGGGCTAGCTAGAAAAATTTATTTGCTAATAATTTGCGCGTATTTTGACCGAAACAAATTCTTTTGATAACTTTAAATCAAATGAGGCTCCAGAGTATACATGCGAAATTACAGACTGATAGGACCAAATCCCATGGAGTAGTTTGAAAAAGTAGGTTTTCCAGTTTTTGCGAAATAAATTCATTGGGGGAATTTGGTAGAGCCTAGCCCATGTGATTTACGGCTACTCAGGGAATCTATGGATTTAAAGTTTTTGAATGTGAGACATACGGTGTGGGAGTTATAGCCCAAAACGTGTTGCCCTCAGCTATAGCGCCCCCTGCTGTCGGACATATGTGAATTTTGGAGTCTGAGGTGACTGCAGTGTTTTGGACCAACGCTCCAAATTGCACTACTCTCTCTTGCTCTCTCTTACGCCCCCTATCAACCAATTTGCACCAAATTTGGCACAGAGCCTCTGGTTGACGTTGCAAACAAGTGCTTTTAGTTTAATGTAGATACCTTTGCCTATGACACAATTATGCAACAATATGTTTTTTCTAGCTTGAAGAAAAAAATTGTTTATTTATAAGTACCGAATTTTTTGGTGTAGCAAAATTCTTTTTTTTTCTCTTTTTTTTTAATCCCTCCACCACCACCACCCCCCCCACCACCCCCCCCCATTTTGGGGGCCTACTGAATTTAATCAATTACAGTAAATTTCTCAAAGACCCCACACCCACCCTTTGACTCCCATCACAACACCCTAAACCCATATTTACAGATGATTCAGTGAAAGGACAATGACATAAATTAGAATGTAAACATACACAAAGATGAGTAAATTGAAGTGAAAATTAAGAACATACCTACACAATACCTACATTAATCATAATTATATATATATGTATACATATATACATACATAAACATATGTATACATTTATACATACATACACATACATACATACAGCATATAGATATATATATACATACATAAACGTACCTAGACACACACACATACATAAGATACATGCTTTAGCAAATATAGTCATACAACATATCATATATTAATGTACTCGTACAATTACTTATTTTCATTCCCATCCTTCTGCCACTCTCAGCGCCCTCCATCTATCCTTATACACACTTAACCTACTGTTCTCTTGTGCCATTATACATTCAATTTTACTGTGATGTTTTACAAAGATTTTGAATCTCTCTATCCTCAGAGCGTCCACAGATTTTGATTTAAAAATGAAAATTTTGCCAAGAAGTATTAAAATATTGACTATTTTTCCGCAGTCATTTTTTAGACTGCCCAGAAGAATGGTGGGCAAGTCCAGTGTAAAATTACTTGAATATAAAGCATGCCACCTCTGAACCCCTGTCCAAAACAGACCTACACAGGGGCAGTACCAAAATAAATGTTCCACTGACTCAACCTCTTCACCACAAAATCTACACAAGTTGGACTCCTCAATTCCCAAAATATGAAGCATCTTTTGAGTGGCCAAAAATTTATATATTAATTTAAACTGAAAAAATCTTATTGACGAATCTATAGTTGTTTTGTAATTTAAATTGAAGACCTGGTTCCATGGAATTGGGAAATCTAGCATATACTCCCAAGAATCTAAAATATTGTGAGGATTAGCTCTCAGGTTTCTTGATTCAAGGTGAAACTTGAACTTGTCATTCCATTTATGCTGGTTTTTTCAATCCACTGAAAGTTTTTCATAAATGGTCGACAGACAAGCTCCTTGTTACTTCCTCTAACAATTCTTCTTTTCCATTTTAGCGGTATGGCGGCAACCAGTTGATTGAACTTTTGTAGAGGGCAAACCTTGCCATAAATGTCAATTAACTCTTCATATGACATTAATTTACCTTCATTATTTACAAGATCATTTATAAAAATAATGCCAGAATCAAACATATTTTTCCAAAAAATTAATTTCTTACCAATCAAGATGTTAGAATTGAACCATATGATTTGTTGCAAAATTTCCTCAGTATTTTCTGGAGGATAGAATTGAAATTGCAGCCAACTGTATGGCTTCCATTAAAAATGGGGAAAGATTAACAGCCAGTTCCTTATTGAATTGTGAGAACTGGGGGCATTTAATCTGTAGAAAGGGAAACAGTCCCTTTTTAAAAATCGGGTGTACATTGTCTACCATGTAGCCATCCAGGGTTTTTAAAAAACTTTGGAATCAGGGAGGCTTTGAGTGAGAGATTCAAAGCTCTTCAATTTAACAGTTTTAGGCCACCTGATTCAAATTCACTGTAAAGGTACACACGCTTAACTTTATCTGGTTTACCACTCCATATAAATTTGAAGATTTTTTTCTCATATTGTTTGAGAAATGATTCACTTGGTGAAGATAATGTCATAAACAAGTATGGAAATTGAGACACCACTAAGGAATTAATCAAGGTGATTTTACCATGAAGTGTTAAATATTTCCCTCCCCATGGCTGCAGAATTTTATCTATTTTATCAAGTTTTTTATTGAAGTTAACTTCTGAGAGATTATCCCTGTTTTCAGGAACATGGATGCCAAGAATATCAACTGATCCATTCTTCCACTTTATGGGTAAATTACACTGTAAGGTAAATGTTGTGTTTTTCAGAGAACCGATCCTAGGTATTGTGCATATGTCATAATTTGGCTTCAAGCCTGACAAGCAGGAAAAACAATCCAGGTCCTGTGTTAGGCTTTGTAAGGATAAGGACTGAGGTGTCAACAGAAAGGTAGTATCATCTGCATACATAGAAACCTGTTGTGATCTGCGTTTCTGCATGTCATGTTTAAGTTCTGTGCCTGGCTTTGCCATGTTTGATTCTGTTTAGTGACCACTGCATATGTCTGACCATTCTTAGGATCATGTATTGTGTTTTTTGGTAATTTATATTTCATGTGTTATTATTGTTTCATGCCATGTTTTCATTTCCATGCATTGCACTTCGTCTACCCTGTCTTGTCTTGTGTAGGTCTTTGCCCACGGTCCCTAGTCTTTATACCACTCATTCGGGTGATTTATTGGTTTCTGGGTTTTCAATCTTCCTTCATTATCTCGTGTGCTTCCTTCCTCTCTCTTTTACTATCTACTAACCATACTAGCAGTTTGTTGTTTTCGATAATTACTAACCCTCATTAACATTGTATATTTTTACTAACTTTCTAACATGCACTTGGGATTGTATAGCTGCACATACTAATTGACTACCTACCCCTCACCAGTCGCTCAATTCTAATCTCCGCCTCCTTGCCTATCCCTAATTATCTCTGCTGCAAGTTTCTGTGGATTTCCACTTATACTTTGTGCTTTCCTTTTCTTTGATCTTGGCACTTTATTACTCCTTAACCGAAGCTGTTGTTTTGTACTTAGGTTTGTCTTGTGATCCCTGTCTGCGTTTTGGCTACTGCCAAATACCTGTAATTAGTTTATTCCTCGTGTCTCTCCCTGATCATTGTTACCATTGATTGCACCTGTTCTCCCTGGTCATGTGTTTACCCCGGGTGTGTATATAAGATGTCTGTTTGGTACACTTTCTTGTCAGATCGTTCTCCCTAGTTTTCTTGTGCTACGTTTCTCGCCTCGATTTCTCAGTGTTTATCTTTCTGACTGGATTGCCTGACTTTTGATTTTTGTCTCTGTGTTTTTGGATTACTGTTGCATCTGTGTGTTTTGACCATTTTTCTGCCCGACTACGAGATCTGTTTGCTGCCCTGGTAACGATTCGGATTACGTCCTGTGGATTCTGGCTTGCTTCTCTGATAGAACTATTCCTGTGTACCAGACCCATTTCTGTCCGACTACGATTACTGTGATTGCTGCCCTGGTTTTTGATACTATTTTTGCCCAACTGGATTTTGACTTTTGGATTGTGGACTCTGTACTTTTGCCTTCTGCCCTGCGGGGGTCCTCCCCCTTTATTAATAAAACAAGCTCTACTGCATTTCCTGGTTCTCGTGACTGGTTCCTGATCGCACCATTACAAAACCTTTGTATGCAGCCCCTGGATTTCTAAGCCTTTGATATTTTTATTTGATCTAATCTTCATAGCAAGTATTTCAATTGCCATTATAAACAAATAAGGTGAGAAAGGACAACCCTGTTTTACTCCCCTTGACAGTGAAATATCACCTTAAATATGAGCATGATTTATAATTTTACATGTTAGGTTGTTGTACATAACTTTAACCCATTTTATGAGAGAGTCACCAAAGTTAAAATATTCAAGGCATTTATAAATAAAATCCAGACGAACCTTATCAAAGGCTTTTTAGAAATCTGCAACGAAAATTAAACCGTCTTTTTTTGATATCTCATAGTTCTCTATAATTTGCAGTAGCTGCCTAATATTGTCCCCAATATTTCGACCCTGTAGAAATCCAGACTGGTCATTGTGAACAATATCAGAAAACATTCTTAATGCGATAGGCAAGACATTTTGCTAGTATTTTGGCATCACAACACTGTAGTGTAAGAGGTCTCCAGTTTTTTAAATAAACTGGGTCTTTATATTGGCCACTACTTTCTTGTTTTAATAGCAGCGAAATCGGGCCACTTTGTTGGGTCTCAGACAGTACACCCTTATCATATGAGTAGTTAAAACATGTAAGTAGTGGTTCTTTAATTTGATATTTCATAAAAAGTCTGATACGCCTCAATTGGTATGCCATCGAGGCCAGGTGTTTTCCCCGGCTGAAATGACTTAATTACCTGCCTAAGCTCGTCTTCAGATATTAGGCCTTCACAGGACTAGGGCTGCTCAATTAATCGAATCGCAATTATTTTAAGCGCAATAAAAGTAACTGCCACTATGAGGCACACAGACGACCTTGCTTATTATCTTTTCTATGACATACTGTAATGTGAATATAGGCCACTAGATGGCAGTATTTACCTTTTTTTTGTTAAGCTCAGACTGGAGTCATGTTTAGACATGTCCTGAACATGTCTGGGGCAAGTCTCAGAAAGTAAAAAAAAAAGAGGTCTAAATGTGGGAGGGGTCTGCAAAAGAGTATATAAGGAAAAGAATTGAGACAGTAAAGTAGTAGGAGAAATTGCAAGAAGATGACCAGACCTGCCATTCTGTTCAAGACCTGTGACGTTTCTTTTGTGGATTTCTTTGCCTGTGTTTGAGCATTTTCTTCATCCAGGACATCACCAAGCCACCCCACCAAAAAGGGACTGTAATTATTTCTGTTTTTTCTTATTTATCAATCTTGGTCTTTAGTTGCAGGTTGTTATTAGTCTTTGTCTTTGTTTAAAAATTAAATGTGTTTTAGTTGTTAAAACTGTGTCTGTCATCCCTTGCTGTTGCTGTTGCTGTTGTGTTGTAATGTAATAACAAATTGGGGCCATAACAAATTGGGGGCTCGTCCGGGATAGACCATTTTGTGAGTCATTTATTAAAAATCTAACATTTCCAATTGTAAAATTAATTTTTTTAATTGAATACATATATATTGACAACAGCAATGGATGATTTCTTGGCATCACCAACCGTAGGGGTTTTGAAGTCTTTTAAAAAGACAGAACTGCTAGAAATTTGCAGACTGTTAGAGCTGACAGAGGTGAAACCAGCCATGCGAAAAGCAAGACTGGCTAGAGAGATAGTTGAATATTACATTGATGAAAATGTGTTTGCACCAGGAGATCTGGAACAGTTTCCAGTGGAAAATCCAAATATAGAAATGGAACTTAAATTAAAAATGATAGAGATTGAAAGGGAAAAAAAGAAAAACAAAGGCAGTTTGAGTTGGAAAAATTAGCAAGAGAAGAGAAAAAAGAAAGGGAGGAAAGAGAAAAAGAAAGGGGGGAAAAGAGAAACAAAGAGAATTTGAGAGGGAAGAAAAAGAAAAACAAAGAGAATTTGAGAGAGAGAAAGAGGAAAGAGCAGAAAGAGAGAGAGGGAGACAGAGAGATTTTGAATTAGAGAAATTTGATAGAGAAGAAAGACTCCAAATGGAGCAACTAAAAATAAAAATTCAAACTGAAAATAAATTTCGGGCTAGCCAGGAGGTAAAATTGGTGCCTCCATTTTCGGAAAAGGATGTTGACAACTATTTCCAGTGTTTTGAAAAGGTAGCAAAGAGTTGCCAGTGGCCAAAGGAACACTGGCCTCTGATGTTGCAAACTGTCCTCAAGGGTAAAGCTCAACAAGCCTATTTGGCTTTGTCTGCAGATGATTCCTCTGATTATGAGGTTGTCAAAAAGGTTATTTTGAGAGCTTATGAGTTGGTTCCAGAGGCTTACCGACAGAAATTCAGAGGTCTGAAGAAATCTGAAAATCAGACTTATGTTGAATTTGCTAATGAAAAGCAGGTTTGCTTTGAGCGCTGGTGTACTTCTATGGAGGTCAAGGATGATTTCAACTCACTAAAAGAGATGGTGTTAGTTGAAGAATTCAAAAACTGTGTTAAAGATGATGTTAAGACCTACCTTAATGAGAAGCAAGCACTGAATTTGCAATCAGCTGCCAAATTTGCAGATGAATATGTTCTCACACATAAGTCCAAATTTCAGTCTAGCAGTAATAATAGATGGTCCCAATTTCAGAAAAAGGGTTATGGTGATACCCAAGATTCCTCACCCAAAGACAAAGACAAATCTGGTGATGGTATTCAGAAATCCAGTAACAGGTCTGATCAAAGTGTGAAAGCTGACAGTGACAAAAGTGGTCTAGTTTGCAGTTATTGCAAGAAATCTGGTCATGTTACAACTAACTGTTGATTCCTTAAAGCTAAGAAAGAAAAAGAGAAGGATACCAAACCAAATGCCTTTGTGAAAACAAGGTTAGAAACCCCTGTAGTTGATTACCAATCTGCTAAATTGCCTGCTTCTTGTGGGGCTAAAAAACCCGATACAGCTGACTTCGTGAGGGAGGAATTTCTTCCATTTGTGTCAGAGGGATTTGTGGCTCTGAATGAGCATACTACCCCTGTCCCCATATATATCCTAAGGGATACCGGAGCTTCTCAGTCACTTTTGTTCATGGACTCCTTGGAGTTGCGTGATGAGACCGCTTCAGGGGATTTCATACTTGCACAAGGTATTGAAGGGAGGACTGTATCTGTACCCCTGCGCTCTATATTCTTGAAGTCAGATTTAGTTACAGGACAGGTAAAGGTGGGACTTATGTCAAGTCTACCTATCAAGGGTGTTTCTCTGTTGCTAGGCAATGACCTGGCTGGGGGCAAAGTAGTTCCCCCTGTACATCTTACTTCACAGCCGAGCACTGAAGATGGGGATGAGGACCCATCTCTGTATCCTTCTTGCGCAGTGACTCGTGCTATGGCCAAGAAGGCTAAAGAAGAAGATGTGGTGCCGTCCAGTACATTGAATAGTCAGGACTCAGGTGGTTCGCCTCATGACTCTGATTGGCCTACTATGGTTTCTCCGTTTGAGGACTTATCAGATACTTTTATCAGTTCTCTATTCAGCCAGCCGGATGGGTCTAGTGATTCTGATGTGTCTGGAGACTTGTCTCTGTCCAGAAAGCGGTTGATTGAGGAGCAAACTAATGATCCTGAAATTTGTGTACTAAAGAGGAGAGCCCTTCCTGATAAAGAAATAGACGCAGTTCCAGTTGGGTATTATCTCAAGGATGGTGTGTTGATGCGGAAGTGGCGCCCTCCTGATATCCCTGCCAATGCAGATTGGGCAGTGGTCAGGCAAATTGTTGTTCCGAAGGTCTATAGGAATGAGATCTTAACAATGGCTCATAGTTTACCCTTAGGAGGTCATCTTGGTGTTAACAAGACTGTTGATAAGATCATGAAACACTTCTTTTGACCTGGGCTTCGGAAAGACGTTTCCAACTTTTGCAAAACCTGTCACACTTGTCAGGTAGTTGGAAAACACCAGTTAGACCCACCTGTAGCTCCATTGCAGCCTATCCCAGCATTTGGGGAGCCGTTCTCTAAGGTCATTGTTGACTGTGTTGGTACATTACCCAAGACTAGATCTGGAAATCAGTACTTGTTGACAATCGTGTGCATCTACCAGATTCCCTGAAGCCATACCTCTACGTAACATCAAGGCAACTGCAATCTCGAAGGCTTTGATAAAGTTCTTCACGTCGTTTGGCCTTCCCAGGGAAATTCAGTCAGACTAAGGTAGCAATTTCACTTCCGGATTGTTTCAGCAGGTTGTGTATGAACTAGGTGCAAAGCAGATTCTTTCTAGTGCCTATCATCCAGAAAGTCAGGGTGCCTTAGAGCGGTTTCATTCCACTCTCAAGACAATGATGAGGACTTATTGTTATGACCATGAGAAAGACTGGGATGAAGGGGTTCATTTGCTGTTGTTTGCAGCTAGAGAAGCAGTGCAGGAGTCTACTGGATACAGTCCATTTGAGCTAGTGTTTGGTCATGAAGTGAGAGGACCTTTGCTATTATTGAGTGAACAATGGCAAGAGAAAGAGCCGTACATCAGTCTGTTAGACTATGTTAGCAAGTTCAAGGAAAGATTGCGTGCAGCTTGTGACCTAGCCAAAGAGAACTTGAAATCAAGTCAGGGAAAAATGAAAACTTGGTATGATCATAAGGCTAGAAGCCGTGTGTTTAAACCAGGAGACAAGGTCCTTGTGTTGTTTCCCTTGCAGTCCAATCCATTGCAGGCTAGATTTCATGGTCCTTATGAAATTCTGACAAAACTCAATAATCTCAATTACATTGTGAAGACTCCAGATAGGAGAAAACCTAAACAATTGTGTCATATTAACATGCTCAAGCCTTATCATGACAGAAATTCTAGGGTTGCAGCTGTCATTTCAGATTCTCCAATGGTCGAAACGTGTGAAGATGAGGGGGAATTTCAAGATGATGAACCAAGAATTAAAGCTGAAGTTCTTTCATGTAAATTGTCAAACACTGGAGTGTTGCAAAATCTTGATGTAAAACTCCAGCACTTAGAACCCTCACAGAGAGATCAGTTTGAAAGGTTGATCAAGAAATATGAGGATCTGTTTCCTGATGTTCCAAAAAGAGTTTCTATAGCCTCTCATGATGTAGATGTTGGTGATGCCAAACCAATAAAACAGCATCCATACCAGATGAATCCTGAAAAGAGAAAGATTGCTGAGAAAGAGGTTGAGTACATGTTAAAACATGATGTTATCAGACCCTCCAACTCAGATTGGAGTTCACCCTGTGTGCTAGTTCCAAAACCTGATGGAAGTACTAGATTCTGTACAGATTATCGCAAAGTCAATGCTGTAACTAGAACTGATGTGTTTCCAATACCTAGGATTGATGATTGTGTCGATAGAGTAGGGCAAGCAAATTTTCTGACCAAGATTGATTTACTGAAGGGTTATTGGTGTGTGCCTTTAACTGAGAGGGCCAAGAGCATCTCTGCTTTTGCCACACCATCTGGATTGTACCAGTATGAAGTCCTACCCTTTGGCATGAAAAATGCCCCAGCCACGTTCCAAAGGATGATACAGTCTACAATCGCCGGATTGCCACACACGGGTGCGTACATCGATGACCTGATCAAATGGAGTGACTCCTGGGAAGAACATCTAAAAGATGTAGAGATGTTGTTCCAGCGCCTGACCCAGGCTAACCTGACTGTTAACCTGAGCAAGAGTGACTTT
This sequence comes from Gymnothorax reevesii, assembly GCA_029721435.1. Classification (NCBI taxonomy): domain Eukaryota; kingdom Metazoa; phylum Chordata; class Actinopteri; order Anguilliformes; family Muraenidae; genus Gymnothorax; species Gymnothorax reevesii. Next base: position 17,522,531 of record CM056588.1, on the reverse strand, counting down.
GGTTGTGCTACTGTCACCTATCTTGGCTACGTCATAGGCCAGGGTAAGGTGGCACCCATAAATGCTAAAGTCCAAGCCATCATGGACTTTCCAGTTCCTCACAACAAAAAAAGCTTTGCGCCGCTTCCTTGGAATGATCGGGTACTACCACAAGTTCTGCAAGAACTTTGCTGAGATTGCGCTCAGTCTAACTAACCAACTGAAGAAAGGCGTAAAGTTCACCTGGGATGATGCATGCCAGAGAGCCTTCGATCGCCTGAAGTCTCTGCTGTGTCACTTCCCCGTGCTCAAATCTCCTGACTTCAACAAACCGTTCTCCATCGCAGTCGATGCTAGCGACCAAGCTTGTGGATCTGTGCTCCTACAGAGAAGTGACTGTGATGAAATTGAGCATCCCGTGGCATACTTCTCCAGGAAGTTCAATCGCCACCAAAGGAACTATTCCACAATAGAGAAGGAACTGTTGGCTCTGGTCCTTTCTTTACAACACTTTGAGGTTTATGTTTGTACAGGACAAAAGCCAATGATTGTGTACACTGACCACAATCCGTTAATGTTTTTGAGTAAGATGAAAAACAAGAATCGGAGATTGTTGAATTGGAGTTTGATTTTACAGGAGTTTGACTTGGAAATTAAGCATGTGAAGGGTACAGACAATGTAATTGCTGATTGCTTATCCTGTGTTTGAATGTGTATATATATATCATGTGTTTGAATATTGTATGACATGTATATATAGACAAGTGTTCACTTAACCATTTTGTATTGAAAAGAAAAATTTTGCCTTTATGAGTCAAAATTTTTCCCTTTTGGAATGGAGGTTTAATGTGAATATAGGCCACTAGATGGCAGTATTTACCTTTTTTTTGTTAAGCTCAGACTGGAGTCATGTTTAGACATGTCCTGAACATGTCTGGGGCAAGTCTCAGAAAGTAAAAAAAAAGAGGTCTAAATGTGGGTGGGGTCTGCAAAAGCGTATATAAGGAAAAGAATTGAGACAGTAAAGTAGTAGGAGAAATTGCAAGAAGATGACCAGACCTGCCATTCTGTTCAAGACCTGTGACGTTTCTTTTGTGGATTTCTTTGCCTGTGTTTGAGCATTTTCTTCATCCAGGACATCACCAAGCCACCCCACCAAAAAGGGACTGTAATTATTTCTGTTTTTTCTTATTTATCAATCTTGGTCTTTAGTTGTAGGTTGTTATTAGTCTTTGTCTTTGTTTAAAAATTAAATGTGTTTTAGTTGTTAAAACTGTGTCTGTCATCCCTTGCTGTTGCTGTTGCTGTTGTGTTGTAATGTAATAACAAATTGGGGCCATGACAATACCTAATGCGGTCGTTTGAAGAGCTTCCGGGAAGAAAACTGTGATTTGAAGTCCGCTAATAACCAGCGAGGTTGGACAGCCTCTATCGCCTTGGCACAATTAGCTCACCTTAAATCAATTCCCCTGTACTTTTCCTACCTTGCAATCAAGCCATTTATTCAGCCAACTCACCAATCAAAACCAAAAATGTGGCCAATAATGATTAAGAAGAGGTAATGAGAAACAGACAGACCGAATCAGGCTGCCGTGTTAGATTGAAAGAATGTTAATAATCTGAATTAACAGCAGACCTATGAATTTCACCTCTCGTATAATTTTTACATAACATTAAAAAGATTTCTTAAAAATAAGATCATTTTAATATGGGTCTTGGTTTTTAAGCGTTGCATTGCACGCAATAGATAAATTCAGCGAAGACTTGGAAAACACATTGAGGTAAATTACATGCTGAACAACGCAAAGTGAAGGTCTGCAAAGTCTTCATCCCCTAATCAACAATTGTCACCCCCTTACCATTTTGCTCAATTTGCAATCAAACAGTTGATTCGCTCAATTAGCCAATTAGGCTTCACAAAATGTTCTCCACTTCACGTTGCCAATATTTTTAAGCAGTGGCGGGTGGTGGACAGAGAACAAGGAGGGCCATTAACATGTCTTAAAACTGCTTATTAGTCTTCTGTTTTCTGTTTTCAGTCAATTTCTCTGGTAAAGAACACTCTAACCTTCCCCTCTCAGGTGTAGCCAATTGTCTTCGTTAAGACGAAATCAAACGCATCAATTGAACACCAAAAAGAGCGCATTTCAAGCTTTTTCAATTTAACAATCATTACCACAGGTTAGACGACTGGATGTGACGAATTTAACGCGGAAAATCCACAGTGGTTTTTTCGTAAAGAGTTGCCTATTAAGGCATGTGAATTAAACATTTCATAGAATTTATTATTCGCTCGCCTAAACATTTCATTATAAGGGAAACTAACATGATGACCAAGAACAATGATTGATATCTCATCTGTTTTCCATCCCCTCGGTTTTCCGTCCACCGCCCGCCACTGTTTTTAAGCACTTAAAACCAGGGCCATCTTAAAATAATTTCATGAAGAAATATCTTTCAAAATGCATACAAAATTCCCCAGTGAGTGGTGGAATTCAGAGGTCCGTTATTCGTTAATTCAATTCAATTCAATTTATTTTGTATAGCGCTTTTCACAGAGACTGTCACAAAGACGCTTTACAGTGAGAGTTTTAAGAAATAAAAAGGCAGTGCCCAGCCTATTCCCCACTACAGCAAATGAGGCAAAAAACTCCCAGTAGGGAGAAAAATCCTCCAACAGTGGTGAGAAAAAACTCCCCAGTGGGAAGAAATCTCAGGAGGAACCCGGCCATAGTGGGGGAGCCCATCCTCCGCGGGCTTGCTAATTAAGAACAAAAAAGTAAAAAGGGAGTGAAACGACAGAAGAGTTCCATTTAAGTCCATCTAAAGTGGCAACGCTAGCTTCAGAAAGTGGCAAGTCGAGGATGGTGCAGGACTGGACCAGGGCCGGACTGGATCGGACCAGGACAGCAGGATAGCAGCAGCCAGCGCTCATGGTGAGGGACAGGGCTCATACGGTCCAGGACTCAGGGAAGTGGAGGGAAAGATCCTCGGAAAGAGACACAGAAGAGAGGGATGTGAGGCACTGGATAACTACTGCATGATAATAAAAGTACCGTCCTCTGTCATGTGCCAAGTGAGAAGTTATAAGCAGACTGGTCAGGAAACAGTCAACACCCCTCCATCCACTTCCTGCAGCACAGAGGCCCAACACTTATTCCAGGCTGTTAGATCACTTTTCATTTTCTAAACAATAGTACCATATGGACCTCCCCGGTGACTAAGGCTGTAGCAAGCCCCACCGGTGCCGTGTAAGTGCAATCTCAGTGCCACCGGTTCCACATGGATTTAAGCAATTTTAACGACCAAAAGCTTGTATCCTTCATCCACTTATTGCAGCACAGAGGCCCTGAAATTCCATCCGACCAAGGCTGCGTAATTTTTCAATCAGATACCACCAACACCATGTGGACCTACCCGGTGACTAAGGCCGTAGCAAGCCCCACTAGTGCCGTGTAAGTGCTATCTCAGTGCCACCGGTTCCACATGGATTTGCGTAACACTACACCAGTACCATATGGACCTCCCCAGTGACTAAGGCTGTAGCAAGCCCCACTGGCACCCTTAATGCATGCTCAGTACCACCGGTTCCACATGGATTTACATAACACTGGCTTCCAATATCGTGAACATATCATAAATCAAGGTTGTAGTTAGTCCCACCAGAGCCAACACATAACTAATCATAAACTAATCATAGGCTTGACTAAAAAGATATGTTTTCAGCCTACTCTTGAAGATAGAGAGTGTGTCTGAAGCCCGAATTTGTCTTGGGAGATTGTTCCATAAAATTGGTGCCTTGTAAGAGAATGCTCTGCCTCCAAGTGTAATTCTAGATATATTTGGAATTTTCAAGTAGTCAGCACCTTGTGAACGAAGTAATCTTGGTGGGGAGTAAGGAATAAGAAGACTGCAAAGATATTCCGGGGCCAAGCCATTTCAAGCTTTGTAAGTTAGTAATAATATTTTGTACTCAATTCTAAATTTTACAGGCAGCCAATGAAGATTTTTGAGCACCGGGCTAATGTGATCATATTTCTTAGTCCTAGTCAGAACCCTAGCTGCAGCATTCTGCACTAATTGAAGACGTTTCAGGGCTGAGCTAGTGCAACCAGACAGTAAGACATTGCAATAGTCCAACCGAGAAGACACAAATGCGTGAACCAATTTTTCAGCGTCTTGAAGAGACAACATCTTTCTAAGTTCAGATATGTTTCGAAGATGGAAAAAAGCTACTCGGATGATATTGTTGATGTGAACCTGGAAAGAGAGTTCTGAATCAAGATTCACCCCAAGGTTTTTAACGACAGCTCTGGCAGAAACAGAGAGACCATCTAAGTTAAGAGAAAACTTAATGAATGAGTCCCTCAGAGATTTGGGACCCAGTACCAATATTTCAGTCTTATCTGGGTTTAGTGAAAGAAAATTTTGCGTCATCCAAGCTTTAACAGCTTTCAGACACATCTCTAATCTAGTAACTGGATCATTTTCACCCGGTTTAAAGGATATATAGAGCTGCGTGTCGTCTGCATAACAATGGTATTTAACATCAAGTCTACTTATGATATTTCCAAGAGGAAGCATGTATAGAGAAAAAAGCAAAGGGCCCAGAACAGATCCTTGAGGTATTCCAAAGTTAACCTTGGAATACTCTGAACACTTGTTATTTACCCGGACAAACTGAGATCTATCAGACAAATAAGACTTAAACCACGAAAGGGCAAGTCCAGAAATACCAACTAATTTTTCCAACCTACGAAGAAGAATATGGTGGTCTACAGTGTCAAAGGCGGCACTTAAATCGAGAAGGACGAGAACAGAGATGCGGCCACTATCCATAGAGAGAAGCAGATCATTTACTACAACAGTGAGGGCTGTTTCAGTGCTGTGATGCTTTCTATAGGCAGACTGAAAACTGTCAAATACCTCATGAGTTTGCAGGAAAGAAGAGAGCTGTTGGGCGACACATTTTTCAAGGATCTTCGATAAAAATGTGAGGTTTGAGATTGGCCTATAATTGGCTAGGACTGTGGGATCCAAATCTGGTTTTTTAAGCAGCGGCTTGATTTCTGCCATCTTAAATGAAGTGGGAACAATACCGGAAATCAGAGAAGAATTAATTATGTGAAGAACTGGGCCGCCAAGAATGGGCAGGAGTTCTTTCATTAGCTTTGTGGGAATGGGATCCAAAATGCAAGTAGATGATTTGGAAGTAACAACTAATTTGGCTATTTCACTCAGGGATATAGGAGAAAGGGATTCAAACTGGTTTGTGTGTAATGTGGAAGACTCCATATCATAAGAAACGCCATAGCAAACTGGTAAGGAAGCAGTGATCTTCTCTCTAATTCTAATAATTTTGCCATTAAAGAAATTTAAAAAATCATCACTGCTGCAAGAAACTGGAATTTGAGGGTTACTTGCAGCATGACTGTTAGTTAACTTAGCCACGGTTTTGAACAGAAATCGAGAATTATTTTTATTTTCCTGCATGAGATTTGAAAAGTAACAGGACCTTGCATAAGAGAGAGCATGCTTATATGCAACAAGGCTCTCTTTCCAAGCACCATGGAATACCTGGAGTTTAGTGGAGCGCCATTTGCGTTCTAGTTGACGAGATTTTTGCTTTAGTGTCCTTGTCTGGTCAGTGTACCATGGGGCTGGCCTCTTCTTCTGAGTAATCTTTTTATATTTTAGTGGCGCGACTACATTAAGGGTACAACGGAGAGCATCAGCAAACTTTTCTGCGGTATCGTCAATAGAGGAGGCACTGACTGGATGCTCAAAATAAGATGGGAAAACCTCAGTGAATTTTGTAGAAGTTGTTGCAGTAAAAGTACGACCAGTGTACATCCTAGTTTCTAACAATGCAGGGTGGGGCAATTGTAAGCAGAATGTGATAAGAAAATGGTCAGACAAACTGGGATTATGTGAATGAATCCTGACCTGCCCAATGTTAATGCCAAAGCTTAAGATCAGGTCTAAAGTATGACCATGAAAATGAGTTGGGCCAGCAACACTCTGAGCGAAGCCGACTGACTCCAAAATGTTCGTGAATGCGGATGTTCGAGAATCATCTGCCCTCTCAAAGTGCAGGTTAAAGTCGCCCAATATAACTATTCTATCATAGCTTAAAACTAAGTCTGAAAGGAATTCTGAAAAATCTTGAATAAGGGCAGAGTAAAGGCCAGGGGGCCTGTAGACTGTCACCAGAGCTAAAGGCTGATCAGGGGCAGGGCCGGCACCAGTATCCAGCACTGAAAAATTCATCGCTAAAACCTCAAATGTATCAAATTTATACTTTAGTTTTGGCACCGAGTGAATGGAGTCACTACAAATAGCGGCAACACCCCCACCTCTCCGGCCCAGGCGGGGGTTTTGAGTGTATATAAAACCAGGTGGAGATGCTTCATTCAAAGATAAGTTTTCATCTGGTCTCAGCCATGTTTCTGTGAGACACAGTATATCAAGATAACAATCAGAGATTAGTTCGTTCACAAGAGCTGCTTTAGAGTTCAAGGATCTAATATTTAATGGACCAATTTTGAGAGAATATTTATTTATTGGTAGATTGATACAGTTGGTGTTAATGCAAATCAAGTTTTTGTGATGTACTCCGCGATTCCTCTTTCTTAATTTAATTGGAATTCGAGGAATAGACACAATCTAATCAACGGTTTATCAAAGCTGAATGTCAGGAATTTAGATTTAGCTGTCGGCAGTCAACTACAATAATTTAAGTCGTAGGCCAGATTTCTCGACAGAAGTGCAGTGCCCTCTCGAGATGGGTGAACACTGTCCCTCCTCAAAAGACCAGGTCTTCGCCGGAAAGCTCGCCAATTGTCCACGAAACCGACGTTATTATCTGCGCACCACTCAGACAACCAGCGATTGAGCGAGTCCAATCTACTGTACATTTCATCACTACATCGGATCGGGTACGGACCAGAGAAAGTCACTGACCGTGACATCTTTAGAGCTTGGGCGCAGGCCGACTTAAAACTGCTCTTTGTGATCTCTGATTGTCGTAATCGAATATCATTCGTACCGGCGTGGATAATAATTTTGGAGAACTTGCGTTTGCCCTGATCGAGTAATTTCAGATTCGCCTCGATTTCAGTCACACGAGCGCCAGGAATACAGCTCACTGTGGTCGCCGGTTTTAACATCCTTACATCTCTAACAATGGAATCCCCGATAATTAGAGACTTTTCCGGTACTCGTTCGCCTGGCTCTAATTCTTCGAGGGGAGCAAATGAATTAAACAGTTTAACGGGAGAGGCACTGGGTGGCTGCTCAAGTTTCTTTCCCCTACGTTTACCTCGAACTGTTACAAACACATCACGCTGTGAAGAAGCTGCTGCAGCAGGTAATGAACGGGAAACAGAAAGAGAACTGACATTAACACTCGTTTCAGGCTGGACCAATGAACTCCTCATTCGACCTAATGTTCTGCAGCGTTTCTACGCGAGCTTCCAGCTGTAAAAGCTTTTCAGCTAAGCTAGCATATGAGACACATTTCTTGCAAATGAAAGAGCCACTAAGCGCAGAGGAGTCATAACAAAACATATTACATTCAGAGCACAAGACAGGAAAAGAGGTCGGCGAACAAGGGGAAGCCATCATGGTTTTTAACTTACGTTTGTAGGATGCCGCGTAGCCCAAGTCCCAAGTTAAGATTACTTACATTCTTTCAATATAACACGGCAGCCTAGTTAGGTCTGTCTGCTTCTCAATTATCACTTCTTAATCATTATAGGCCACATTTTTGTTTTGATCAGTCAGTTGGCTGAATAAATGACTTGATTGCAAGTCAGGCAAAGTACACAGGAATTGATTTAAGGTAAGCCAATTATGCCAAGGCGATGGAGGCTGTCCAATCTCGCTGGGAATTAGCGGACTTCAAATTGCAGTTTTCCTCCCGGAAGCATTTCAAATGACCGCATTATGTATGTGTCAAAGAAAAAGTAATAAGCAATCACGTATGTCTGCCTCATAGTGGCAGTTACTTTTATTGCGCTTAAATTAATTGCATACAATTAATCGAGCAGCCCTACACAGGACTCTCTTTGCATGTCTGAAAGCTTAACATGGTTTTCTGGAAAAAAGTCTTTGCAGTGGGCATCATTTAGAGGCAGTGGTGGAGTCTGAAAAGAAAACAGTTCCGTAAAATATTTTTCTTCTTTTAATATGTCTGTTGGGGTCACTAGAGTTTCACCCTTATTTGTGAGTAGTTTTTGTATGTTCTTTTTAGATGCATTTCTATATTGAAGATTTAAAAAATGTTTGTTGCATTTTTCACCCTTTTCCATCCATTTAGCTTTATTTTTTAAATATATATTAATTGATCTTTCTTGAAAAAGTTCTTCAAGTTCATTCTGTTTTTCTTCCAAGATGTTCAACAGATCATTAGATATAATAACAGAGTTATCATTATCTTGTGTAAGTTTTTCAATTTCTTTTGCTAGATTTTTCTCTTTTGCCCTAAACTGCTTTTGTTTGAAGAAAGAGTATTGTATTGCATGCCCTCTAAAGGCACATTTGAATGTATCCCACACAATAAGAGGATCTGCTGAACCTATATTATTTGAGAAGAAGTCTGTAATGAAAACTTTTGTTTTGGTTATAAAAGTATTATCCATTAAAAGACTCTGATTAAATTTCCAGTATCCTCGGCCTCTAGGGAAATCGGTGAGTGATAGGTGCAGACCTATCAGTTGGTGATCGGATCTTATTTTGTCTTCCATTAATGCGGTTTTAACTTTTGCAACCAAAGAGAAAGAGATCAGGAAATAGTCAATAGGACTAGCTTGATTCTGTCTCCTCCAGGTATACCTGCGTAGATCTGGATTTCTGAGTCTCCAGATATCTACAAGGTCCATGGCATCCATAATACCTGAAATTCCTTTAAAAGCATGCGGGTGATAATTTGTGTTATGATTACCTTTCCGATCTAAAGCAGGGTTTAATACGGTATTGTAGTCTCCTACCATGATAAAGACGTCGCTTGTCTCTTGTAAACCTGATAGATTATTAAGGATAATCTCAAAGAAGTTTGTGTCATCATTATTTGGACCATATATGTTAATAATGGTAAAATATTTGCCATCAATTAATACAGTTAAGATGGTCCATCTTCCCAGTGGATCAGTGAGAGAAAGTGTTATTTTAATGTTCAGGTTGTTATGGAAGAGTGTCATTACACCTTTTGAGCTTTTTGTACCATGGGAAAAATAGATTGGTCCCCCCCATTCTTGCTCCCAGACTGCTTCATCTGCAGGTATTCAATGCGTCTCTTACAAACAAAGAATATCGTAACCTTTATCTTTGAGCCAAGTGAAAATCGTTTGTCGTTTTTTATGGTCTGCAAGACCATTACAGTTATAGCTGGCTATCCTCAGTTCTCCAACAACCATATTTGGTTCAAAGATTTGTATTTAACATCTTCTTTGATCCAAAGCATCAACCAGGGCAATGTAATCATATAAAGCAGAATATGACAACAGTTAAGTCTGACACTACTTATGCACTGTCCCTCCACTTCCCTCCCACTTCCCAGTGTCTTCCCTTCCCAAATATGCAGTGATATACAGTCTACCTCTGACCCCCCACCCTGCCTTCCTTCCCTATACTCCCCCCATTTCAACAGACACTTCATTCAACCTGAGACATCTCTCAACACCATCCCACAAACTTGTATCCTGCTGCTAAGTTAAGCATTGTTTTCTTTGATAATCCAGATGCACGCTCTTCAATGACATCAACATTCTTTTAGAACGCATTTTTCACAAACTACATCTTCTGTCACATACCGTACAAACAGTTATGATGCAGTGAGGTCGTAATATACCCCCATGGATAAATTTATCAGCATACACACAAGCATGTACAAATAAATAGATACACAAACATACCTCACGTCTATATGTATGCACACCACATGCATGCCCACACACTTACGCATACCTACATACACATATATACAAACATACATACACATGCTTACATACATATACACACATACCTACACATACATACATACCCCTATGTATACAGACCTACAAACACACAGATACATACATATAGACATGCATACAGATATTGATACGTAAACAAATAGACACATAAGGCAATCTACATACACCAATAGCTATAAAGACATATACATTTGCATACCTAAATAGATATACAGATACCTTGTACATACACATACACAGATGTATATACATTTATATATACATGCACGCATATACATCTACATACATACAGAGGCACAAAGCCTCTGGTTGATGATGGAAACAAGTACCTTGAGTTTGATGTAGATACCTTTGTCTATGACACAATTATGCAACAATATGTTTTTTCTAGCTAGCAGAAAAAAATTGTTTATTTATAAGTACTGAATCTTTTGGCCTAGCAAAATTATTTTGATAACTTTTTAATCAGGCCAGTCTGGAGATTATATTTGCAAATTTTCGTGCAGATGGAGCTTAAACATTAGGAGGAGTTCGAAAAAGTAGGTTTTTGATGTGTAGTGACGTAGAAAGAACAAGTCGACATGGTCTACAACATCCCCTGCCAGTCGTGCGCTTCTCATTTTCGAACTCAATCAAGGCCTTTATGGTCTGAAGCTACACACCAAATTTGGTTGCTGTATCTGTAGTAGTTTCTGAGTAAAGCTGTCCCCTTTATCTTGGACGGACGGACGGACGGACGCGCACACGGACGGACGGACGGACGGACGGAGGTCAAACCTATATCCCCCTCCCACTTCGTGTTGGCGGGGGATAAAAATATGCTGTGAGAGTGGGCATAGCCAATGTTCTGGGTGTAGCCAGAAGATGCGACTCTATTGGTGGAACAGAAGGACGTAAAGTTCATGAAGATTTGATTTAAAATGTGGGAGTTATAAGGCTAAATGCATTTGCATCCATTCCAGTGCCACCTCATGGAGTAGCCATGTAATTTTTGGTATGTTTGGTCTGTGTGCTATTCTATATATACTTTGTAAATTTCACAGCCCTCAGCATAATACCTGAGCTGAAATTAAAGTTTGTTGTTTATCTTGTAATAAGCCACGCCCACTTTGACCAGTCGCAATCCCCTTCAAGATATGGTCTCAGGAGTGACCCAGCATTATACTCCCCAAATTTCGTGCAAATCCGATCAACTTTCATGTCACTTGATGTTTCTCTGTTTATAGCGCCCCCTATCGTCCAATTTGGGCCAAATTTGGCACAGAGCCTTTGTTTGACCTCTGCAGTGATTGAAAAGAGTTTGATGTTGACAGCTTTGACTTTGACACAAATATGTAACAATATGTGTTTTTTAGCTAGCAGAAAAAAATGGTTTATTTATAAGAACCATATTTTTTGGAGTAGCAAATTTCTTTTGATAACTTTTGATGAGGCATGTCTGAAGATTGTTAGAGCAAAGTTCTGTGCAGATATAGTTAAAACACTAGGAGGAGTTTGCAAAAGTATGTTTTTAATGTCTAGTAACTTAAAATGAAAAATATGTGGTGGAAGGGAGCATGGCCTATGTCACATGATGTGACTTTATTTGGGGAATATGTGGAGATAAAGTTTATGAAGATTTGATTTGAAATGTGGAAATTACAAGCCAAAATGCATTTGCATTTGTTGCAGCGCCACCTAGTGCACGTGACACACAATTTTTGGTATGGGTGGTCTGTTTGCTATTCTAGATATACCCTGTAACTTTTTGAGCCCTCAGCCAAATACTAGAGCTAAAATAAAAGTTTGTTGTTTATCTTGTAATAAGCCACGCCCAGTTTGACCAATCATAATGAACTTCAAAACATGGCCTCAGGAGTGACCGAGCATCCTACCAACCAAATTAGGTCAAAATCGGTCTTGGCATTTAAGAGATAGAAATTTCCCACCTTTACAGCGCCCCCTAGTGGCCAACATCAACCAAATTTGGCTTATTTTCTCATCGTCCCATTCCAGTCAAAGATCTCAGATTTGGTGTTGTTAGCATTTAATTTCACCAAGATATAGCAATGCAAACATTTGCATAGCTAGCTAGAAAAATTAATTCACTAATAATTTGTACGTAATTTGACCAACAATAGTCTTTTGATAACTTTAGATCAAGTCAGGTTCCAGAGTGTCCATGCCAAATTACAGACTGATTGGACAAAATCCCGAGGAGGAGTACGAAAAAGTGGGTTTTCCACTTTTTGCGATTTTGCGCATTTTGGGTTCTGGACCAACCCTCCAAATTGCACCACCCTCCCTTGCACGGTTTAGCCTGCAGCACCACTTTTACCAACAGAAAGATAAAAATAACTATAATAACTAGAACTGCAAGCAGTTATGAAAGGGGGCCAAGCCTCCCCGCGCAACTTGGCTCCCAGGTCCCGCGGATCCCATGGAATGCAAATAGCTGTATTTCATTTCCAGGAGGTACCTCACCAAGATTTGCTTTCAAACGTGAGGTCAAAAAAGGCTGCCCTCTCAACTTTTTATGTCGATTGATGCTTCTGTTTATTACGCCCCCAATTGGCCAATTTGCGCCAAATTTGGCACAGAGCCTCTGGTTGATGTTGGCAACAAGTGCTTTTAGTTTGATGTAGATACCTTTGCCTTTGATGTTTTTTCTAGCTAACAGAAAAAAAATGATTATTTATAAGTACCAAATTTTTTGGCGTAACAAAATTCTTTTGATAACTTTTGATCAGGCCAGTCTGGAGATTATATGTGCAAATTTTCGCACAGATGGAGCATAAACACAAGGAGGAGTTTGAAAAAGTAGGTTTTTGATGTGTAGAGACGTAGAAAGAAAATATGCTGTGAGAGTGGGCATGGCTAATGTTAGAAGATGTGACTCTATTGGTGGAACACGAGGACGTAAAGTTTATGAAGATATGATTTAAAATGTGGGAGTAATAAGGCTAAATGCATTTGCATCCGTTACAGCGCCACCTCGTGGAGTAGCCATGCAATTTTTGGTATGTTTGGTTTGAGTGCTATTCTATATATGCCTTGTAAATTTCACAGCCCTCAGCATAATACCTCAGCTGAAATTAAGGTTTTTTTGTTTATCTTGTAATAAGCCATGCCCACTTTGACCAGTTGCAATCCCCTTCAAGATATGGTCTCAGGAGTGCCCCAGCATGATACTCCCCAAATTTCGTGCAAATCCCATCAACTTTCATGTCACTTAGTGTGGGTTTCACTGTTTATAGCGCCCCCTATCGTTCAGTTTAGGCCAAATTTGGCACAAAGCCTCTGTTTGACCTCTGCAGTGAGTGAAATGAGTTTGATGTTGATATCTTTAATTTTGACGCTAATATGTAACAATATGTGTTTTTTAGCTAGCAGAAAAAAATAGTTTATTTATAAGAACCATAGTTTTTGGAGTAGCAAATTTTTTTTGATAACGTTTGATGAGGCACGTCTGAAGATTGTTACAGCAAAGTTTTGTGCAGATATAGTTTAAACACTAGGAGGAGTTCGAAAAAGTATGTTTCTGATGTCTAGTAACTTAAAAAGAAAAAGATGCGCTGGAAGGGGGTGGGGCCTATGTCACATGATGTGACTTTATTTGGGGAATATGTGGATATGAAGTTTATGAAGATTTGATTTGAAATGTGGAAATTACAAGCCAAAATGCATTTACATTTGTTGCAGCGCCACCTAGTGCACGTGACACATAATTTTTGGTATGGGTGGTCTGTCTGCTATTCTAGATATACCCTGTAATTTTGGGAGCCCTCAGCCAAATACTTGAGCTAAAATAAAAGTTTGTTGTTTATCTTGTAATAAGCCACGCCCAGTTTGACCAGTCATAATGAATTTCAAAACATGGCCTCAGGAGTGACCCAAAATCCTACCCACCAAATTTGGTGAAAATCGGTCATGGCCCTTAAGAGATATAAATTTCCCATCTTTGCAGCACCCACTATTGGCCAACATTAACTAAATTTGGCTTATTCCCTCACAGTCCCATTCCAACCAAAGATCTCAGATTTGGTGTAGTTAGCATTTATTTTTACTGAGATATAGCAATGCAAACATTTGCATAGCTAAATAGAAAATTTTATTCACTAATAATTTGCGCGTATTTTCCCCGAACAAAATTCTTTTGATGATTTAAAATCAAATGAGGCTCCAGAGTGTACATGCCAAATTACAGACTGATCGGACAAAATCCTAAGGAGGAGTTCAAAAAAGTAGGTTTTCCAATTTTTGCGATTTTGCTAAAAAATTTTAAAGGCGGAAATGGGCGTGGCCAAGCCCAAATGATTTAAGGCTTTCCAGGGAATCTGTGGATATAAAGTTTTTGAATGCAAGACGTACGGTGTGGGAGTTATAGCCCAAAACGCGTTGCTCGTAGTTATAGCGCCCCCTGCTGGCAAACATATATTAATTTTAAGGACTGAGGTGAATGCAGGGTTCTGGACCAGCCCTCCAAATTGCATCACCCTCCCTTGCACAGTTTAGGCTGCAGCACCACTTTTACCAACGGAAAAATAAAAATAATAATAATTAAAGCTGCAAGCAGCGTTGAACGGGCCCTCGCCCCCATGCGTACGTTGGGGTTCTGGTGAGATCCTGACGGGTGCAGCTGTGCACTCACGACCATTGGACAGGTCAAGCGCCGGCCCCAACCTGAGAGAAAGAGTCGAGCGAATCGGAGAAAGCTGAAGGAGTTATGATAAGTTGATACTTCATCCACCAGAAGGCGCTCAGAGTGTAAACAAATTTGGGCAGGTGCATTCAGGGGCAGACCCTAAGCACTAATGTGAAGTTTTGAGCAAATCGGCCATTTTCAACGTAAAATGTGGCATTTCCTGTTTCCATAAGGGGCCATGATGAGCTAGATTGTTTTGCAGCACATCGAAGCATTCAGGGTGGGGCTTTTACCATGTACAGGAATTTTGAACCCATTTGGATGAAGTATGAGGGAGAGCGAGCAGCTGGAATGTGTTTGGCGAGGCATCTGAAATGGGGACACCATGGCAGCCAGGCCCATTTAGCGACAGACATGCAGAGCACTACTTGTCGTCAGCATGGTCTCTTGATGATAAGAAATAAATATTAGGTTGATTGGACGGAAACGCTAGGAGGAGTTCTTTAAAATGCAATATGTGGAAATCGGGCCAAAATGACACATTAAAATTAAAATGGCTGACATCCTGTTTGGAATTGACCAATGGTGCCAGAGACTTTTTTGTTTGAATTGGCAACATACACATGTGTACCAATTTTCATTTTCCAATTCCAGAAAAACCCTTATGGGGAGGGGTTTTTAAAAATTTCAAGGGGGCGCTATCGAGGCATTTTGCTGTCCTCATGGGCACCGCCCCAATCAGATGTTGGAGCTCACCACCCTTGACCAGCATGTTGCTGCCTTCATGGGCAACACCCTAATCAGATGTGAGAGCTCCCCACCTTCGACCAACATATTAATTTCCATGATGATACGAATTCATTAAGAACATCAAAAACCCAAAAATATTTTCATGGCGAGGGATCCATTGTCCCCGCATGCCACACGCACGCCATTACTCGAAGCATCACAGCATTCGTAAGGTAGTTTAAGCAACTTCTTCTACATGTTGTACAGGGGGAATAAAGTTGATGGGTTCAACTATATGTCATCAGTACAAGTGAAAGTGAAAACTGGTCACTTCCTGTTAGTAGCCACGCCCACTGACCGACAGACCTGCAGAGCACAACTTTTGATCAGCATGGTCTCTCAATGTTTAGGAATAAATCTGGTTTTGAATGGATGAAATCTCACAGAGGAGTGCGTTAAAATACAATATGTGGAAATCAGGAAAAAATGACACGTTAAAATCAAAATGGCCAACTTCCTGTTTGGAGTAGACAAATGATGCCAGCGACTTTTTTGTCCGTCTTGGCCAAGTACACATGCTTACCAATTTTCATCTTCCTAACCCAAAAAAACCCCTATGGGGAGGGGTTTTTGAAAATTTCAAGGGGGCGCTATCGAGGCATTTTGCTGCTCTCATGGGCAAAGCCCTAATCAGATGTGAGAGCTTGACACCCTTGACCTGTCAATCAATTTTTATGATGATACAAGTTTATTAAAGACATCAAAAAGCCAAACGTATTTTCATGGCGAGGGATCCATTGTCACCGCATCGCCACACGGACGCCATTACTCGAAGCAACACAGCATTCGTAAGGTAGTTTAAGCAACTTCTTCTACATGTTGTACTGGGGAAATAAAGTTGATGGGTTCAGCTATGTGTCATCAGTACAAGTGAAAGTTGAAACTGGTCACTTCCTGTTAGTAGCCACGCCCACTGACCTACAGACCTGCAGAGCACAACTTTTGATCAGCATGGTCTCTCAATGTTTAGGAATAAATCTGGTTTTGAAAGGATGAAATCTCTCAGAGGAGTGCGTTAAAATACAAAATGTGGAAATCAGGAAAAAATGACACGTTAAAATCAAAATGGCCAACTTCCTGTTTGGAGTAGACAAATGATGCCAGAGACTTTTTTGTCCGTCTTGGCCAAATACACATGTGTACCAATTTTCATCTTCCTAACCCAAAAAAACCCCTATGGGGAGGGGTTTTTGAAAATTTCAAGGGGGCGCTATCGAGGCATTTTGCTGCTCTCATGGGCAAAGCCCTAATCAGATGTGAGAGCTTGACACCCTTGACCTGTCAATCAATTTTTATGATGATACAAGTTTATTAAAGACATCAAAAACCCAAACGTATTTTCATGGCGAGGGATGGAAAGTCGCTGCGTCCCTACACGGACGCCATTATGCGTAGCTTCACAGTATGCATAGGGTAGCTTCATCTATTTGTTCTGCATGTAATAGAAGTGGAATGAGGTTGGTGTGTTCAACTATGTGTCATCAGTACAAGTGAAAGCAATAACTGGTCACTTCCCGTTACCACAGGAGGGCGCTATTAGCAAAGTGGGAAGTTAGTATATCAGGCCGTTCAGGGCGGCGCCCTCATGATGTTCAGCAAGTTTGAAGCTACTCCAATCAAGTGTTTGGGTGTGAAATCATTGTGAAATTTTTTCCTCAAGTCATTAAAATTTGTCACGCCCTAGCAGCCACGCCCTTTGACTTACAGATCTGCATAGCACAACTTTTGATCAGCTTGGTCTGACAATAATATTTACCAAATTTGAAGTCAATCCGGCGAAATCCCTAGGAGGAGTTTGTTTTAAAATTCAAAAATTCAAATCAAAATGGCCGACTTCCTGTTGGGTATAGGGCGTGGTTCCAATGAAGTTTTTTGTATGCCTTGTTACAATGCATATAATCACCAAATTTCGTCTGCCTACGATAAAGTAACCGAATTTCCCTATGGGAATTTTGAAACGTGTTTAGGGGGCGCCATTTCGGCATTTGGGGTCAAACCTGTGCGACCGCCCAAAAATATCAAATTTCGGATGAGGCTGGACGTATGTGGAAAGTTAGACGCGTTTTCACCATTGGGAAAGGGGTGAAATTGCCCTTTGAAAAGTCGTAAGAATAATAATAATAATAATTAAAGCTGCAAGCAGCGTTGAACGGGCCCTCGCCCCCATGCGCACGTAGGGGTTGTGGTGAGATCATCACGGGTGCAGCTCTGCACTCTCGACCACTGGACAGGTCAAGTGTGGGCCCCAACCTGAGAGAAAGTGTCGAGTGAATCGGGCCAAGCTGAAGGAGTTATGATAGGTTGATACTTCATCCACCAGAAGGCGCTCAGAGTGTAACCAAATTTGGGCAGGTGCATTCAGGGGCAGACCCTAAGCACAAAAGTGAAGTTTTGAGCAAATCGGCCAGTTTCTACGTAAAATGTGGCATTCTCTGTTTTCATAAGGGGGCATGACGAGCTAGATTGTGCAGCAGCACATCGAGGCGTTCAGGGTGGGGATTTCACTACATACAGGAATTTTGAATCCATTTGGATGAAGTATGAGGGAGAGAGAGCAGCTCGAATGTGTTTGGCGAGGCATCTGAAATGGGGACACCATGGAGGCCAGGTCCATTTAGCGACAGACATGCAGAGCACTAGTTTTGATCAGCATGGTCTCTTGATGATCTGAAATAAATATTAGGTTTATTGGACAGAATCGCTAGGAGGAGTTCGTTAATATGCAATATGTGGAAATCGGGCCAAAATGACACATTAAAATCAAAATGGCTGACTACCTGTTTGGAATTTATCCATGGTCCCAGAGACTTTTTTGTTCACATTGGCAACATACACATGTGTACCAATTTTCATTATCTAATTCCAAAAAAACCCCTAAGGGGAGGGGTTTTTCAAAATACCAAGGGGGCGCTATCGAGGCATTTTGCTGCCCTCATGGGCACCGCCCCAATCAGATGTGAGAGCTTCCCACCCTTGACCGGCATATCAATTTCCATGATGATACGAGTTCATTAAGAACATCAAAAACACAAATGTATTTTCATGGCGAGGGATCCATTGTCACCGCATTGCCACATGGACGCCATTTCTCGAAGCATCAAAGCATTCGTAAGGTAGTTTAAGCAACTTCTTCTACATGTTGTACAGGGGGAATAAAGTTGATGGGTTCAACTATGTGTCATCAGTACAAGTGAAAGTAAAAACTGGTCACTTCCTGTTAGCGGCCACGCCCACTGACCTACAGACCTGCAGAGCACAACTTTTGATCAGCATGGTCTTTCAATGTTTATTAATGCATCTGGTTTTGAATGGATGAAATCTCTAGGAGGAGTGCGTTAAAATACAATATGTGGAAATCAGGCAAAAATGGCACGTTAAAATCAAAATGGCCGACTTCCTGTTTGGAGTAGACAAATGATGTCAAAGACTTTTTTGTGCGTCTTGGCCAAATACACATGTGTACTAATTTTCGTCTTTCTACTCCAAAAAAACCCCTATGGGGAGGGGCTTTTGAAAATTTCAAGGGGGCGCTATCGAGGCATTTTGCTGCCCTCATGGGAAAAGCCCCAATCAGATGTGAGAGCTTCCCATCCTTGACCGGCATATTAATTTCCATGAAGATACGAATTCATTAAGAACATCAAAAACACAAGCATATTTTCATGGCGAGGGATCCATTGTCACCGCATCGCCACACAGACACCATTACTCGTAGCATCACAGTATTCGTAAGGTAGTTTAAGCAACTTCTTCTACATGTTGTACAGGGGGAAAAAAGTTGATGGGTTCAATTATATGTCATCAGTACAAGTGAAAGTAAGAACTGATCACTTCCTGTAAGTAGCCACGCCCACTGACCTACAGACCTGCAGAGCACAACTTTTGATCAGCATAGTCTCTCAATGTTTTGTAATAAATTTGGTTTTGATTGGATGAAATCTCTAGGAGGAGTGCGTTAAAATACAATATGTGGAAATCAAGAAAAAATGACACGTTAAATTCAAAATGGCCGACTTCCTGTTTGGAGTAGACAAATGATGCCAGAGACTTTTTTTTGCGTCGTGACCAAATACACATGTGTACCAATTTTCATTGTTCTACTCCAAAAAAACCCCTATGGGGAGGGGTTTTTGAAAATTTCAAGGGGGCGCTATCGAGGCATTTTGCTGCTCTCATGGGCAAAACCCTAATCAGATGTGAGAGCTTGCTACCCTTGACTTGTTTTTCAATTTTTATGATAATACAAGTTTATTAAAAACATCAAAAACCCAAACGTATTTTCATGGCGAGGGATGGATAGTCGCCGCGTCACCACACGGACGCCATTATGTGTAGCTTCACAGCATTCATAGCGTAGCTTCACCAATTTGTTCAGCATGTAATAGAAGTGGAATGTGGTTGATGTGATAAAGTATGTGTCCTCAGTACAAGTGAAAGCAATAAGTGGTCACTTCCTATTACCATAGGGGGGCGCTAGTAGCAAAGTGGGAAGTTAATGCATCTGGACGTTCAGGGCAAAGCAATCATCATGTAGAGCAAGTTTGAAGCTACTACAATCAAGTATGTGGGCGTGAGAGCATTGGGAATCCCAAACATATTTTCATGGCGAGGGATCCAAAGTCGCCGCTTTGCCACACGGACGCCATTACTCGTAGCTTTACAGCGTTCATAAAGTAGCTTCAGTAACTTGTTCTGCATGTTTCAAAAGTAAAATGAAGTTGATGGGTTCAACAATGTGTCATCAGTACAAGTGGAAGTAACGAGTGGTCACTTCCTGTTACCACAGGGGGGCGCTATTAGTAAAGTGGGAAGTTAATACATCAGGGTGTTCCCGGCGGCGCCTTTATCATGTTCAGCAAGTTTGAAGCTTCTACAATCAAGTATTTGGGTGTGAGAGCATTGTGAAATTTTTTCCTCAAGTCACTATAATTTGTCACGCCTGTTAAAGGAATTTTAACATTATATTCCTCGTATCACCATCACATAAGAAACCCAGACTACTCAGGGAAAAAATCAGTCAGAGGCAGAGAAGTTAATATTCAAGCCAAAGTCCGTTTACTTTTCTGCAGCAAAGGATCCCCATACAAGTCAAGTCAAGATGGAGGATGATACAGTTAGTCTCTCTCTGGTTTTTGTAGGGGTACTCCATGACGTTCTCCTCCCCCCGCGCTGATTTACACATCATGATGTAATCTGGAGACCCCTCGCTGTCTTATGCCACCTACGTCACGCTGTCGTAAGGCTGCACACATACATCTCGTTGGGGAGGAGAGCACCTGTCTTCTCTATCAGCCCCGGCTCCAGTTTATCTTGTTATGCATTCCGGAGCTTTCTATAAACACAAACTTAGAGACAGAGAAAAACATCTTGTCCTTGGTACAGACATTCAGCTTTGCATGACTTTAGATAGGCTATATGTCATGACGCACTGGTACAGTTATGCAGGCCCCTGTTAAATCAGAAATATGCAAGCACACACACACTCTAGGCCTAAAAGGTTATGAAAGAAAGTAAAGTAGGAGCAAGCAAGGATAAACAATTAATAATAATTAAATCAATCAATAAAAAAATGATTCCACATTTCCCCCCTGTTTATAATTGATTATCCGCCAGCATGCCACTTCTCTCATTTTTCAGCATGTGCTTCATTCACGGGGAAGATGTGTCATCATATCACCACTACTCCCTATTCTTTTGTTCAAACAATCCTTCGGCTCCTCGGGCAGAGTATACATCTCATTGTTGTCCAGTAATAGAAACCTCTGATACTGTGGATTAGTACTCAATACTCTTGATATCATTCCTTTAATTATGGGAATTCCACAGCAACTGCAAAAGAGCAGTACTGCGAATTCCCCAGCTATAAGACTCATTGCAGATGTAATTCCCGTTTCCCAACCCCCAGACAGAAGCCAGTCACTTATAATTTGTCACTACTGGTGCAAGGTCTCGCTGTTGTGCATCAGATATGTCTTTCAAACGTTGCAAGGCTTGATCAATCACACCTCCTGCCTCATCATTAGCGGGTATATAGGTACACATACTGGCCCAATAAACTGACAGATCCCCCCCTGTGCTGCTGTCAACAGATACAATAAGCAGAAGTAGCATCCTGCAATTCCAACTTGGACACATAATTTTTGCACTAAGATCCTTTGAAAACCACTTTGATCCTTCGAACCTCCCTCTCCCAGGGCGCAGTTCCAGGCTAGATCCCTTTTCACAGAGATCTCCACCCAGGCTCCCCCAGGTTGAGAACTCTGCTTTCTACTTCCTGGTGTCTCCTTTTCAGGGCCCACCGATCACA
The DNA here is from genome assembly GCA_029721435.1 of Gymnothorax reevesii. Classification (NCBI taxonomy): domain Eukaryota; kingdom Metazoa; phylum Chordata; class Actinopteri; order Anguilliformes; family Muraenidae; genus Gymnothorax; species Gymnothorax reevesii. The sequence continues at coordinate 17,500,855 of CM056588.1, read as the reverse complement.
GAAGCACCACTCGCCTACTGACGCATTCGCTTTGACAGTTTCACCCACTTCGCCTGTTCACAGAGGTCGTCTCCATCACCCCTCTGCTAGGTGTGGGCTGTCACCCACGTACCACGTGTTGTCCACCACCTTACATGCCACAAACACGCCGACTAGATTGTACCATGGAAATATGTCAATTCATACTTCACCAGACACTACTTCACCAGACACGGGGGTCTTCAGTCCTCTCCGCAGCACTATTTGCAACATTTCTGTAATCGGCTTACGAGGGGGCGAATCTGCAAATTGCAACGCTTAGTAGATTGCTGGGGTCCGGTTCCCAGAACCACCATCTGATCCCCTGCAACCTCACTTTGTTCGTTTTCCTTGAACACACGCATTGTCTCCCACGTAGTTGGACCTGTAGGAACCACCCCGAGCCCCAGTTTAGACATTATGTCCCTCCCCAGGAGGTTCACTGGGCACTGTGTGGACACCATTACAGAGCAGAGTGTAGCAATCCCCTCAGGATCCTCAAATTTGAGTTCCTCTGTTGCTACGCTGTCCCATTGCCCCATTTGCAGCACAAGTTGGTGTCACATTAGTGCTGAGCCGATGTGGAAAAATTGCGCTTACTTTTCTGATAACAGTTCAACATGCCCCCGTGTCACATAGAAAAGAAATTGGTGCGTCATTTACAATCAGGGTTTCCCAAGCACTTATCGGTGCACCCATTAATGCAAACAATTTAATTTCATCATAGGGAAATGGCTCCCCAGATGCTAACCCTTCCCCCCAGGGCGGTTAGTCATTCCGAATTGTTCCTGTCGTTTATTTGTGGATACCCACACAAAATCAATAGTTTCCCCTGGCACCCCTAGGTTACACCCACAAAGCCTGTGCCATTTTCTTCGACACATCGACTGTATAAAGTGGGGGTAAACTGGGGTCTATTGAAACTAATCCATTACATGCAGTAGACACTGCCATGGCGCATTTAACTATACTGTTCACATTCATTGTAGGTGCAACATATGTTTAAAAATGAACAGACACAGGGAGAGATAAGCCATTTCATTAAACCCTTTTTTTTTTTTTTTTAAATGAATAAGTCGCGGAGTCTCTACTGACTTGGAGCGTAAATAAACTCTTCACCGGGTTTGAGACGGGCGGGCTCTATATGCCACGCCCCCCTTTGTAGCCGGACTCCCTCCAAGTCTATCCTGACTCACCCAGATGTACCTATACACCCGCTGGAGGAGGAGACACCACCTTACAATGTGACTGATGTGTCCACGCCTCCCTCTCCTGGATTTTTACTGCAGTCGGTGTAGTCAGGAGCATTTGATATGGACCCTTCCACGCCGGTTCACTCCACTTCCGCTTTTTTCCGACACTCCGAACCAGGATCCAATCTCCAGGCTTTATCTCACCAGGCGGCAATTCCGCTACTGATCTAGGAGGAAGCATATTTCGCATCTCACTTTTGTTAGTCAACATTCTATTCATATACCTGCCAGAGTCGCTTCTTCTATTTAATAAATAATAATAATAATATTAATATTAATAATAATAATAATAATAATAATAATAATAATAATAATAATAAATGTGCCAACTCAAAAGGTTACCCCACATACTGCATCATAATGTGACAACCCCAATCCCTGCTCGTGGGGTTATCCTCATGCTAGTTAATATAATGGCAGACATGCTACTTAATTCCATTTAGTTTCTGCCATGGCTTTGCGCAGTTTTGCTTTCAGGGTTCTATAAGTTCTCTCCACTAATCCTGCTAATTGTGGATGATATGAAAGTTTTTTCAATTCTTTTCTCAATTTTTACTCCCAAAGGAGCCAGTTCTTCATTTCTAAATTCTGGCCCATTATCACTATAGAATGCTTTTGGAATCACTTATCTAGGAACAATTTCCCTGCTCAAAATTTTCCACTTGTGATGGCATCTATAGCTTCTCACTTCATTTAGATAAAGATCATATCAATACTACCACATCACTTCTTCTCTTTACATGGTGTTAAGTGTATATATAAAAAAAAATTTTAGTAAAGAAGTGATAGTACTCTCATCTATTAACCCTTTGGTCCCCCCCTCTTGGTACATGGCATTGCCCATGCACCAAACCTACAGCAATATGGAAGAGGGATTTTGGTAATATAGGCTTTCCATTGGGAAGGGTATTATTAGATAGGACTTCTTTTACACAATGGAGAATATATTTATTTTTTTCCTCTCAATGAATTGTGATTAAGCAATCCACCTCAGGCTAGGGTTCCGCTAACAGCATGGAGGAAATGCACAGTCAGGGCTTATTAGCCCCAAACATTCTTACATTTTCCTACATCATCAGCAGAACCGGGTGGAGTCACTTTAGACTATGTTACAATTTCCAAAAAAAAAAAAAAAAAAAGTTTATATTTTAGTCACCTCCTTGCATATAACGGTACTTATTCAAAAATAAATTTAGAAATCGCAAGCAAGGTATTATGTGATCACGTTACTAGAGGACTTTTGAATTTAGTCTTGTGTTAATACTTCAAATTGTATTTCCCCAGATCTATTTTAGAGGGTAAACTCTTGAGCTAAAGCATTCCCAGCTGGCCAGCAATTCACTTCTCTTCAGCAGTGCTCTCTGTGGAAAAGTTCCAAGAGGAGTTAGAGACAAACAATAATGTACAATTTCATTTTAATTCAACTCGTTCGGATCATTCCCTGTAAAAATTAAACAAACAGATTAAGGTTCACTTCTCAGTTCCTTTGCCATGAAGACACTAGTTGACAATTCCTGTTCAAAATGGAGGAAAGATTTTTAATTGCATTTCTTTGGTCAGGGAAACTTTCAGTTACATTTGTTCATCACCCTCAGATAGCAATTGCAATTTTTCAATACTTGATAGAAAACACTTCTGTTCTGCATCAAATGAATTTGCACACAGTCTCTTATTGTTAAACAGTACTTTGGCAACTTTTGAACACACCGTTATTTTTGTTTCCACTTTCGCTTAATTTCCTTTTCAGAGATATGCTTCTAGCACACCAATCTCACACAGCCTAATTATTTATAGAAAAGTGCTTAGATTTTCTAGCTCTTTAAAAATATTTCACAAATTAAGTGTAAATAGTGTAATTAATTCATGCTCATAGAGGATATCACTGGTAGTTTTCTCTGCAATGTATTACTACTGCCAAATATTAGAGCATTTAAATATTCACTTTGTCTTGCATCTTAAAGAAATTCAGTTAGCCACAACATTAGAAACACTTGTCCATGTTTGTATAATTTACATTCAATTGTTACTTCATCTAAACTTCCCACTGTTTATATTAACCGATCATTTAAGAGGAGTTAGCATTTATTTCATCAAGAAATAGTGACTTTTGCTCGGTTTCATAAGGAATAATTATTCTGTGTGCTTCTGCAACTTTGTCCTTTAACTAGACATTTATATGAGCACTTCATGGAATATAATGACAATTGCATTCAATCTAACAAAGACAGAACTAACAAATATGCCAGCAATGCAGTTGTTTAGAGACACTCACAGAGTTAGGTTCATTCACATTGATTTCCACACAGAAACGCAATCTGAGCTCAGGACACACACACACACATAAACACACACACATGCGCGCACACACACACCTCAGTGCACTTTCCTCTCTCACATTCAGTCACATTGGAAAATATCCAAGGCTTAAATTTTCTTACGATCTAACCCCATTGTTGCTTTGATAACATACGCAGACAATGCTCTATTTCAACTAAACCCAAACTCCTTTACCCACAATGATTCCCAGAACCATTATGTCAACTTTCAACAAATTGCCCAGTTTCAGTCAAAGTCACGTCAACATTTGTCCCAGAACAGCAGTCCTTACTACAAGAACGACAACACCACACTTACTGTTCGTCTGTCCCATAATTGGCAATATTAACTCCTCTGTCTCACACAGCAACTAAGCCAAATTCAGTAAGTATTCCGTCACTCACCCGCACCTCTACCACACACCTTGGAGAACCTCCCTCCTGGCCTCACTACACACCCAAGGAGCCTTGCCAGTCGCTCCGGGTTGAGGACTTTCCCTTCTTTAACGTCTCTCAAGACGACCGTGCACGGAATTTCAGTCGGCGCAGATTCTCCAGGGAGTGCAGGTGAGATATTGGAACCCTGGACGATGCCCCCAATGTTAAAGGAATTTTAACATTATATTCCTCGTATCACCATCACATAAGAAACCCAGACTACTCAGGGAAAAAATCAGTCAGAGGCAGAGAAGTTAATATTCAAGCCAAAGTCCGTTTACTTTTCTGCAGCAAAGGATCCCCATACAAGTCAAGTCAAGATGGAGGATGATACAGTTAGTCTCTCTCTGGTTTTTGTAGGGGTACTCCATGACGTTCTCCTCCCCCCGCGCTGATTTACACATCATGATGTAATCTGGAGACCCCTCGCTGTCTTATGCCACCTACGTCACGCTGTCGTAAGGCTGCACACATACATCTCGTTGGGGAGGAGAGCACCTGTCTTCTCTATCAGCCCCGGCTCCAGTTTATCTTGTTATGCATTCCGGAGCTTTCTATAAACACAAACTTAGAGACAGAGAAAAACATCTTGTCCTTGGTACAGACATTCAGCTTTGCATGACTTTAGATAGGCTATATGTCATGACGCACTGGTACAGTTATGCAGGCCCCTGTTAAATCAGAAATATGCAAGCACACACACACTCTAGGCCTAAAAGGTTATGAAAGAAAGTAAAGTAGGAGCAAGCAAGGATAAACAATTAATAATAATTAAATCAATCAATAAAAAAATGATTCCACAACGCCCTAGCAGCCACGCCCATTGACCTACAGATCTGCAGAGCACAACTTTAAATCAGCTTGATCTCTCAATGATGTGTACCAAATTTGAAGCCGATCCGGCGACATCCCTAGGAGGAGTTTGTTTTAAAATTCAAAAATTCAAATCAAAATGGCCGACTTCCTGTTGGGTTTAGGGCGTGGCTCCAATGAAGTTTTTTTATGCCTTGTTACAAAGCACATAAAAACTGAATTTCGTCTACCTACGACAAAAAAAACGAATTTCCCTATGGGAATTTTGAAACGTGTTTAGGGGGCGCTATTTCGACAATTGGGGTCGAACTTGTGCGACCGGCCAAAAATATTGAATTTCGGATCCGGCCGGACGAATGGGGAAAGTTATACGCGTTTTCACAATTGGGAAAGGGGCGAAATTGGCCTTTGAAAAATCGGAAGAATAATAAAAAAAATAAAAAAAATAATAATAATAATAAACAGCGCGATTTCAATAGGGCCCTCCGCAGACGACTTGCAGTCGGGTCGGGCCCTAATTAAAGCTGCAAGCAGCGTTGAACGGGCCCTCGCCCCCATGCGCACGTTGGGGTTGTGGTGAGATCCTGATGGGTGCAACATGGTCTCTCAATGTTTCATAATAAATCTGGTTTTGAATGGATGAAATCTCTGGGAGGAGTTTGTAAAATACAATATGTGGACATCAGGAAAAAATGACACGTTAAAATCAAAATGGCTGACTTCCTGTTTGGAGTACACCAACGATGCCAGAGATTTTTTTGTGCGTCTTGGCCAAATACACATGTGTATCAATTTTCATTTTCCTTCTCAAAAAAAACTCCTATGGGGAGGGGTTTTTGAGAATTTCAAGGGGGCGCTATCGAGGCATTTTGCTGCCCTCAAGGGCAAACCCCCAATACAATGTGAGAGCCCGCCACCCTTGACCTGTTTATCAATTTTTATGATGATTCAAGTTTATTAAAGACATCAAAAAGCGAAACGTATTTTCATGGCGAGGGATCCATTCTCATCGCATCGCCACACGAACGCCATTACTCGAAGCATCACAGCATTCGTAAGGTAGCTTAAGAAACTTCTTCTACATATTGTACAGGGAGAATAAAGTTGATGGGTTCGACTATGTGTCATCAGTACAAGTGAAAGTAAAAAATGGTCACTTCCTGTTAGCGGCCACGCCCACTGACCTGCAGACCTGCAGAGCACAACTTTTGATCAACACGGTCTCTTGATGTTTACTAATAAATGTGGTTTTGATTGGATGAAATCTCTAGGAGGAGTGCGTTAAAATACAATGTGTGGAAATCAGGCAAAAATGACACGTTAAAATGAAAATGGCCGACTTCCTGTTTGGAGTAGACAAATTATGCCAGAGACTTTTTTGTCCGTCTTGGCCAAATAAACATGTGTACCAATTTTCATCTTCCTAACCCCAAAAAACCCCTATGGGGAGGGGTTTTTGAAAATTTCAAGGGGGCGCTATCGAGGCATTTTGCTGCTCTCATGGGCAAAACCCTAATCAGATGTGAGAGCTTGCTACCCTTGACTTGTTTTTCAATTTTTATGATAATACAAGTTTATTAAAAACATCAAAAACCCAAACGTATTTTCATGGCGAGGGATGGATAGTCGCCGCGTCACCACACGATCGCCATTATGTGTAGCTTCACAGCATTCATAGCGTAGCTTCACCAATTTGTTTAGCATGTAATAGAAGTGGAATGTGGTTGATGTGATAAAGTATGTGTCCTCAGTACAAGTGAAAGCAATAAGTGGTCACTTCCTATTACCATAGGGGGGCGCTAGTAGCAAAGTGGGAAGTTAATGCATCTGGACGTTCAGGGCGAAGCAATCATCATGTAGGGCAAGTTTGAAGCTACTACAATCAAGTATGTGGGCGTGAGAGCATTGGGAATCCCAAACATATTTTCATGGCGAGGGATCCAAAGTCGCCGCTTTGCCACACGGACGCCATTACTCGTAGCTTTACAGCGTTCATAAAGTAGCTTCAGTAACTTGTTCTGCATGTTTCAAAAGTAAAATGAAGTTGATGGGTTCAACAATGTGTCATCAGTACAAGTGGAAGTAACGAGTGGTCACTTCCTGTTACCACAGGGGGGCGCTATTAGTAAAGTGGGAAGTTAATACATCAGGGTGTTCCCGGCGGCGCCTTTATCATGTTCAGCAAGTTTGAAGCTTCTACAATCAAGTATTTGGGTGTGAGAGCATTGTGAAATTTTTTCCTCAAGTCACTATAATTTGTCACGCCCTAGCAGCCACCTACTACCATTGACCTACAGATCTGCAGAGCACAACTTTAAATCAGCTTGGTCTCTCAATGATGTGTACCAAATTTGAAGCCGATCCGGCGACATCCCTAGGAGGAGTTTGTTTTAAAATTCAAAAATTCAAATCAAAATGGCCGACTTCCTGTTGGGTTTAGGGCGTGGCTCCAATGAAGTTTTTTTATGCCTTGTTACAAAGCACATAAAAATTGAATTTCGTCTACCTACGACAAAAAAAACGAATTTCCCTATGGGAATTTTGAAACGTGTTTAGGGGGCACTATTTCGACAATTGGGGTCGAACTTGTGCGACCGCCCAAAAATATCGAATTTCGGATCCGGCCGGACGAATGGGGAAAGTTATACGCGTTTTCACAATTGGGAAAGGGGCGAAATTGGCCTTTGAAAAATCGGAAGAATAATTAAAAAAAAATAAAAAAATAAAAAAAAATAATAAACAGCGCGATTTCAATAGGGCCCTCCGCAGACGACTTGCAGTCGGCTCGGGCCCTAATGATAAAAACTAGGACTGCCGCGGCAGTACTTAGGTCTTCAAGACTTGCGCTTTGACTCAGACCCCAAATCTTATCATGTAAAATTCTTCAATCAAAAGAACAGTAAACATATTCCCTTTTTCGGTGAAGTAGAATTTACAAAAACGGTGAAACATGATCTTGTATTAAATATATTTATTTAAAAATAACAAGCCAAATTGACTATGGGTTTAAACAATTTTCAACAATATTGTAAACAATTTTAAACAATAATCATGTGTAAAATTGAATTCAACTATCTCTGACTGGGAGTCTCTCTGTGCTGCCTTGCACTTGCATGGGACTGGCTCCCAGTCTAACTCTGTCCCATTTTAAGAGTTTTCCTGTCGCAAGTAGGGTACGCATCGCATTTTGCGACTTAACTATCAACTTTTATATCATATGGTTCTTGAGGGGATTGTGGATCTCTCCATACTGAACAGTTTGCAACAAACGGATTTGAAATCGGGTGTATTTTGGCTGAGATATGACTCTTTGGACGTGTGCTCTCCTTACACTTGTCAACTTCAATGTCAGATAACTCAAAAACTATAAGAGATATCGTTCTGAAAAAAGTACATGAAATGTAAAATTGAATTCCCTACAGATGTTATGTTGAACATAAACATGCATAACATGCATAATTGTGACGCTAAAATTCACGAATCGTGAAATTCATGAAAAAAATGAACTTTTGAGTATAAAATTATTTATTAAAAAACTTAAATTTTAATATGATAATGTTCTTGAGCAGATTGTTAAACAGCACATTTTAAACACAAAGAAAGAATCAGTTTCAAAATCGGTTGAAAAATGTCCGAGTTATGCCCCTTTGAAGATGTAGCCGAAAATTTAAATTTTTCCCGTGGGTCAAGTTCAAGGGGAGATAACTCAAAAACTGTTTGGATTTTCAAAATGCCTTACACAATTTTTAAAGTCCACTTAATGTAGGTTAAAATGATATATAACAGAAAGCTGTATGTATTGCGGTTCTGGAGAAGAAGATTTTTAAAGAGGGGTGGGGTCAAAACCGGGAAGTTCACTCGGAATTTCAGTTTTTATTTTTTTACGGAAAAATGAGCATACCGGCTGAAGTTGGTCATATGATAAAAGTTGTAGAACATGATGAGACCTACCTAAGGAATTTTTCAAAATATTTTTATCTCAAAAGTTTTCGAGATATTGCCATTGAACGGTTATTACGTTTTGGGTTATCTCCCCTTTTTGGGGCAAAAATTCAAAAATCGGGCCCTGTTATGCACAACTACATCATAAAAGCTATCATTTCACAAAGTTTCATACAAATCGGTCCAGTGGTTACTTCAGAATCGTCCGGACAAAAACGAGGTAGCAAAATAATAATAATCCAAAATCTAAAACCAATAACAATAGGGTCTTCTGACATTCGTCTTGAAGACCTAATAATAATAATAATAATAAACAGCATGATTTCAATAGGGTCCTCCGCGGACGACTTGCAGTCGTGCTCGGGCCCTAATAATAATAATAATAATAATAAAAATAATAATAATAAACAACATGATTTCAATAGGGTCCTCCGCGGACGACTTGCAGTCGTGCTCGGGCCCTAATAAACAGCATGATTTCAATAGGGTCCTCCGCGGATGACTTGCAGTCGTGCTCGGGCCCTAATAATAGTAATAATAATAATAATAATAATAAATAGCATGATTTCAATAGGGTCCTCCGCGGACGACTTGCAGTCGTGCTCGGGCCCTAATAATAATAATAATAATAATAAACAGTACGATTTCAATAGGGTCCTCTGACGACTTTCAGTCGGCTCGGGCCCTAATAATAAACAGCATGAATTCAATGGGGTCCTCCACGGACGACTTTCAGTCGGCTCAGGCCCTAATAATAATAATAAAAATAAACAGTGCAATTTCAATAGGGTCCTCGGACGACTTGCAGTCGTGCTCGGGCCCTAATTAATGCTGCAAGCAGCGTTGAAAGGGCCCTCGCACCCCTCGTGCACTTTGGGGTGGCAGCAAGATCTTGATGGGTGCAGGTGTTCATTCAGAGCCATTGGACACTGTTAGACTGTGTACAATGTGGTTTCCCGAAGGGAGTGCAAAAATTTTCTAGAGGGCGCTATGATACTATTTTGATGGCGAAACATCGAAATTCGCCGCGACGCCACGGATACATAGTTCGATGAATCCAAAAAAGCTTCGCAATTTAACATTGGCAAGATGTCACATGCCAATTTTGAAGTTGATCGGATAAAATCTGTAGGAGGAGTTCGTTAAAGTACGACGCCTGTGAATGGCAAAAAATTTTAAAAAGTTGCAATTTCAATTAAAATTGGCGGACTTCCTGTCGAGTCTAGGTCAAGGCGCCAAGAGACTTTTTTTAGGTCTCAGCATAAACTACATGTCCACCGAATTTTGTACATGTAGGTTAAACATGCTGCGAGGGCTGCTTCATTGAAATTTCCTTGGTGGCGCTGTAAAGCAATTTTGCTACATCCATCAGTAAACCCTATATCCTGGTAAAATGAACGACAAGCTTAATACGTTTGCAAAATTTTGTGAGTTTTCGAGCATGCTGAGGCCCTCAAAATTGCAATTATGCATTAGGGGGCGCTATAGATCCACCGTGTGACTCTCAGTGCCACATGAGATATCGAATATTTTTAGTCTATGAGCCAAGTTTGGTGAGTTTTTGAGTAGAAGACAAGACCCTCAAAAATGAGTTCGTAAAATCTGAAAAAACGCAGGAAATACAGTAGTTCTCTTCCTGTGAGGCAAAAAAATTGACAAAAAAAAATTCATAATGACTACTATGACCATATTGAATTTCGTGAGAATCCGAGCAATTACGTTCCAAAATGGCCTCGTGTTTGGTGGCACTATAGAGCCACCGGGTCATGTCCAAGCACAAAAATAATAATATTTTGTCATTTTCACCACGACTGACATGTTTGCAAATTTTTGTGAGTTTTTGTGCATGACAAAGCCCTCTAAAACGCGTTCTCGCAGAAGAAGAATCCCATCAAAAACAATAGGTTCCTTGCACCTGCGGTGCCAGGACCCGTTCCGGGTCCTAATTAAACGCAGGAAATGGCTCATAGCTCACTTCCTGTGTGGCAAAAAAATTTCAAAAAAATTGACAAAAAATATATTGTGACTACTATGACCCTATCAAATTTTGTGAGAATCCGAGCAAGTGCGTTCCAAAATGGTTGTGTGTTTGGTGGCGCTATAGAGTCAATGGGGCATGTCCAAGCACAAAAATAATAATAGTTTGTCATTTTTACCATGACTAACGTGTGTGTGCAAATTTTGGTGAGTTTTCGTGCATGGTAAAGCCCTCAAACGCGTTCTCGCAGAAGAAGAAGAAGAAGAATCCCTTCAAAAACAATAGGTTCCTCGCACTTTCGGTGCCAGGGCCCGGAGTTCGGACCCTAATTAAAGCTTCGTGCACGTTGGGGTGGTGGCGAGATGTTGATGGGTGCAGGTGTCCATTCACAGCCATTGGACACTTCTAGACTGTGTGCAATATGTTTTCCTGAGGTGAGTGCAAAAATTTGTTGGTAGGCACTATAATACCATTTTGGCATGCATGTGTGCAAAACCTATACCATATTAATCGTAATATCTGTTTCCATGAGTTTGTTGATTTTTGGAAATTTTTAAGCCTGTTGAGGCCCCCAAAAGGGTTTTATTTTGAGAAAATGATTAGGGGGTGCTACAGAGGCATCGTGCCACATTAAGTGCAAGATGGTGTATCAAATCGAAGAACATAAGGGAATTGCAACTTGTGCAACTTTTTGCAAGTTTTGAAGCATTGTAAGGCCTGCATACGTGTGATCGTAAAATTTGTATGCACACAGGAAATGGCTCATCGCTCACTTCCTGTTTCGCCAAAAAATTTCAAAAAAATTACCATTACCCAGCATGACAAATGCAATGATTTCACCAAATTTCATGAACATTCAAGCACTTTTATCTTAACATGGCCGTGGCTAAAGGGCGCCGTGGAGGCACCTTGCCACTCCCGATCTAATATCAGCATATATTAATCCTTGGGAGGACACTTTTATCAAGCTTGGGAAGTTTCAGGCAAATCCCACAAAGTATGTGGGAGTAAAACGAACTTCCTCTTTCATGGCGGAACATTGAAATTCGCCGCGACGCCACGGATACATCGTTCGATGAGTCCAAAAAAGCTTTGCAATTTAACATTGGAAGGGTCTCTAAATATTATTCGCCAAATTTTAAGATGATCGGATGAAATGTCTAGGAGGAGTTCGTAAAAGTACGACACCTGTGAATGGCGAAAAATCCAAATAGTTGCAATTTCAATTAAAAATGGTGGACTTCCTGTTGAGTCTAGGTCATGGCACCAAGAGACTTTTTTTTTTGGGTCTCAACATAAATAACATATACACAGAATTTCGTACATGTTGGTTTACTGGGCTGCTTATTTGAAATTTTCCAGGGGGCGCTATTATGCCATTTTTGCCATGCCTACATGTAAGCTTTTTATCAGTAATACAACTGATGGACTTTATGCTTTTACAAAATTTTGTCTCATTTGTTTAACTGGGCTCCCTTTATCTACTTTTAGGACTTGTGTGAAAATATGATAATGTTTTAGGTCAAATTTATGCAGAAATCTAGAAAATTGTAAAGGTTCACAAACTTTCAAGATCCACTGTGTGTGTGTGTGTGTGTGTGTGTGTATATATATATATATTTATATTATGATAGAACATGTCAAAAGTCAAAATACTTAATTTGATTATTTTGCATTTATTGATTTTGTTACTTTCACGCTGTTCATTTCCACTTGCCTATCATTTCCTTTGAAACACAATGTTTTCATTGATCAGTAGGGGTCTCTAGAATGCATTCAAATCTTCAAGAAATGAACCACACTTCAACACGTCTGGCTGGAAAGCTTCAACGCTGCATGAAGCTTCATCTCACCAGCACTGAGATACTCCCTTCTCTTCTTCCCTCCACTCAACTGAGCCCTCCGAACGGCGTAGCAGGTGAGTAAGCCCTTCCCGAGCGAGGGAGGGCAACAGAGGGGAGGATTGTGGGAAATCGGATTGGAACGAACCTCGCTGAGTTTCTTCCGCACTTCGACATTTGTCAACAAGCTAACGGCAAATTTGCGTTGCCGTGGAGCCGAGTGAGTTAGTTGTCTGTACGTTTTACCTCTTACAATTCACGCGGAAGCGTATTGCATCTTTATGGCAAGTAGAAGACGGTGTGCTCGTTTGATTGTTGCGGTACTTGTGACTGTTTTATGGGAAAATACAGGTGCTTTCACCCCGGACGCGAAACGAATTTTTCGCACGACAGATTGCATTCAAAGTCAATGCAAAGGGGCTGGGCATACATGTATGCATGACACAATAATAAAATTTAATTCATTCATTCAATTAATTCATTAGAGTGTCAGACTGATTCTCTTTCACAACTCTGAGAATTCACCATCCACTTGTTGTTTTGTAATAACTTTTTTTCTCTCAGATATGAACAGTTGTGTTTCTCTTTGTATCATGCGTTCAACAAACGGCTCACCATGGGGATGTGTTGCTCATGATAGACATTCTCACTGCTTCCATGCCCAGCTCCAGCAAAGAAGGTGGCATATGCTACCACTAGATATTCATCAGTGCCTTGCACACTTGAGGACATGGTCTCAGCAGGTGGGCACACTTTAAGCACCATATGACCTGCATTATTACATCATGGATATATATTTTTACATATTGACATTACTTAACATCAGCATACATGACAATCACTCCCATTATATGAGGGACATCCTGGTAGGACGGGGGCTCCATTAGTGATCAGCATCTTCACCCAGAATGAGTGAAGGAGCAATATAGGGGGTCATTCCTGCTGCAACGCTGTCAATTTGCCCATCATGGACAAAAAGGAATATCTACTCATCTTATCTTATATTATCTTATCTATTACCTTATGTTTAGGTTTATTTATTTAGCCCAAAAATGCATTTAAACGGAGTGCAAGCGTTTCTGGGGATTCTTCAAGAATTAAAGACAACAAGAGCAACGCAGAGCGTGGCATATGCCCCCGCCTGTATGTTGATCTAGGGCATATTGAGATGGCTGCTGTGGCGGCCATATTAGATATCGCACGACGCTGGTTCGAAAGGAACCTTCCTCGACCCACTCCCAGTACGCCATAAAGAAATGGCATCAATCCGATGAGGGATTCTATAGTTATCCCACGGAAACGAAAAGTTAACGGACGACGGACGGACATGACAATGACAATGACAATGACAATGAATTTATTTCCCATAAGAGACCCCTATCGGGGTATAAGAGAACTTACAATGAGTATCAGCATTGAGCTGATTGAGACAGGTTTAAATTCTATACTGTACATGTATAAACATACAATCATGTAACACCTATGGTACATATTTTGACAAGATACCGTAGAAAAATATATATTAGACTTATAATATTACTATTACAACATTGTGATGAAATTACAAAATTATTGTGATGGATTTACAATATAAGTGTAGGGCAAGAATTACTTCCTTAAGATATACATAATTTCTTTGATAAATTTAACAAGGTTTGACAGAGTTTTTTTTGTTTTGATGAGAATAACTGCGAAAATTTTAGACAATTAGGACTTTTCCAAAAGTACGGTTTGATTAGGCATTTTCTAGAATTATAAAAAGCAGGACAGGACATGATATAATGAAATTCATCACCACAACTGTCAAGAAAAAGCGGACAGGATGAGTCAGTATAGTCACTATGTAAATACTGTTGATCAGCTATAGGGAGCAAATGATTACCACAGCGGAATTTAACTAGAATAGTTTGTTCATGAACAGGAAGTATCTTAAGATACGGTTCAAAGCATAAATTACTTTTAAAAATTCTATAATTTGAACAGAGTATATTCCTATTGACTTCAGCTTGCCAGTTCTGGGGAGAAATATCTTCCAATCTTTGATTAATAACCGATTTAAACCACATAATATCATAATTCTGAATACCATCCCAAAAAGCTGGGAAACCACATTCGTTTACAATAGCATGTAACCTTGTTAGCTACCTAGAACTTAAAATATTACTGTCATGATATTTCTTAACCAGCTTAAAAATAGTAAATGAGAATTTGTGATGACTACCTTGCAAAATTCTTAACCAGAAATTCACCATCTTTTTATCAATTAAATTTCTTACATTAAATTTTCCCAATTCACCATAGGCCATACAGTTAGTGGTTGACTTATTAAGATGAAGTAAATTCTTATAAAAACGTTTCTGTCGCATTTCCAGTTTGTCAATATTTTGGAAACCCCAAATCTCACAGCCAAAAGTTAGAATGGGTAGAACTAATTAATCGAAAAGCTCACAAGAGACATCAATAGGTAAATCTAAACGTTTTGCCTTTGACAGCAAATTGAACATAGCTCTCTTTGCACGGGTAATTTGGAGATTTATAGCTTTGTTGAATTTACCGTTGAAATTAAAAGTGACCCCAAGATATACATAATCGTCAACTACATGAATAATACTCTGAACAAAAGTAAATGTTTTAAACTTTTTGACTTTACCTCTAGAAAATATAATTATCTTGGTTTTGGAAGTATTGACCGTGAAATGCCAGGAAGAGCAATATGAATGAACAGCATCTAAGGCTGCCTGCAATTCATCTTCACTTTCTGCAAGAATTATAGTGTCGTCTGCGTATAGCAGTACATATAAACGTAAGAAGATTTCAACATCTTCATCACTCAGTAACTTTCTGATATCACCTGTGTTATGGCCCCAATTTGTTATTACATTTATAACACAACAGCAACAGCAAGGGATGACAAACACAGTTTTAACAACTAAAACACATTTAATTTTTAACAGACAAAGACAATAACAACTAACTAACAACTAATGAACCTAAAGACCAAGATTGATTAGGAAAAAAAAAGAAATATTTACAGTCCCTTTTTGTGGGGTGGCTTGGTGATGTCCTGGATAATGAAAATGCTCAAACACAGGCAAAGAAATCCACAAAAGAAATGTCACAGGTCTTGAACAGAATGGCAGGTCTGGTCATCTTCTTGCAATTTCTCCTACTACTTTACTGTCTCAATTCTTTTCCTTATATACTCTTTTGCAGACCCCACCCACATTTAGACCTCTTTTTTTTAATTTTCTGAGACTTGCCCCAGACATGTCCAGGACATGTCTAAACATGACTCCAGTCTGAGCTTAACAAAAAAAAAAAGGTAAATACTGCCATCTAGTGGCCTATATTCACATTACACCTCCATTCCAAAAGGGAAAAAATTTTGACTTATAAAGGCAAAATTTTTCTTTTCAATACAAAATGGTAAAGTGAACACTTGTCTATATATACATATCATACACATTCAAACACGGGATAAGCAATCAGCAATTACATTGTCTGTACCCTTCACATGCTTAATTTCCAAGTCAAACTCCTGTAAAATCAAACTCCAATTCAACAATCTCCGATTCTTGTTTTTCATCTTACTCAAAAACATTAACGGATTGTGGTCAGTGTACACAATCATTGGCTTTTGTCCTGTACAAACATAAACCTCAAAGTGTTGTAAAGAAAGGACCAGAGCCAACAGTTCCTTCTCTATTGTGGAATAGTTCCTTTGGTGGCGATTGAACTTCCTGGAGAAGTATGCCACGGGATGCTCAATGTCATCAGAGTCACTTCTCTGTAGGAGCACAGATCCACAAGCTTGGTCGCTAGCATCGACCGCGATGGAGAACGGTTTGTTGAAGTCAGGAGATTTGAGCACGGGGAAGTGACACAGCAGAGACTTCAGGTGATCGAAGGCTCTCTGGCATGCATCATCCCAGGTGAACTTTACGCCTTTCTTCAGTTGGTTAGTTAGACTGAGAGCAATCTCAGCAAAGTTCTTGCAGAACTTGCGGTAGTACCCGATCATTCCAAGATAGCGGCGCAAAGCTTTTTTGTTGTCAGGAACTGGAAAGTCCATGATGGCTTGGACTTTAGCATTTATGGGTGCCACCTTACCCTGGCCTATGACGTAGCCAAGATAGGTGACAGTAGCACAACCAAAGTCACTCTTGCTCAGGTTAACAGTCAGGTTAGCCTGGGTCAGGCGCTGGAACAACGTCTCTACATCTTTTAGATGTTCTTCCCAGGAGTCACTCCGTGTGATCAGGTCATCGATGTACGCACCCGTGTGTGGCAATCCGGCGATTGTAGACTGTATCATCCTTTGGAACGTGGCTGGGGCATTTTTCATGCCAAAGGGTAGGACTTCATACTGGTACAATCCAGATGGTGTGGCAAAAGCAGAGATGCTCTTGGCCCTCTCAGTTAAAGGCACACACCAATAACCCTTCAATAAATCAATCTTGGTCAGAAACTTTGCTTGCCCTACACTATCAATACAATCATCAATCCTAGGTATTGGAAACACATCAGTTCTAGTTACAGCATTGACTTTGCGATAATCTGTACAGAATCTAGTACTTCCATCAGGTTTTGGAACTAGCACACAGGGTGAACTCCAATCGGAGTTGGAGGGTCTGATAATATCATGTTTTAACATGTACTCAACCTCTTTCTCAGCAATCTTTCTCTTTTCAGGATTCATCCGGTATGGATGCTGTTTTATTGGTTTGGCATCACCAACATCTACATCATGAGAGGCTATAGTAACTCTCTTTGGAACATCAGGAAACAAATCCTCATATTTCTTGATCAACCTTTCAAACTGATCTCTCTGTGAGGGTTCTAAGTGCTGGAGTTTTACATCAAGATTTTGCAACACTTCAGTGTTTGACAATTTACATGAAAGAACTTCAGCTTTAATTCTTGGTTCATCATCTTGAAACTCCCCCTCATCTTCACACGTTTCGACCATTGGAGAATCTGAAGTGACAGCTGCAACCCTAGCATTTCTGTCATGATAAGGCTTTAGCATGTTTATATGACACAATTGTTTTGGTTTTCTCCTATCTGGAGTCTTCACAATGTAATTGAGATCATTGAGTTTTGTCAGAATTTCATAAGGACGATGAAATCTAGCCTGCAATGGATTGGACTGCAAGGGAAACAACACAAGGACCCTGTCTCCTGGTTTAAACTCACGGCTTCTAGCCTTATGATCATACCAAGTTTTCATTTTTCCCTGACTTGATTTCAAGTTCTCTTTGGCAAGGTCACAAGCTGCACGCAATTTTTCCTTGAACTTGCTAACATAGTCTAACAGACTGATATGCGGCTCTTTCTCTTGCCATTGTTCACTCAATAATAGCAAAGGTCCTCTCACTTCATGACCAAACACTAGCTCAAATGGACTGAATCCAGTAGACTCCTGCACTGCTTCTCTAGCTGCAAACAACAGCAAATGAACCCCTTCATCCCAGTCTTTCTCATGGTCATAACAATAAGTCCTCATCATTGTCTTGAGAGTGGAATGAAACCGCTCTAAGGCACCCTGACTTTCTGGATGATAGGCACTAGAAAGAATCTGTTTTGCACCTAGTTCATACACAACCTGCTGAAACAATCCAGAAGTGAAATTGCTACCCTGGTCTGACTGAATTTCCCTGGGAAGACCAAACAACGTGAAGAACTTTATCAAAGCCTTCGAGATTGCAGTTGCCTTGATGTTACGTAGAGGTATGGCTTCGGGGAATCTGGTAGATGCACACATGATTGTCAACAAGAACTGATTTCCAGATCTAGTCTTGGGTAATGGACCAACGCAATCAACAATGACCCTAGAGAATGGCTCCCCAAATGCTGGGATAGGCTGCAATGGAGCTACAGGTGGGTCTAACTGGTGTTTTCCAACTACCTGACAAGTGTGACAGGTTTTGCAAAAGTTGGAAACGTCTTTCCGAAGCCCAGGCCAAAAGAAGTGTTTCATGATCTTATCAACAGTCTTGTTAACACCAAGATGACCTCCTAAAGGTAAACTATGAGCCATTGTTAAGATCTCATTCCTATAGACCTTCGGAACAACAATTTGCCTGACCACTGCCCAATCTGCATTGGCAGGGATATCAGGAGGGCGCCACTTCCGCATCAACACACCATCCTTGAGATAATACCCAACTGGAACTGCATCTATTTCTTTTTCAGGAAGGGCTCTCCTCTTTAATACACCAATTTCAGGATCATTAGTTTGCTCCTCAATCAACCGCTTTCTGGACAGAGACAAGTCTCCAGACACATCAGAATCACCAGACCCATCCGGCTGGCTGAATAGAGAACTGATAAAAGTATCTGATAAGTCCTCAAACGGAGAAACCATAGTAGGCCAATCAGAGTCATGAGGCGAACCACCTGAGTCCTGACTATTCAATGTACTGGACGGCACCACAACATCATCTTCTTTAGCCTTCTTGGCCATAGCACGAGTCACTGCGCAAGAGGGATACAGAGATGGGTCCTCATCCCCATTTTCAGTGCTCGGCTGTGAAGTAAGATGTACAGGGGGAACTACTTTGCCCCCAGCCAGGTCATTGCCTAGCAACAGAGAAACACCCTTTATAGGTAGACTTGACATAAGTCCCACCTTTACCTGTCCTGTAACTAAATCTGACTTCAAGAATATAGAGCGCAGAGGTACAGATACAGTCCTCCCTTCAATACCTTGTACAAGTATGAAATCCCCTGAAGCGGTCTCATCACGTAACTCCAAGGAGTCCATCAACAAAAGTGACTGAGAAGCTCCGGTATCCCTTAGGATATATATGGGGACAGGAGTAGTATGCTCATTCAGAGCCACAAATCCCTCTGACACAAATGGAAGAAATTCCTCCCTCACGAAGTCAGCTGTATCAGGCTTTTTAGCCCCACATGAAGCAGACAATTTAGCAGATCGGTTATCTTCTACAGGGGTTTCTAACCTTGTTTTCACAAAGGCATTAGGTTTGGTATCCTTTCTTTTTCTTTCTTAGCTTTAAGGAACCAACAGTTAGTTGTAACATGACCAGATTTCTTGCAATAACTGCAAACTAGACCACTTTTGTCACTGTCAGCTTTCACACTTTGATCAGACCTGTAACTGGATTTCTGAGCACCATCACCAGATTTGTCTTTGTCTTTGGGTGAGGAATCTTGGGTATCACCGTAACCCTTTTTCTGAAATTGGGACCATTTATTGTTACTGCTAGACTGAAATTTGGACTTATGAGTGAGAACATATTCATCTGCAAATTTGGCAGCTGATTGCAAGTTCAGTGCTTGCTTCTTATTAAGGTAGGTCTTAAGATCATCCTTAACACAGTTCTTGAATTCTTCAACTAACACCATCTCTTTTAGTGAGTTGAAATCATCCTTGACCTCCATAGAAGTACACCAGCGCTCAAAGCAAACCTGCTTCTCATTAGCAAATTCAACATAAGTCTGATTTTCAGATTTCTTCAGACCTCTGAATTTCTGTCGGTAAGCCTCTGGAACCAACTCATAAGCTCTCAAAATAACCTTTTTGACAACCTCATAATCAGAGGAATCATCTGCAGACAAAGCCGAATAGGCTTGTTGAGCTTTACCCTTGAGGACAGTTTGCAACATCAGAGGCCAGTGTTCCTTTGGCCACTGGCAACTCGTTGCTACCTTTTCAAAACACTGGAAATAGTTGTCAACATCCTTTTCTGAAAATGGAGGCACCAGTTTTACCTCCTGACTGGCACAAAATTTATTTTTAGTTTCAATTTTAATTTTTAGTTGCTCCATTTGGAGTCTTTCTTCTCTATCGAATTTCTCTAATTCAAAATCTCTCTGTCTCTGTCTCTCTCTTTCTGCTCTTTCTTCTTTCTCTCTCTCAAATTCTCTTTGTTTTTCTTCTCTTGCTAATTTTTCTAACTCAAACTGCCTTTGTTTTTCTTTTTCTTCCCTCTCAAATTCTCTTTGTTTCTCTTTTTCCTCCCTTTCTTTTTTCTCTTCTCTTGCTAATTTAAGTTCCATTTCTATATTTGGATTTTCCACTGGAAACTGTTCCAGATCTCCTGGTGCAAACACATTTTCATCAATGTAATATTCAACTATCTCTCTAGCCAGTCTTGCTTTTCGCATGGCTGGTTTCACCTCTGTCAGCTCTAAATGTCTGCAAATTTCTAGCAGTTCTGTCTTTTTAAAAGACTTCAAAACCCCTACGGTTGGTGATGCCAAGAAATCATCCATTGCTGTTGTCAATATGTATGTATTCAATTAAAAAAAAAAATTTTTACAATTTGAAATGTTAGATTTTTAATAAATGACTCACAAAATGGTCTATCCCGGACCTTGAGCCCCCAATTTGTTATGGCCCCAATTTGTTATTACATTTATAACACAACAGCAACAGCAAGGGATGACAAACACAGTTTTAACAACTAAAACACATTTAATTTTTAACAGACAAAGACAATAACAACTAACTAACAACTAATGAACCTAAAGACCAAGATTGATTAGGAAAAAAAAAGAAATATTTACAGTCCCTTTTTGTGGGGTGGCTTGGTGATGTCCTGGATAATGAAAATGCTCAAACACAGGCAAAGAAATCCACAAAAGAAATGTCACAGGTCTTGAACAGAATGGCAGGTCTGGTCATCTTCTTGCAATTTCTCCTACTACTTTACTGTCTCAATTCTTTTCCTTATATACTCTTTTGCAGACCCCACCCACATTTAGACCTCTTTTTTTTAATTTTCTGAGACTTGCCCCAGACATGTCCAGGACATGTCTAAACATGACTCCAGTCTGAGCTTAACAAAAAAAAGGTAAATACTGCCATCTAGTGGCCTATATTCACATTACACCTGCCACTACATCCAAACCATTATAAAAGCGACTCGTATAATACTCGAAATCATTCAGATACACTGCAAACAATAAGAGAGATAAATTTTCTCCCTGTCGTACACCCATTTCACATGAGAAGGAATTTGATAAATTACCATTTACTTTTATACATGACTTAGCATTCCCGTACAGATTGTAAACAAGCCTAATAATATTACCATTAGTGCCACAACCAATCAATTTTTGCCATAGTGAGACTATCAGTCATGTCAAAGGCTTTCTTGTAATCAACAAAGCAGCAGTACAGTCTTTTCTTTTTAGCAAGGTAAATATCAATAATGGAGCCAAGTACAAAAACATGATCAAGAGTGGAGTAACCACTTCTGAATCCTGCTTGATTTTCGCTAAGGATACCAGAACTTTCAAGATGGTTATTAAGCCTAAAACTAATACAGGATGTGAGGAGTTTACCTATGCAGGATAAAAGTGTGATTCCTCTATAATTATCAGGGTTGTCTGGGGACCCGTTACCTTTGTACAGAGGTTTTATAATTCCAACACACCAATCAAATTGAATTTTACCAGAGGCTAGCACCAAATTAAAGAGTTTAGTTATGACTACAAGTAATTCTTGAGGACAATTTTTTAGAAATTCATTGATAACATTATCGACACCGCAAGCTTTGTTATTACGGAGATTCTTAATAGCACCAGAAATTTCACTAATATCAAATGGACGGCTTATCTCATCATTGGTACTATGGGTTATATCACATGGGTTGAAATTATTTGAGTTTCCAGCAGCCTTCTTATTAAGTGATTCAAAATGTTTAACAAAAGATTCTAAGGTTACTTTACAGGGTGGAACCTTTTGACCCGAAGCTTTATTGATTAATTTCCAATATTCCTTCGAGTCGCTCGATTTCAAATTCAAAAATAGATGTGTGAAAATTTTTGATATACGTTTTATGAGAACTCCATAATATACGTTTATAACTCTTGGACAGATTATGCAATTCAACCTGAGCCTCAAAAGATTTCAACTTTTTACATCTATCCTTCCATTTAAAATAAACAACTCTAGCATCACAACATGCTTTAGTAAACCAAGGCTTATTGAGCTTTTTACGAGTTTTCGAGGAATTTAACTGCACCCTAGGAAAGGTTTCCTTGCATATACCAATTTTCTTAGCAGGTTGAAGAAAAACATTGCATAGGTTATTACCGATTTCATTTATCATATCCTGAGTAACTACGCCAGTATCACTATGTAGATCATCCAAGTGCTTCTAAAGTGCTGCTACAGCCTCGACATCAAAGGATTCTATATAGTCTACTTTCAATTTCGGATCCCAATTAGAATACAAGAATGAATTACTGTAAGATTCGTTAACATCATGATTATTGAGAGCTGCCTTAGGGTTACAATTACTTTCCATAACTTTGATGTCCAGACTCAGAGCACAATGAGCATCAGAAATACATTTATCCAATGGTTCAATACAGAAATTATTTATAAAAGGAATTACAGAAGGAGAAGCAATGAAATAATCAACAGTACTACAACCAGAGGCAGTATAGCAAGTAAAATCACCAACTCCACGGTCATTACCAACACGACCATTAACCAGCTTAAGATCTGCTATATTTCCTAATTCAATTAGTTTCAGCCCATTTGTATTAACATACATATCACGGTTACTTCTCTCCAATGCAAGGTTATTATCGCTAAAAAATCTTTGACAATTAATACCATCATCAATAAAGGCCGATTGATTACTGACAAAATCATCCAGTAACCTGGTCCTGGAATTGAAATCACCAGCCAGGAGAATAGGAATATCATATTTGCTATTAAGAGAAATAATATCATCTAAGACGTTATCAAAAATACCTGAATTATGAAAATTAGAACCTTCATGAGGAAAGTACGCAGTACCAAGCAGAAATTCATAACCACAAATAGATTTGCTAAATTTGATCCATAACACTGAATCAGAAACTGGGTTTGCAACCACTTCAACATCACTTAACATATAATCTTTAACATGTCGACATGGTGTCGACATAATGCCATCTTTCCTCTTTGGAGGGCGGGGGCATAAAGTGTCCCCAGTTTTGTTGCTTATGGAGATGAAACTGCCTCCGATCCTAGCACAAAGGCTAGTATTTTCAATCCCTATTTACCCCTCAGCCTCTAGAACGAACATATCCAGATATAACCGTCTTTAAACATGCTCATTTGGGTGATTTAAGGATTACTGTCCATGATGTTGAATCAGTTCTGATTAAACTTGATACAAATAATGCATGTGGGCCGGACATGTTACCGGCTCAGATTTAAAAAGAATGTGCTCGTGAATTGGCTCCGTGACTTTGTAGTCTTTTTAACAAATCACTTCAAACTGGAGAATTACCACTTGATTGGCAAAGAGCAAATGATATTCCAGTCCATAAAAAATCTGACAAAGAAAATGTGAGTAATTATCGACCGGTATCGTTGTGCATTTGTAGCAAGGTGCTGGAAAGGTGCATACTTAATTTTGTCTGTCCTCATGTAGTGCCTGTTTTACATCACCTACAACATGGTTTTGTTAAGGGTCGGTCGACAACAACTTGGTTAATCCAGGTATTAAACGAAGTTGGCAAATTCTTAGATCAGTGCGGAAAAATTGTTATTTATATCTAGACTTTTCATCTGCTTTTGATTCCGTCCCCCATGACTTACTTTTATATAAACTCCAGACATATGGATTTCATGGTTATCTTTTAAAGTGGTTTATGTCGTATCTATCCAATCGTAAACAAAGAGTTGCTGTTGATGGCGCCATATCATCCTGGTCTCCCGTTAAATCAGGGGTACCACAAGGATCAATTTTAGGTCCTTTGATGTTTCTGCTGTACATTATTGACATGCCAGACTGTGTAAGTCCTGAGACAAGGGTTGCCTTGTTTGCAGATGATTCTAAATGCATAAGAGAAATCAGAAACATCAGCCTGTTCACAGCTGCAGGGCGACCTAGAAAACATCCTGGATTGGAGCCGTAAATGGGACATAAGATTTAACGCTGGTAAATGTAAACTGTAAAATGTAAAAATGGGAGAGTAGGGAAACTACATTGTATAGTGAAGTCTCTGACAGGTGAGAAGAAAAGAATAAGTACAGTAGTCAACGATAAAAATGGAAAACCAATAAATGAGAGGAGTGAAAGATTGAAGATCTGGAAAGAACACTTTGACACAGTACTAAACAGAGAACCACCTGTCAGGCCCATACAGCCAAATGAATTTGAAACAAGGCAAAATGACAGAGTTTGACATTGGAGCATTCCAACCAATAGAGGTGAGAAATGCTATAAAATCAACAAAAAAATGGGAAAGCAGCTGGTCACGATAGCGTAGTTGTAGAGCTTCTAAAGACAGATTTGGAAGAGAGAACAAAGGAGTTGACAAAGTTGTTCAACAAAGTGAAGGAAGAGGGTGTAGTACCAAAAACCTGGAACAAAGGACTAAGAGTAAAGTTACCCAAGAAAGGTAACTTACATGAGTGTACAAACTGGAGGGGTATCACACTTTTACCAGTTATAAGTAAAATCTTTGGCAGAGTGTCGATAAGTAGAATCAAAAAAGGAGTTTATAACACCTTGAGGTAGGAGCAAGCAGGGTTTCGAGAGAACAGAAGTACCATCGATCAGATTTTTACCCTCAGGAATATACTGGAGCAAGTTAATGAATGGAACGCGACTCTGTACGCACATTTCATAGACTTTGAGAAAGCTTTTGACTCTGTGCATCGCGAAACTTTATGGAACATTATGTCAATATATGGAATCCCAGAAGAGCTCATCAGTCTGACAAAAGCAATGTATAACAACTTTGAATGCACAGTCGTGGAAGAGGGTGAAACAACAGAATGGGTGCACCATGTCAACTTATCTTTTCTTACTATCAATTGACTGGGTCATGAACAGGACTACAGAGGGTAGGAGAACTGGCATACGATGGAAGCTCACCTCGGTCTTAGAAGATCTTGACTTCGCTGACGACATTGCCTTTTTATCATCTAGATATATTGACATAGAGGATAAGACCAATAGGCTTGTCGATGAAGCTGCCCGAGTACGACTTAAGATCAATGCGAAGAAATCAAAAGTTATACGAATAAATGCCAGAAACGATCAAAGACTAAAAGTAAATGATGAACACGCAGATGATGTTGAAGAGTTTTTGTACCTAGGTGCACTATTGGATAAAGAAGGCGGGGCGACCAAAGACATACAACAGAGACTAAGTAAAGCCAGACAAACCTTCTACAGGTTGCGAAAAATTTGGGACAGTAACGAAATTAGCAGGAAGACGAAAGTTCAATTGTTCAAAACAATTGTCAGAGCAGTTTTGATGCATGGCTGCAAAGCTTGGAAACAAAGAAGCTGGATGCCTGCCAATACAAATGCATGAGACGCATACGCAAACACATTTTAAATCAAAGTGTAATGTGAATATAGGCCACTAGATGGCAGTATTTACCTTTTTTTTTTATTCAGCTCAGACTGGAGCTATATTTAGACATGTCCTGGACATGTCTGGGGCAAGTCCCCGAAAAGTAAAAAAAAGAGGTCTAAATGTGGGTGGGGTCTGCAAAAGAGTATATAAGGAAAAGAATTGAGACAGTAGAGTAGTAGGAGAAATTGCAAGAAGAAGGATACGTGTGACCAGACCTGTCATTTCTGTTCAAGACCTGTGAAGTTTCTTTTGTGGATTTTTGCCTGTGTTTGAGCTTTTTTTTTCCTCACCCAGCACATCACCAGGAAACTGTAAATATTTCTTTTTGTTTTTGTTATAATCAATCTTGGTCATTTAGTTGTTAGTTGTTATTAGTCTTTGTCTTTGTTTAAAAATTAAATGTGTTTAAGTTTTTAAAACTGTGTCTGTCATCCCTTGCTGTTGCTGTTGTGTTGTAGATTGTAATAAGCATTTGGGGCCATAACAAATAGGGGGCTCGTCCGGGATAGACCATTTTGTGAGTCATTTATTAAAAATCTAACATTTCAGATTGTAAAATTGTTTTTGTGAATTTTCCTATAGAAATATATTGACAACAGCAATGGATGATTTCTTGGCATCACCAACCGTAGGGGTTTTGAAGTCTTTTAAAAAGACCGAACTGTTGGAAATATGCAGACATTTGGAGCTGACCGAGGTAAAACCAGCCATGCGAAAAGCAAGACTGGCTAGAGAGATAGTTGAATATTACATTGATGAAAATGTGTTTGCACCAGGAGATCTGGAACAGTTTCCAATGGAAAATCCAAATATAGAAATGGAACTTAAATTAAAAATGCTAGAGATTGAAAGGGAGGAAAAAGAAAAACAAAGAGAATTTGAGAGAGGGAAAGAGCAGAAAGAGAGAGACAGAGACAGAGAGATTTTGAATTAGAGTAGTTAGATAGAGAAGAAAGACTCCAAATGGAGCAACTAAAAATTAAAATAGCAATGAAAAATAAATTTTGTGCTAGTCAGGAGGTAAAACTGGTGCCTCCATTTTCGGAAAAGGATGTGGACAACTATTTCCAATGTTTTGAAAAGGTAGCAAAGAGTTGCCAGTGGCCAAAGGAACACTGGCCTCTGATGTTGCAAACTGTCCTCAAGGGTAAAGCTCAACAAGCCTATTCGGCTTTGTCTGCAGATGATTCCTCTGATTATGAGGTTGTCAAAAAGGTTATTTTGAGAGCTTATGAGTTGGTTCCAGAGGCTTACCGACAGAAATTCAGAGGTTTGAAGAAATCTGAAAATCAGACTTATGTGGAATTTGCGAATGAGAAGAAGGTTTGCTTTGAGCGCTGGTGCACTTCTATGGAGGTCAAGGATGATTTCAACTCACTAAAAGAGATGGTGTTGGTTGAAGAATTTAAGAACTGTGTTAAGGATGATATTAAGACCTACCTTAATGAGAAGCAAGCACTGAATTTGCAATCAGCTGCCAAATTTGCAGATGAATATGTTCTCACACATAAGTCCAAATTTCAGTCTAGCAGTAATAATAGATGGTCCCAATTTCAGAAAAAGGGTGATGGTGATACCCAAGATTCCTCACCCAAAGACAAAGACAAATCTGGTGATGGTGCTCAGAAATCCAGTAACAGGTCTGATCAAAGTGTGAAAGCTGACAGTGACAAAAGTGGTCTAGTTTGCAGTCATTGCAAGAAATCTGGTCATGTTACAACTAACTGTTGGTTCCTTAAAGCTAAGAAAGAAAAAAAAAAAAGGATACCAAACCTAATGCCTTTGTGAAAACAAGGTTAGAAACCCCTGTAGAAGATAACCAATCTGCTAAATTGCCTGCTTCTTGTGTGGCTAAAAAGCCTGATACAGCTGACTTCGTGAGGGAGGAATTTCTTCCATTTGTGTCAGAGGGATTTGTGGCTCTGAATGAGCATACTACTCCTGTCCCCATATATATCCTAAGGGATACCGGAGCTTCACAGTCACTTTTGTTGATGGACTCCTTGGAGTTACGTGATGAGACCGCTTCAGGGGATTTCATACTTGTACAAGGTATTGAAGGGAGGACTGTATCTGTACCCCTGCGCTCTATATTCTTGAAGTCAGATTTAGTTACAAGACAGGTAAAGGTGGGACTTATGTCAAGTCTACCTATAAAGGGTGTTTCTCTGTTGCTAGGCAATGACCTGGCTGAGGGCAAAGTAGTTCCCCCTGTACATCTTACTTCACAACCGAGCACTGAAGATGGGGATGAGGACCCATCTATGTATCCTTCTTGCGCAGCGACTCATGCTATGGCTAAGAAGGCTAAAGAAGAAGATAATGTGGTGCCGTCCAGTACATTGAATAGTCAGGACTCAGGTGGTTCACCTCATGACTCTGATTGGCCTACTATGGTTTCTCCGTTTGAGGACTTATCAGATACTTTTATCAGTTCTCTATTCAGCCAGCCGGAAGGGTTTGGTGATTCTGATGTGTCTGGAGACTTGTCTCTGTCCAGAAAGCGGTTGATTGAGGAGCAAACTAATGATCCTGAAATTTGTGTACTAAAGAGGAGAGCCCTTCCTGATAAAGAAATAGACGCAGTTCCAGTTGGGTATTATCTCAAGGATGGCGTGTTGATGCGGAAGTGGCGCCCTCCTGATATCCCTGCCAATGCAGATTGGGCAGTGGTCAGGCAAATTGTTGTTCCGAAGGTTTATAGGAATGAGATCTTAACAATGGCTCATAGTTTACCTTTAGGAGGTCATCTTGGTGTTAACAAGACTGTTGATAAGATCATGAAACACTTCTTTTGGCCTGGGCTTCGGAAAGACGTTTCCAACTTTTGCAAAACCTGTCACACTTGTCAGGTAGTTGGAAAACACCAGTTAGACCCACCTGTAGCTCCATTGCAGCCTATCCCAGCATTTGGGGAGCCATTCTCTAGGGTCATTGTTGATTGCGTTGGTCCATTACCCAAGACTAGATCTGGAAATCAGTACTTGTTGACAATCATGTGTGCATCTACCAGATTCCCCGAAGCCATACCTCTACGTAACATCAAGGCAACTGCAATCTCGAAGGCTTTGATAAAGTTCTTCACGTTGTTTGGCCTTCCCAGGGAAATTCAGTCAGACCAGGGTAGCAATTTCACTTCAGGATTGTTTCAGCAGGTTGTGTATGAACTCGGTGCAAAGCAGATTCTTTCTAGTGCCTATCATCCAGAAAGTCAGGGTGCCTTAGAGCGGTTTCATTCCACTCTCAAGACAATGATGAGGACTTATTGTTATGACCATGAGAAAGACTGGGATGAAGGGGTTCATTTGCTGTTGTTTGCAGCTAGAGAAGCAGTGCAGGAGTCTACTGGATTCAGTCCATTTGAGCTAGTGTTTGGTCATGAAGTGAGAGGACCTTTACTATTGTTGAGTGAACAATGGCAAGAGAAAGAACAGCATATCAATCTGTTCGACTATGTTAGCAAGTTCAAAGAAAGATTGCGTGCAGCTTGTGACCTAGCCAAAGAGAACTTGAAATTAAGTCAGAAAAAAATGAAAACTTAGTATGATCTTAAGGCTAGAAGCCGTGAGTTTAAACCAGGAAACAAGGTCCTTGTGTTGTTTCCCTTGCAATCCAATCCATTGCAGGCTAGATTTCATGGTCCATATGAAATTCTGACAAAACTCAATGATCTCAATTCCATTGTGAAGACTCCAGATAGGAGAAAACCAAAACAGTTGTGTCACATTAACATGCTGAAGCCTTATCATGACAGAAATGCTAGGGTTGCAGCTGTCACTTCAGATTCTCCTATGGTCGAAACGTGTGAAGATGAGGGGGAGTTTCAAGATGATGAACCTAGAATTAAGGCTGAAGTTCTTTCATGTAAATTGTCAAATTCTGAAGTGTTGCAAAATCTTGATGTAAAACTCCAGCACTTAGAACCCTCACAGAGAGATCAGTTTGAGAGGTTGATCAAGAAATATGAGGATCTGTTTCCTGGTGTTCCAAAGAGAGTTTCTATAGCCTCTCATGATGTAGATGTTGGTGATGCCAAACCAATAAAACAGCATCCATACCGGATGAACCCTGAAAAGAGAAAGATTGCTGAGAAAGAGGTTGAGTACATGTTAGAACATGATATTATCAGACCCTCCAACTCAGATTGGAGTTCACCCTGTGGGCTAGTTCCAAAACCTGATGGAAGTACTAGATTCTGTACAGATTATCGCAAAGTCAATGCTGTAACTAGAACTGATGTGTTTCCAATACCTAGGATTGATGATTGTATCGATAAAGTAGGGCAAGCAAAGTTTCTGACCAAGATTGATTTATTGAAGGGTTATTGGTGTGTGCCTTTAACTGAGAGGGCCAAGAGCATATCTGCTTTTGCCACACCATCTGGGTTGTACCAATATGAAGTCCTATCCTTTGGGATGAAAAATGCCCCAGCCACGTTCCAAAGGATGATACAGTCTACAATCGCCGGATTGCCACACACGGGTGTAGAGATGTAGAGACGTTGTTCCAGCTCCTGACCCAGGCTAACCTGACTGTTAACCTGAGCAAGAGTGACTTTGGTTGTGCTACTGTCACCTATCTTGGCTACGTCATAGGCCAGGGTAAGGTGGCGCCCATAAATGCTAAAGTCCAAGCCATCATGGACTTTCCAGTTCCTGACAACAAAAAAGCTTTGCGCCGCTTCCTTGGAATGATCGGGTACTACCGCAAGTTCTGCAAGAACTTTGCTGAGATTGCTCTCAGTCTAACTAACCAACTGAAGAAAGGCGTAAAGTTCACTTGGGATGATGCATGTCAGAGAGCCTTCGATCGCCTGAAGTCTCTGCTGTGTCACTTCCCCGTGCTCAAATCTCCTGACTTCAAAAAACCGTTCTCCATCGCGGTCGATGCTAGCGACCAAGCTTGTGGATCTGTGCTCCTACAGGGAAGTGACTCTGATGACATTGAGCATCCCGTGGCATACTTTTCCAGGAAGTTCAATCGCCACCAAAGGAACTATTCCACAATAGAGAAGGAACTGTTGGCTCTGGTCCTTTCTTTACAACACTTTGAGGTTTATGTTTGTACAGGACAAAAGCCAATGATTGTGTACACTGACCACAATCTGTTAATGTTTTTGAGTAAGATGAAAAACAAGAATCGGAGATTGTTGAATTGGAGTTTGATTTTACAGGAGTTTGACTTGGAAATTAAGCATGTAAAGGGCACAGACAATGTAATTGCTGATTGCTTATCCCGTGTTTGAATATGTATATATATATCATGTGTTTATTTGAATATTGTATGATATGTATATATAGACAAGTGTTCACTTAACCGTTTTGTATTGAAAAAAAAAATTTTGCCTTTATGAGTCAAAATTTTTCCCTTTTGGAATGGAGGTGTAATGTGAATATAGGCCACTAGATGGCAGTATTTACCTTTTTTTTTTTTATTCAGCTCAGACTGGAGCTATGTTTTGACATGTCCTGGACATGTCTGGGGCAAGTCCCCGAAAAGTAAAAAAAAGAGGTCTAAATGTGGGTGGGGTCTGCAAAAGAGTATATAAGGAAAAGAATTGAGACAGTAGAGTAGTAGGAGAAATTGCAAGAAGAAGGATACGTGTGACCAGACCTGTCATTTCTGTTCAAGACCTGTGAAGTTTCTTTTGTGGATTTTTGCCTGTGTTTGAGCTTTTTTTTTCCTCACCCAGCACATCACCAGGAAACTGTAAATATTTCTTTTTGTTTTTGTTATAATCAATCTTGGTCATTTAGTTGTTAGTTGTTATTAGTCTTTGTCTTTGTTTAAAAATTAAATGTGTTTAAGTTTTTAAAACTGTGTCTGTCATCCCTTGCTGTTGCTGTTGTGTTGTAGATTGTAATAAGCATTTGGGGCCATAACAAAAGCGATTTCATTTTTATACAGAAAAGTTTAACAACCATTTTTCCTCTGATTCCTGTATATGGGTCATTGTTCACGTTGCCGTCTGTCCCTCTGATGTTACTAACACTTGCTGGTATACGGTCTTATTTTATTATTACGATTTTTTTTTCCTTCTCATTGTCCAGTTGCCAGAACAAGTTGTGGGATGATTGCGTCACAATAGGTGCCTTACCACCTGTCCAATCATTCCCTGACTTCTGTCAAAGCTTTATAAATTAAATAAATAAAGTCCTCAAGGACTTGTAGAACGTTCCACCCCTATCAATAATACCTAGGAAAGACAAAGCAGGCAACCGCAGATGATCTACACAAGAGAAAGCACAAAAAAATTAATAGCAGCGGGAGTTTAGGTGCATAGATACAATTAGAAACAAGGAATAGTGGACAGAGCAGTTCAATGAGAGAAGCAAACTTAACTAAACTTTACCTATCTTTTGTCTTGTCCTGGCATATTTGGACTTCACAAAGTATGGACCCCAACATGTTATATGTGGGCCACTTTAGGCTCACACGCAGATTAGTTGATGCTAACTTGCCATATTTCAGCCAAAACTGGCCCAAATATGTTTCAGCAAAGGTAGGCCATGTGACTTTTCTTATATGTGGGCCACTTTAGGCTGAAATCCAGACTAGTCGATGTGAACTTGCCATATTTCAACCAAAACTGGCCCAAATATTTTTCAGCAAAGGTGGGCCACGTGCGTTTTTTAATATGTGGGTCACTTTAGGCTCATATCCAGATTTGTCGATACTAATTTGCCATATTTCGGCCAAACCTGGCCCAAATATGTTTCAACAAAGGTGGGCCACATGTGCTGAACCCCGTGACCCAGCCTTGGTTCTCTTACAGAATAATCATTCCCTACTCTGCCACATATTTGCCAAAGTTGGGCCATATTTTTTATATGGTTTTGATATATGGGCCAAATGTAGCATTTACTTCATGGGCCAGTTTAGGCTCACATCTGTTTTGGCCGGGCCAGAAGAATGCCTACAGTGCCAGATTGTTGCCTGAAGTGGCCCACATCTGTATGCCATCTAGAATGCATAAATTAGTTGTGTTCGCCCATTTCTTATCCACCTAATAGAGGGGTTTTGCAAGTCCACGTTTTTCATTTACATTTTCTTAAAAGGCGACCGTGAATGGTGTCCAAACTGAATTTTTATGCTTCACTGAGAATGAAAGTGTTAATGAGTGTGTGAAATCACCAGGAATGCTGAGGATGAAATACAAAACCCAAAACCAGTGAAGTTGGCACGTTGTGAATATCATAAATAAAAACAGAATACGATTTGCAAATCCTTTACAACCTATATTCAATTGAATACACTGCAAAGACAAGTTACTTAATGTTCGAACAGGTAAACTTTTTTGCAAATTTTTTTGCAAATATTAGCTCATCTGGAATTTGATGCCTGCAGCATGTTTCAAAAAAGCTGGCACAAGTGGCAAAAAAGACAGAGTTGAGGAATGCTCATCAAACACTTATTTGGAACATCCCACAGGTGAACGGGCTAATTGGGAACAGGTGGGTGCCATGATTGGGTATAAAAGCAGCTTCCCTGAAATGCTCAGTCATTCACAAACAAGGATGGGGCGAGGGTCACCACTTAGTGAACAAATGCGTGAGCTGATTGTCGAACAGTTTGAAAACAACATTCCTCAACGAGCTATTGCAAGAAATTTAGGGATTTCATCATCTACGGTCCGTAATATCGTCAAAAGGTTCAGAGAATCTGGAGAAATCCCTGCACGTAAGCGACAAGGCCGAAAACCAACATTGAATGCCCGTGACCTTCGATCCCTCAGGCGGTACTGCATCAAAAACCGACATCAGTGTGTAAAGGACATCACCACATGGGCTCAGGAACACTTCAGAAAACCACTGTCAGTAACTACAGTTCGTCGCTACATCTGCAAGTGCAAGTTAAAACTCTACAATGCAAAGCGAAAGCCATTTATCAACAGCACTCAGAAACGCCGCCGGCTTCGCTGGGCCCAAACTCATCTAAGATTGACTGATGCAAAGTGGAAAAGTGTTCTGTGGTCTGATGAGTCCACATTTCAAATTGTTTTTGGAAACTGTGGACGTCGTGTCCTCCGGACCAAAGAGGAAAAGAACCATCCGGACTGTTATAGGCGCAAAGTTCAAAAGCCAGCATCTGTGATGGTATGGGGGTGTATTAGTGCCCAAGGCATGGGCAACTTACACATATGTGAAGGCACCATTAATGCTGAAAGGTACATACAGGTTTTGGAGCAACATCTTTTTCATGGACGCTCCTGCTCATTTCAGCAAGACAATGCCAAGCCACATTCTGCACGTGTTACAACAGCATGGCTCCATTGTAAAAGAGTGCGGGTACTAGACTGGCCTGCCTGTAGTCCAGACCGGTCTCCCATTGAAAATACGTGGCGCATTTTGAAGCGTAAAATACGACAACGGAGACCCCGGACTGTTGAACTACTTAAGCTGTACATCAAGCAAGAATGGGAAAGAGTTCCACCTGAAAAGCTTCAAAAATTTGTCTCCTTAGTTCCCAAACGTTTACTGAGTGTCGTTAAAAGGAAAGGCGATGTAACAGTGGTAAAAAGGCCCTTCTGCCAACTTTTTTGCAATGTATTGCTGCCTTTAAATTCTAAGTTAATGATTATTTGCAAAGAAAAATAAAGTCTCTCTGTTTGAACATTAAACATCTTGCCTTTGCAATGTATTCAATTGAATAGAAGTTGAAAATGATTTGCAAATCATTGCATTCTGTTTTTATCTACGATTTACAAAACGTGCCAACTTCACTGGTTTTGGGTTTTGTAGTTTTGGTGGAGGATGCGTCTGACGTCAGCATCTTGCTCTTATCCACAAGACACTGTTATGGCCCCCAATTTGTTATTACAATTTACTACACAACAGCAACAGCAAGGGATGACAGACACAGTTTTAAAAACTTAAACACATTTAATGAAACAGACAATAACAACTAACTAATCTACTATCTACAACTACGACCAAGATTGATTACAAAAAACAGAAATATTTACAGTCCCTTGTTTTGGTGGGGTGGCGTGGTGATGTCCTGGGTTAGGAAAAATGCTCAAATACAGGCAAAAATCCACAAAAGAAACTTCACAGGTCTTGAACAGAAATGACAGGTCTGGTCACACGTATCCTTCTTGCAATTTCTCCTACTACTTTACTGTCTTAATTCTTTGCCTTATATACTCTTTTGCAGACCCCACCCACATTTAGACCTCTTTTTTTTTATTTTCGGGGACTTGCCCCAAATATGTCCAGGACATGTCTAAACATAGCTCCAGTCTGAGCTGAATAAAAAAAGGTAAATACTGCCATCCAGTGGCCTATATTCACATTACACCTCCATTCTAAAAGGGAAAAATTTTGACTCATAAAGGCAAAATTTTTCTTTTCAATTAAAAAGGGTTAAGTGAATTGGTTTGGCATCACCAACATCTACATCATGAGAGGCTATAGAAACTCTCTTTGGAACATCAGGAAACAGATCCTCATATTTCTTGATCAACCTCTCAAACTGATCTCTCTGTGAGGGTTCTAAGTGCTGGAGTTTTACATCAAGATTTTGCAACACTTCAGAATTTGACAATTTGCATGAAAGAACTTCAGCTTTAATTCTAGGTTCATCATCTTGAAACTCCCCCTCATCTTCACAAATCTCAGCCATAGGAGAATATAAAGTGACAGCTGCAACCCAAGCATTTCTGTCATGATAAGGCTTCAGCATGTTAATGTGACACAATTGTTTTGGTTTTCTCCTATCTGGAGTCTTACTCCATGGAGTCATACCAAGTTTTCATTTTTCCCTGACTTGATATCAAGTTCTCTTTGGCTAGGTCACATACTGCACGCAATCTGTCTTTGAACTTGCTAACATAGTCTAACAAACTGATGTGCGGCTCTTCCTCTTGCCATTGTTCACTCAATAATAGCAAAGGTCCTCTCACTTCACGGCCAAACACTAGCTCAAATGGACTGAATCCAGTAGACTCCTGTACCGCTTCTCGAGCTGCAAACAACAGCAAATGAACACCTTCATCCCAGTCTTCCTCATGGTCATAACAATAAGTCCTCATCATTGTCTTGAGAGTGGAATGAAACCGCTCTAAGGCACCTTGACTTTCTGGATGATAGGCACTAGAAAGAATCTGCTTTGCACCTAGTTCATACACAACCTGCTGAAACAATCCAGAAGTGAAATTGCTACCTTGTTCTGACTGAATTTCCCTGGGAAGGCCAAACAACGTGAAGAACTTTATCAAAGCCTTTGAGATTGCAGTTGCCTTGATGTTACGTAGAGGTATGGCTTCATGGAATCTGGTAGATGCACACATGATTGTCAACAAGTACTGATTTCCAGATCTAGTCTTGGGTAATGGACCAACACAATCAACAATGACCTTAGAGAATGGCTCCCCAAATGCTGGGATAGGCTGCAATGGAGCTACAGGTGGGTCTAACTGGTGTTTTCCAACTACCTGACAAGTATGACAGGTTTTGCAAAAGTTGGAAACGTCTTTCCGAAGCCCAGGCCAAAAGAAGTGTTTCATGATCTTATCAACAGTCTTGTTAACACCAAGATGACCTCCTAAGGGTAAACTATGAGCCATTGTTAAGATCTCATTCCTGTAGACCTTCGTAACAACAATTTGCCTGACCACTGCCCAATCTGCATTGGCGAGGATATCAGGAGGGCGCCACTTCCGCATCAACACACCATCCTTGAGATAATACCCAACTGGAACTGCGTCTATTTCTTTATCAGGAAGGGCTCTCCTCTTTAGTACACAAATTTCAGGATCATTAGTTTGCTCCTCAATCAACCGCTTTCTGGACAGAGACAAGTCTCCGGACACATCAGAATCACCAAACCCCTCTGGCTGGCTGAACAATGAACTGATAAAAGTGTCTGATAAGTTCTCAAACGGAGAAACCATAGTAGGCCAATCAGAGTCATGAGGCGAACCACCTGAGTCCTGACTATTCAATGTGCTGGACGGCACCACAACATCTTCTTCTCTAGCCTTCTTGGCCATAGCACGAGTCACTGCGCAAGAAGGATACAGAGATGGGTCCTCATCCCCATCTTCAGTGCTCGGCTGTGAAGTAAGATGTACAGGGGGAACTACTTTGCCCCCAGCCAGGTCATTGCCTAGCAACAGAGAAACACCCTTTATAGGTAGACTTTACATACGTCCCACCTTTACCTGTCCTGTAACTAAATCTGACTTCAAGAATATAGAGCGCAGGGGTACAGATACAGTCCTCCCTTCAATACCTTGTACAAGTATGAAATCCCCTGAAGCGGTCTCATCACGTAACTCCAAGGAGTCCATCAACAAAAGTGACTGAGAAGCTCCGGTATCCCTTAGGATATATATGGGGACAGGAGTAGTATGCTCATTCAGAGCCACAAATCCCTCTGACACAAATGGAAGAAATTCCTCCCTCACGAAGTCAGCTGTATCAGGCTTTTTAGCCCCACAAGAAGCAGGCAATTTAGCAGATCGGTTACCTACTACAGGGGTTTCTAACCTTGTTTTCACAAAGGCATTTGGTTTGGTATCCTTTTCTTTTTCTTTCCTAGCTTTAAGGAACCAACAGTTAGTTGTAACATGACCAGATTTCTTGCAATAACTGCAAATTAGACCACTTTTGTCACTGTCAGCTTTCACACTTTGATCAGACCTGTTACTGGATTTCTGAGCACCATCACCAGATTTGTCTTTATCTTTGGGTGAGGAATCTTGGGTATCACCATAACCCTTTTTCTGAAATTGGGACCATCTATTGTTACTGCTCGACTGAAATTTAGACTTATGTGTGAGAACATATTCATCTGCAAATTTGGCAGCTGACTGCAAATTCAGTGCTTGCTTCTCATTAAGGTAGGTCTTAACATCATCCTTAACACAGTTCTTGAATTTTTCAACTAACTCCATCTCTTTCAGTGAGTTGAAATCATCCTTGACCTCCATAGAAGTACACCAGCGCTCAAAGCAAACCTGCTTCTCTTTAGCAAATTCAACATAAGTCTGATTTTCAGATTTCTTCAAACCTCTAAATTTCTGTCGGTAAGCCTCTGGAACCAACTCATTAGCTCAAAATAACCTTTTTGACAACCTCATAATCAGAGGAATCATCTGCAGACAAAGCCGAATAGGCTTGTTGAGTTTTACCCTTCAGGACAGTTTGCAACATCAGAGGCCAGTGTTCCTTTGGCCACTGACAACTCTTTGCAACCTTTTCAAAACACTGGAAATAGTTGTCTACGTCCTTTTCAGAAAATGGAGGCACCAGTTTTACCTCCTGACTGGCACAAAATTTATTTTCAGTTTCAATTTTAATTTTTAGTTGCTCCATTTGTAATCTTTCTTCTCTATCGAATTTCTCTAATTCAAAATCTCTCTGTCTCTGTCTCTCTCTTTCTGCTCTTTCCTCTTTCTCTCTTTCTTTTTTCTCTTCTCTTGCTAATTTTTCTAACTCAAATTCTCTTAGTTTTTCTTTTTCTTGCCTTTCAAATTCTCTTTGTTTTTCTTTTTCCTCCCTTTCAATCTCTAGCATTTTTAATTTAAGTTCCATTTCTATATTTGGATTTTCCACTGGAAACTGTTCCAGATCTCCTGGTGCAAACACATTTTCATCAATGTAATATTCAACTATCTCTCTAGCCAGTCTTGCTTTTCGCATGGCTGGTTTTACCTCTGTCAGCTCCAAATGTCTGCATATTTCCAACAGTTCTGTCTTTTTAAAAGACTTCAAAACCCCTACGGTTGGTGATGCCAAGAAATCATCCATTGCTGTTGTCAATATATATCTAGGAAAATTCACAAAAACAATTTCACAATTTGAAATGTTAGATTTTCAATAAATTACTCACACAATGGTCTATCCCGGACCTTGAGCCCCCAATTTGTTATGGCCCCCAATTTGTTATTACAATTTACAACACAACAGCAACAGCAACAGCAAGGGATGACAGACACAGTTTTAAAAACTTAAACACATTTAATGAAACAGTCAATAACAACTAACTAATCTACTATCTACAACTACGAACAAGATTGATTACAAAAAACAGAAATATTTACAGTCCCTTGTTTTGGCGGGGTGGCGTGGTGATGTCCTGGGTTAGGAAAAATGCTCAAATACAGGCAAAAATCCACAAAAGAAACTTCACAGGTCTTGAACAGAAATGACAGGTCTGGTCACACGTATCCTTCTTCTTGCAATTTCTCCTACTACTTTACTGTCTCAATTCTTTGCCTTATATACTCTTTTGCAGACCCCACCCACATTTAGACCTCTTTTTTTTTTTATTTTCGGGGACTTGCCCCAGATATGTCCAGGACATGTCTAAACATAGCTCCAGTCTGAGCTGAATAAAAAAAAGGTAAATACTGCCATCCAGTGGCCTATATTCACATTACAACACGCAAAGAAAATTTGACATGCTTGGATGCGACCTTTTCCTTGCCGACATCTCTGTGCGAAATGCGTGTCCACAACGCAAGTACCCTTA
Organism: Gymnothorax reevesii; assembly: GCA_029721435.1. Classification (NCBI taxonomy): domain Eukaryota; kingdom Metazoa; phylum Chordata; class Actinopteri; order Anguilliformes; family Muraenidae; genus Gymnothorax; species Gymnothorax reevesii. The sequence continues at coordinate 17,461,431 of CM056588.1, read as the reverse complement.
CATACGGGGTTATTAAATAATAACAATTAGAATTGCCCATTATGCATTGGCAGGTTGTCATAATTTGACCGCACCTGTCAAGTCTGGGCTAAACGAAAGGTTATCCGTTTGCAGTTAAACGTGCGATGGTCCCATCTTGTGAAATGGTGTTTAAACGTTCGTTTAGCTGTCCCCGTACAACGGCATTTTAACATGCTTTTAAAATTTAAACGCACGTTAGTTATTCGCATGCTAAAATGCTTTTGCGAAATCGGCTCATATTGAACGCCAACTTGTGTTTAAAATCACTGTAACTAGCTAAATAAACCTTACTGTCAGCAGACCAGACAAGCGCCGTTTCGACCCTCTCACCACTAACATATCTGCATTATGTTATTTTTCTCAGCAGACTTTCCACTGTTAGTTAAGTTTCATTTTTGTACTAGAAGTTTCACAGTGATCGTCTCATTTGATTTATTGATGTTCAGACAAGATTTTGGTGTTATTTTGATGACAATTTACTTGTTGACTCTGACCTCGTGATGAGAATGTTTTGTTTAAATCAGAACTTTTAATGTTAATTTATTTTGGTACTGCAGACACCATTTTATTTTCACTTGAACTTTAGTAATTACACTGCCCGGCCAAAAAAGTCACCATTTGGAAATTAATGAACAAATTCTATAATTTGATCATTATTATGGTCATCAATATGTTTCAGCTGTTAATAATTTTTACCCTGAGTGACGAAATGCATCACAACTCATTTCTTTAAAAAATCATGTCAGAAGACACATCCCTTGATGGTGGAAAAGATTTACAGAATTTCAGAACAGGCAAGTTATTGGCCTGTATTGAGCAAAGAAAACCATGTATGACCAAAACATGTATGAGGAATCATTTTCAGAAACAAGTTTGCCACCACAAAGTTCTGACCTTAAAGAGATTAAAAGTTATTGGGATGTGCTCAAGAAATACCACCAAGTGACATTTTTGATCGAAAATAAATGTTCTGGCATTGCACATAGGCTGTCAAAACAATGACAAGACGAATATGCACTGTAATCAAAGCTACAGGGGTTTCAACAAAATATTTGTGTGCGCAACTTTTTTTTTTTTGGCCGGACAGTGCATTTTGGTGCTATTTATGTTGCCACAAAAATGCCATTCTATTTCAATTTTTTATGTCATGCCACTGTGACAGTTTTGTGACCAACTTTTCAGATATGGAATTTTATTTGTTTAATTTCAGATACATTTTAAACATGCACGAATATATCCGTTAATTATAACTGATAGGATTGAGCTTCTGAATGAAGGTTTTTCCCTCAGCACACACAGATCCACACACGCACACACGCACACACACACATTCCCAGCCACCTCCCCTTGCTCTCCCCCCACACCCCCCCCCCCCCCCCCACACACACACACACACCCACCCATTCCCATCCACCTCCCCTTGATTACCCCAGACCCCCCCCCCACCACACACATACACATTTACATCCACATCCTCTCACAGTGAGGGGCGCCTGGCACCTGGTCACACTTGGTAATTGCTGTATTGTACTCAGAAGGAAAGTACATGATCAAGAATAATATCAACATCCTGTAAGTTTGGCTGGATGTCTACGGGAAGGTGTTACATCCACCACTTGCTCTACCAAGTATCTTGTACTTAAACCCCGAGATGTGAACAGTGTCTCAGGATTCTCTGCGAAGGCTACGGCGGACGCTAGGATCCTCCCTTGCGCATTGTAATAAAAGCCTTTTCAATTGGAAAGTGGTCATTGGTGTGTCACTTCATCGGTCCCAACTTGACTCCACGGCAGAAAATATTCTTAACAGATGGCGACGAGGATGGGATAGGAAACATCTCCTGGTTGGACCAACGATAATCAACTTGAGGGTGAGTATTTTTTATTTCACCATCCTCATTAGGTGTTGATTGTCCTTGAGCCAATTATTAGAGTGACTCCTATTATTTTGATAAAAAAATAGTGTGGAATGGGACGGTGTTGTGATTGAATCACTGATGATCTTTTGGCATATTGACGTCGTTACCACTGAACTTTATGGAGTTGGGTTGTACTCCCTGTAAGAGGACACAGCGGTGTCATTAGTCAGTGGCCCTAGTGGAGTTGGGTTGGACTCCCCATACGAGGACGTGTTATGCATTTGGAGGTCTGCAGACCTTGATAGCATTGATAGAAGGATTGTTAGCATTGCCGGGCATTTGATGATAGGACGCGGAAGCGTCACTGCCATTGGGTTTTTGAGTCGGGTTGGACTCTCGCAAGAGGACTTTGTCGTTACCACTGACATTTTGTGGAGTTGGGTTGTACTCCCCGTAAGAGGACACAGCGGTGTCATTAGTCAGTGGCCCCAGTGGAGTTGGGTTGGACTCCCCATAAGAGGACATTGTCGTTACCATTGGCATTTGCATAGCCTGCTGTTAGCGAGTGCTGACGAGCCTCGCTGCGGTAGTTTTAGGAAAATAGAGTTGTTCGAAGAACTGTTTGGACCGTTTTGCCATTGTTTTAAAAAGGGAGTTTGCTTTGGTAAACTTTTGAATTGTGTGAAACTGGGCTGTGTGGCGAGCGGGAATGCTTAAGTAGAAACCTTGGTTATTTGCCAATGTCATTGAATGCGTGAAAGTGCACTGATTGTTGTTTGTTTTGCTATTCCGTTTTCGTACTTGGTCTGATAACTGTGTGTAAAGTCGCTGAATCGTGAATGTCTGCAGCGGACTTGTTATATTGTCATGCTAAAATTGTGTGTTAGGCTGGGTTATACGAGTACATAATATACCCTGCATTGTTCATTTTAGTGATATACAGTATATATATGTAGATAGAAAATGATATACAATGCGTACGTACTATAATAAACTTGTCGAGGTTCCGGTTCCATAGGATAAGGACCGCGAACAGTACATGAGCCCAAATACTCTTGATAGTCCATGAGCCCAAAATAAGGGACTTTATATAGTCAATGAACCCGAGATAAGGGGGTAATGATAAAATAAACCTAATAATTACTTAAATTTTAAATACACACTGCCCTACTATTCCATTTTGACTTGATAAAGTACAAGCACATAGTTTACTTTTTACCCTTTGAACACACCTACACATGGGGACGTAGCTACCGACAAGTATAAATGATACGCATAAGAGTCTGTAGTCGATACCCATAATAGATACGAGTTTTTAACTGTCTGAACAAAGAATTGAGAAGGAGATATTGGCCGAAGCGGTTTAGAAGGCCGCTCTGGAAGCAATTGTACTGAGATATAAAAGCAATTAAAGCTAATCCCTGTTTCCTTTGAAAGCAAACGCAGATTAAACTTTAGCTGAGGCTGTGAATGAATGGTGGAACAGTCGTAAAGAGGGCAGTGAGGAAAACAAGGAAGTTGTGATGTGTTTTGTCTTGAGCTATGAGAGCACTGTTTTAATGTGGCAATAATGTGGGTTGTTTTTTAAGTGTTCGCCGTATTCCTCTGTATTTTTTTTTTTAAGTAGAAAAATAAATGCAGGGACATCTTAGTTGCAGAATGGATGGTTTGGTAGAGTGGAGGAACTGGTGTGTCTGTCCCCCAAGTGCTGATGAGCGGGAGACGACAACTGAGGGAAGGTGTGATCACTTAGAGCTTAAATTTCAAACGATGCTGAGGAACAAAAGGGTAATTTGCCTAGAATGATAGGAGACTGGAGGGTGATGAGGTTAACACATAGGGCTGAGGGGTTACTGAGGCCTTGTAAATATGCCTGTGACGGAGGAAATGGTATGTAGCACCAGAGGGATTGCGAATCGGATTTAGATTGAACTAACGGATGGAAATGTTAAATAGAGAAGAGGGGTTCTGACGCCAGGTGCTGGGATACGGTACAGTGGAGGATGTAGGGCCTTGCTCAGAAACGAGGGAAGTGGCGCACTGCTCATAAGCCAGTGAGACTGAAAGCAAAATGTAAGTAGGAAAGTGGTGAAATGGAGCTGGACGTAGGTTCCGTGTGAATAAGAGAGGAAAGAAGCGAGAGGATATTACTGTAAACTACAATAATTTCTGAGAGACTGTAAAGAACCATAGTGTTCATTGTTGGCATTAGATGTGTTGTGAAAATGTCAGAATAATGATCCATGTAAGATTAAAAAAAAAAAAAAAAAAAAAGGAACAGACTAGGCAATTAAAATATCAGGAGGTTGTTTCTGAGCAATCCCACAGCTTTCTTTCGGTAGAATGTACCATAGCATGGCAATCTCCTCAAATTGCTGAATTATATGCTTTTGCTGAAGCCTGTGAAACAATGACTGACTGTAATGTGAATATCTATACGAACTCTAGATTTGCCTTTTGGGTTGTACATGATTATTTGAGTTTGTCGGAAAATAGGGGGCTCAAGACCAGCATATCAGGCCCAATATAAAATGAGGGGGTAGTGAACAAACTACACAAGTCTTTACAGAGACCAAAACTGGTAGAAGTATTGAGAGTAAAAGCCCACACCAATGGGTCTGATCCTCACTCTGAGGGTAACAGGAAGGCATGATGGAGTGAAGCGAATGCGGCACAGGATGGCACAAACATGGTGGATTCCTAAATTGAGTGTTAACATTTACAATTATGTTCGCAGGGTGCATGACGTGTGCGTGATGCAATCCAGGACCCACCATTAAGGCTAGGATGAGACAACAGCCCTGACCCACCCAACCTTTTCAGGGAAAGACTGGGTGACACAGCTACCATCGGTTCTCCTCTCTTGGAGAGCAGGACCAACTGACCCTAACTCACTTTCTCCCTTTGAAATGCTCACAGGCCGACCCACGAGGACTCCTGGAGATCTGTGCATTGGTGGTGGTGATTTGCATGCAATGAGAGACTGTCTTGTTGAATACTGCAGAAATTTGTCCCAGTATGTCTCACAGGATCACATGACAGAACCAGACGCAGGAGAGGACAACGTGGAAACGTGCCAAGTAAAACAGAGATCAGAAGACATTTGATCCTGCCTGGTCCGGACCACACACTGTCCTGCTCACAACCCCATCGGCTGCTCGGGTGACTGGGATTCCAGTGTGGATCCATATCACACATTTGAAAAAATATCGGGCGGAGACACAACACGGGGCACAATAATCCCCGTCTCCTCCTCTGGCTCCTGGGAGCCAGTTCTTTTCGTTTCGTGTCTGAAGGCAGACACACGTTTCCACAGTACAAAATGTGCACCAACTCGGCAGGCTGCAGCTGGACCTGGGACAACCTCAGGAGGACATTTGGAAGATGACAGATTGTTATTTTTGGGGTATAAGGAACCCTGGTAAATTAGTACAAACGTAGATCTATGTTGTTGTGTTGTTGAATGTAATGGATCTGATGTATTAATCTGGAAGGATCTGAGAGTGTGGGTTGACACAAGATTAGGTTGGGAAGAGGCTATTAGAGTGGATGAAATGTTTAATATCAATTGGTATAAACGGCAGCGGGACTGGAGGAAGATGGTTGCCCCACTCCGAAGGCCATACATAAGTATGCCCTTAAATTGAGAGGTGAGGCCTGTGCTACATGCAGCCCTCCAGGGAAGCCCGGCACAAGCCCTGTATTGTATCCTGGACCAAAAATTGGATTAGCTGCTGAAGGAGAGCCTCTGCCTGCTCTGGTTGGTGTGTCAACCCAACATTCTCATTTAATTATTAAGGCGAAACATATTGTCTGGCCTAGCAATTTCACACTTCTTACAGAATTAGAACAATCTATCCAAACCCTGATCAATTTTATGTTACAACAGTTGCCAAAATATTATGAATATGTTGTACATAGGAAACGTAGAGATCTGCTATCAGATATTGCAGGATGGGTAGGAGCCACTGGCTCAACAGTGAATGCCATTTCAATGGCTATACAATCTAATAACCGTGATTGAGCTGACAATCTGTTGGCAACAGGCACAATATCAGTGGCAAAGGGAGGACTACTTACGAACCAAACTACTCGCTATCTTGCTTCCGCTATGCATGAGAATGGGGAGGTGATCACTGTTTTGCTCCAGCATTTACTTGAAAATACTAAAACTTACAAAAAGACTATTGGTAGAGCATGTGCGTAGGAGGATGGAGGAGTTGTGTTACCGATCTGGCATTCAGCATGGAGGTGGCAGCTCTGATAGGTGACCTGCTCGCGTCACATGTACCAGGGTGGGTAAGGTCTGCAGTCCTTCTGGAGGCTGAGTCAACTACCTGGGTGGCGGCCGGGGAGGGGTCCCTATCGATAGTTGGGGCATGTCATGATGGCCAGGACATCTGTGGTGGTGTTCTAATTCCAGTCGGATGGAAGCCCATAGTGAAAGCACAAACCATACACCCGCTTCCATTCCCATGTAACGGACATGTCTGCCGAGTGCACAATGTCAAATACATCATCACTGACAACAACAGAAACTTTGCTTTTTTGAAACACCAATGCTCTACTGTCAGAGGCTGGGTACTATGCACAGCCTCAACTGAGTCAGGACAAGCCCTGTCACATTCAGTGGGACCTGAACTACAAATACATTCATTACCTGAATCTACTGGAGCAATAGCAGTGAGAACCAACACTACCACTTTTTGCAGGTTTGGGCCTTTATACTCTGGTCCAAAGCTTGGTGCAATGACTAACATTTCCTACTGCATTAACCCTACTGGCACTTCTATTACTATCGGCTCCATTCTAGTCGCTCCCGATGTCACCACTAACACTTCTGTTCCAGCCTTGGAGCACTGGGTGCTGGACCACACAAATTATTTTGAGAGAGCTCTCATGGCGGTCTCTGACAGAATTGACAGGATATCATACTGCAGCAAAAAAGGCAACAACTGTGACCCACTGACTAAAAGGTACAAACATTTCTGGGAGTAATTTGCATGGTACTATCCCAGGGTGTCTGAGGACTTAGAATTTTAAGCTTGGTTTTAGTTATTTATATGTATTATAAATTAAATTGGCTAATCAGGAATGTTCAGCATGGTCGAACATGACCCATTATCTTGCAAATGGTGGCCTAACCGGTATCTAAATCATGGTGGGTGAGACCTTAGCTCACCACCAATACAAAATGAGGGAATGATAGGATTGAGCTTCTGAATGAAGGTTTTTCCCTCAGCACACACAGATCCACACACGCACACACACACATTCCCAGCCACCTCCCCTTGCTTACCCCAGCCCCCGCACACACACACACACACACACACACACACACACACCCATTCCTATCCACCTCCCGTTGATTACCCCAGACCCCCCCCCCACCACACACATACACATTTACATCCACATCCTCTCACAGTGAGGGGCGCCTGGCACCTGGTCACACTTGGTAATTGCTGTATTGTACTCAGAAGGAAAGTACATGATCAAGAATAATATCAACATCCTGTAAGTTTGGCTGGATGTCTACGGGAAGGTGTTACATCCACCACTTGCTCTACCAAGTATGTTGTACTTAAACCCTGAGATGTGAACAGTGTCTCAGGATTCTCTGCGAAGGCTACGGCGGACGCTAGGATCCTCCCTTGCGCATTGTAATAAAAGCCTTTTCAATTGGAAAGTGGTCATTGGTGTGTCACTTCATCGGTCCCAACTTGACTCCACGGCAGAAAATATTCTTAACATAACCATATAACATACCACCATCAAAGGGGTTTCACACCACAATTTAAGAAATAGAAGAATATAAGAAATAGAAAGAAATAATTTTTTTCATTGGGGACCCATTGAATTTCCCAGGGACCCATTCAGATCACCACCTGTGGGTCCCGGGGACTCACTAAATTGAAAACCTATTGTTATGACTTGAAAATCACAACAAAGAAAACCAGCAATGACAAAAAAAATGTATTCTTCACTTATTTAAAAAAAAAAAAAACTTACAAATAATTCACTGTTTAATCTTATAATAACACTCTAATGCCACTATGTAACTCTGTTGCCAAAACAAAAACTCTGCTCTTGGTGACCAAAATCTCAGCATTTGTATAAACGAGCAACATTCTGGAAAGATCTACAGGATTCCTGGGTGATCCCGCCCCCTCCAAGCAAGAAAGGCCAGAAACTTCTAGAAAGGACTAGTCTATTTCATCACAAAGAAGAGGGTATTGCATCAGATCATGTTTTGCTACAGACACACCACCAGAGGTGCTGATGAACAAAATGAATAGCTGACCAGCAAAGCAGCAAAAACAGCATGTAACAAATCTCCATTTACAAATGATATACAATGCTGTACATAAAACTCTCATACATAACACTATCAACATCACTGCGAGCAGTTGTCTGAAGTGACAATGAAATAAAATGCACATCATACATGGCGAGAAAATGTGATGTGCCAGAGCAAAACAGACACCGTTTTTGGAATCAGCACCCGAAAATTAGGAAGTACTCGAGTTTATTCAGCAAAAATGATGCAGGACGGTGTAATTAAACAATTAAGGCAGGACTGCAACACGACTCGGAACTGCTAGAAGGGGGAAAACAATTCTGAGATCAGCAATAATTGGAAAAGCAGTGTCTGATGTTGCTACTGTCCAAAGCTAATTATTTCTAATGACTATTGATAATGATTAAAAGCCCATACTTGCAGTGCATGTACACACTAATAGCAAATTGTTTGGTCCTCTGAACCACACCAGGCTGCAGAGTGAGGAGGAGAGAGGAGCAGCTGGGAGGAGCAGTGCGGTCTACTAAATGATGCCTGTGCTCCTCCCCGCCGTCCCTCCCCGGCTGTCCCCTCACTCACCCCGCCAAGTCTCCAGTCTCCCTCTGTGACATCACACACAAATATAACCACAAAGAAATATCACCCTATGGCCACAGACTACAGCAACAGGTACCCCTGAAATCGCCCTACCACACCTCCCAATCTAAGTGTACAGTGGACGAACCAGATCAAAGGAACCCGAAGCCTTCACAGTGAGCACTCAATTTCAACGAGCAAGACCGCCATCCAGTCTATTTTTACACTTAAATGAATTTTCTAAATGGGTCAAGCAATGTAAACAGGGTGAGGGGATCTTGAGATTTTGCGGTCAATCTCATCTCTTGCTGGAACAGGTACATGGATATTTTTCGCTGAAATCAGCTTGGCAAAGGACGCATTTCTGATTGGCTGGCTGTGGATAGTCCACTTCTTGAACATGTCACTGGCCTGGATGATTCTGAAAGTTCAGAGGCCTAGAATAATTTCTTTTTGACAAGAGATGAGAATCAACAATAAACCTGGCCACCAATGGCAGCCTCCCATGTAGACATCTTGGTTTGTACAGAACCTTGCCCAGTGTTTTGTTATGGCCCCAATTTGTTATTACATTTATAACACAACAGCAACAGCAAGGGATGACAAACACAGTTTTAACAACTAAAACACATTTAATTTTTAACAAAGACAAAGACTAATAACAACCTACAACTAAAGACCAAGATTGATAAATAAGAAAAAACAGAAATAATTACAGTCCCTTTTTGGTGGGGTGGCTTGGTGATGTCCTGGATAAAGAAAATGCTCAAACACAGGCAAAGAAATCCACAAAAGAAACGTCACAGGTCTTGAACAGAATGGCAGGTCTGGTCATCTTCTTGCAATTTCTCCTACTACTTTACTGTCTCAATGCTTTTCCTTATATACTCTTTTACAGACCCCACCCACATTTAGACCTCTTTTTTTTTATTTTCTGAGACTTGCCCCAGACATGTCCAGGACATGTCTAAACATGACTACAGTCTGAGCTTAACAAAAAAAGGTAAATACTGCTATCTAGTGGCCTATATTCACATTACACCTCCATTCCAAAAGGGAAAAATTTTGACTCATAAAGGCAAAATTTTTCTTTTCAATACAAAATGGTTCAGTGAACACTTGTCTATATATACATATCATACAATATTCAAACACATGATAAGCAATCAGCAATTACATTGTCTGTACCCTTCACATGCTTAATTTCCAAGTCAAACACCTGTAAAATCAAACTCCAATTCAACAACCTCCGATTCTTGTTTTTCATCTTACTCAAAAACAATAACGGATTGTGGTCAGTGTACACAATCATTGGCTTTTGTCCTGTACAAACATAAACCTCAAAGTGTTGTAAAGAAAGGACCAGAGCCAACAGTTCCTTCTCTATTGTGGAATAGTTCCTTTGGTGGCGATTGAACTTCCTGGAGAAGTATGCCACGGGATGCTCAATGTCATCAGAGTCACTTCTCTGTAGGAGCACAGATCCACAAGCTTGGTCGCTAGCATCGACCGCGATGGAGAACGGTTTGTTGAAGTCAGGAGATTTGAGCACGGGGAAGTGACACAGCAGAGACTTCAGGTGATCGAAGGCTCTCTGGCATGCATCATCCCAGGTGAACTTTACGCCTTTCTTCAGTTGGTTAGTTAGACTGAGAGCAATCTCAGCAAAGTTCTTGCAGAACTTGCGGTAGTACCCGATCATTCCAAGGAAGCGGCGCAAAGCTTTTTTGTTGTCAGGAACTGGAAAGTCCATGATGGCTTGGACTTAAGCATTTATGGGTGCCACCTTACCCTGGCCTATGACGTAGCCAAGATAGGTGACAGTAGCACAACCAAAGTCACTCTTGCTCAGGTTAACAGTCAGGTTAGCCTGGGTCAGGCGCTGGAACAACGTCTCTACATCTTTTAGATGTTCTTCCCAGGAGTCACTCCGTGTGATCAGGTCATCGATGTACGCACCCGTGTGTGGCAATCCGGCGATTGTAGACTGTATCATCCTTTGGAACGTGGCTGGGGCATTTTTCATGCCAAAGGGTAGGACTTCATACTGGTACAATCCAGATGGTGTGGCAAAAGCAGAGATGCTCTTGGCCCTCTCAGTTAAAGGCACACACCAATAACCCTTCAATAAATCAATCTTGGTCAGAAACTTTGCTTGCCCTACACTATACAATCATCAATCCTAGGTATTGGAAACACATCAGTTCTAGTTACAGCATTGACTTTGCGATAATCTGTACAGAATCTAGTACTTCCATCAGGTTTTGGAACTAGCACCCAGGGTGAACTCCAATCGGAGTTGGAGGGTCTGATAATATCATGTTCTAACATGTACTCAACCTCTTTCTCAGCAATCTTTCTCTTTTCAGGATTCATCCGGTACGGATGCGGTTTTATTGGTTTGGCATCACCAACATCTACATCATGAGAGGCTATAGTAACTCTCTTTGGAACATCAGGAAACAAATCCTCATATTTCTTGATCAACCTTTCAAACTGATCTCTCTGTGAGGGTTCTAAGTGCTGGAGTTTTACATCAAGATTTTGCAACACTTCAGTGTTTGACAATTTACATGAAAGAACTTCAGCTTTAATTCTTGGTTCATCATCTTGAAACTCCCCCTCATCTTCACACGTTTCGACCATTGGAGAATCTGAAGTGACAGCTGCAACCCTAGCATTTCTGTCATGATAAGGCTTTAGCATGTTAATATGACACAATTGTTTTGGTTTTCTCCTATCTGGAGTCTTCACAATGTAATTGAGATCATTGAGTTTTGTCAGAATTTCATAAGGACCATGAAATCTAGCCTGCAATGGACTGGACTGCAAGGGAAACAACACAAGGACCTTTTCTCCTGGTTTAAACTCAGGGCTTCTAGCCTTATGATCATACCAAGTTTTCATTTTTCCCTGACTTGATTTCAAGTTCTCTTTGGCTAGGTCACAAGCTGCATGCAATCTTTCCTTGAACTTGCTAACATAGTCTAACAGACTGATGTACGGCTCTTCCTCTTGCCATTGTTCACTCAATAATAGCAAAGGTCCTCTCACTTCATGACCAAACACTAGCTCAAATGGACTGAATCCAGTAGACTCCTGCACTGCTTCTCTAGCTGCAAACAACAGCAAATGAACCCCTTCATCCCAGTCTTTCTCATGGTCATAACAATAAGTCCTCATCATTGTCTTGAGAGTGGAATGAAACCGCTCTAAGGCACCCTGACTTTCTGGATGATAGGCACTAGAAAGAATCTGTTTTGCACCTAGTTCATACACAACCTGCTGAAACAATCCTGAAGTGAAATTGCTACCTTGGTCTGACTGAATTTCCCTGGGAAGACCAAACAACGTGAAGAACTTTATCAAAGCCTTCGAGATTGCAGTTGCCTTGATGTTACGTAGAGGTATGGCTTCGGGGAATCTGGTAGATGCACACATGATTGTCAACAAGTACTGATTTCCAGATCTAGTCTTGGGTAATGGACCAACGCAATCAACAATGACCCTAGAGAATGGCTCCCCAAATGCTGGGATAGGCTGCAATTGAGCTACAGGTGGGTCTAACTGGTGTTTTCCAACTACCTGACAAGTGTGACAGGTTTTGCAAAAGTTGGAAACGTCTTTCCGAAGCCCAGGCCAAAAGAAGTGTTTCATGATCTTATCAACAGTCTTGTTAACACCAAGATGACCTCCTAAAGGTAAACTATGAGCGATTGTTAAGATCTCATTCCTATAGACCTTCGGAACAACAATTTGCCTGACCACTGCCCAATCTGCATTGGCAGGGATATCAGGAGGGCGCCACTTCCGCATCAACACACCATCCTTGAGATAATACCCAACTGGAACTGCATCTATTTCTTTTTCAGGAAGGGCTCTCCTCTTTAGTACACCAATTTCAGGATCATTAGTTTGCTCCTCAATCAACCGCTTTCTGGACAGAGACAAGTCTCCAGACACATCAGAATCACCAGACCCATCCGGCTGGCTGAATAGAGAACTGATAAAAGTATCTGATAAGTCCTCAAACGGAGAAACCATAGTAGGCCAATCAGAGTCATGAGGCGAACCACCTGAGTCCTGACTATTCAATGTACTGGACGGCACCACAACATCATCTTCTTTAGCCTTCTTGGCCACAGCACGAGTCACTGCGCAAGAAGGATACAGAGATGGGTCCTCATCCCCATTTTCAGTGCTCGGCTGTGAAGTAAGATGTACAGGGGGAACTACTTTGCCCCCAGCCAGGTCATTGCCTAGCAACAGAGAAACACCCTTTATAGGTAGACTTGACATAAGTCCCACCTTTACCTGTCCTGTAACTAAATCTGACTTCAAGAATATAGAGCGCAGGGGTACAGATACAGTCCTCCCTTCAATACCTTGTACAAGTATGAAATCCCCTGAAGCGGTCTCATCACGTAACTCCAAGGAGTCCATCAACAAAAGTGACTGAGAAGCTCCGGTATCCCTTAGGATATATATGGGGACAGGAGTAGTATGCTCATTCAGAGCCACAAATCCCTCTGACACAAATGGAAGAAATTCCTCCCTCACAAAGTCAGCTGTATCAGGCTTTTTAGCCCCACAAGAAGCAGGCAATTTAGCAGATTGGTTATCTACTACAGGGGTTTCTAACCTTGTTTTCACAAAGGCATTTGGTTTGGTATCCTTTTCTTTTTCTTTCTTAGCTTTAAGGAACCAACAGTTAGTTGTAACATGACCAGATTTCTTGCAATAACTGCAAACTAGACCACTTTTGTCACTGTCAGCTTTCACACTTTGATCAGACCTGTTACTGGATTTCTGAGCACCATCACCAGATTTGTCTTTGTCTTTGGGTGAGGAATCTTGGGTATCACCGTAACCCTTTTTCTGAAATTGGGACCATTTATTGTTACTGCTAGACTGAAATTTGGACTTATGAGTGAGAACATATTCATCTGCAAATTTGGCAGCTGATTGCAAGTTCAGTGCTTGCTTCTCATTAAGGTAGGTCTTAACATCATCCTTAACACAGTTCTTGAATTTTTCAACTAACACCATCTCTTTTAGTGAGTTGAAATCATCCTTGACCTCCATAGAAGTACACCAGCGCTCAAAGCAAACCTGCTTCTCATTAGCAAATTCAACATAAGTCTGATTTTCAGATTTCTTCAGACCTCTGAATTTCTGTCGGTTAGCCTCTGGAACCAACTCATAAGCTCTCAAAATAACCTTTTTGACAACCTCATAATCAGAGGAATCATCTGCAGACAAAGCCGAATAGGCTTGTTGAGCTTTACCCTTGAGGACAGTTTGCAACATCAGAGGCCAGTGTTCCTTTGGCCACTGGCAACTCTTTGCTACCTTTTCAAAACACTGGAAATAGTTGTCAACATCCTTTTCAGAAAATGGAGGCACCAGTTTTACCTCCTGACTGGCACAAAATTTATTTTTAGTTTCAATTTTAATTTTTAGTTTCTCCATTTGGAGTCTTTCCTCTCTATCCAACTTCTCTAATTCAAAATCTCTCTGTCTCTGTCTCTCTCTTTCTGCTCTTTCCTCTTTCTCTCTCTCAAATTCTCTTTGTTTTTCTTCTCTTGCTAATTTTTCTAACTCAAACTGCCTTTGTTTTTCTTTTTCTTCCCTCTCAATCTCTAGCATTTTTAATTTAAGTTCCATTTCTATATTTGGATTTTCCACTGGAAACTGTTCCAGATCTCCTGGTGCAAACACATTTTCATCAATGTAATATTCAACTATCTCTCTAGCCAGTCTTGCTTTTCGCATGGCTGGTTTTACCTCTGTCAGCTCCAACTGTCTGCAAATTTCTAGCAGTTCTGTCTTTTTAAAAGACTTCAAAACCCCTACGGTTGGTGATGCCAAGAAATCATCCATTGCTGTTGTCAATATATATCTAGGAAAATTCACAAAAACAATTTCACAATTTGGAATGTTAGATTTTCAATAAATTACTCACACAATGGTCTATCCCGGACCTTGAGCCCCCAATTTGTTATGGCCCCAATTTGTTATTACATTTATAACACAACAGCAACAGCAAGGGATGACAAACACAGTTTTAACAACTAAAACACATTTAATTTTTAACAAAGACAAAGACTAATAACAACCTACAACTAAAGACCAAGATTGATAAATCAGAAAAAACAGAAATAATTACAGTCCCTTTTTGGTGGGGTGGCTTGGTGATGTCCTGGATAAAGAAAATGCTCAAACACAGGCAAAGAAATCCACAAAAGAAACGTCACAGGTCTTGAACAGAATGGCAGGTCTGGTCATCTTCTTGCAATTTTTCCTACTACTTTACTGTCTCAATGCTTTTCCTTATATACTCTTTTACAGACCCCACCCACATTTAGACCTCTTTTTTTTATTTTCTGAGACTTGCCCCAGACATGTTCAGGACATGTCTAAACATGACTACAGTCTGAGCTTAACAAAAAAAGGTAAATACTGCCATCTAGTGGCCTATATTCACATTACAGTATGCAACCAATAATCAGCATACTCAAAACACCACATTTCATTTAGGGCTTGGCCAAAAGAAGCAGCAGTTTTGAAAAGGGCACAAACAGAGGCTTTTGCGAAGAGCAGAGGCCTTTTTGCAATACAGTTTAATTGCCAGGTTTCCGTAGTTCATTTTTTAATCACTTCTGCAACTGGGTTGCAATCAGTTCAGACTGGCTGTTACGGGCCAAAAAATATGCAATATCTGGTTTATTGCTCTGTTAAACCAAACATAAGACAGAAGTAGGCATGACAGTGGAATTGTAACTAGGACTGTGTTGAATAGAGGTCACCTTTCAGCTGTGCAGTACAGGACAGAACCAGGTTGCTGTGACGTGCACTTGAAAGTCAACCAACGCAAGTCGTCTTGGTGCCATTTCTGATCACTACTCAAGGAGCAAGAAGTTAAAACCTTTTGAAGTTTACTGAACAAAATTCAGGAGCATGGAAACTTCTGATCTTTTCAAGTTCCAAAATATGCAATAAATGTCCAGGCGCACAAAAGTGATTTCTCTGCTTCAGAATTCTTTATTATTGAACAGAACTGTACAAAAAAAAACCCATGAAATTATAAAACAGACATTTTTACCAGGCTATTAACTGGCAGTCATAAGATGAAAAGATCATCATTCATCATCTTCTTCCTCCTCTTCATCACTGATCACATATTTCTTGGCCTTTTTCAGTGACGTTTCATCGTCCTCAGCCTTCCTCTTTCGGGAACCCTCTCCTTCCTGAAAGGTTTCAATGACAATGAAAGCCACCTGTCTACTATGCAGATCCATCCTTACCTCAGGTGCAACTCAAGAAAGGCAAACTCTGATGCTTTGTTTATAAACTGTTTACAAACAGACTCAATCAGTTAAGCAAAGCCATTGTCTGCGAAGGAGCTCAGGGCCTCAATTGACCCCTTGAGTAAGATGAGAGTTGGCCGTGACTCATAACAGTCTCTGCCGACGGAGACAATAAAACAGAGGATCAAATATGAATGCCAATGCAAACAGGACTGGAAAAACTGCACTACATGCTGCTCAACAATATATACTCGGCAACAAAAGTTTCTGTGACACCATTTATGTGTATGTTATAAATGACACGCAAAGATCTCAATGCAATCAATATGTTTATTTAACAGGAGAAACACTGACTTTTCAGTGCCAACGTCACTCAAAACGAAAAATGTCATTTTCATGCGTCATGAAGCACTTGTCTGACGTCTAACCAATTGTGACCTTCACACTTCAATACCGGGTGTGACTTCCTCGTGCCATGATGCAAGCAACGCATCTCCGGCGCATGGACCGAATCAGATGTGCCAGAAATTGCTGTGGGATGTCATTCCAAATCTGACGTAGACGTTGTCGCAATTCCTGGAGTGTAGCTGGCGGGTTATCCAACCGCCGCAAACGTCGATCCATCTCGTCCCAAAGATGCTCGATTGGGGACATGTCTGGGGATCTGGCTGGCCATGGCAGGACATTGACATGTTGTTGCATCAGATACTGCTGTACAATCCTTGCAACGTGTGGTCTGGCGTTGCAGCGTTGCAGCGTTATTCCGGGACCATGTTGCATCAAAAACGGTACCACCAATGGCCGTAGCTCTTCATCGCGATATCTTTGACCTGTCAGATTTCCATCAATAACAAGCAAATCTGTTCTGTTTCTAGCCGTGATCCCTCCCCAAATCATGACACTACCACCTCCAAAACGATCAAATTCCTGAACACACTTGTTGGCATAACGTTCTCCACGTCGACGGTATACACGAAAACGACCATCACATCGGTTAAGCATGAATCTTGATTCATCAGTGAAGAGTACAAGATCCTACTGACGTTGGATCCACCGTCGATGTTGTTGTGCCCACTGTAGACGCAGTTGTCGGTGTTGTACTGTGAGTATTGGACGTCTTGCTGGCCGACGTGGGACAATGCCAAAATGACGGAGACGGCGACGGATTGTCTGTGCAGACAGTCGCCTCAAACTAGGTATCGTTCTTGCAGTTATGGTTGCAGGTTGGAATCGATTTCGGAGATGGGTTGTTAGAATCCAGTTGTCCTGTCTGGGAGTGGTTACTCGTGGACGGCCGCTGCGAGGACGGTCTCTGACATGTCTTGTCTGCTGATGACGCTGCCATAAGTTCCAAATGGTGTTTCGGTGGACATTCAGGCGATGAGCAACTTCCCTCTGCGAGGTTCCGGATTCAATCATCCCAATGGCCCTCCACCGATCATTTTCAGACAGTCTTGGCATTTAGAGGGTAGAGTTCCTGATCCGAAATGGCTGTGTTTTCGATAAGTGATGCTTCCGTCGTTCATCAGGCACAATGTGAACATTCCAAAAATTCTCCTCTTTTATTGCCATCCACAAGCATGATTTACGCACATTTTCACGTGCAAAGTCATTTTCTCGCATTTTCATGATTTCCATTTCAATGTTGTGTTTACGTGTACTGTATCAGTCTGATATCACCATGTATGACAATTTCATAATTGCGTTATGAAAAATAATTAACAATATTGGTGTCACAGAAACTTTTGTTGCTGAATATAAAAGCATCAGGGTTTAGGGATGTTACCCATCCCAAAAAACATGACTTGTCAGGTATTTATGAATGCAGTGTTTTACTATCAAATTCATGCGGGACACAATTTGTTCTGTATTTTCCAATGCATCTTGTGCATTATTACTTGCAATCAAACCATAAGGCTGTTTGCTCAGAAGATGACACGCCACCAATATGGAAAACTTAATCAGTGAGTAGCAACTGTAAAATATTGGCAAAAGTTACATATATTCAGGAAATCTACGCATATAATGGGCACGTCACACAAAATGCAGACTTATACTGCGTACATACTGTGTGCATGAAGTGAACAACAGGCTCAATTCTACATCGGTTCTATCACCAGTATGGCCAGCATTGCAATCAGAGCCTCAAACTTGTGAAGATCCTACCTCATCACTGTCCAACTTCTTGGCCTTCATCAGCCTCTGAGCCCGGTCATCGTCCGAGCCCTCGTCACTGTCCGAGGAGTAAATTCTGGCCCGCTCCTCTGTAGAGGGAGATGGATCATCCATTTTCATTTAGTGTCCAAACCCTTTCATGATGATTTGCATTTTGCATGACTTACCGTCCTCTAGATTTACTCCAAGTCAGGACCACAAGCATTTGTACAGTGACACAATTAATAATTCTGGCTCTGTACGCCTGGATTTGAAATAAAGATCAGTGTGAAGGGTACACTTTATGTCAAGGGACTGAAATGATAGACAATACTTTTCCCTGAGGTCAATCCCCCTGTACAGTGATTTCTGCTTTACCCAACAGCCAAGGAAAGACTGACATTGAAGACCCCAGTTCAGCCTCAGCATTAGCAGCAAGGAGTTAGCGATGTTTGCCATTTTCAACCACCAAAAAAAAAAAATGTTTTTAATTAAAAAAACAGACCTGGTCTGCATAGTTTGCTCCTATGGCCTCTGTCTTATACTACCCCAAATTAGTAATATGGGTGCAACGATTATAAATCACGGTTATTCTAAAGCGTAGTAACACCACCTGCTGTCCTGGGGCGAACATCTCTGTGATCAGAGCTTTTCCTTTTCTTTTAACCCCCGTGATGTCCTGAACAAAAGTGCCAATCATCATCATAGGGCATGGGAAATGCTTCTGGAAAAAACTTGACTGACATCAGTATTTTTCGGTTACATCCTGAAAGGAGTCATGCAAACGAAAACAGAATAGTCTCCTACTAACCAATTGGGCAACTCCGAAAAGTCACCTGTTGCCGTTTACTTTGCTTGATTAGCAATCAAATGTGGATTTCTTTACTCTTTAAGATGAATGAGTAGAGCTGTTTATTAAGAGAACATGTTTGTCTTCATAAACAAGACAACATGTCTAAAATACACACAACCTGGAAAAAATTCTGAACAGCAGATGAAACGTGAATGTGAGATATTAATTATCACAGTCGCACGAAATAGTGTGGCAATGCAAATCTGTACTGTTTAAATTTCAATTTCAAAATCCAGCAATCAAACATGTTGTCTTAATAAACAGCTAATGTTTTGTCTTTGTGATTTTATTTGAAAACATACATCCATTCCTGCCACTTAGACCTGCAACACATTCCAAAAAAGTTGGAATGGGGTCAATGAAGCTATATAAATAAATTTGACCTTGACCTTGAAGTACGAGTAATGAGGTGAAAAAATTTGAATAATAATCTGATTTGAAAAAGCTCGTGTCAGCAAGTGATTGAAAACATGATTTGGTACAAAGGCAGCATCAAGGAAAGGCCAAGCCCCTCGAGGAGTAAAGATTAGCCAAGGATTTCCAATTTTCCTCGCAGAAAAATCATTGATAGATTTAAAAACCAAGTTCAAAAGAAAGAGGGCATGGAATTTGAATAAGGTGTCAAGCATAATTAAAAGATTCGAGAACATTTGATTATAAGGGATATAGCCCGAAATTAATCAGGATTACTTCAGAAAACCTTTGATATCTACTACAATACATCGTAAAATACATCCAATAATGCCAGTTTAAGCTTCAGGGCCTTTTCACACTAAGGATGGAACGGTAAAACAAAACAAAACCCCTATGAAAAAATTCACACCCGTTAATCTCTATGAGCCCTTCTACAACCCCAATACCGAAATAGCAGGGACAAAGTGTAAACGGTGAATAAAATCCAAATGCAATGACTTTCAAATCACTCTAGCCAGTATTTTATTCACAATTGAACAGATATAACATAGCAAATGTTGAAACTGAGAAATTTTATCCACAAAATGAGCTTATTTCAAATTTGATGGCTGCTACAGGTCTCAAAAAGTTGGGACAGGGACCCGTTTATCATGGTGTAGCATCCCCTCTTCCTTTTAACAAAGAGGGGAGGCCTCTGGGTATTGAGGAGACAAGTTTTCTTGAATTTAGCCATTGGAATTTGATCCCACTCTTGTTTAATACAGGCTTCCAGCTGCTGGAGAGTTTTGGGTCTCCATTGGCGGACTTTTCATTTAAATATGCACCAAATGTTCTCAAAAGGTGAAAGATCAGGACTGCAGGCAGGCCAGTTCAGCACAGGGACTCTCCTACTACAAAGCCATGCTGTTGTAATAGCTGCATTACGTAGTTTTGCATCGTCTTGCTGAGATACACAAGGCCTTCCCTGGAATAGATGTCATCTGGAGGGGAGCATATGTTGCTCTAAAACCTTTATATACCTTTCCGTGTTCACGGTGCTTTTTAAAAACATGCAAGTGTCCCACACTATATGCATTAATGCGGCCCCATACCATCAGACATGCTGACTTTTGAACTAAACGCTGATAACAGGAGGGGTGGCCTTTCTCCTCTTCAGCCCAGAGGATAAGACGCCCATGATTTCCAACAAGAATGTCAAATGTGAACTTGTCCGATCACAGGACACTTCGCTACAGTCCATTTCAAATGAGCCTTGGCCCACAGAACACGGCGGCACTTCTGTATCATGCTCAACAATGGCTTCCTTTTTGCATGATACACTTTTAGGTGCCATCTGTGGATGGCACGGCAGACTGTGTTTATAGACAGTGGTTTCTTGAAGTACTCTGGGCCCATTTTGTAATGTCAATGACAGAATCATGCCAGTGAGTGATGCAGCGGCATCTGAGGGTCTGAAGATCACGGGCATGCAGAAAAGGTCTTCGGCCTTGTCCCTTATGCAAAGAGATTTTTCCAGTTTCTCTCTTTCTCTGTTTCCAGTTTCTTTTGATGAAATCATGCACTGTTGATGAGGAGATCTTCAAAGCCTTTGCAATTTGACATTGAGAAACATCGTTTTCAAAGTATTCCACAATTTTTTTAACAAGCCTTTACAGGTTGGAGAGCCTCTGGCCATCTTTACTTCTGAAACTCTCTCTAAGACATCCCTTTGATAGCCAATCACGTTACACACCTGATGCCATTTAACTTAATTGCTAAATATTCTTTCAGCTGATTCTCTTTGATATTAAATGCTTTTTCGGCACTTTTTTGCCTGTGTCAACTTTTTTGAGACCTGTTGCAGCCAGAAAATTTGAAATAAGCTCATTTTGTGGATAAAAATGTAAAATGTCTCAGTTTTAACATTTGAAATGTTAAGTAAAAGTCCTTGCATTTTGATTTTATTCACAATTTACACTTCTTCCCAACCATTTCAGAATTGGGATTGCACACCAAAACCCAATACTTTCTCATTTCGCTGTCAACAAGCATTCTAGATTTTCAGTTCATGTTTTCGTTTCATCCCAGGTGTGAAAACACCTTTGCTGCAGAAAAAAGAAACCTTACATTAACAGTGCACACTGGGTTTAAAGTGCTTGAAAGTCTGAAAAAAAGATACTGAAACAAGACCTGTGTTATTTTGTTGGTCTTAGTGAGCAGGTAAAGAAAATGCAAAAATAAAAAAAAATCTGTTGGGAATTTTTGGAGAAAATCCATTTTTTATGTGGCAGTCATCTTGAATTGCAAAATCTTAAGAAAGGGGTTAATAATTGCAAGCCATCAAGTTTTTTTTTTTTTTCCCGATAGTTTGACTTATTAGATAATCATACCACAAGGTCAGATTGGCGAATATAAAAAATGGTTACCATAGTAACTGAATTTATTGTAAAAAAAAAATGAAAATATTAAATCCCTGAATATAACCCATCATGTTGCTCAAAATGTTGGTCAGCTTTAATCCAATAGTCCAAAACTCTCCTTTTGTGTGGTAGGAACAATTGGTAGCTGATTACATCATGTATAATAGGCCTTTTCAATTATTACCTCAGCTAAAGTGGAAGTATAAACAAGATACCCAGATGCAATCCAGTGGCCAAGGAAGCTACATCTGGTGAAGGAATACAACCATAAACAGTTTGAAGGAAACGAATGCTTCACCTTACTATGCAGAACTGATGTCTTAGTCCAGCTCATAAGTTCAATGACGAAAACACCAGCAAGCCATCCAGCCACACCCTTCGCGAATGCATTTGCAGCAATGGAAAAGATGGTCACTTCCTGCTTCGGACAAAGCCTAAACAGTGGATGGGATGACCATGTTGCCAACTTCTGTGAGGCCTATGCGAAAGTTGGCATCTCGATCACACCCAAATTCCACATCAGAGACCATTTGCGTGAGTTCTGTAAGTGCCATGGTTGTGGATTGGCTAGATATTCTGAGCTTTCAAAGCAGTTCACGCTGACTTCAACATTCTGGGAGAGGCATCAGATAAAGGATAGCAGCAACAAACTATTTGGTGTGTGCTTAAGGCAAGCCGTCAAAGAGTAAAATAGCGCACAGGTCTCAGCATTACATTTAGCTAGATAGAACATTTTTGCCGCGTGAGGGTTAAAGAAAGGAGATGGACTACTGTTACCATTTTTCACAGTTTTTTGATTGACAACCCTGCAGAGTACTTTCAGAAATAAAATCACCAAAGCGCAGAAGTTTTTTTAACTCTTAAAGGTCAATTTGAAAATTTCAAGTTGGGTGCCCATGAAAAAGTGGATTTTCTCCAAACATTCCCAACAAATTTTTTTTATTTTTGCATTTTCTTTATCTGCTCACTAAGACCTACAAAATGACATAGGTCTTGTTTCAGTATCTTTTTTTTCAGACTTTCAAGCACTTTAAACCCAGGGTGTCCAGAAGCACCATGAAATTCTCTGGGCTTGGAAGCATCTGCAATGGACCATCACAGAGAGGAAACATGAATTGAGGACAGATAAAACAATATTTCAGGTCTTTTCACAAAAGGATGGATGCTGTGTGCAACAGACCCAAGAAGGATCATCCAGGCTGTTACCAGCAACAAGTCCAAAAGCCATGCACTGTCATGGTATGGGGTAGTGTCAGTGCCCTTGGCAAGGATAAATTGCAATTCCCTGAAGGCCACATTGATGCTTCAAAGTACACTGATATTTTGGAGCAACATACAGTATCCCACAAAAGTGAGTCCACCCCTCAAATTTCGACAATTAATTTATTATGTCTTTTCAAGGAACAATGTTACAGAAATGAAACCTGAATATATTCTAGAGTAGTCATTGTGCAATATGTGTAACAGTGTAGATTTACTGCACTGTCCAAATAACTGAACAAACAGTCACTATTTCCAAAATGCGTGGCAACAAAAGAGAGTACACTTCACCGTCAACATGCCAAATTGTGTCCATCGTGCCAATATTTAGTATGACCGCCATTGTTGTCCAGCACTGCCTTAATTCTCTTAGGTATGGAATTCACCAGAGATGCACAGGCTGGGATCCTCCTCCTCTCCACCATTACAACATCGTGGATGTTGGACACCTGCTGCTCCTCCATCTTCCTCTTGAGGATGCCCCGCAGGTGCTCAATGGGATTCAGGTCTGAAGACATACTTGGCCATGCCATCACCGTCGCTTTCACCTTCTTCAGGAAGGCAGTTGTCATCTTGGAGGTGTGTTTCCGGTCGTTATCATGTTTGAAAACTGCCGTTTCCAAGGGGAGGGAATCATGTTCTGCTTCAGAATGTCACAGTACATGTTGGAATCCATTATTCCAACTCCCCAGGACCAGATGCACTGATGCAGCCCCAGAACATGATGCTGCCACCACCATGTTTGACTGTAGGCAGTACGCACTTGTCTTGGCACTCCTCACCGCCACATGCTGGACACCATCTGAGCCAGGCAAGTTTCTTGGTCTCATCAGACAACAGAACATGGTTCCAGAGGTTCATATTCTTGGACTATCTTCAGCAAACGGTTTTCAGGCTTTCTTGTGGGCTAGCTTCAGAGGAGGCTTCTGTCTTAGCAGCAGCCATGCAGACCGACTTGGTGCAGTGCATGGCATATGGTCTGAGTACTGACAGGCTGTTCGCCCACTGTTGCAACATCGTTAGCAATGCTCCCAGCAGTCCTGCTTCAGTTTTCTGAAGCCAACTTGTGCACCTGACGCAGAGCACAAGGACTCAACTTCATCGGTCCACCCTGAGGAGGCCTATTCCGAGTAGAACCGGTCTTGGAAAACCACTGAATAACCTTGGCCATCATGCTGTAGCTCAGTTTTATGGTTTCACAGATCTTCTTGCAGCTCAGAATCTTTGTGGAGAGCAACAATTCTCTTGTTCAGATCCTCAGAGTTCTTTCCCATGAGGTGCCATGTTGACCATCCAGTGATCAGAATGAGAGCATTGCACTGAAAGCACCACAATTTAAACCTTCAACACGTTACACAACCTCAAATTGTCCAGTCGAACAGACAAAAGCATGAACATGATGAATAAGACACGTTACATTACTTGGTTGACCATTACCAATTGGGGTCTGTACTCACTTTTATTGCCACCCCTTTTGGAAATAATGACTGTTTGTTCAGCGCAGTAAATCTACACTGCTACACAAATTGTACAAAGACTACTCCAGAATATGTTCAAGTTTAATCTCTGTAACGTTGTCCCTTGAAAAGATAGAATTAATTCGTTGTCGAAATGTGAGGGGTGTACTCACTTTTGTGAGATGCTGCTTGCTGCCCATACATATTTCAACTAGAGAATGCAAAACCACATGCTTCATGAATTACAAAGGCAAGTTGTGTAAATGCAACATGAGGACCCACACTGTTGCACAAAAAATTAAAGCTGAAAGACTTCATGACTAGGTGTCTTTAATCTCTAAACGTGTCAAGTGCTGTGAAAAGGAATTGCAACATTATGAAGTGGTACCCAACTGGTCTCAACATCTTTTGAAATATGTTGCAAGAATTAAAATTTAAATAAGTGTTTACTTAGAAAAATGCATAAGATTCAAAGAATGAGCTTCTGTATCGTTTTGGAGAAAGAATCATTACATTCAGCTTAAATTCTAATTTTGAATACCGACACAAATATTTATGATTTTTGATTTTAGAGTGCAATGACAACTCATTCACCATTTACTGTAATTTCATCTCTAATATGCTTTCCTAGATCGCTATAATAATAACTTTAGTCAATGTCCAATTTCTTTGGCCGGACTGAATCTCTGCTAACTCTTAGTAAACTACTGTTATGATGAGTGAAAATACCATTCAGGCGAGTACATACTGCCTAATTCCCACGAGATGTCTCGTGCATCTCTCGTGGTTCGTGTATCTCCTCTATGTCGCGAGCCATTATCAACCTGGTACTCTGTGGAGACCAGCTTCGCAGTAGGCCGGCCGCCGAACCTACACACGTATGCCTAGAGCACGCCAAATGCGCAACGTAATGTAGTCCGAATTAGGCCCATGCACAGTTGTTACTGAGAATGACTTTTTATATGCGGATTTAATAGATATAATACGTTGTTGCGTTGCTGCGTTGTTGTTGGTAATTGCTAATCATTAATCCGTGAAAATCGAGGGTGGGCATGAAGAAGAGTATACCATATCCAGCATCAGTTGAAGAATCACGATTCATTGTAATTTTGCATTTATTTCAGCCTGTTTACCGTTTCATCATTTCATCAGTTCATGTGGTAGAGACATATAACTCATTATGTTTGCTGCTTAATTGCTTTCTGTTTGACGATGTTGGTTTATTCTTTAACATTTATACTGTAAATGTACCGTAGAATGTTTCCTGTTTAAAGTGATACCTTGTTGCCGTAACCTGATAACGACAGAGCTCACATTCCATGTCTTTTTTCCTTCAACTGGAATTGGTTAAGTGTACAGTAATCACTATACTGAGCAACAAAAGAAACGCAAGTCAGCTAGTTAGTTACAGACTTGTAGTACTCGAGTCCAGGACTCGAGTCTTGAGCCATATATGAAAAGTATACTTTCACTCTGTTACTTTGACACTGGGAAGTTGGTTACTCGTTTCAAATTAAAATATTAATTAAATTCATCATTTACGGATTATCTGGATTTGGCGTGTTCGAGAAGATGTGTATGTGTCTGAAGATGTGTGCAGATGTGTCCGCCTGTGGACGTGGAGCTGCAAATTTATGCGCGCAGTTACAATATTTTATCACTAGATGGCACACCAGGATCAGTTATTGAATATTCGCAACAGCCAGTAAACTCCAGTCTCCTAAGTGAGCGTGGTCGCGAAAGATTGTGCGCGTTGTAGGCTATTTGCAGAATGAACGCTGACTGAGTTATCCGTCGCATCTTGTTGTTAGAAGTGGTAGCTCAAGTAGGCGGGCACCAGATCGGAGGAGGGCTTGTTTTCAGCCAAAATACACTACATGCAGGGCAGAGAGCCCCCTCTCTCCCCGTGACAAGTTACAAGTCAATTCATCTCACCATAACCGTCCAAAGCAGTTAAATTGAGGTGAAAAATGATCCATAAAGCAAATATCCTGCATAGTTCCTCGACTTTAATAAGCAGCTATTGTAAAAAAAAAAAAAAAAAATCAGTGATGAAGTGATCACCTGATTTCGGGCTTCCACTGCAAGCTCTTCTTCGTTGTGTGCAAACAATATCAGCATTCGCATGCATTCGTACGTGTGTGGAAGACGTGATCAGGCTTTGCAAAAGTAGAGAGCTGAAGAGCATCGAGCCTCTTGGCTCAGACTCAGTATTGAGGCCTCAGACTTCAGCTCAGGGAACTTTTCTAGTGCTTGGGCTAAAGGACTGAGAACTCGACCTGGACTCGACTCAGGTTAGAGGACTCGACTCGGACTCGACTCAGATTTTCTTTTTGGTGACTCGGACTCGACTGATTTTTTTTGGGTGACTCGGACTCGACTTGGACTCAAACACTGAGGACTCGGGACTCGACTCGGACTCGAGCTTTGGTGACTCGACAACAACACTGGTTAGTTAATGTACTCTTATGGTTACTCAGTCAAAGTGACCGCAAAACAAAGAAAAGTTTGATGAAACGAGTGTAAATGTGCACACACTGGTAATGAATTTGCTTTTCTAAAATAATTATGCGCAAACTTATTTTCCAGTCTGCCTTTAACTAATTTGCGTTTCTTTAGTTGTTCAGTATAGTTTGATATTTGCTTGGCGTATAGATGTCACCTCTGTATGTACAGTTTGATTAATTTAGTTTGAATGGCTATCCCCTCTTCTGAGATCAGACAGCCTCTTATGTGCGAAGGTGTTCCTTGATTTTCATGCAGAGACCTTATACGTGCTCCTAAATAAGCGGAAATGTGATGCATTTTCTCTACTGACATCTTGCTAACTGAAAGATAATTTTGCTCATTACGTATGAATTTAAAGGACTGATGAATGGGCCGCGAATTTGTGATTCCTAAACCATTCAGCTATGGAAGACCTTTTGAGCGACGTGATTGGTCGAAAAATTTATTCTGCCACGCCCACAAGCCATTTGATTATTTCGTAACTGCAGGCTACATGTAACTTTGATCACTACGACCCCTTTCCTCGCACAAGCGCTAAATAGATGTATAGCCACAGCTGCCATGTAACGACACTGTAGCTGATGCACAAAGTCATGAACATGACCATGTGAACGATGCGATGTGGTGTGTCGCAAGTGATATTCCTTTATTTATTCAGGGATCATGCAGTCTTTAGAGTTACTGCAGTATTGGAACATGTACATAATTTTCTGAACTCTCAACTGCTGTTACGATGTATGAGAAAGCTGAGCTACGTTTCAAAACTGAATCGCGAACAGACCACAGTCACGGTCATTGAAGAAACATGCAAGAAACTTCAACATGTGCTCACACAATGAACGGTGTTTATGTGCTGCACTGGTGACTGTATTTCTTTTTTCTTTCTCCTTGATCTGTTCACCCCTCCTCTCTCTTGTCCCACACACACCCACACACCTGCCTATCTGCCCTTCACCATTTCTGTACTGTGTCTGTGTACAGCATAGAAGTTCCATATGTTGTAATCTACAGATTATAGTCAGGGGTGAGCGCACGACCGAGCGAGTTGGCGAGACCTTTCGAGTGACGCGACTGGTCGAGATGAAAAATAAATTTTACATCATCATAAACTGCACACTAGCTCGCTCAGTCGCTCACACCTGACTGTTAACTACAGATCACAACAATACGGACCTCTATGCTGTACACAGACACAGAAACAGACAGAGGGGGAGGGAGGGAGAGAGTATGAGAGTGAGAGAATGAGTGAGTGCGCGTGAGTGGGAGTGAGAATGAGAGTGAGTGAGTGTGAGAGAGTGATTGAGTGTGAGTGAGGCCCGTATTCAGAAACTACAGTATAACCTTCATGTCAATTGGAGAAATAGTTCCAAAGATATAGCAAAAATGGTGAATTTTATGTCTCCACCTTGTGTCAAAAGTTTGAACCAAACAGGTATAATGTCATCGTGGGACACATCCTCAGGTCATGACCTTTCATTTGCACTTGATTTGAGGTCAATCGGACAAATATTTCCAGAGATATGATAAAACAGTGATTTTTCCAGTTTTTGGCCCCTGGTGGCCAATCTAGTTATAGTAAATTGTCCAAAATCGAATCAGTTCTTCCTCTTTATGATACTTACTTATGTGCAAAATTTGGAATTTGTAATTGAAATATTACTGAAGTTATCGCGTTAACACGTAGGGCGGCGGCGGCCAGACCAAAAACGCCATTCGGCGTTCGGGAATATAATGAGTCAGGGGTTGCCCTAACACTCATTTACTTTCAGAGACCTCACTCACACTGAAATTAGCATCCCTTTCTGAGTGAAGGTTGAGTGCAGGGAACACCTCCCTTGAGCCGCACTAACTTGCGCCGGTATTTCGCTGTCATGGCTTTCAGGTGGTTACAAACATTACAAACTCTAGATCATTCACAGCCACATGCTCGAAGCAATTGCAACTATGCAAATTTTAACTACAATGATGACCAGGATGCCGGTAACTTGCTGACTGACCACCTGGTTTCAGTGGGTACGAACTGCACTGTGGTGAACTCGAGGTTTGCATGTGTGTACCCACCAGTGGCTACTGGTGAACTGGAAAAAAGGGGAAGCTCAAAACCATCACTTAAAAATAATGATGGGACATGAGACGTTTTCAATAATTTATTAAAATTGAATTTACTTGAACTCCAAAAATCCTAAAGGACCGTCATGTGTCGCCAGTTCTACTTGTTAAACTAGAATGAGCACTAAAATTTCTTGCTCTGTTTTCAATTATTCATTTAAATTACCACTGGAGAAACTCCAAAAACTCAACATAATCAGGTGTGGCCAGTTTTTATTAATGACACATCTGTCAACTCTCACGCATTCAGATTTCTTGCGCTTTTCTTTACTCATGGGTAACATAATTCTGAGCTCAATTGGCTCGTGGGGCGCAGTGTGGATTGGTCTGCGAGGCTCATTTAAGTCACGAGAATCTATTCTTTTCAACATTCTTAATTGCTGAATGTAGAAGGAAATGTCTGGCGCGTTTCACAGCTTGCTTAGTGAGACTCGCGGGCTGTCCTGCGAATTTCACGAGTCACTCGACCACAGAATTTATGAAGACATGCTGATATTTACGTCATCATTAATGTGCGAAAGAAACGCCTCAATTTTGTAAAGCAATGTATAAGAACACTATCAAAAATAAATTTGATTGTCGTTTTACCAATTAGTCTGAGAAACTTTCTAATCAAGAAAAGTAAACTGCGTAAGGTTTAGGTCATTCAGCACTGAAGGGTAAGGATTGAGCGTCCCTTTGCAGCAGCCGACGCACCGCCTGTGGTACCCAGCGCCCACAAATGTCAGTTATGCTGGAGTGGCATTTGTGAATAGCGAGTGGCGAGGAGTGGGATCACTCCCTAGGTTAGTGGAAGGCCGATCTCTCTCTCACACCTCCAGTTACATTTCGATTGTACTCACTATATGGTGAGTGCAGGGCGATTGTCGTTTCTGAATACGGGCCTCACTCACTCACTCAACTACCTGTCCGTTTCTGTGTCTGTGTACAGCATAGAGTTCTGTATTGTTGTGATCTGTAGTTTACAGTCAGGCATGAGTGACCAAGTGTGCAGTTTATGATGATGCAACATTTTTTTTTTTCCATCTCGACCAATCATGTCGCTCAAAAAGTCCCTCCAACTCGCTTGACTGCATGCTCACGCCTGACTGTAAACTATAGATCACACCATAAAAATCTTTTATGTTGCACACAGACACAGGACAGAAACAGTGAACGGCAGATAGGCCGTTAGGTGTGTGCGCATGTGTGGGACAAGAGAGAGGAGGGGTGAACAGATCAAGAAGAAAGAAAAAAGCAATACAGTCACCAGTGCAGCACATGAACACCGTTCATTGTGTGAGCACACGGACTGTGGTCCGTTCGCGATTCAGTTTTGAAACATGGCTCAGCTTTCTCATATATCGTAACAGCAATTGAGAGTTCAGAAAATTATGTCGTTACACCGCAGCAGTGGCTACACATGTAGTACATGTAGTTAGCGCTCGTGCAAGGAAAGGGGTCGTACTGATCAAAGTTACACGTAGCCTGCAGTTACGAACTAATAGAATGGACTGTGGGCGTGTCATTACAAATTTTTCGACCGATCACGTCACTCAAAAGGTCTTGGGCCACGTGCTAAGGCTCAAAATATGATGTTTCGTTCCACCATCTGGGGAATACTTTATTTTGCATAATTCTAACCAGAAGCACATACTATTTAAGTAAACAAAACTTCTCCTCTGAAGTGTGCAGTTTTTGCAGAAACAACTACCATTTCAGGGGCAAAGGGAAATAGAGTAGGGGTCGAAAATCTGATGTCATCAGATTGTAGCAAGTTTGGTATCAAATTGTAGGTCTATGAATGTGCTTCAAGGAAATATATGTCCCAATCCGCTGGCCAGCCCCTGTGCCCCTGCAGAGGGGGTTGAACTCTGAGAAAATGAGATTTTGGCCCCTTACCATGGGGCCCAGGGGCAAGTGAGGTGGATCAAATATGTTGTATTCAAGTATGTTTAGTTAGACCTTTCAAATGACACCCATGTCGCTGGAGTCAACAAACTCATTGCTGCCCAGGGGCAGGGAACCCCCTAAAATGGGGCCAAAATGCATGAACATTTCCCCTGACTGAATGGGTTTGTGGACCCCATTGACATGGGTGTCATTTGAAAGGTCTAACTAAACATATTTGAATACAACATGTTTGAGCTTGCTCACTTGCCCCTGGGCCCCATGGTAAGGGGCCAAAATCTCATTTTCTCAGATTTCAACCCCCTCTACAGAGGCACAGGGGCTGGCCAGCGGATTGGGACACATATTTCCTTGAAGCACATTCATAGACCTACAGTTTGATACCAAACTTGTTACAATCCGATGACATCAGATTTTTGACCCCAACTATATTTCCCTTTGCCCCTGAAATGGTAGTTGTTTCTGCAAAAACTGCAAACTTTTCAGCGGAGAACTTTTGGTTACTTTGATAGCATGATAGCATTATGCAAAAATAAAGTATTACCCAGTCGTTGGAACGAAAACCATTTTCTAGGCATATTTTCAGCCTTAGCGCATGGCCTATCTCCCATAGTTGAATGGTTTGGGAATAGCAAATTTGCGAACGGGCCTCAAGCTGCAGATAAAAAAAAATGACTCCTTTTCCATTTTGACATCTGGAACTTGCAGCCTTTGTATTATCTAAGCTGTGGCTTCTTCCACAGGTGAATCAAGTATAGGATTATAAAAATAATGTCACGAAAGGTTGCATTGTTAACAGAAGAATTTGGTTTTTCCTTTCTGCATTTGTGATAATATAGCCATCCTTAACCCCTTTCTGCAGATGTAGACGCCTGCGTCTATAGACCTGCAAATTTAAGCACGCCGTTACTGTACTCGATCACTAGATGGCACCCCCGGATCAGTTATTGAAAGTTCACAAGCAAGCAGACCTCGAACGCGGTTCTGAATATGGGGAAATTCACTCCACTCCCTGTTTTTCAAGAGCTGCATGAATTAAACTCCTCAGCTAAGCCTGATGTGCAAACTGGTCAGTATCCTATCCTTGCCCATAGTACCAATCCAGCAGTTTAAAAAAACGATATCTTGACACACAAAAAATCGTTATGGGGCCACCAAGCTGTCACGGAATTACAGGCCCATTACATTTTGGGTTGTAACTCTGCAACTAAATAAGATAAAAACGAGTATGATATGTCATATTGAAGGTATTAACTTGTTCTTTAATATTTTTAAGTGAAAATAAATTTGAGAAATTTTCATAGAAGAAACAAACAAAAACTACTCCGTCACGGAATTACACAAAATTGACGTGGTTTTTTTAATGTTGTGTTTAAACATCCAGAAAGTGATGTTCCTATTATAGTTAAGTTATGAAACTTCAATATGTTCATATTTAAGGTGTTTTTTGTTAATACTGCAAGTTTTCAAAACAAATATTGACTTTAACCCTGCTTTATGGGCAAGAAATTTCAAAAAGTCAATGTCACGGAATTACAAGAGGCAAATTGTCACGGAATGACAATAGTAAAAATTAGTTTCAATGTATTTATTCCAATGTATTATACATATATACATGATTATTTACATTTTTACTGTTTAGCAATATATTACAATGAGTTTTCCACTTATAATGACCAATCATAATACATACTTCAAAATCTTTTTTTAATCTCCATGTCAACATTGGCTTGGCGGCCCCCTTATCCTCTGTAGCAACCAGTTCAGCCACAGTCAGTATTCCAATTAGTGGTTCAGAAAAATCAGTTTTCTGAGGCAAAAAAAAATCGACATGGTATTGATTCTCTCACATTCTACTGTCAATTACAGTAATCACATACAAAAATATTCGTAGTTCCCTACCGTGGAGTTACGTGTAGATTCCTTCATTGACGAATTCAGCGCTTCCTTATATCCACCCGAGTACTGGCGTTGATAGCCAATCACTCAATCATACACTCAGACTCTTCTACGTAATTGTAGAATTACACTTCATGCCCTCGTGAAGCTTCCCCGGTAACATTGTATTGATTGGCTCGTTTCTTATCCAATGCCCGAGTGTTTAAACATTTTAGAGAAAGTGAAACACATTGATTGGACAAACGAGCATACAAACCTATGCGTATCAGCAGGCTCGGTTGTATCCTGTCTACGTTGTGCACATATACGCGGCTGAAATTGACGTGATTTATATAAAACAGGTTCGCAAAACTGGCCTTGAAGTGTTCAGTTACATTTACAGGACTTAAATGAGATAAGGACATGGTCAATGGGAATTATTTTGAATGAAACAGGACCGGAGGATTCCTGCGACTGGATACACATCGGTCTCTGGAGGAGGGGTTCATGAAAAAGGTGAGGCAGCTACTTTTGTTTTTTTGATTTTTTTTTTTTGGAATGTATACGTACTCAAAGTCGAATGTCAAGGTTTTTTTTTTTTTTTCATGTTTAAAACGCGAACTGCCCGTGCATTTGGGTTCATTGCACGTTTCTTTTGAATCCAGGGAGGCAATGGATTGTTCCCTGAAAGTGGAGTGTCTGTTCTGTTATAATAAGGTATATTTCAGTATTCAGTTAATACTGAGTTAATGAGTAATACATGCTCCTTATAACTTAAGTGTTAAAATGGGTTTGTGAGCTTAGAGGAGGGGACTGGTAGCTTCCATTACAGGGTGAATGTTCTGACCGTTTAATAAGCCGTTTATTTAATGCATGTTTGTGCTGGCTTGGGGAACTTTGAAGAAAAATGGCCAAAACTCTAAACTTTATTATGGAGAAAAGACATGTTTTGTGTTTGGAGAGGTTACTGGTGACCACTGATATTCACCTGCACTGAGATTGATAAATTCATACTAAACTCAACCAGAAAATCATTTGTTCATATTAAATTTCATGCCTTAAAACTTTATTTGTGTTAAATACATGATATTTTTAAGATTTGACAGTACTTAATTTTGAGACTTTAGGGAGACACTTGGATAGCTGTATAATTTGGCTAATGGCATGTAAATAATCTAGAATGTAATGTTGAAGATGAAATCTACTTGTGGTCAAGGAGTTTATGATACCAGAAATGTATAGTTTTAAGCCCCAGCAGTTTTTCAATCCTCAGAATTATTTTTTTTTGCAATTTCATTGGTGAATTCTCATGAAGATTTTTTATGTTTGCAGCTCATTTTCTCTACCAAAACCATGAAAATAAACTGAAATACAATGTAATTTTAAATGCTGAAAGTGTCTTTTCTGAATTGAGCCACACTTTTCCTCTTTATGAAGCTTAAATCTTGAATTATACAGCATTAAAGTGGGTAACCCATAAACAGCCAAATTTGGCTTCTGCACAAAGGGGTTAAACAGCCCACGTCCCAATCGATCGGTCCAAAACTCTAAACTTAACAGAGCTGGTAAACCTCTCAATCGGACTAATAAATCTTTTGACCAGTTTGATAATAATCCAATGACCGTTACACTCAAAAAAAGAAATTTGTTAATTTTAACAAAATGTTTAACAAATTAATTTGTACCATGAGAGATGACAAATTAATTTGTCAAAATCAATCCAACGAAATTAATTTGTTCAGGAAGTATCAAATTAGTTAATTTTATAAACAAAGTAAAATTGTTGCTGTATTAACAAAATAGGCCTATTGTGTTAGACTAACAATTAAGTAACAAATGTGTTTTGCTAACATGATGGGACCATTAATTATTTTGTTGGGATGTTTGTTAAAATAAATCTGCATAAACTGATTATGTGGCCGATGTACATGTAGATGAAATCATTTAAGTGCGTAGGCCTACTTTTATTACTTTTCAGTGAAGTGGTAATGCAAGAAGTGAACAGTAAGGCGAGTTTTAACAAATGCCAATAAGTTGTTGACAAATCAATCAGCTGTTAAAGGAACAAACAGGCATCAGAGGCAGTTTCCTCATGTTTAATGACCTGGTTTGCAGAAGATAAAATATAGTGGGATAGGAATATCATCTGCACGCACAGATATCTAGACTGCGACAGAAAAATAAAGGTAGAATAATGCTGTCGGTGTATGTCGCTAAATATTAAAACTTAATGAACGACGACATATAGCTGGTAGCCTATACAGAGAAAAGATGGCATAGGTCAAAACTCGCCTTCCCATTGCGTTCTGCTCATTTCAAGATCCTTCGCAGTTAGACGACACTGAAATTGGTGCACATGATCGATACTCGCCAATGAAAGGTGACAACAGAAAATTCGCTGGGGCTGTGCGGAAAAGTAACAAATCTATTTTGTTAAGACGACTGGACAAAATCTATTTGTTATTCTAAGAAAAATCTTAAAACTCTATTGCATCAACAAATTAATTTGTTACAAAGGCGTAACAAATTTTTCTTAAATTTTAACAAAATAATATTTTGAGTGCATCATCAATACATAAGAAAGTCAAAAACATAAATGAATCAAATACGTGAGAGACTCAACCTCAAAACTGGATGTTAGACATTCGGAATCTCGTTCACTAACAATGCTCTCACTCTCCTCGCTCACACACTCACCTCTCAGTCCCCCACTGCCCTTGTACTTGCTCTTGATAGCAGCAAGGCTGATGGACTCCTCGCCCTCCTCTTCCTCGTCGTAGCGATCAGGCTCCAGGTACCCGGCGCTCAGGCCCCGCTGGTGCTGCTTTTCCCGCATGCGTCGCTGCTGAGACTCACGGCGGATGGAAGCTCGCAGCCTCTC
This sequence comes from Gymnothorax reevesii, assembly GCA_029721435.1. Taxonomy (NCBI): domain Eukaryota; kingdom Metazoa; phylum Chordata; class Actinopteri; order Anguilliformes; family Muraenidae; genus Gymnothorax; species Gymnothorax reevesii. The sequence goes on along the minus strand of CM056588.1, from coordinate 17,425,562 downwards.
CTCCTCTTTCTGTAGTGGCACAGGGCACAGAGTTTCTTGACATTGGATGGCAGCGCAAAAACCTAAGGAGAATTCCAACTATTGAAACCTTAGAATCGCCTAACGAAAAAGATTTATTCCTACAGCAATGCTATATCCACACTGATCAGCCATAACACTGAAATCATCTGCCTAATCTGCCTCATGCTGTGACAACCCCACCAAATCAGCTCAGTCAAACTGATTTCTACCAAAATTCCCCAACCCAGGATTTTCGGGTAGAACACTTCCAGGAGTCTCAAACTCCCTCCACCAGCTTGTCTTATTCCCGCATCATCTCACCCCCATTTTAATGGAGCACAAGTACCTTGCCAGTGGACATAATGAAAAAGACAATGGGATAGACTGGAACAAGCAACCTTCTTCAATTGCCGCGAGATCTGGTTCTGACACATATAAGCCCATTGCAGGAGGCACTCAGGAGGACTAGGAATACCTCAGTAGCCCTGCAACTCAAAGATTCTCTGATCCATTCATCTGGCCATAATAATTTGGCCCTTGTCAAAAACATACGTATGATGCATTTGAGATAATGAATGATTTAAGAAGACATGTAAACATCATTCAATTTCATTCACGATAATGTTAATGCGTGAGAGAGGTTTAACTGGTGTAGGGGTCAAACAGGAAAGTCAATAACGGGTGTGACCGCCATTTGCATTGACACATGCGGTGCATCGTGCACAAGGGCAACCTAAAGTTCTCGGATGTTGTCCATCTGGCGTCGACGTGAAAGACGTCATCCAATTTCATCCCATAAGTGCTCGATAGGGGAGAGGAGGGGTGACAGAGCTGGCCACTGAAGCACGGGGATGTTCTGCTGTGCAAGGTACTGCATGGACACCCTTGCAGTGTGTGCCCTAGCGTTGTCCTGTTGGAACGTGTGGACATCGTGGTGTTGGTTGAAGAACGGCACAACATGGTTCTGCAGCACCTGGTCCCGGTAGTAGACGCCGTTCACCCTTCCTCTACAGATATGGAGAGGGGATCTGTGACGGTAGCTTATTCCACCCCACACTATAACACTGCCACCACCCAACGGTCCGTTTGAACAACACAATCGGCGTTATAACGTTCACTACGCCTCCGCCCAACACGTATACGGCCATCTGCGTTCCTTAAGTGAAATCGTGACTCGTCAGAAAAGATGACACCGTGCCATTGTCGTAGTCGCCAATTCTGGTGCCCGTTTGTCCACTGTAGACGCTGGTTTCGGTGACGATCCGTCAATATGGGGCCGAAATAAGGACGTCGTGCACGCAAGCCTGCAGCTCGCAGATGGTTCCGTACGGTGTTGGGGTGAATGAATCCACGTCGTCCTTGGACTTGAGCAGCCGTTCTTGTCGCTGGTAGTGTTCGGTCTCGGACTTGATCCTGTACGATCTGACGGTCCTGACGCGCCGTTGTCACACGTTGTTGACCCAGTCGAGGACGGTCCCGAGTGCTGCCCGTTTGCAGAAACCTTTGGAGTCTTGCGATCGTTGTGTGTGCGCAGTGTAGTCGTCTAGCAATTTCCCTGGTGCTGGCGCCAATTTGAAGCATGCCTATGGCACGTTCCCATTCAGGGGCTGCAAGTCGCGGCATAGTGTTGACGTTTCACAAGTGTCAGTGAAGAAGTGAAATTTTATTCGAATTCACATGCTTTCAAAGGCAATGTGTGCACAAATTCAGAGTGAAATTCATTTTTCCCGTGGTGTGCATGGCATGCAAGATGTTGCGTTCTTGCAAAAAATTGCCTAGCGTTACAGTTAACTTGAAATTCTCGCATTTCTTGCACCTGGCATGTCGGGTGACGTCACTGTAGTGTTGTTGTTGTTGTATAAAAATTATATTGCAGTTCATTTGAACTTAAATATTGACTTTTTTCAAGTGGTGCGTTTTTCATTTGCACTCAGTATAGGCAATTAGCAAGTGAGCCCCAATAAAGGAGTGGTTCTGCAGGTGGCGACCACAGACCACTTCTCTGTTCCTATGCTTTCTGGCTGATGTTTTGGTCACTTTTGAATGCTGGCGGTGCTTTCACTCTAGTGGTCGCATGAGACGGACTCCACAACCCACACAAGTGGCTCAGGTAGTGCAGCTCATCCAGGATGGCACATCAATGCGTGCTGTGGCAAAAAGGTTTGCCGTGTCTGTCAGCGTAGTGTCCAGAGCATAAAGGCGCTACCAGGAGACAGGCCAGTACATCAGGAGACGGGGAGGAGGCCGTAGGAGGGCAACAACCCAGCATCAGGACCGCTATCTCCGCCTTTGTACAAGGAGGTACAGGAGGAGCGCTGCCAGAGCCCTGCAAAATGATCTCCAGCAGGCCAAAAATGTGCATGCGTCTGCTCAAACGGTCAGAAAGCGACTCCATGAGAGTGGTATGAGGGCCCGATGTCCACAGGTGGGGATTGTGCCTACAGCCCAACACCGTGCAGAATGTTTGGCATTTACCAGAGAACACCAAGATTGGCAAATTCGCCACTGGCGCCCTGTGCTCTTCACAGATGAATGCAGTTTCACACTGAGCAAATTTGACAGACGTGACAGAGTCTGGAGACGCCATGGAGAACGTTCTGCTGCCTGCAACATCCTCCAGCATGACTGGTTTGGCAGTGGGTCAGTAATGGTGTGGGGTGGCATTTCTTTGGGGGGCCGCACAGCCCTCCATGTGCTCGCCAGAGGTAGCCTGACTGCCGTTAGGTACCGAGATGAGATCCTCAGACCCCTTGTGGGACCATATGCTGATGCGGTTGGCCCTGGGTTCCTCCTAATGCAAGACAATGCTAGACCTCATGTGGCTGGAGTGTCAGCAGTTCCTGCAAGACGAAGGCATGGATGCTATGAACTGGCCTGCCTGTTCCCCAGACCTGAATCCAACTGAGCACATCTGGGACATCATGTCTCGCTCCATCCACAAACAACACGCTACACCACAGACTCTCCAGGAGTTGGCGGATGCTTTAGTCCAGGTCTGGGAGGAGATCCCTCAGGAGACCATCCGCCACCTCATCAGGAGCAGGCCCAGACGTTGTAGGGAGGTCATACTGGCACGTGGAGGCCACACACACTACGGAGCCTCATTTTGACTTGTTTTTAGGACATTACATCAAAGTTGGATCAGCCTGTAGTGCCGTTTTTCACTTTAATTTTGAGTGTGACTCCAAATCCAGACCTCCATGGGTTGATAAATTTGATTTCCATTGATCATTTTTGTACGATTTTGTTGTCAGGACATTCAATTATGTAAAGGACAAAGTATTTAATTAGAATATTTCATTCATTCAGGTCTAGGATGTATTTTAGTGTTGCCTTCACTTTTTTGAGCAGTGCAATTCTTCATTACCATATAGATGAGTATGGTAGCCAAGGGATTTATGTCTCAGACCAATTGTTTCAGTGGTTTCTGAGAAGGTGGGATTTTGTCAATGAGGCAATAGAGTTTTGGAAGCGACTTTACCACGGATGTACAATCACAAATCAGTGCTGGGAATAGGATGTGTACAGCTACAGATTGGGTTTCCAAAATAGTTTGTTGAAACATGCTCATATTACCAAAAAAAAAAGAATATTTATTTCAATTCAAAGTATTACAAGTATTTGACACTAACATCTCATCTCCCCAGCCACAAAATGTGAAATCGTGTCAAAAAGAACAATTTCTCGGTGTGACCTTGAGAATGGCGCTAAGGACACCGAAATGGACTGGCGCCGGGGTATCACCCTCATACATGTTGACATAAGATTTGAAGAAAATCCGTGGATTCGTTCTTGAGATATCTCGCTGACAACGCTATCAGTGTGAAAATGCACAATCTCTCAATAAGACCTTGAGAATGGCGCGAAGGTCACCAAAATCGACTGGCGCCGGGGTATCACACTAATACATGTTGACATAAGATTTTAGGTAAATCCGTCGATTCGTTCTTGAGATATTTCGCTGACAATACTATCAATGTGAAAATCCACAATCTCTCGGTCAGACCTTGAGAACGGCGCGCAGGTCACCGAAATCGACTGGCGCCGGGGTATCACCCTAATACATGTTGACATAAGATTTGAAGAAAATCCGTGGATTCGTTCTTGAGATATCTCGCTGACAACGCTATCAGTGCGAAAATGCACAATCTCTTGGTGCGACCTTGAGAATGGCACGAAGGTCACCAAAATTGACTGGCACCGGGATATCGCACTAATACATGTTGACATAAGATTTTAAGTAAATCCGTCGATTCCTTCTTGAGATATGTCGCTGACAAGGCTGTCAGTGTGAAAATCCACAATCTCTCAATGTGACCTTGAGAATGGCGCGAAGGCAACCAAAATCGACTGGCGCCGGGGTATCAGACTAATACATGTTGCTATCAAATTAGAAGAAAATCCGTCAATTCCTTCTTGAGACATCTCGCTGACAAGGATTCGGGACGTATGGACGTACGTACGGACGGACCGTCGTGAATACTATGTCCCGCCGCTTCGCGTGTTCCGCGCAGCGGGAGGCAATAATATTTCATCCACCAGATGTTTTTGGCAGGTGACCACACCTTGATCATTTCGTTGCGCTGAGACTCCGGGTCACGACCGGCCATAGGCAGGATGCGTATCTTCTGGGTTTTGGAGCAGCGGTCTGCCAGGGACAGCGTCATCTTCCTGTGGGTGGCACTGTCTGTGCTGTGAGGCCTATGACGACATAAACCAGAAAACCATAACAAATCCATTACAACACCATCAAAGACTCAGCCTTCATTCAGATCAAGATGAACTTACATCATGCCACATAGCCTCTTCACACTTGCTTGTAAAGCTTTGAGATAATTGGTGTTCTGTAAAAATGATTTTGTAACCATTCATCACCGTGTTTCTATCACGCATCATTGTTTAGCCATTTGAACAGCTGAAAGTAGCGTAAACTGATGACTAAATTTAACCTAGAATAATGGTCTTCAGTATAAAAATTTGCATAGATTTCAAAAGAAATTATCTTGTATGCTCATAAAAGAAAAATGTCATGTAATAAAAAATATATTTTAAAAAATGGGTAAGCAAAACTGCAAGTAATTTTTATTTCAGTAATCAGGATCATCTTGAAATTCTTTCATATGTGCAAGATCTTATTAATTTTGCTAGTTTTTTATGTCAGCTTTCTTCTTATAAATCCAAAATGCGCAAAGAAATCGGTGCACGCAAGAGCTGCCAGATAGCTCACTTAAAGTATTGCATTGCAAAGCAGAGGTGACTATCCTGGCGCGGGTTCGATCCCCGGTAGGGCTGGGCGATATATTGATATTATATCGATTTCGTGATGCAAAGTAAAATATCGTCACGGATTTTGACTATCGTAATATCGTGATATGAAATAAGTGTTGGCTTTTCTGGTTTTAAAAGCTGAATTACAGTAATGGGTTGCATTTTTCTGCACTTGCATGACTGTTGAAGCTGTTGCCTACACCCGTTTCATCGTTATGTCCACATTACTAATAAATGGTTATAAAAAATATTATTGTGTAAATATTTTACAAAAGCACCAACATTTGTCCCGATAATATCGGCAAAATATCGATATCGAGGTATTCGATCACAGATATCGGGATATTAGATTTTGTCCATATCGCCTAGCCCTAATCCCCGGTCATACCAACCAGCAGTGGTCAGCAGCTTTTTCAGAGTAGCACACAATTGGCCATTGCGCTTCAGGGATGCAAATTGGGAAGGGTCTGCCCGGAAGGGTAATGAAAGTTTCTTCCTAAGGCGCCTCCAGTTGGCCAGACGGGTGCTCGTCAGAAAGATTCTAAGCTTGTACATGTTCAGGTATCCTCCACCCTTGTTCTGAACTTGCGAGGATTCAACCAATAAGTGTGAAAGAAGCGGTGGCTGACGGGTGGGTGCTTCGGAGGAGAGCCGCAAGCTGTCTTCACTCTCCAGAGTTGGCAACAGGGGGTCGCATATGCGAAAGCCTTGTACATAGTTCCCCATTTGGACATTCCAGATTCAGGTGGGATTGGAGATGCCAAAAAAATTTTTTTTAAATAAATAAGTAAATACATAAATCTGTGTACGCACACAGATTTATGTATTTATTTATTTATTTTAAAAAAAATTCTTTCTACACCACCATCTCATATAAATGAGCCCCCAGACCACCCCTTCTTTCACAGACTCACTATGACAGTGTTTCCCAAACCTCTCCTGCCGTACCCCTTGTCCTGCATGCTTTAGATCTCTCCCTGCTCCAGCACAGGTGATTCAAATGATCAGGTAATAATTAACCCCAGAAGCTGCTTGATAGTAAGCAAATCATTTGAATGACCTGGAGCAGGGAGAGACCTAAAGCATGCAGGACAAGGGGTACGCCGGGAGAGGTTTGGGAAACACCGCTCTGTAATATTCAGAGCATCAACTTGATAGATGCCTTCAAAGCCATTTTGCCGCAACAACCCCTCAAAAGCTGTATCATTAAAAAAAAACATTGTTCTTGTATGCAGGATCTTAACCTGTAAGTCTTTTCTTTAAGCACTTTTCTGCCCGTTTCCAGCAAATAACTTTTCCTAAAGACGAAAGGTGCCAGCAAGGTTTGAACAATAAGAGGCTCAACTCTACTGGACTTAAGAGCTAAATAAACAAAAGCTCCAAAGAATTAGGACAGCATGGAAACGTGGGAACCCAAAGTGAGAAGGTTGTGATTTCCGCAATCTAAGCGAGGTTCTGAGTTGCTGGTGAATAACGAGAGCACCACTGCTCAGGCTGGAGGGCGCCCTAACCTGAAGGTGAGCTTGGTCTTGAACACAGCCTGGCCCTGGAGCCCAGTTCCCTGTCGGATGAAGAGATGGTTGTGGTCTCCCTGGAGGGGGGCCTTGTACACATCGAACACCTCGTTCCCCAGGTGCAGGGACATGCTGCAGACAAGGAACAGCGAACCATTAGCACCTGATCTCACACCCTGACCAATACCAGGAAGCTAAAACCTGGACACACGCTGACCTGCCATCGGACCATTTGACGATGCGAGCGTTGCTTTCGCGCATTTCATTGCCCTCTTCGTCCCGCCGCACTTTCCAGCGAATAGTATTTTCAACCTGTGCGGCACAGCAGGAAGAGAGACTTGTACATTTTGTCACGTGTGCATGACAATAATCACAATGTCTACACTGCTAAACCATGTTACAACTTGATTTTACACCATTTGATCAAAAACTCCACCCAAAAATACCTTAAGCTTGAGTCTGGTTCGACCCTCTTCATCCAACATCTCTTCATCTTCAAACTCATCTTCATAGTACTGTGGATCAAATGGCCTGCAAATCAAAATTGCCAGAATTAATGACTTATAAAAATGTTTTATTCACACTAAACCAAGATAATTCAGAGGCCTCTGCTAAATGCATCCGACTGGCTAAATGGACATCGACCGGGGCATCAGAATCACCAATCAAAAACCTACAAGCTCTTCTTCATTCTTCAAGAATTTAGGACAGCAGAACCAATGCTAAGAAAGGCCCAGATAAACTACCTTCTTCAGCAGAACACACAAGGTGGCTTTGGGAACAACCTTCAGAAGTAAGTACCATATGAGGCACAGTTTACAAAGCAATATTCTGATAAAACTAGCCTGTGATTAATAATTTCATGCATGTGCATGAGGGTGAGTTAGAACCATTCAGACTGCTCTGTGGCCAGCATCCAGTCAGTCTGGCTACGTACAAGAAGCAGAAAATACAACTAAATACAAAAATTTACCTCCTTGCTTTAGTCATGGAAAATTTCCTTCAGTTCTTATACATAACATATAATATCAAAATAGTAATAAATAAGTTTTTGCAAAAACATGAATTCAGGAGTTTACCTAGGCTCCACACTGAGGAAGTTGGGTAGCTTCACAAAATACAGGTCACTCCCAAGATCTGTACTGACTTTGGGAATCTCCACTTCTATCCTGGTCTCAGGAACTGGTTCTTCCTCCTGCTGCTCTGGCTCCATGCCATCTTCATTTTCCTGTGGTCCGGAGAACAGTAATACATTACAGGAACACATCGTCAGACAGATGCACTGCCAGGCTGCACAAAAAAAGTTACCACATCAATCATCATCATATCCAGGTAGGCCGTCACCAGCACTGGGTATTGCTCCAAGCCAGAACACAGATGAACCATTTGATGATGCAACACTTACAAGGGGTTGCCCTGGAGTGTGGGGCTTCTCAGCATCACTGTCAGAGGAGATGTCGTCGGCCTCACCAAACAAGTCATCAGCAGCTGGTTTTCCCTCTAAAGAGAGAGGCAAGGCTTCAGATTTCTAAGCACATTAATTTTACCTTAATGTCCCACATTCCTGAAAAGCCATTCAGCCAAGTATTTAATTTACAGTCTCCTGTACTTATTAACATAGGATACCACAAGCAGCTATTCACAATTATCTCATCCAGAGGAAACCTCACCTTTCCGAGTTCCAGCATCGCTGTCGGAGTCAGAATCTGAAGCAATTTTCTTTTTAGGCCTCTGTTGAACAAAGTCATCTTCACTGTCGCTGCCTTTTGCAGATTCTGCAGAAAAAGGGAGAAATAAATTCAGGTATGATGTTCAGAATGAACTAAACATACTGCACAAATGCAAAATTCATCTAACAAGGAACCTACGGAGGAAAAGTTTTCCATCCATTTGCACACATTACTCAAATAAACATCACATGATTGCACACAGTCAGGACTCTAAACAGGCCCTTCGTGTAAAACACTGGTCAGTACCTCAATGAAGAATAAAGGTTCTGAGTGCGAGACCATGCTCATTCTAACCATATGTAATGATGAGCACCACTGAAAAATAACTTGGCTGCCTTTAGATTTCATAGTGTATACCTTTACAGTAAGCACAATCTAAGTATCATATGTGCCATCATTCAAATATCCATATTGCACTACTCCTCCATCTTAAAAAATAATACTTGGTTAACAAATCTAATTAACAGATTAATATGGGGCAGACTGTACCCAATAACCATTTATATCCTGGAATAATTCATCCAATAAAGTATTCTGTGCTTGAGCAACTAAAATCTGCTCTTCATGTAATGAATAACAAATAAACTATACAGAACTGGTATTCCTGGTATCCAAAGACTCATATGACCATTTATCCATGACACACAATGACTCATATTTCTTATTGAAAAATCACTATTATCTCATCTGCAAGTAGTTCTGAAAAAACAGTTTGAGGAAATAAATCAGGCCCGACCTGATTTTCGTCTGTCCTCGCCCTCGTCATCAGAGTGCCCGCGCTCCTCGTCTGAGTGCTTCGGCTTCTCCTCGTCGTCCGATTGGTCGCTCTTCACTCCCTCGCCCCACTTTTCATCGTCAGACTGCACTTCCCTCCCCGACCCCTCTCCGTCAGTGTGTGGCGTGGCCGCTCCCGATCGAGGCGTCCCAGGGTCTGAGTGGGCACTGCCTGCGTCAGAGCGGGGGCTGGCGGGCTCTGAATGAGCACTGCCCACATCCGACCTGGGGCTGGGAACGTCAGAGCGAGGGCTTCCCGGCTCAGACGGGAGGCTGCGAGGCCCTTCATGGTCATCCTCCTCTTGGTGTCCTTCTGAGCCGCTATGCTGCTCTGCATCCGAATGTTCATTGTCCTCCTGTTCAGAATGCATGCTGGCCTCTGATTGGTTATCAGATCTCTCTGACCGATTATCACTGCCACTATGCTGGCTGCCGTGCTCGTCCTCGCTGTCATCGCCAAACAGCTCCTTGTTGCTTGGCTTCCCAGCATCCTGGCCATCCTCATCTTCATCGTCATCATCGTGGTCATGGTCTCGATCACTCTCGCTTCCTGAGGCATTACTTATCGACCTGGGCCTCTCCTGCTCCGAATCCGATCCAGACCCTGAGCCTGACTCTATAAATTAGAAAAACATTCATTCTCTCCAGTCACTAGAATCTCTGAACATCTCCTGAAAATCTGAAGACTCTAGGACATATAGATCAAGAGATAAGGACCTCTGAAAGTGGCATCTCGTTCAATTTCCAACTTGCGAGTAGACCCTGCGTCTCTCTGCGAGTTGATATTTATAAATCTGACTTTCAATGTATACCCACAGAGACACTGCTTGATCCATTCCCTTCAGGCATACTTTTTCACTCTACGTCTGTAACATAGATGCCTTCCGTGCTGAGATATGAGCAAAAACTTCCCCCAAAGCAACACTGTTCAAACACTTGTTGCCATGTCTTCTAATCCCGACATGCAACGGTATGCCAGGGAATTCCCATTAGAAGACATAGCAACAAGAGTTTGAAATGCATCGCTTTGGAGGAAGTTTTTGCCCATATCTCTGCATGGAAGGCATCTACCGGCGTGCACTCGCGGCTGACTCGAGCTAGGAAGGTATATGCATTTGAATTGTTACGATCCGAAGAGTGGGGGAAATGTTACAGACGTAGAGGGAAAAAGTATGCCTGAATTGAATGGATCAAGCAGTGTCTCTGTGGGTAAACACTGAAAGTCAGATTTATAAATATCAACCCACAGAGAGACGCAGGGTCTACTTGTCATTTATTCAAAATTTCCATTGGGTGAAAAATGATGAAAATGTTGGAAATTCAGCGAAAAACAAATAGGCAGATGTCAGTTTCAGATGCCGAAGATCATTCCTAGAGAGTTTCAAGAGATTGAGGTGGTCAAGCAACTGAACTACCCTAATCTCGCTGTGTTGACAAGGAATGACCCGAGTGAGAGACTAACGAGAAAGTGCCCTCTATATTCGCCAGCACGAAACGGCGGCTTTACATTACGATAGAGCTTGGGGTCAACATGACCCCCTACACCACCAATGCAGACGTGTACAGATAAAATAATTTATAACACATTTCATGTTGACCCCATGAAATCAGGAAAAATCTAGCTGAAAAAGTATGCAAACTGTGTTTTTAGAGACCGCAAACACTGAATGGGGTGAAAAAAATAATAGGAGAGTTAAAACAGCTGTCCGACAAATCAGAGACACTCTTTTGGAAGCAGGCACTGCCATCAGTGACAACTCGTGGCAGAAGATATCAGAAACTGAACTACCATAATGATCGACGCAAACTAGGGGTGTCAACATCTACAAGTGTTCACGGTTACACGGATATCAAATCATAACAGTTTAGAAAAATCAATAACCGTGTACACGTCATTTTTTCCTCCTCTTCCTCCCTCTCGTTCATTTCTCACCAATACATATAGTTGCCTATTTTTAGGGGTGATAATGTTGCCTGAACGCTTCAGATAACAACATTATTTAACTAACGATACACTTAAATGTTCCCACTAGCGCATACAGGTGCATGGGGCGCAATGTTGCCTTGATATATAAAAAATAAATAAACAAAAAAAAACCCCGCAGCCACAGCCAGTGTCGCGCCACTTCAAGAGTAGGCTGCAGAGGACTTGAGAAGAGCGCAGCGCTCATCTTCAAATGTTGTGCAGCTGAAAACAAAAACTGTTAATGGCCTGTTATTTTAGGCTATATTGTTGCGTGTTGTTGTACATAATATTGTTGGTTGGTGTTCTGTCGGCTTTTCACGATCTGATCACACATCCTCACGTCTAAAGAGGAGGAAGAAAACATATTTTTTTTCGCCAATTTTAGTGAATAATTGTGAGAGTCCCCCTCTACTTTTTAAACTTTGTGGATATAAAGGTGAAGTTTTTTCCTCTCACTTCAGCTTACTTTGGCTTCTTTTTGAGAAGCTTTCTTTCGCCAATTCCGCATTACTTTTACTATGAGACGTACACTAAAATTCAGACGCAGCTCCCGTTGACAGAGAAGGTTCGCACTTTAAGTTAAAAAAAAAAAAAAGTACAAAAGCGAGCAATAGTTAAAACAATGATTAAGCAAGGTTAACCCTTTTTCAGCTTTCACTTGTACGTTTTCTTATCTGTCAAAATGATAGAGGATTTTATTTTCAACTCATTTTACTTTCTGTAGTTATATAGCGCAACTGCGATAGAAAAAGCTCATAAATCCCCAACGTGTAACCGCGCACACGTCGGTTAGAAGTCCCGTGTACACGTGTAGAAAAAATAGTAAACGTTGACACCCTTAATGCAAACCACTAAGCAGATGGGAAAATGGGATGGCCAAGTTGGTTTGCTGAATGAATTCTCTAAGAGCCGGCTGCACTCTAGAGATAGGCCTTGAGAACAGACAAGACCAAGATTCATCTAGCGCTGACAGGAACATAGATATGATATTCAGCGTCTGTGATGCTAAGTGACACACTCTCGGCTATATCTCCATTTTCATTGATACATGACCAAACATTAAGGAACCGTAAAATGAAAGAAAGAAACATTGTACCTATTACGACGTACAGAAAGCAAAGTTTATGAGCAAATCGTTAAATAAAAGTAATGAATGAGCGCTTAAACCTGATGGCAATCAAAAACTGTGTAGTACAGCAAGTCGTCGTCTTAGCCCTCATCACAAGTTAAAAGTGCACACACAAATTTGTTCATTTCCGTCATTCCATTCATGCCTTTACCTTAAACCAGGGATACTCATTCTTTTCAAGAATGAGCCACAGTGGGTGAAGGCTTTCGCTCTATCCAACCTGTCCCACACCTGATTCTACTAATGAACCCTTAAAGCTTTTGCCATAGACACTTGATAAGTAGAATCAGGTGTGTAACTGCATGGTTAGAATGAAAGCCTGCACCCACTGCGGCTCATTCTGGAAAAGTGTGAGTAACGTTATCCCTGCCTTAAACCATACTTTGACCAAGGATCATTATTAGCACTATTGTCAAACTTGCAAGATGTGTGCAATACACGGACTGGCTATCCACACATCCAAACCGATCATTACGAGCCTGGTTACAAGTGAAGTCCCACAGACTCGTGCATGAGCATGAATAAATCGCAAAGGCAGCAGCGCGTCAAGTAATTGTGAGTCAACGATTGTGTCAAAAGAGTATTTGTTTTTTTTTTTTTAACTTTCCTTACCTTGCCGCTCATTTTCACTATCGCCGTCACTCCCGAATAGTTCATCCATGTCCGCCATTTCTTTCTCCCAGACGACTCGCAAAAACACAGGAAGTAAAAATTATACTTGGCGGTTTTGTTTCCTGTGCTTGAGAGTTCACCATTGAGTGTGGCCGTGTTCGAAACCGCGCACTAGCGTACTACTCGCACTGCTCGCACTTCCGAAGACGTCAGATTAAGGGGACATGGTGTTTTTATTCGTGGGGAGTGATTTTGTGACCACGAAAAAGTTACGGATGTATGCTACATCGGGAAAATATTTCGTGGGTGCATCGCAAGCTCACTATTCAATTACCTGTGCTCGAGACCTCGGCCGTGTTCGAAACCGCGCTCTACGGTCTACATACTACTCTCCCTACACACTACTCGGTTCTCCCTACGAGCGAACCCGTCCTTCTTCTTCTTCTTTTGAATTATATGGTGAGGAGCACACCAATTTGTGTATTACCGCCATCATCTGTGTGGTATAAAATAATGATTTACGAACGAACCCGTTTGAGAAATTAATATTTTCCATTGTGACCTATAAAATAAAATCCTCTTAACCCAACAATTCGCGGAAGACCAAAGGCGGAAAAATGTGCATTCGTTTTGAGGGGATTGAAACAGGATGTTTAGCCAACCTGACTTTAGCCAACCTAAAATAGCAGTTTTCGACCCCCCGACCGGCATTTCGCCGTTATGCCTTACCTGCTGAAGATGCGGCCAAGGACACAACGGAGTCAATCGGCCCGCCGTCAGCGTTTCATCTGTGCGCTTATGAATATTCATCAGAGGTAAGATACCATTTAAAAACAAGTTTCTACTTTCACTCAGCTTACTTACTCCCAGTGGATGATGCGAACAGATGAGAGTGAAATGTTAACCTGGCTTCAAGCAAAAAACAGTTGTCAACCAAAGAATGACCACGAAGAAAGTATTCTTTAAATTACCATTTAATGTTAATTATCATGCATAATGTTATCGTATTTCTACTTGAAACAAAACTTAAACCCAAACAGTTACGTATAATGAGCAGAACGCGCCAAATGCTCTGCAAATTAAATTATAGGGAAAAAGTAGCCTAAATTCACACTAACCCCTTGGCGCAGTTATATACACCTGAATTCGTGAATACCGAAATGTAATGGCTAAATTAATTCTGTAATTGAATTTTTGAATGTTTTACTTCAATTGAACCATTTTGGCCAGTATCTGCAATACAAATACTGAGTGATGAAGCATTAATTAAAACAGGGAAAAACTCCTTTATTTGTATTCTGCACAAAGGGGAACATTTGAGCTCAGATATATTAAAATAAGATATAAAAATAATAAGATGGCAAATGTGAATTTAATCTTTAAAAAAACAGTAAAAATGCAATAATTTCATAGAAATATTCCAATGAGAAATTTAATAAATTACTTCACTTTTCTTTAAAGTTTAATAAATAATTACATTATCATATAGAAAAGAAAAATATAAAGAAAATGGCTCTGTAACTAATTGCATTAAATAGTTAACAATGTATATGAAATTATTTAACAACATTCAATACATAGTCCAATTAATAATTTAAAACATTGTCCTTTATAGTTGGGTTCGAGAGGGCCATACTGCAGGGTGAATCCCCCAGTGTCCCCTGTTGCGCCTGTATTTTGAGGGAGGTGACCTGCGGAAGGACTTTCGCCCATGAAGGTCATAGCTGGAGAGCCTTATCCATCTCCTGGGAGAGAAGGACCATGGATGGGGGAAGTCAATAGAGGTGCTGGTGTTTGTGTACTGGCTGGCCTTTGGAACGTCCTACCGGGCCGCGCCAGAGGCCTTTGACATTCCCCGCACCTCATGCCATGACATGATCCACCGGGTCAGTAAGGGCATCCAGGGGGTTTCCAGGAGGCTCATCCACCTCCCCACCCCGGATAAGCTGCAGGAGATTGGAGCCGGGTTCCAGCAGCTGTCTGGTTCCCCAGCCTTTGGTTGGGTGGGTGGGAGCATTGATGGCTGCCATGTCCACATTGGTCCACCTGGGCTGTTTGCAGTGGACTATTACAACAGGAAGCAGTTCAACTCGGTCCAGTTCCAGGCCATCTGCGACCACAAGGGTCGCTTTCTGGATGTGGTGGTGGCCTTCCCTGGCTGCGTCCATGATGCCCGGGTCCTGAGGTGCAGCCCCTTGTACGGTCACCAACTGTACCCACCTCCAGGATGGTGTCTGCCGAGCGATGGCGGATTCCCGTGCTTGGCAGAGCCAATCCAGGAGCCTGTCCGGAATCCTGTGGAGACCAGGTACAACACCAGGCTGTCCAGGGCACGGTGCGTGGTGGAGAGGGCAGTTGGGGTCCTCAAGACCAGGTGGCGAAGGTGGAGTTTGTGCCTGAGGTCATCTGTGCCTGCCTTTTCCTGCACAATGTCTGCCTCGAAAACGGGGATGTCTTGAAGCCTGAGGTCAAAGACGAGGATGAGGGGGATGATGGCGATGATACTGATGATGTTGAAGCCCACGAGCCACTCCAGCGGTCCGGGGACACCCTCAGGGACAGACTTGCAGCATAAGTGTTTGCTTCTGATGTTCCCATTGCAGTGCTGCAAGAACATAATTTTTGTTAGTTTTTTTTTTTTTTTGGGTTTGTGTTACTCTGCCCAGGGAGTTCTTAGTTCCTGATTTATCTAAAATATTAAGAGTGATTCATCCCTGGTGTACATAGTTGTCTTATAGTTCTTCAATTATTGCCTCTAAAAAATCCAACCCCTCATCCGAGGCGTAAGAGCTGGAAACAGGTAAAGTATAGCACTGCCAGGCAGGGAGAAGTGGGTGGGTTAGTGGGTGGTTTAACCACCTGGGCTGATACAGTAACCATGAAGTCCTGTCTTGATCTAACTGGAAACGCGCTGGCTAACAGGGCTCCGGTAAAACTATGCGGACCAATCACCTGCTTAGCGGATGAGTCATGATTACAGAAAAATTGCAGGAAGACCTATGGCTAAGTGTAGAAGTCAAAGGTCTCTCCCTAAAACATGGTGCTGGACAATGACAGCTAAAAAGAAGTTGCTCAATTCATGTATGATCGTTGCCACCTGAAAAAGAGGGCTTTTTAGTGAAGTTAGTCAACAGGTTGATATTTCACTTTTTCATGTTCCCTTGCAATATTTAATACATTTCTGCAGAGCAAAAAACAGACGCAACACCTTCCATTATTATTTAGGTTCTCTCAGGCAATGCAATTTGTGTGCGTATTCCATGGTACTTGACCGTTTTTTCTCTCGCGCTAGGCTGTTATGCAACATCAGACCAGAGTAATGTAAAAGTATATGAAAATACACAATGCAATAAACCTGCTGGTCACAACTCTGATATCACTTGTTGTCGCTTACATTTTCATGGTCACTTGAAAATCAACAACGCTGTCTTTTTCCCTCAACTTTATTAACTTTTTCCCAATTCAGAACAGAATTATACAAAAAGCATTTTTTGTTAACATTTTGATTAAGCTCACGATCCCCATCATCATCTTGTTTCATTTGTGTTGACTGCAGTGCATATGATTTTTCAACTTACTTTATATTTCTGTTTGAGGTTCTCCCATTTCTGTTTTATCCACCGTGGCTCCACCTTGCCCTCCAGGCCATGCTCCTTTATTAACATTCTACAGAAACATAACATCGGTGACATCAACCTAACTGAATATAAGCATTTCCTAACGGTGCAATACACCGATAATATTATTTACATACTGAAATCCTCTGACCGCCGCATTGAGTCCCACTGGGAAGAGCGCCTCATTGCAGGCTCTCCACGAGATGAGGCGCCCTGTATCTTCATCTGCCCCTATAAGAAACGAACAAACGAGCAAGATGTGCGTAGTTAGATCCAACATGCTGACAGTATATAAGCGGACAGAAACGTTCTTTTCAACTCTGAAATAATTAATTCAATACACCTTCAGCTGAATATTATTTCACCATATATGACCCGTATTACAAATTAAGAATTTTACTCACGTTTGTATTGACGCTGCTCCTGGCTGGTGCCGTGTCGTCTCCCACAGGTTCCGATGTTTTGCAGTTAAAGTGGCTTCTTATTATTTCTCGGCGAGTTTTTTCTTGGCAGTTTACGTCGCGTTGCATCTTGGGCAATTTGTGTATGAATAGTGTGCATACGATGCACCCACAAAATATCTGCACGATCTAGTATACATCCGGGAACTTCTTTCGGACACAAACTCACTCCCCACGCATCAGTGAACACCCTACCCCCTACCTCTGACGTAATTGCCAGTGTCAATGTACGAGGTTTCGAGCACAGGTAATTGAATAGTGAGCTTGCGATGCACCCACGAAATATTTTCCTGCATACATCCGGAAACTTTTCGCGGTCACAAAATCATTCCCCACTAATAAAAACACCATGTCCCCTTAATCTGACGTCATCGGTAGTGCGAGCAGTGCGAGTAGTACGTTAGTGCGCGGTTTCGAACACGGCCCTCGTACATTAAGACTGCCAATTACGTCAGAGTTAGGGGGTAGGGTGTTCACTGATGCGTGGGGATTGAGTTTGTGTCCGGAAGAAGTTCCCGGATGTGTACTAGATCGTGCAGATATTTTGTGGGTGCATCGTATGCACACTATTCATACACAAATTGCCCAAGATGCAACGCGACGTAAACTGCCCGGAAAAAAACTCGCTGAGAAATAATAAGAAGCTACTTTCATGCAAAACGGTTAAACCTGTCGGAGACGACATGGCACCAGCCAGGGGCAGCGTCAATACAAATGTGAGTAAAATTTTTTAATCTTGTAATACGGGTTATTTATGGTAAAATAATATTCAGCTGAAGGTGTATTGAATGTATTATTTCAGAGTTGCAAAGAACGTTTCCGTCCGGTTATATACTGTCAGCATGTTGGATCTAACTACGCACATCTTGCTCGTTTGTCCGTTTCTTATAGGGGCAGATGAAGATACAGGGCGCCTCATCTCGTGGAGAGCCTGCAATGAGGCGCTCTTCCCAGTGGGGCTCAATGCGGCGGTGATCAGAGGATTTCAGTTTGTAAAAAGTATTATCGGTGTATTGCAACGTTAGGAAATACTTATATTCAGTTATGTCAATGTCACCGATGTTATGTTTGTGTTGAAAGTTCATAAAGGAGCATGGCCTGAAGAGCAAGGTGGAGCCACGGTGGATAAAACAGAAATGGGAGAACCTCAAACAGAAATATAAAGTAAGTTGAAAAATCATATGCACTGCAGTCAACTTGACTTCTACACTTAGCCATAGGTCTTACAGCAATATTTCTGTAATCGTAACTTATCCGCTAAGCAGGTGATTGGTCCACATAGTTTTACCGGAGCCCTGTTAGCCAGCGCGTTTCCTGGTAGATCAAGACAGGACTTCATGGTTACTGTATCAGCCCAGGTGGTTAAACCACCCACTAAACCCACCCACTTCTCCCTGCCTGGCAGTCCTATACTTTACCTGTTTCCTGCTCTTACGCCTCGGACGAGGGGTTGGATTTTTTAGAGGCAATAATTGAAGAACTATAAGACAACTATGTACACCAGGGGTGAATCACTCTTAACATTTGAGATAAATCAGGAACTAAGAACTCCCTGGGCAGAGTAACACAAACCAAAAAAAAAAAAAAAAACTAACAAAAATTATGTTCTTGCAGCACTGCAATGGGAACATCAGAGGCAAACACCTATGCTGCAAGTCTGTCCCTGAGGGTGTCCCCGGACCGCTGGAGTGGGAACATCAGAAGCAAACACTTATGCTGCAGCTCTGTCCCTGAGGGTGTCTTCGGACCGCTGGAGTGGCTCGTGGGCTTCAACATCATCGGTATCATCGCCGTCATCCCTGTCATCCTCGTCTTTGACCTCAGGCTCCAAGACATCCCCGTTCCTGAGGCAGACGTGCAGGAAAAGGCAGGCACAGATGGCCTCAGGCACAAACTTCACCTTCGCCTCCAGTGCCTTCAGGAAAATGAAGTGCCACTTGGTCTTGAGGACCCCAACTGCCCTCTCCACCACGCACCGTGCCCTGGACAGCCTGGTGTTGTACCTGCCCTCCACAGGATTCCAGACAGGCTCCTGGAATGGCTCTGCCAAGCACAGGAATCTGCCATCGCCCAGCAGACACCATCCAGGAGGTGGGTACAGCCTGTGGACATAGAAGGGGCTGCACCTCAGGACCCGCGCATAATGGACGCAGCCAGGGAAGCCCACCACCACATCCAGAAAGCGACCCTTGTGGTCGCAGATGGTCTGGAACTGGACTGAGTTGAACAGCTTCCTGTTGTAATAGTCCACTGCAAACCGCCCAGGTGGAACAATGCGGACATGGCGGCCATCAATGCTCCCTGCCACCCGCCCAAAGGCTGGGGAACCAGACAGCTGCTGGAACCCGGCTCCAATCTCCTGGAGTAGTGCGACCAGTGTGCAGGGAGAGTAGTTTTTTTTTTTTTTTTTTTTTAATTGAATAACATAACAACAATCATCATATACACATAACAGTCAGGGGAGTACTAACACGTTTAACAAAAAAAATTTAAGCATTTACAAGTATCAATAGTACGTATTGCTTTCTTATTTCTTACATTTTGTAGCAATTTTATATAGTTTGTTATGTATGATAATTTTTTGTACAGCTTTATATTCCATTTGTAAATGAAGATTTGTTACATGCTGTTTTGCTGCCCTGCTGGTCAGCTATATTTATTTTGTTCATTGGCACCATCTGGTGGCGTACTTGTAAAATCATTAAGAAAAGTCTAGTAATTTCTCGAAGCTTCTGGCACTTTCCTGCTTGGAGGGGGCGGGATTTCCCTAGAATCCTGTGGATCTTTCTGGAAGGTTGCTAGACTATAAAAAGGCTGTGATTTTAAGCACAGCAGAGACAGACAACAAAGAGAGCAGACAGCAGAAGAGAGCAGACCAGAGTTTTGTTTTGGCAACAGTTAAATAGTGGCAGAGTGTTATTTGCTGATTTAAATCGTGGATATTCTTTTGTTCAATTTTTTTTTGTAAAGAATAAATTTGTTTTAGTTGTACTTGCCGGTTTTTTTGTTGTGATTTTTCCAAGTCATAACAAATTGGAGGTTCCACCGAGATTGGATTCACCGAAGAGTATTATTTTAAATCTTTTGACTAGTTTAAACACCAGCAATCATGACTTTTGATGTGGAAAGTTTTTTGAAAACTCCAACCCAGGAATTAATTTTGTTGGCGAAGAAGAAGGACTTGCTACAAATAGCCTCAACCCTTGGATTATCTGATGTGAAGTCATCAATGAAGAAACAAGAAATATTCAACATTTTGGTGCAACATTTCATCGATGAAGATATCTTTGGGGAAGAAGCAGCAGAATTAATTAAAGCTGTGGAAGTGCCTGCAACGGAGCTGCAAAGGCTTGAATTCCAGCTGCGCCAAAAACAACTAGAGCTGGAAGAGAGAAGGTTGGAGAGGGAGAAGGAAAGAGAAATGGAGGAAAGAAGGTTGGAGAAAGAAATGGAAGAAAGAAGATTGGAGAAAGAACTAGAAGAAAAAAGAATGCAGTACGAATTGGAAATGAAGAGAATAGAAGCAGGTACTGTTCCAAAATCATTTGGACTTTCTGATCATTTTGATGTGGTTAAACATATCAGACTTGTTCCTCCTTTCTTAGAAAATGATGTTGACCAATACTTTACCCATTTTGAAAAAATTGCTGAAAATTTGAAATGGCCAAAAGAGCATTGGACAATGATGTTACAAAGTGTTCTTACTGGTAAAGCTAGAAAAATCTATAACCAGTTATCTGTCCAACAGTGTGCTGATTACGATTTTGTCAAATCTGCCATTCTGAAGGGTTATGAATTAGTCCCTGAGGCTTACAGGCAAAAATTTAGGAATTCTTGCAAGGAAGCCAGTCAAACTCATGTTGAATTTGGCAGGTTAAAGGAACAGTTGTTTGATCAGTGGTGTAATTCCATGAATGTTGAAAAAGATTTTGATAGAATGAGGCAACTTATTCTGGTTGAGGAATTCAAAAGGTGTGTCCAGCCTGATATTAAGACTTTCCTTGAAGAAAAACAAGCCATTACTTTGCAAGATGTTTCTTCGCTAGCTGATACTTATGCATTGACTCACAAGACTTCTTTTGTCCAAAAATCTACTTTTTCTAAATTTCAAAGCAAGTTTCAGTCCAAGACTTCTTCTAATAACACTTCTAATGATTCTAAGGCCACTTCTGAAAGGAAACCTTCCAGTGAGAAGCAATCCTCTGATTTTTTACCCTCTGTGTCTTGCCATTACTGCAAAAAGCAAGGTCACCTTATTTCTGAGTGTTATGCTCTCAAGAAAAAACAACAACGAGAAGAAACCAAGCCAACTGCTTTGACAAAGAGAGAATCTCTTGTATCAATGGTCAGTTCACCTGATCTTCTACCTTCTGTGTCTGATCCGGTTATGGAGGGTTTTGAGCCATTCATCACCAATGGTTCTGTCTCACTTTCACATGATTTTTCCTCATCTGCTCCTGTTCGAATTCTAAGGGATACTGGGTCTTCCCAATCTCTTATTCTTGCAGATATTCTGCCTTTCTCAGACAAATCGTCTACTCAGGCTAATGTCCTTATTCAAGGAGTAGAATGTGGTTTTACAAGTGTACCTCTCCATAATGTTCATCTCAAATCAGACTCTGGGTCTGATTTGAGATGAAAAAAAATTGGTCTCTGGGCCTGTTACTGTTGGTGTTAGGTCTTCTCTTCCTTTCAAAGGCATTCATTTGCTTCTTGGTAATGATCTTGCTGGGGATAAGGTTGTGCCCTACCCTATTGTAACGGACACTCCTTTGATTCATCAAGAATCTGACTCTATAGAGGAGGAAATTCCAGACCTCTATCCTTCATGTGCAGTTACTCGTTCTATGGCCAAAAAGCCTATTCAGGATGTTGCTGACCTGGACTTTAACCTGGCTGACACCTTCATTGGGCAGTCTTTTCATCAGGAACCTTCCAGTCCTGAGATGTCTGGGAAATCTTCAGACTTGTCCTTGTCAGGTCATTCTTATGACATTTTGTCTCGTAAACAACTTATTCATGAGCAACAACAAGCTCATGATCTAGCGCATCTTCTACCTCAGGCTGCAAGTGAACAAGAGGCTACTCAAGTTCCTGTCTGTTTTTACTACAAAAATGGTGTGCTTATGAGAAAGTGGCGTCCACCTGATGTTCCTGCAGATGAAGAGTGGATGATCACCCATCAAATTGTTTTTCCAAAGTCTTATCGTCAAGAAACTCTTAGTCTGGCCCATGACAATCCTATGTCAGGTCATTTGGGTATCAAGAAGACCCTTCAACGTGTCAGAAACCATTTCTTCTGGCCTTCCATGAGGTCTGATGTACAGGAGTACTGCAAATCCTGTCATACTTGTCAAATGGTAGGGAAGCCGAACCAGAATATTCCAAAGGCTCGACTTAAGCCCATTCCTGCTTTTGAAGAACCTTTCAGTCGGATCATCATTGACTGTGTTGGACCATTGCCGAAGACTAGGTCTGGTTGTGAGTACTTACTGACTATCGTGTGCTTCCACCCGGTTTCCTGAGGCAATTCCACTTCGTAATATCAAGGCGAAGACTATCATCAAGGCTCTAACCAAGTTTTTCTGCTTAGTTGGTCTTCCTAAGTCTATTCAGTCTGATCAAGGATCAAATTTCATGTCTGGCATATTTCAACAAGTTATGCATGACCTTGGTATTAAACAATACAGGTCATCAGCTTACCATCCTGAGAGTCAAGGTGCTTTGGAGAGGTTCCATCAAACCCTGAAGAACATGATAAGGACCTACTGCCTTGACACAGAGAAAGATTGGGATGAAGGTGTCCATCTTCTTCTGTTTGCTGCCCGTGAAGCTGTTCAGGAGTCTCTTGGGTTCAGTCCCTTTGAGCTCGTTTTTGGGCATACAGTCCGTGGACCTTTGAAGCTACTGAAGGAAAAGTTGCTAGCTGAAGATGATGTTCCAATGAACTTGCTTCAGTATGTCTCTGACTTCCGCAATCGTCTTGCTAAGGCTTGTGACTTTGCTAAGTCTAATCTCAAAGAAGCTCAGGGCAAAATGAAAGCCAGATATGACCTTCATTCAAAAGATAGAAGTTTCAAAACTGGTGACAAAGTTCTTGCACTTTTGCCAGTTCCTGGAAACCCTCTAAGGGCCCGATATTTCGGCCCTTACACTGTCCTCAAAAAGGTCAGTGATCTAAATTATGTAATTTCAACTCCTGGAAGGAGGAAACAAAAACAAATGTGTCACATCAATATGCTCAAAGAATACATTGATAGAGACACACAGCAAAAGCCAGTCAATGTGGTAAATACAGTTGAACTGGAAAATTCCGAAGATTGTGACTGCCCCTTAGAAAATGAACCTGGTCCAGTCAAACTTGAATATTCAGACATTCTTGAAAATATTGACAGCAAGTTGTCCCACCTGGACCCTTTTCAACAACAGCAGCTAAAGCAGCACATATTTGAATATAGTCACATTTTCCCTGACGTTCCATCAAGGACTGATTTGGTTTACCATGATGTCATCCTACAAGATGATGCCAAGCCTGTAAAACAGCATCCCTACAGAATGAATCCAGAGAAGCAGGAATACCTTAAACAAGAAGTCAAATATCTGCTTGAAAATGACTTTGTTGAACCAAGTTACAGTGACTGGAGTTCTCCATGCATCCTAGTTCCCAAACCCAATGGAACATATAGAATGGTGACAGACTACAGAAAAGCGAATGCTCTATCAAAAACGGACTCATATCCTATTCCCAGGATTGATGACTGCATTGACAAAGTTGGACAGTCAAAGTATGTCACAAAATTTGATCTCCTCAAGGGCTTCTGGCAGATCCCTCTAACTGATAGAGCAAAGGAGATCTCTGCCTTCGTCACGCCAGATGGATTATACCAATACAAGGTCATGCCATTTGGAATGAAAAATTCTCCAGCCACCTTCCAACGTCTGGTAAACAGAGTGATTGCTGGACTGCCAGGATGTGAGGCCTATATCGATGATATTATCATCACCGGTGACAGCTTCCAAGAGCACCTCACCTACATCAGAAACTTCTTTCAGAGAGTGAGTGATGCCAAGCTGACTATCAACCTTGTTAAAAGTGACTTTTGTAAAGCTTCAGTTGTTTACTTAGGTCATGTTGTAGGACAGGGTCAAGTCAAACCAGTTGATGCAAAAGTCAAAGTTATCACTGAATTTCCTGAGCCAACAACTAAAAGACAGCTCATGAGATTTCTAGGGATGGCTGGCTACTACAGAAAATTCTGTAAAAATTTCTCTATCATCTCTGAACCTTTGACAAATTTACTGAAGAAAAATGCAAAATTTGTTTGGTATGAAAAATGTCAAAATTCATTTGACCAGCTGAAAGCGATTCTCAAAAATGCACCAGTTCTCTTATCTCCCAATTTCAAAAAGGAGTTCAAGTTGGCAGTTGATGCCAGTGACATTGGTGCAGGTGCAGTTTTACTGCAAGAAGACACTGATGGAGTAGATCATCCTGTTTGTTACTTTTCCAAAAAGTTTGATAAACATCAGAAAAACTACTCAACAATTGAAAAAGAATGTTTGGCACTTGTTTTGGCTTTACAACATTTTGAAGTCTATTTGACTTGTTCAGCTACTTCCATCAAGGTCTTCAGTGATCACAATCCCCTCACATTCTTGCACAAGATCAAAAACAAGAATCAAAGATTACTGAGATGGAGTTTACTTTTGCAAGAGTATGATTTGGATATTTCTCACATCAAGGGAAAAGATAATGTAATCCCAGATACACTTTCCCGCATGTAATTTTATTTCTTTTTTTTAATTGTGAAAAATGTAATTTTACTTTTCTATTTGATTGTGAGACGTACACTGGTTGTTATGTATATGATTGTTATCATGATCAATAATACGTTTGTGTAAAATTCAAGATTGTTCTGATTATAAAACTGTGTTAATTTTAACAAAAGAAAGCTTTTAGCAAACCTTTCTTTTCTTAAAGAGGGGAGGTGTTATGTATGATAATTTTTTGTACAGCTTTATATTCCATTTGTAAATGAAGATTTGTTACATGCTGTTTTGCTGCCCTGCTGGTCAGCTATATTTATTTTGTTCATTGGCACCATCTGGTGGCGTACTTGTAAAATCATTAAGAAAAGTCTAGTAATTTCTCGAAGCTTCTGGCACTTTCCTGCTTGGAGGGGGCGGGATTTCCCTAGAATCCTGTGGATCTTACTGGAAGGTTGCTAGACTATAAAAAGGCTGTGATTTTAAGCACAGCAGAGACAGACAACAAAGAGAGCAGACAGCAGAAGAGAGCTGACCAGAGTTTTGTTTTGGCAACAGTTAAATAGTGGCGTGTTATTTGCTGATTTAAATCGTGGATATTCTTTTGTTCAATTTTTTTTTGTAAAGAATAAATTTGTTTTAGTTGTACTTGCCAGTTTTTTTGTTGTGATTTTTCCAAGTCATAACAAGTTCTCCATTTCAATTTTAAACAGGGTAATATTAGGTTTACCATTTGCCCATTTCTGTTTGTGAATATGGTATTTTCCAAAGATAATCAAAAGGTTGATGATATAAGTCATTTTTAGGTCAACTGCAGTACGTTTAAATATTAATAGAATGTCTTCATCCATCAACTGTGGCTGCACTGCACATAGGGAGAGTAGTATGTAGACCGTAGAGCGCGGTTTCGAACACGGCCATTATCTGGCTGCGTTCCAATCCGAAAAAACGCTTGCTTCGTCGTGTTCACTCGCCCTCCAATCTTCTTCTTCTTTTATTTTCCTGTCATGTAGACGCACTAAGGCGTATTACTGCCCTCCACCAGTCACCTTCAAAACTTATATTTGGCGCATTAGAATTTAAAAAGTTTTTTTTTTAATTAATATCTGCAGTTCTCCGTTATCAATAATTAAACGCAACTAGCCACTCCGCTTCTGACTCCCCCTCCCATCAACCCCTTTTTCCAAAATCTCCTGGATGTCTTCCCCCTGATGTCTGTAACCCCAAGAAACTCCCTACCTGCGTGTAGCCTACCACCATTTTTTTCCTATACGTCTTAGACTCTACTTCGCTAGTGCAATTGATGACCATCGCCACAAATGCCAAAAACCTCCTTTTGTCTACAGTAACACTATCTCTATCAGCTCTTAGTTCCTGCTCAGTCTTTGAAATACTCTGCTCTTCATTCCCTATACCCTGTTCTACCTCAACTGTCTTTACGACCTCAGCATACGACAACTTCTTTCGCGTCCATATAACAGATTAATGTAGATATCTTTTGTGAATTTCACCATATCATTCTAGTTTATTCTTTTCTTGTGTGTAATTGGTTTTATTTCTCCTACCTGTGGCACTGCGGTGCGCGCGTGTTTACCGTAGCTGCTGTGTGTGTGTTCGTGCGCACGTCAAAGCTCTTTCCAACTGAGAGGGGAGCTAAGTAGACACACACAGCCAACTGATGCCTTGTTTTATACATATTTTTACCAGAGATCAACATTAAACACCTTAGAGTCAGTACTGCCTCCTGCCTCTTCATTTAGCACGCCAAGAACACAACGCAGAAAGCATTGGCGTGAAAAGCCGGTTACATCCGCACTCGTTCCACCTCACACTCAAATTTCCTCTGCTCACATTGCCTTCTGCCAGCTTCATGATTTCCTCCGCAGTGAAGACTCAAAGCTTGTTCTATTCGAAGCTTGCATTCACCGTCCTTGCATCCATATTTTCCACACCACCGGCATTTAGAAGCACTTGTTCTGCATACGGATGCGACGTGCCCATATTCTTGAAAAAAATAACACAGTAGCGGCATCCTTTCAAAGGCCTTCACCCTATAGCTGACATAATCAATCAATATTCTATCTGGCAACTCTTTTGTGAACTCCAACAGCACAGACATGCTGTCTTGTTCCATCCCGTCTCTCTGACTTTTCAGCTGCCAAGCTCCACAGACCAAAAAACGCTCAGTTTTAACAGAACACGGTACACCCGCAATAACACCCTTGACAGTCGCCTGTTGGCCCATCTTAAAACACACCGCAGGACAGAGATCGAACTCATTGATTTTTAGAGCTCATTCCCTTTGCTTTTTATTATAGCAGTCAATTACCACAATGCCATTTCTGCACACTCCTACTGCCTTTACGTCACCTATTTCACTTTTTATAAATTGCCCCAAAAAATGATGATCACAAAACACATGGTTAGATTTCTACTTAATGCCCGCTGCTTTCATTCCAACGACAAATGAACAATCATCAGTTTCATTTTCATAGCCCTTTCTCCTTTTCTTTTTTCCCCCTTCACCTTCATCATCCTCCATATTTCTCCTCCGTACTACAGCACTTTCTCAGCACCGCCTCCCTCTGTATAGGCCTTTAAATCCAGCCCACTTTTCATGCACAATGGTACAGTCACTAGCCCTCCAATCGAGAGGGGAATCCCAAAAAATCCGAGATGTAAGATGGCTGCCACTTGTAGGGTCGTTCCAATCTAGTCTTGCGGAGGGGAGGGCGCATTTTCATTTGCTCAAGCCCTCGATTATCCTCCTTCAAAGGAAGCCAAGAACGAATATCCCTCCAAGCTTTGATATTGCCCAGAATGCTATGCTCATTCTCCCTCGGTCAAAATTTCACGTCTGCCATTTTTTTCTGCTGGCAAAAGGGGGAATTGTGGCAGGGAAAGTACCA
Source organism: Gymnothorax reevesii (assembly GCA_029721435.1). Taxonomy (NCBI): domain Eukaryota; kingdom Metazoa; phylum Chordata; class Actinopteri; order Anguilliformes; family Muraenidae; genus Gymnothorax; species Gymnothorax reevesii. The sequence continues at coordinate 17,397,815 of CM056588.1, read as the reverse complement.
TACAAATCTAAGAATTCTGTACGAGTAGTGTTTAATTTATGCTAGAGTTACATGAAAATAGCGAAGTTTGGGGGTGAGGAGCGTCGGTTTCACATAATTTTTTAAGCCTTTGACTTTTCATTTATTTTTGCTGTAGTAAGCATATACTCAGCAACAAAAGTTTCTGTGACACCAATATTGTTAATTATTTTTCATAACGCAATTGTGAAATTGTCATACATGGTGATATCAGACTGAAACAGTACACGTAAACACAACATTGAAATGGAAATCATGAAAATGCAAGAAAATGACTTTGCACGTGAAAATGTGCGTAAATCATGCTTGTGGATGGCAATAAAAGAGGAGAATTTTTGGAATGTTCACATTGTGCCTGATGACCGACGGAAGCATCACTTATCGAAAACACAGCCATTTCGGATCAAGAACTCTACCCTCTAAATGCCAAGACTGTCTGAAAATGATCGGTGGAGGGCCATTGGGATGATTGAATCCGGAACCTCGCAGAGGGAAGTTGCTCATCGCCTGAATGTCCACCGAAACACCATTTGGAACTTATGGCAGCGTCATCAGCCGACAAGACATGTCAGAGACCGTCCTCGCAGCGGACGTCCACGAGTAACCACTCCCAGACAGGACAACTGGATTCGAACAACCCATCTCCGAAATCGATTCCAACCTGCAACCATAACTGCAAGAACGATACCTGGTTTGAGGCGACTGTCTGCACAGACAATCCGTCGCCGTCTCCGTCATTTTGGCATTGTCCCACGTCGGCCAGCAAGACGTCCAATACTCACAGTACAACACCGACGACTGCGTCTACAGTGGGCACAACAACATCGACGGTGGATCCAACGTCAGTGGGATCTTGTACTCTTCACTGATGAATCAAGATTCATGCTTAACCGATGTGATGGTCGTTTACGTGTATACCGTCGACGTGGAGAACGTTATGCCAACAACTGTGTTCAGGAATTTGATCGTTTTGGAGGTGGTAGTGTCATGATTTGGGGAGGGATCACGGCTAGAAACAGAACAGATTTGCTTGTTATTGATGGAAATCTGACAGGTCAAAGATATCGTGATGAAGTGCTACGGCCATTGGTGGTACCGTTTTTGATGCAACATGGTCCCGGAATAACGCTGCAACATGATAACGCCAGACCACACGTTGCAAGGATTGTACAGCAGTATCTGATGCAACAACATGTCAATGTCCTGCCATGGCCAGCCAGATCCCCAGACATGTCCCCAATCGAGCATCTTTGGGACGAGATGGATCTACGTTTGCGGCGGTTGGATAACCCGCCAGCTACACTCCAGGAATTGCGACAACGTCTACATCAGATTTGGAATGACATCCCACAGCAATTTCTGGCACATCTGATTCGGTCCATGTGCCGGAGATGCGTTGCTTGCATCATGGCACGAAGAAGTCACACCCGGTATTGAAGTGTGAAGGTCACAATTGGTTAGACGTCAGACAAGTGCTTCATGACGCATGAAAATGACATTTTTCGTTTTGAGTGACGTTGGCACTGAAAAGTCAGTGTTTCTCCTGTTAAATAAACATATTGATTGCATTGAGATCTTTGCGTGTCATTTATAACATACACATAAATGGTGTCACAGAAACTTTTGTTGCTGAGTATATTATGGAGGGTGATTTGTGCCATAATTAAATACAATACACACATTGAAATACAATGCACTTATTGAAATACAATACACATCTCGAAAATACAATACATGTGTGCCAATAAATACAATACACAAATGCTTAAATACAGTGGCTCCAATAAGTATTTGTACACTACTTGAAAATTCGACTACATAACAGCTTTTGTATATTCGGCTAAATGCTTGCTATTGTGTGTAAAAGTGATTAACATATTTGATAATCAATATGTTTTAAACAAATATTTAATGTCAAAATGGCATATTTGGTCAGAAAGGCGATTATCTGACCCAATAAGTATCTGTACAGTTCCATTAGTGAGTCACAAAACTTATAATACTCACCTAAAATTGACTCAAGATGTTTACAGGACATGGTTGACTCACTTGGTCTGATTTGGTCAAGCGTGACCATACTGGACACTCCCTCTGTACACAGACTGGCCTATGTAAATGGCCTGACCATGCCCATAATGTATTCCTGTGATATATGGCTAAGACAGGCGAGATACCCTGTTGAATGCGGGAGCAAATCATTCAGCTACATAAAGAAGGCCAAAGCACCAGAAAAATTGGAACTCGGCTATCGTTACGCCACACGACCGTGCAGTACATCATCAAGAAGTACAAACAGTCTGAACCCATAGCCAATGCAGCCAGGAAAGGACGTCCCAGGAAGACCAGCCAGCACACTGACCGGTACATCTCCCTGCTGGTACATGTATTGTATTTTCCAGGCATGTATTGTATTTTGAGCTGTGCCAAAAGCCTCAAAATGAAATACAATACACCTAGTATTGTATTTCGATATGCAGTTTTGGCACAATGTAGGCTGGTTCTTGGCTAGATACGCCCTGCGTGGCCAGGATTGGCCAGGCGCCCACGCTGGCCGGCGGACTTATTTGGACCAACAAACCTACAAATATATATGACGGTTTCCGTAGAGATAGTGTTGTGGATTTTCTTCAACATATTGAGATTCCCCCATCCTCAAGCAATTGGAGAGAGACAGATTCTTGAAAAAGGAAAAATTAGGCTTTATTGTGTTTTGTTGAAAATGGCAAAGCTGCGTTCCTCCTGCGCAAGATCTTCTCCATCACGAACTCCCCGTAGAACTCCCAGCAGACCGCAAAACTGAACTATTGCATACAGTTTTATACCGCAAATATGGTCCTCCCCCTTTTCATTCTCGCATTACAATTGGACAGGCAACTTGAGATCTCAATTAGGTAACCCTTCAGGAATGCAGAGCAAAGATGCATGCGCGTCACTGTTAAAGGAATTTTGATTTTATATTCCAAGTTTTACCTTCACGAGAGAAAACTCAAGACGACTCAGGAAAAAATCAGTCGGAGGCAGAGAAGTTAATATCCAAACCAAAGTCTGTTTACTTCTTTGCAAAGAAGGATCCCCACATACAGAAGTATAGGTCAAGACAGAGGATAAAGAGTTAGAAAGTGTTCTGGTATTTGTAGGAATTCTCCATGGCGTTCTCCTCCCCCCGTGCTGATTTACACATCATACAGTTTTTCTGGAATCTTCGCCCTCTCACGTGATGCATCAAGCTGTCTACCCATGCACGTACACATCCGTTGGGGAGGAGAGCACCTGTCTCCTTCATCAGCCCTGGCTCCAGCTTATCTTGCCATGGATTCCGGGGCTTTCTGTAAACACATAAGCTTAGAGAAAGAGAAAGACATCTTGCCCTTGGCACAGACATTCAAGGATTCATGACTCTAGATAGGCTACTTGTTATGGCGCACTAGTTTAATTATGCAGGCCCCTGCTAAATCAGAAATATGTAAGCACACACACACTCTAGGCCTATGAAGTTGTGAACTAAAACAGAATATGAGCAAGCAAGGATAAGCAATTAATAATAATTAAATTAATCAATAAAAAATGTTTCCACATTTCCCCCCTGTTTATAATTGATTATCCGCCAGCATGCCACTTCTCTCAATTTTCAGCATGTGATTCATTCACGGGGAAGATGTTTCATCATATTACCATGACACTCCATCCTTTTGTTCAAACAAACCCTCCAACTCAATTACATCGTTGTATGATTCCTTAAGCTCCTCGGGCAGAGTATGCATCTCATTGTTGTCCTGTAATAGAAACATCTGATACTGTGGATTAGTACTCAATACTCCTGATATCATTCCTTTAATTATGGGAATTCGACAGCAGCTGCAAAAGAGCAGTACTGCAAATTCCCCAACTACAAGACTCATTACAGATGTAATTCCCATTTCCCAACTCCCAGACAGAAGCCAGTCCCACCAAGAAATTGCCACTGCTGGTGCGAGATCTCGCTGTTGTGCATCAGATATGTCTTCCAAACGTTGCAAGGCTTGATCAATCACCCCTCCTACCTCATCATTAGCTGGTATATAGGTACACACACTGGCTCAATAAGCTGACAGATCCCCCCTGTACTGCTGTCAACAGATACAATAAGCAGGAGTAGCATCCTGCAATTCCAACTTGGACACATATTTTTGCAATTAGATCCTTTGAAAACTCCCATTCGGGGCGCAGTCCCCGGCTTGATCCCTTTCCACAAAGATCTCCACCCAGGCTCCCCCAGGTTCAGAACTCTGCCTTCTGCTTCCCGGTGCCTCCTTTTCAGAGCCCACCGATCACAGAAGCACCACTCGCTGACTGGCGCATTCGCTTTCACAGTTTCACCAGCCTCACCTGTTCACAGAGGTTGTCTCCATCGCCCCTCTGCTAGGTGTGGGCTGTCGCCCACGTACCACGTGTTTCCCTCAACTTACATGCGACAAACACGCCGATTAGATAGTACCACGGCAGTATGTTAATTCATACTTCACCAGACACTACTTCACCAGACACGGGGGTCTTCAGTCCTCTCCCCAGCACTAATTGCAACATTGTTGTAATCGGCTTGCGAGGGGGCAAATCTGCGAATTGCAACGCTTAGTAGATCGCTGGGGGTCCGGTTCCCAGAACCACCATCTGATCCCCGCAATCTCACCCTGTTCGTTTCCCTCGAACACGCGCATTGCCTCCCACATAGTAGGACCTGTAGGAACCACCCCGAGCCCCAGTTTAGACATTACGTCCCTCCCCAGGAGGTTTACTGGGCGCTGTGTGGACACCATTACAGAGCAGAGTGTAGCAAATCCCTCAGGATCCTCAAATTTGAGTTCCTCTGTTGCTACGCTGTCCCATTGCCCCACTTGCAGCACAAGTTTGTGTCATATTAGTGCTGAGCCGATGTGGAAAAATTGCACTTACTTTTCTGATAACAGTTCAACGTGCCCCCGTGTCACATAGAAAAGAAATTGATGTATCATTTACAATTAGGTTTTTCCAAGCACTCGTCGGTGCAGCCTTTAATGCTAACAATTTAATTTCTTCATAGGGAAATGGCTCCCCAGATGCAAACCCTTCCCCCAGGGCGGTTAGTCATTCTGAATTGTTCCCGTCGCTTATTAGTGAATACCCACACAAAATCAATAGTTTCCCCTGGCACCCCTAGGTTACCCCCACAAACCCTGTGCCATTTCCTTCGACACATCGACTATATTAAGTGGGGGTAAACTGGGGTCGATTGAAACTAATCCATTACGTGCAGTAGACACTGCCATGGCGCATTTAACTATACTGTTCACATTCATTGAAGGCGCAACATATGTTTAAAAATGAACAGACACAGGGAGAGATAAGCCATTTTATTAAACCCTTTTTTTTTTTTTAATGAATAAGTCCGGAGTCTCTACTGACTTGGAGCGTAAATAAACTCTTCACCGGGTTTGAGACGGACGGGCTCTATATGCCACGCCCCCCTTTGTAGCCGGACTCCCTCCAAGTCTATCCTGACTCACCCAGATGTACCTACACACCCGCTGGAGGAGGAGATACCACCTTACAATGTGACTGATGCATCCACGCCTCCCTCTCCTGGATTTTTACTGCAGTCGGTGTGGTCAGGAGCACTTGATATGGACCGTTCCATGCCGGCTCACTTCCGCTTTTTTCCGACACTCCGCACCAGGATCCAATCTCCAGGCTTTATCTCACGAGGCGGCGATTCCGCTACTGATCTAGGAGGAAGCATATTTTGTAGCTCACGTTTGTTAGTCAACATTCTATCCATATACTCTGCCAGAGTCGCTTCTTCTACCTGTGTTCTCTGCAGTAAATGTAATAACTCAAAAGATTATCCCATGTACTACTTCATAAGGTGACAACCGCAGCCCCCGCTTGTGGGGTTATCCTCATGCTAGTTAATATAAATGGTAGACATGCTACCTAATTCCATTTAGTCTCAGCCATGGCTTTGCGCAGTTTTGCTTTCAGGGTTTCATTCGTCCTTTCTGCCAATCCCGCTAATTGTGGATGATATGCCTAATGTTTTTTCAATTCTATTTCCAATTTTACTCCCAAACAAGCCAGTTCTTCATTTCTAGATTCTGGCCCATTATCACTATAGAATGCTTTTAGAATCCCCACCTAGGAACAATTTCCCTACTCAGGATTTTTGCTACGGTGATTGCATCTATAGCTTCTACCTCATTTAGCAAAGGTCACATCAATAATAACACATCACTTCTTTTCGCGTCACACAGTGTTAAATGTATGAAATGAGTGGAATGGCCCAGGGGGTGTAGGGATTGCCCCCTACTGTACTACTACGCTTCCCTGTGTGTCCTGTGTGTTATAACTTCGTCATGTTGTACTTTGATCTATTAACCCCTTGGTCCCCCCTCTTGATACATGGCACTGCCCATGCACCAAATCTACAGCAATATGGAAGAGGGATGTTGGTAATATAGGCTTTCCATAGGGTCCTGACCACCTGCCATCAGTGTATTGTGTTCCATGTGATGTCCATTGACATTGTCTTGTGGGGGAGCATCATGCTCTGCTCACAGCAGCTCACTTGAAATTGAGTCTTCAGATTGGTGTAATAGCCCCACAAGAGTGTGTTTGACTGCTGCCCTTGTTTCTATGTCAGCAAAGGCCTCAGCCAAACTGATCAACATGTTTGCAGTGCAGAGGGCCACAATCAACACAGCTATCATGAGTACAGACAGCAAATCCAACACATGGGTTGCCCTTATCGACTCCTGACGCCCAACCATCAACAAAGTATTCAATATCAGGATTTGATAGAGGGGTGTCCCTGAGTCCAGGACATGCAGTATTATTAGATAGGACTTCTTTAACACAATGGAGAATACATTTTTATATATTTTTTTTTCCTCTCAATGAATTGTGATTAAGCAATCCACCTCAGTCTAGGGTTCTGCTAAAAGCATGGAGGAAATACACAGTCAGGGCTTATTAGCCCCAACCATTCTTACATTTCCCCTCATCATCAGCAGAACCGGGTGGAATCACTTTAGACCATGTTACAATTAGCAAAACAATTTTAATATTTTTTATTCACAAAAATGGCTACATATATAATATTAGTTTTCACTTTGGGCTCCTGGCACATAAAGGTCCTTTCAGTCAGTACCTTTTATTTGACTCACTTAATCAAAAATGGATTTAGAAATCGCAAGCAATGTAATATGTGATCGCGTTACTAGTTGACTTTTGAATTTAGTCTTGTGTTACCACTTCAGATTGTATTTCCCCAAATCTATTTTAGAAGGTAAACTTTTAAGCTAAAACATATCCAGCTGGCCAGCTTTATCACTTTTACCCAGGGTTATTTTCATTTCTTCTCTTCAGCAGTGCTCTCTGTGGAAAAGTTCCAAGAGGAGTTAGAGACAAACAATAATGAACAATTTTGTTTTAATTCAACTCGTTCGGACACTTCCCTGTAAAAGTTAAATAAACAGATTAAGGTTATCAGTCCACTCCGTTCCTTTGCCATGGAGACACTCGATGACAATTCCTGTTCAAAATGGAGAGAAGATTTTTAATTGCATTTCTTTTGTCAGGAAAGCTTTCAGTCACATTTGTTCCACTTAGTGCTTCCCCATCTAAAGATCCATGATTCTCTAACACTTTGATTGATTTTTTTTTATCTCAATTTAATATATACCATTAAATATCATATTATATTTTGTATTTACTGGCACTTTTCTGATCATTTTACCTTTTTTTTTTTTTTTTCACTTCAGATAGCAATTGCAATTTTTCAATGCTTGATAGAAAAACCTCTAAATTGAATTTGGCACACAGTCTCTTATTGTATACAGTGTTACACAGTAATTTGGCAAATTTTGAACATACTGTGTTATTCTTGTTTCCACTTCACTTCATTTTCTTTTCTGAGATATGCTTCTAGCACACCAATCTCACACAGCTTAATTATTTACAGAAAAGTGCTTAGATTTTCTTGCTCTTTAAAAATATCTCACAAATTCAAATAGTGTAATTACTTCATGCTTTAATAATTCACTTTGTCCTGCATCTGAAAGAAATTCAGTTAGCCACAACATTAGAAACACTTTTCCACTTTGGTGCAATTGCTGTGCACTTCTGCAACTTCGTCCCTCTACAACTCCACAGCCATTAAAATGGCTAAACTCCTGCTCTCTGTTTACCATCCAAATTAATGCCACTTACTTTAACCAACCAAAGCCATTAAAATGGCTAAACTTGTGCTTTAACCGACTCCACTTACACCAACTTCACTTACTCGGACCAACTAATTTCACTTACTCTGATCAACTTCACTTTTTACCAATCCTACAATTACTCTAAGAATTCCATAAAATACTGTAAATATTAGCTAATCAACTGGCACCTTAACTTATTCTCAAATCCATGCTAATTTTATTGAAAACATCTTTATGCACTTCATGGAATAGATTCAATCTAACAAAGACAGAACTAACAAATATGCCAGCAATGCAGTTGTTTACAGACACTGAGTTAGGTTCATTCACATTGATTTCCACATACGCACAGGCAGTCTGAGCTCAGGACACACACATACCTTAGTGCACTTTTCTCTCTCACATTCATTCACATTGGAAAAGATCCAAGGCTTAAATTTTCTTATGATCTGACACCATTGTTGCTTCATACACATACACAACATACACAAACAATGCTCTATTTCAACTGAAACCCAATTCCTTTGCTCACAATGATTCCCAGAATCATTATGTCAGCATTCTACACACTCCTCAGTCTCAGACCCACAATGATTCTCTGAACCATTATGTCAACTTTCAACAAATTGCACAGTCTCAGTCACACTTCGTCATCATCAGTCCCAGAACAGCAGTCCTTACAACAACAACAACCACAGCAACCTCTTTACTGTTCATCAGTCCCATAATTGGCAATATTACTTTCTCTGCCTCACAACAACTAAGCCGAATTCAGTAATAAATTCCGTCACTCACCCGCACCTCCACTCCAATTTGTTGGAGAACCTCCCGTACTGGCCTCCTATATACCCACAAGGGCCTCACAATTGCCCCGGGCTGAGGTCTTTCCACAACGTCCCCTGGACGACCGTGCGCACGGATTTCAGTCGGCGCCGATTCTCCAGGGAGTGCAGGTGAGATATTGGAATCTCGGACGAAGCCCCCAATGTTAAAGGAATTTTGATTTTATATTCCAAGTTTTACCTTCACGAGAGAAAACTCAAGACGACTCAGGAAAAAATCAGTCGGAGGCAGAGAAGTTAATATCCAAACCAAAGTCTGTTTACTTCTTTGCAAAGAAGGATCCCCACATACAGAAGTATAGGTCAAGACAGAGGATAAAGAGTTAGAAAGTGTTCTGGTATTTGTAGGAATTCTCCATGGCGTTCTCCTCCCCCCGTGCTGATTTACACATCATACAGTTTTTCTGGAATCTTCGCCCTCTCACGTGATGCATCAAGCTGTCTACCCATGCACGTACACATCCGTTAGGGAGGAGAGCACCTGTCTCCTTCATCAGCCCTGGCTCCAGCTTATCTTGCCATGGATTCCGGGGCTTTCTGTAAACACATAAGCTTAGAGAAAGAGAAAGACATCTTGCCCTTGGCACAGACATTCAAGGATTCATGACTCTAGATAGGCTACTTGTTATGGCGCACTAGTTTAATTATGCAGGCCCCTGCTAAATCAGAAATATGTAAGCACACACACACTCTAGGCCTATGAAGTTGTGAACTAAAACAGAATATGAGCAAGCAAGGATAAGCAATTAATAATAATTAAATTAATCAATAAAAAATGTTTCCACATCACCTTAAGAGACCTACAGTCACACTTAGAAAAAATACAGCCAGATAAAAAAGAAAAAGATACCAGTGGATGAATTCGATGCATATCAAATTAAAATAATTCAATTGATTAAGTAGCAACTTATGATTCTGCTGGACAAATATTGATCAAAGCTACAGAAATCAAACACATCCTCTGATTATGGTTTTTTGAATCAAGAAAACAGAAGCTTACTAATCAAAGCTACAGAAGCTGCTGCTTATGTGTGTGTGAGCTGCTCATGCAAGTGTGAACTGAATTGCTTGTATATATGTGTTTCTCTGTGTGTGTCTGCACTGCAGTATGTGAACTACTTGTATGTCTGTATGTGTGTGTTATGTGTGCGTGTCTTTCTGCTGCCTACATAATATGGTTATTGATTATGAGTATGAGCAATGAATGAATAATGATATATAATCAATATTAGTAAATATAATCAATAATGCTGAATTAATATCTTCAACAATAGCGAGCTGAGATCAGTCTGTTGTCAGAGCACGTAGTCAGCGTATTGTCAGCAGTCGCTGACACATGAAGTGGACATGTTAGCTTCCTTTACAACTGTACACAGTAACTATCCTTTAATTATGGAAGCCCATTCCTGCCAGTAATAAAAAAAATATCCCCAAGCTAAGTCATAATTATGAGATAAGAAAGTCAAAATTATGAGATAAAAAGTCATAGGCCTAATTATGAGATATAAAGTCGAAATTATGAGATACAAAGTCTGAATTATGAGATAAGAAAGTCGGAATTATGAGATAAGAAAGTCATAATTATGAGATAAAAAGTCAAAATTATGAGGTACAAAGTCAGAATTATGAGATACAAAGTCGAAATTATGAGATACAAAGTCATGGTTATGAGATAAGAAAGTCATAATTATGAAATAAAAAGTCGAAATAATGAGATAAGAAGTCATAATTATGAGATTAAAAGTCGATAATTATGAGATACTTTCACTCAACAGCTCTTAGGCATTTCCTGCTCAGTATGACACCAAGATGGATTGTGAGTTCATCGAAGTCTAACGTTACTTTCTTCTACTCAGGAGATGTCATCGGAGGGATATTGGCACTGCTCTCACCTCGCCTTAAAGCGCTTTATATCTCCAAACTCAAGCCCATTTAGGTTTCCTAATTACCAACTAAGTGTTAATGTGTTCTGTCGCGAGTTTAGTCCGTATCCATTTCCCCTCAGCTTGCTTTATAGTCCATTGATATAATTATCTAGCATTTTCCGACCCACATTTATGGCGACATAAGACGTCGATGTCTTACGAAGCTTCTGAATTCCTGCAGCTCACAAAACGGAATAGATTTATTTCTGCGTCTGCGTCCGATCGGCTTGATACGCTTAGAAAAGGTTTATAATCTACGTGACACTATAGTTCACTCCTGGATAAGCTGCTCGCGAATCTAATCACCAGAGGTGGTGCCAACGGCAAACTGATTGATTGAGTGATTGATTTGTGAGTGACACTCGAGTATCATCACCGAACTTCTTCCTGAGCTGCGCTTATCCAAGAGTAAAAACGCAGTTTTTCTGACTAAGGTGCGCATAAGGCTGCTCATCAAACGGTATGCAACCAGTGACATAACCATACCCCTTAACCTATTTCTGACTTAGAATCGGATTATAAACTGAATTAATTTACTGAGCAAATTTGCTGCGTTTCTATTAACCATTATGACCTAGGGCCTACAGCTTAGCGTCAACGAGGAAGGCTACTATGAGACTGCATGGACGGTAATCAAATTAAATTTACGGCGTTAGGGGAAGTTTCAAGTGAGGTGCTGTGAGTGGCTGGCCCTTAAACACATTATTGCTTTCAAGCTGACCCTGTTTCAGAGTGCTTAATCAATAATCACACAATTTATTTAATGAATAATCAAGACAAGTGATTATTTAGAAAGTATGAGGAAATGACAGATCACTGAAGGATAGCATTTACAACAGACTTGTAATAGTGATAGTGATTGCATAGTGATGTATGGATGGAAAAAACCCTAAAAAATGATGAAAATAAGAATATTATCGCTTCGTGCAAGTGCAACCTAATTACTTTATTGAATTACCAATGCTTGTTATGTCGAAGCGTTGGTGATTGAATAATTTAGTAAATTGAATATTTGTGCATCGTGAAAGTTCGACGCAGGGCATGCATTGAAAATGCATGTCATGCCAAGAACATTCAAGGTAGCAAAGTCAAGTAGCAGTTCGGCCTCTGGGAAAGTTGTAGGAAGGCCATAATATAAGATTGTATGAACAACAATGATCTAATTAAACAAGAACGAGAGAAACGAGAAATTCGTCCAGGCAATCTCATTGCAACCTTCTTCATTAACGCAAAGCAGTAGGCCCTATGTCATAATGGTTAATGGCAACGCAGCTAATTGGAAGCCCATTTGCTCAGTAAATTAATTCAATTTACCATCCGATTCTTACTCAGAAATAAGTTGAGTGTTTTGGTCATGTCACTGGCTGTAGACAGCGTTTTATTGTTACATAAGCAGCCTTAACACGCGCACCTTATATGTCCGCATTTTTAATCATGGATGAGCGAATCAGTCACTCACTAATCAATCAGTCAATCAATCAATTTGACGTTAGCAGCACCACTGGTGGCAAGATTCGCGAACAGCTTATCCAAGAGTTAACTACAGTGTCACTTTGATTAGAAACTTTTCTAAGCGTATCAAGCCGATCGGACGCAGACACAGAAATAAATATATTCCCTTTTGTGCGCTGCAGGAATTCAGAAGCTTCGTAAGACATCGACGTCTTATGTCACCATAAAAGTGGGTCGGACAATGCTAGATAATTATAACAATGAACTAAAATGCAAGCTGAGAGGAAATGGATACGGACTGAACCTCGCGACAGAACACATTAACACTTAGTTGGTTATCAGGAAACCTAAATGGGCTTGAGTTAGGAGATACAAAGCGCTTTAAGGCGAGGTGAGAGCAGTGCCAATATCCCTCCGATGACATCTCCTGAGTAGAAGAAAGTAACGTTAGTCTTGGATGAACTCACAATTCATCTTGGTGTCAAACTGAGTGAGTGAGCCCTCGCTGCGGAGTTCAGGACATCAGTCCCCACCCCCCTGATGTCCGACCCCACCCCCTGATGTCCCGACACTGCACATTCCCTACCATTTGGCGGCGGTAATTCCCCTAAATTTTGTTGTTAAACGGTCCAGGTTTATCCCAAATTTTGAACGAGCGGGGCTGAGGCCGAATAGTTTTTTTTTTTTTTTTGCCTAGGAAAGTGCCTAACTCCCGATAAATGATCCGGAAAAAATTACGTGGCAGCCATGACAAGGGGATTCGAATTCAATAAATGTCAAGGAAAGGTTCCCCATAGGGCTGGGCGATATGGACAAAATCTAATATCTCGATATCGGTGACCGAATTCCTCGATATCGATATTTTGCCGATATCATCAGGACAAATGTGGGTGCTTTTGCAAAATATGTACACAATAATATTTTCTATAACCATTTATTAGTAATGTTGACATAACGATGAAAAAGGTGCAGGCAACAGCTTCAACAGTCTTGCAAATGCAGAAAAATGCAACCCATTTCTGTAATTCAGCTTTTAAAACCAGAAAAGCCAACACTTATTTAATATCACGATATTACGATAGTCAAAATCCCTGACGATATTTTACTTTGAATCACGATATCGATATAATATCGATATATCGCCCAGCCCTAGTTCCCCATAGGGTACACAGAACCATCCTTTTCAAAAAGATGGAAGATAACGCTATCCCACAATTCTGCGCAGCTGCAATATTTAAAGCGACGACCATTCAGCTGGACAACTGCGTAAAGAAAAGGTACAACCCCAATTCCGAAATAGTTGGGACAAAGTGTAAATTGTGAATAAAATCAAAACGCAATGACCTTCAAATCACACCAGCCAATATTTTATTCACAATAAAACACATAACATAGCAAGTGTTGAAACAGAGAAATTTTACACTTTTATTCATAAAATGAGATCATCTCAAATTTGAAAGCTGCTACAGGTCTTAAAAGTTGGGACAGGGGCCTGTTTACCATGGTGTAGCATCTCCTCTTCTTTATGACACAGAGTGGAGGCATCTGGGCATTTAGGAGACAAGTTTCTTGAGTTTAGCCATTGGAATTTGATCCCACTCTTGTTTATTACAGGCTTCCAGCTGCTGGAGAGTTTTGGGTCGCCTTTGTCGGACCTTTCGTTTAATTATGTGCCAAATGTGCTGAATCGGTGAAAGATCACGACTGCAGGCAGGCCAGTTCAGCACACAGACTCTTCTACTACAAAGCCATGCTGTTGTAATAGCTGCAGTATGTGGTTTTGCACTGTCCTGCTGAAATACACAAGGCCTTCCCTGGAATAGATGTTGTCTGATGGGGAGCATATGTTGCTCTGAAACCTTTATATTCCTTTCAGCATTCATGGTGCTTTTTAAAACATGTAAGTGTCCCACACCATATGCATCTCCATACCATGCAGAGATGCTGGCTTTTGAACTGAATGCTGATAACAGGAGGGGAGGTCTTTCTCCTCTTTAGCCCAGAGGACACAACACTCTTGTTGGAAATCATGGATGTCAAATTTGGACTCGTCTGACCACAGGACATTTTGCCACTTTACTACAGTCCATTTTAAATGAGCCTTGGCCCATAGAACACAGCGGCACTTCTGGATCATGCGCAACAATAGCCTCCTTTTTGCATGACTGAGTTTTAGGTGGCATCTTTGGATAGCACGGCGGACTGTGTTTACAGACAGTGGTTTCTTGAAATATTCCTGGGCCCATTCAGTAATGTCAATGACAGAATCATGCCAGTGAGTGATGCAATGGCATCTGAGAGCCCGAAGATCACGGGCATCCAGTAAAGGTCTTCAGCCTTGTCCCGACTCCCTTACGCACCAAGATTTTTCCAGTTTCTCTGAATCTTTTGATGATATTGTGCACTGTCGATGACGAGACCTTCAAAGCCTTTGCAATTTGATGTTGAGGAACATTGTTTTTAAAGTATTACACAATTTTTTTACGCAAGCCTTCACAGGTGGGAGAGTCTCTTGCCATCTTTACTTCTGCGAGACTTAGCCTCTCTAAGACATCCCTTTTATAGCCAATCATGTTACACACCTGATGCCAGTTAACTTAATTACATGCTAAATGTTCTTTCAGCTGTTTCTCTTATATATTAATTGCTTTTTCATCCCTTTTTTGCCTGTATCCTAACTTTTTTGACACCAATTGCAGCCATAAAATTTGAAATAAGCTCATTTTGTGGATAAAAATGTTAGATGTCTCAGTTTCAACATTTGAAATGTTATCTATGTTTTATTGTAAATAACCTATTGGCTCATGTGATCTGAAAGTCATTGCATTTTGATTTTATTCACAATTAACACTTTGTTCCAACTATTTTGGAATTGGGGTTGGATATGATGGGCAGGGGACTGATGATTACGTTGCTTAGTGTAAGTGCATTCGGATTCTCTAGCGCGGTTGTCTTCCTAAGTCGTTTGGAATTCCCCTTTACAACTGTCCTTTATCTTATGACATTTTTCACAAAGGTTAAAGAGAAGTGGTTAGGTTTTTGTGGATAGGACGTAATTTTTTTTGACTAGCCGGACACAGTCCGGGATTCATATTTCAGAAATATGACAAATTGGTCACCCGCTGTGGGACTTAGTCAAATTTCTGAAAGCTGGTGGTATCACCGCATTAGTTTTTAAAATCAGATTCCTTGCTCCAGAACATTACGACCACCCAGCTGAAGAGCGTGACACCAGTTCACCCCTTTCCCTGCAGCACCAGAGCCTGGCCCCCGGGGGCCTTTTGGGGGGGAGTCACCTAGAAGAGAAAGGCGCGCCCTGGGGGGGGTTGCTGGGCCACGGGGCGGGGCAGGGAAACTAAGGGGGGGCGGGGGCTTTTCGGAAAATTACTCTGTGCTGCAGCAAGCTATAAGGACTGGGTTTGGAGGTGCCAAAGGCGGGGGGGAGCCCTTTCAGGGGAGGGCCCGTGGAATGCAGCTGCGCCCCGTCGGAGTATTACCCATATCTCCGCCCTGCAGCCAGCTACTGGGATGAGGTTTGTGGCGAGGCAAAGCTGGGATGAAGCCCTTTCACCAGGCCACCAGCTCAATCCGGGGCGCAGCCAGGGCAGGGCCCAAACCCACCCCGTCTGATTACTTTTGGCCGCCACCTTCCCCTTCTGCCCAGTGGGCTCCAGGGGGCCGGGCCTGTTCCCCAGTCATTTACAGGGGTCCTCCCTGGCGCCCCGGGCTAAGCCCACCCCCACCCAAGCTCTCAGGGCCCCCGGGGTCAAGGCCCTGTACTTCTGGGGCCATAGCATGTCCTCTTTGCGCTTTCATGCCTTTTCACTGTTTTCCTTTTGTGTCCCGCTCTCTCCTGTGTCTCCTATCAACTCCTGTGCTACTTTGGTATCATAGTTGTTGTCATTGTGAAGCACTTTATGTTCCGTTCTCTGCGAGAGGGATAATGTACGGCGAGTTGGTCATTATTGTGGAAAAGCCCTTCAGGGCAATTAGATTAATATATATATATATATATATATATATATATATATATATATATATATATATATAAAATTAAAAATATTTTAATCTCAGAGATAATTAAGGGATAAAATATTCATAAAGTAAAATTTTAATTTTATTTTAACATATTTACGCGCACATTTACGATTTCCATAGAGTACAGATGAGTATATGTACTTTTTGCAGTCGTCCAGCAGATGATGCTGTTCTTGTCATTGCCATAGACCACACCTATTGGATGTCCGCCCCCGCCTCTTTGTCCGACCCCGCCCCATTCCGCGGCCTGCAGTCAGGGGTACTTGAACTGAGTAGGAAATGCCTAAGAGCTGTTGAGTGAAAGTATCTCATAATTTCGACTTTTAATCTCATAATTATCACTTCTTATCTCATAATTATGACTTTGTATCTCATAATTTCGACTTTTTATCTCATAATTATGACTTTCTTATCTCATAATTATGACTTTGTATCTCATAATTTCGACTTTGCATCTCATAATTATGACTTTGTATCTCATAATTTTGACTTTTTATCTCATAATTATGATTTTCTTATCTCATAATTATGACTTTGTATCTCATAATTTCGACTTTTTATCTCATGATTATGACTTTCTTATCTCATAATTATGACTTTCTTATCTCATAATTATGACTTTGTATCTCATAATTTCGACTTTGCATCTTATAATTATGACTTTGTATCTCATAATTTCGACTTTGCATCTCATAATTATGACTTTGTATCTCATAATTTTGACTTTTTATCTCATAATTATGATTTTATTATCTCATAATTATGACTTTGTATCTCATAATTTCGACTTTTTATCTTATAATTATGACTTTCTTATTTCATAATTCTGACTTTGTATCTCATAATTTCGACTTTGCATCTCATGATTATGACTTTGTATCTCACAATTTCGACCTTGCTTCTCATAATTATGACTTTGTATCTCATAATTTTGACTTTTTATCTCATAATTATGATTTTCTTATCTCATAATTATGACTTAACTTGGGGATTTTTTTTTTTATTACTGGCGGGAATGGGCTTCCATGTTTAATGAATAAAGGGTGATTACTTAGCTACTTTAATTTTTACGGTCATTATCGCTGCAGCACCTATTGTTAACCGCCCCGCAGGACGATCTCGCGTCTTTGCATTGACTTTGAATAATCTGACGTGCGAAAAATTCGTTTTTCGTCCAGTTTGAAAGCAGCTTAACTCAATTCTGTAAACTGAGCGATTATGACGATAGGAATGTTTTAATGTCTTTTGTGTGTTGAATAGCTTTGTTTTGTTGCCAATCGTAGTTTTAGCACAGAGTGCACAGTGAGCAAAGACTGCTTTTAATTAGCTAGACTGTATTCAGTTAACAGCCTACTGAAAATGATACTTATGTGACATCGTACAGCGATGTGCGCCGTTAATTTATGTCTGAGTAGAAGTTAATGGTCCATCAAATCAAAATCGTTTTTTTTCTTTTTTCATTTAACGTTAACTTGTTTCGAATATTTGAACGTCAAATAGCGAAGCAGTGCATCGCCGAGGAGTAAATTCTCACGCAACTTCGAATGAACAGTGATGAACCGTCGGACCATGGTTGGACATCCTACTTTTGTTTTATTGAAACACAGGGGGGCCGGTAGCATAAACCGAGTTTAAGACTGGTTTTCACTGTAGACTGGGGCCGGTTGCTTAAACTTAGTTTAAGACTGGTTCTGGTCTTAAATTGTCGAGTTAGACCAGTCTAATTAAGACTGTCTGTTGCATAAAGCTTAAGACTGACTTAATTTGAGGCAGAAAAATTAGCCACATCTCCCCCTGGCTAAGACTGAGATGAGAGCTTTGTTGCCATGGCAGCACATTGTTAGAACACCTGTTAGAGGACACAAAAATACGGCAATATTCATTGTTTTTCTCAAAAAAAGGAAAAAAAAATAATATTGGAAACAGGATTATCAGCTCTGTTATTAATTAATTTTTTTTTTGTAAGGGGTTCTCCTCCGGTTTTTTTTTTTTTTTCTCTTTCACATTTCCGTTTTAAGCTGCTTTCACACCGGACGCGAAACGAATTTTTCGCAGGACAGATTACATTCGAAGTAAATGCAAAGACGCGAATACACGCATGTATTCGCGTCTTTGCATTGACTTTGAATGTAACTTGTCGTGCGAAAAATTCGTTTCGCGTCCGGTGTGAAAGCGGCTTTTGATTCTTGCACCAAAGTTTTGAACATCTTTTACGGTTCTCACGACCGTTGATACTGTTCGCCTTTCCATAATTTTCTCCCCTAACTTGATGACGTGTCAAATTTTTTGTTCGCTTGATTTAAACGATTGAATAAAATACTTTTTTCGGCATTATATTCCGCCAGCAAGCAAAGCTTTTCTGTTCCGTTTAAGTGCGGTGATCTCCCGCTGCCATCGAGTGTCACTGTTGTCACCGCCATTTATTTCTGCTCTGTGAACTGTCAAATTTTACCCATGGTACATAGCGCGACAGGCTATCTAAGTCAGTCTTAAATAAGTCACTCATAGGCAGGTTTTATGCAACAGGCTTATTTATGTGTCCATATGTAAGTCTGATTTAAAATTACATTTAAGTCTAAGACTGGGTCTAATTTTATGCAACTGGCCCCTGGTCTGAAATTGTCAAGTTAGACGAGTCTAATTAAGACTGTCTGTTGCATAAAGCTTAGGACCGACTTAATTTGAGGCATTAAAATTAGCCACCTCCCCCCCTGGCTAACCCTGAGATGAGAGCTTTGTTACCATGGCAACACATTTTTAGAACACCTGTTCGAGGACACAAAGATACAGCAATATTTATTGTTTTTCTAACAAAAAAGGACAAAAAATATTGTACAAACAGGATTATCAGCTCTGTTTTTTTTTAAATTTGTATTTATTTTGTAGTTTTGGAGGGGGCCCTCCTCCGGTGGCTAGATTTTTTTCTCTTCCATAGTCTTAGGCTGCTTTCACACCGGACGCGAAACGAATTTTTCGCACGACAGATTACATTGAAAGTCAATGCAAAGACGCGAATACACGCGAAACGCTTTCCGGTGTGAAAGCAGTTATGGATTCTTGCACTATATTTTAAAAACGTTTTTGAACATCTTTTACGGTTCACACGACCGTTGATACCGTTCGCCTTTTCTGTAATTTTCTCCCCTAATTTAATGACGTCAATTTTCCGTTCGCTTCATTAAAACTATTGAATAAGAGACTTCTTTCAGCATTATCCTCCTCCAGCAACGAAAAGGTTTTCCGTTGCGCTTCAGTGCGGTGATCTCCCGCTGCCACCGAGTGTCGCTATTTTGTCCGCCATGATTTTCTCCTCTGCGAAGTGTCTTATTTTACCCATGATACATAGCGCGACCGGCTATCCAAGTTAGTCTTAAATAAGTCACTCAAAGACAGGTTTTATGCAACAGGCATATTTAATAGTCTATTGTAAGTCTGACTTAAAATTTCATTTAAGTCAAAGACTGGGTCTAATTTTATGCAACCGGCCCCGGAAAGAAAACATAAAACAGAAGCATAATTTGAACCAAATCGTATTGTTTTAATTTTGTTGCGTTGATGTATATATGTCAAGACCTTTTAATGAAAAAAAGTAACTCGATTTTTCTTGTGTGTTAGTCTTTTTCCTATTATATTTCGGTGGCGTGTGTTTAAGGTAAAAATATTATAATTCAGGTAATAAGTAGCTAGCCAATGATGGGTTAAGTAGCTAAGGTGGGCGGGTGATGTTGTTCCAGTCTAATTCACTGATTGGACCACAAATAGGGAGGTGTTCCCTTGGCTGAGAGTGGCGATCGTGTCCATTTCAGAACCCATCATGGCGCTCGCTGCCGCATCGAAGGGTAAGCGTTGTCTCGCAAAATTGAAATGGAATAGATGGCTAAACGAGTACATAACCAACTGAATTGTCTTTCGATAACAATTGTTCGTGTTGTGTAATTGCGTGAGTATTTTCTTTCAACGCATATTTATATTTCGTAGATATGCATTGGACTAGATGATGTAGTTAGCTAACTTGCTACAATGACATTTATGCTACTTTCATCTCTTCCCAACATTGCTCTTTGCCGTATGCTAGTTGCTAACCAGTTAACCAACCGGAAATGGCGTGTAGGCAACGGGTTTTTCTCTGAGCTCAGTGCTGAGTTAGTTGTCAATGGAATCCATGAACCTTCTGCATTAACCAGACTGTTGAATAACTTGAATCAAGACAGTTGCTTTTCTACAAGCCCGAAATCTGTTCACAACTGATGAAAAATATTTCTTCATGCATGATTTGTGAATATGGTTGATAATTTACCAACTACGTATCTTACAGAGATGATTGAGATTTTCCAGGCCGGGTGGTGTAACTGGCTAAATCTAGATGGTTCCATGTAGGGCTGTCATTGACCCTGCACAAAAGTCTCTTCTCTTTGTTCACTAATCTCACGATGAAATGACGCTAAGCTCGTGGAATAAGTTTTGTGTGTTCCGTGAAAACATTGAATTTGCTTTCCAACATATTAGCCAGTGTGATTGCAATTGTAATGATGATTTATGCCGGCGTGGCGTACTAGGTGGGGTAAATCGTGTTGTGCATGTAAGCTCGAATGGAATTTTATATATGGAGATATTTTTGTATGTACGTTGTTTTCACTACATTGCATCAGTCCATGTCAGTACCGTGGTGAATTGCGTTCACGCATGTGACCGAGGAGTTGGTAGTTAAATTCCAAACTTATCTACCCGTATCGGCTGAGCTGCTTCATAGTGGTTCGAAATGATAAGGATGAGCTCCCTCCCAACACTTGCGGACAGACTCGCTCAATGTGAGGAGTTATTCTGGTGGCACATTGTCAGCTTTGGAATATCGTTGAATTTGAATGAACTCCGACTGAGGAGGCATTGAAAGTGGATAGTCGCCGACTCGCGTGGGTCAGCTGTATATCTATAAAGGCCAATAAAACAAGTGTCTGCCACTAACATGGCAATATCCCCCGCCGCCTCAATTTTATGTGTCCGTCCGGACCGAGCCCAATGCTATATCCCCCGCTTTGGGCTAAACGCGCGGCGGGGATAGCTAATTCTTGAAGCTTGCTGTTGTGTGGAATGAAACTTCATTGATGATTGATTTACATTGCTTTATGAGTTATTGCATTTTTAATGCAACCCCAAAATACAAAAAGTTCGGAGATTATGTAAAATTAAAATGGAAAACTGAAAGTAGTGATTTGTAAATTATCTTTGACCTATATTATGTTGAAAACAATCCCGCAGCACATTATTTGATGATAAACTACATTTATTTTATTATTATAATTTTTTTGTTTTGTTTTCTCAAAATGAGCACATCTTGGTTTTGGTTTTTGTGGCATATTTCAAGAAAATTTGGGGCCGAAAAGTATTTGCTACAACTCCAATTCCGAAATAGTTGGGACAAAGTGTAAATTGTAAATAAAATCAAAACTCAATGACTTTAAAATCACACCAGCCAGTATTTTATCCACAATAGAATGGAGATAAAATTTCTCAGTTTAACTTTACTATGGTACAATTTTATCCACAGAATGAGCTCATTTCAAATTTGATGGCTGCTACAGGTCTCAAAAAAGATGGGACAGGGGCCTTTTTACCATGGTGTAGCATCCCCTCTTCTTTTTAACACCGAGTGGAGGCGTCTGGGCATTGAGGAGACAAGTTTCTTGAGTTGAGCCTTTTGAATTTGATCTCACTCTTGTTCAATACAGTCTTCCAGTTGCTGGAGAGGTTGGGTGTCCTTTGTCTAACTTTTTGTGTAATTATGCGCCAAATGTTCTCAGTCGGTGAAAGATCAGAACTGCAGGCAGGCCAGTTCAGCACACTCACTCTTCTGCTACGAAGCCATGCTGTTGTAATAGCTGCAGTATGTGGTTTTGCATTGTCCTCCTGAAATGCACAAAGCCTTCCCTGGAATAGATGTCGCTTGGAGGGGAGCATATGTTGCTCTAAAGCCTTTACAGGGGGCCGGCAAGCTGTCACGGAATTACAGTCCCCTTACATTTTGGGTTGTAACTCTACAACTAAATAAGATAAAATCAAGTATGATATGTCGTATTGAAGGTATTAACTTGTACTTTAATATCATTCAGTGAAAATATATTTTTTGAGAAATTTTCATCGAAGAAACTAGCAAAAACTACTCCGTTAGGAATTACACAAAATTGACATTTTTTTTTAATGTTGTGTTTAACTATCCAGAAAGTGATGTTCCTATCAGAGTTAAGTTATGAAACTTCAATATGTTCATATTTAAGGTGTTTTTTGTTAATACTGTAAGTTATTGAAAAAAATATTGACTTTAACCCTGCTTTATGGCCAAGAAAATTCAAAAAGTCAATGTCACGGAATCACAAGAGGCAAATTGTCACGGAATGACAACAATAGTATTAATTAGTTTCAATGTATTTATTTCAATATATTATACATATATACATAATTATTTACATTTTTACAGTTTAGCAATATATTACAATGAGTTTTACACTTATAATGGCCAATCATGATACATACTTACATTTTTTTTTAAAATCTCCATGTCAACATTGGCTTGGCGGCCCCCTACATATTTTTCTGCATTCATGGTGCTTTTTAAAACATGCAAGTGTCCCACACCATATGCACTAATGCATCCCCATACCATCAGAGATGCTGACTTTTGAACTGAATGCTGAAAATGGGAGGGGTGGCCTTTCTCCTCTTCAGCCCGGAGGACACGACGTCCATGATTTCCAACAAGAATGTCAAATTTGGACTCGTCTGACCACGGGACACTTTGCCACTTTTAAAAGAGCCATGGCCCACAGAACACGGCAGTGCTTCTGGATCATTCTCAACAATGGCTTCCTTTTTGCATGATAGAGTTTTAGGTGGCATCTGTGGATGGCATGGTGGACTGTGTTACCAGACAGTGATTTCTTGAAGTATTCCTGGGCTCATTTAGTAATGTCAATGACAGAATCATGCCGGTGAGTGATGCAGGGGCCAAAGATCACGGGCATCCAGTAAAGGTCTTCGGCCTTGTCCCTTACGCAGATTTTTTTTTCCAGTTTCTCTGACTTTTTTGATGATGTCTGCACTGTTGATTTTGATTTGATTTGATTTTTGATTTATTTATTTGTCTCGAACATAAAACAAAAAACATTTTTGTAACAAAAAAAAAGGTAAATAGTCAAAGACTATTTCCATAGTTCAACAACCGTTCGAGAAGGGACAGGGAGAAGTAAAAAACTTATCAAGCCCAGCCCCTTCCTTACCAAATTTACGTGTTCTAATTAAAGTAAAAACAATGTAACAGATAATAAAAAATAAAGGTACAGTTTCTTATATATGCATTCATATACGTACACACATATACATTAATTTACATACGTAAATATATATCTATCTATATATCTAACTATATATACATATATACATATACATACATATATATACCCATATCCATAGACATATACATATATATACATACATTCATTCACACCTATATACACATACCTATATACAGTTGCGCTTGAAAGTTTGTGAACCCTTTAAAATTTTCTATATTTCTGCATAAATATGGCCTAAAACATCATCAGATTTTCACACAAGTCCTGAAAGTAGATAAAGAAAACCTAGTTAAACAAATGAGACAAAAATATTATACTTGGTCATTTATTTATTGAGGAAAATGGTCCAATATTACATATCTGTGAGGGGCAAAAGTATGTGAACCTCTAGGATTAGTGATTCATTTGAAGGTGAAATTAGAGTCCGGTGTTTTCAATCAATGGGATGACAATCAGGTGTGAGTGGGCACCCTGTTTTATTTAAAGATCAGGGATTTATCAAAGTCTGATCTTCACAACACATGTTTGTGGAAGTGTATCATGGCACGAACGAAGGAGATTTCTGAGGACCTCAGAAAAAGCGTTTTTGATGCTCATCAGGCTGGAAAACGTTACAAAACCATCTCTAAAGAGTTTGGACTCCACCAGTCCACAGTCAGACAGATTGTGTACAAATGGAGAAAATTCAAGACCATTGTTACCCTCCCCAGGAGTGGTCGACCAACAAAGATCACTCCAAGAGCAAGGCGTGTAATAGTCGGCGAGGTCACAAAGGACCCCAGGGTAACTTCTAAGCAACTGAAGGCCTCGCTCACACTGGCTAATGTTAATGTTCATGAGTCCACCATCAGCAGAACACTGAACAACAATGGTGTGCATGGCAGGGTTGCAAGGAGAAAGCCACTGCTGTCCTAAAAGAACATTGCTGCTCATCTGCAGTTTGCTAAAGATCACATGGACAAGCCAGAAGGCTATTGGAAAAATGTTTTGTAGACAGATGTGACCAAAATAGAACTTTTTGGTTTAAATGAGAAGAGTTATGTTTGGAGAAAGGAAAACACTGCATTCCAGCATAAGAACATTATCCCATCTGTGAAACATGGTGGTGGTAGTATCATGGTTTGGGTCTGTTTTGCTGCATCTGGGCCAGGACAGCTTGCCATCTTTGAAGGAACAATGAATTCTGAATTATACCTGAAAATTCTAAAGGAAAATGTCAGGGCATCTGTCCATGAACTGAATCTCAAGAGAAGGTGGGTCATGCAGCAAGACAGCAACCCTAAGCACACAAGTCGTTCTACCAAAGAATGGTTAAAGAAGAATAAAGTTAATGTTTTGGAATGGCCAAGTCAAAGTCCTGACCTTAATCCAATCGAAATGTTGTGGAAGGACCTGCAGCGAGCAGTTCATGTGAGGAAACCCACTAACATCCCAGAGTTGAAGCTGTTCTGTACTGAGGAATGGGCTAAAATTCCTCCAAGCCGATGTGCAGGACTGATCAACAGTTACAGGAAACGTTTAGTTGCAGTTATTGCTGCACA
This sequence comes from Gymnothorax reevesii, assembly GCA_029721435.1. Classification (NCBI taxonomy): domain Eukaryota; kingdom Metazoa; phylum Chordata; class Actinopteri; order Anguilliformes; family Muraenidae; genus Gymnothorax; species Gymnothorax reevesii. The sequence goes on along the minus strand of CM056588.1, from coordinate 17,372,440 downwards.
AGGGGGTCACACCAAATACTGAAAGCAAAGGTTCACATACTTTTGCCCCTGACAGATATGTAATATTGGATCATTTTCCTCAATAAATAAATGACCAAGTATAATATTTTTGTCTCATTTGTTTAACTGGGTTCTCTTTATCTACTTTTAGGCCTTGTATAAAAATCTGATGATGTTTTAGGTCATAGTTATGCAGAAATCTAGAAAATTCTAAAGGGTTCACAAACTTTCAAGCACCACTGTATATACACATATACACATACCGATATCCACACACTTATATACATGCATACATACACACCATCATCCAAACCACGTCACATTACTGCTCAAGCTCCTCTCTCCGATATGTATCCATAATTGCTTTTTTATATCTAAATTTGAATTGACTAATGTTATTACTTAACTTTATATTCACATCCAGACCATTCCAGAGTGATACCCCACAAACTGAAATGCACATGCTTTTAAGAGTCGTGCGAACAGTAGGATGTTTTAAAGCTAATATCCCTCTAAAGTTATAACCACCTTCTCTGGCCATGAACATTTTTTGAATGTTTCTTGGTAATTTGTTTTTTATTGCCAGGAACATAATTTGTCCAGTTTTGTATTTGACTAAGTCCCTGAACTTCAATGTTTGGCTCTTTACGAACAAACTGATTGTGTGATCTAAATATCTCCCATGATGCACTATCCGTATAGCTCTTTTTTGCAGTGTGTATATCTTTTGTAAATTGCTTTTATAAGTATTCCCCCAAACTTCAACACAATATGATAGATATGGTACAATGAGCGTGCAATACAAATTATATATAGTTTTCTGGTTCAGGATATATCTAGTCTTGCCTAGTATACCAATGCTTCTCGCTATCTTTGAACACAAATACTGTATATGGGGTTTCCAGCTGAGTTTGTGATCTATTAAAACCCCTAGAAACTTGTATACATATACTCTTTCAATTTTTACATTTTCAATTTCCAGTTGAAGATCGGTGTCTATATTACGATTACTAAATACCATAAAGTTGGTTTTTTTCAAATTGAGTGATAACTTATTTGTGTCAAACCAACATTTTAACTTGACCATTTCTTTCTTTGCCACTTCTAAAAGCTGCTGCAGGTCATCCCCTGAACACAGAATGTTTGTGTCATCCGCAAAGACGACTAGTTTCAGTATGTCAGATACTTTACAGATGTCATTTATGTATAAAATGAACAGTTTAGGTCCCAATACTGACCCCTGTGGGACCCCACAGCTAATGTTTAAGCATTGTGACTTGTGTTGACCCATCAGAACAAATTGCTGCCTGTTACTAATATAGCTTTTCAGCCACTCAAGAGCAACCCCTCTGACACCAAACCTGTCCATCTTTTTAAGTAGTATCTCATGATCTATTGTGTCAAAAGCTTTTTTTAGGTCAATGAATATTCCTACTACATATTTTTTTCTCTCTATACACTCTGCTATTTCCTCTACAAGCTCCATTAATGCCATGGAGGTAGATCTAGCTGCTCTGAAACCATACTGGCTGTCCATAATGAGATTATGCTTTTCTATAAAAATGTCTAATCTTGCCACAAATATTTTTTCAAGTATCTTTGAAAACTGGGCTAGCAGGGATACCGGTCTATAATTGGTGAACATATGCTTGTCTCCAGCTTTAAATAATGGAATAACTTTAGCAACTTTCATTTTTTGGGGGAATACTCCCATTTTGAATGACAAATTGAATATATGAGTTAGTGGCTCAACAATTCCTTCAATAATATTCTTTACCAGAGACATATCAATGTCATCCCCATCTGTGGAGGATTTATTCAAGCATTTGTTTACCACATCAATAATATCCTCTTTCTCTACAATTCCCAGAGATAATGAAGCACTGTTAGTCTCTCCACAAACTTCCACCTCACAACTCTTCCCAGTACTGCATATTTCATTGGCTAGTTTTGGTCCCACATCAACAAAAAAGATGTTAAACCCATCTACTACCTCATTCATAAGAGTGATTTTTCTGTCCTTTTCTATAAAATATTCAGGATAAGTTGGGCTGGTTTGTTTATTTCTAATAATACTATTTAATACATCCCATATAACTTTAACATTATTTTTATTTTTATCTAATAATTTAGTATAATAATCCTTCTTGCATTTCCTCATAATACTAGTTAGTTTGTTTTTATACTTTTTATATTTTAACTCTGCCTCTTTAGTTTTATCTTTAATAAATATCCTATATAGAGTATTCTTTTTTTTGCATGCATTTTGTATACCCTTTGACATCCACGGATTTTCTGCAAACTTATTCTTATTACTACACTGTTTCAGTGGGCAGTTTTTGTCATACAGGACTTTAAATTTGTCTAAGAATAACCCATAAGCTTTGTCAACATCTGTTTCATCACATATACTCTTCCAGTTACATTGCAGTAACTCATTTCTGAAAGCAGATATTGTTTCTTCAGTTCTTATTCTCTTGAATTTTGCTTCCTTCTGCTCCCTCCTTTTTCTATAATTACACTCATAAACTGTGAAAACTGGCAAGTGATCACTAATATCTTCAATTAATAATCCACTTATTGTATTGCTTTCCATATTGTTTGTAAAAATGTTGTCAATTAGCGTAGCACACTCATATGTTATTCTACTAGGTCTTGTTATTGTAGGGAAAAGGCTCATACTATTCATTACTTCCATGAATTCCTCCGTTTTTCCATGTTTGTTTGGGTTCAACAGGTCGATGTTAAAATCCCCACAGACATACTTAACTTTTTGCTTTGATGATGAAAATAACCTTTCCATATTCACCATGAATGTGTCGATGTTAGACCCTGGTTTTCTGTACACACAGCTCACAATTACATTTTTCATTTTTTCCATACTAATCTCAACCGTAATACATTCCATCACATCATCAATTGCTATTGACATGTTGTCAACCACCTTACACGGGAGCCCTTCATCCACAAACAATGCCACACCACCACCCTTTCCATTCCCTCTACTGATACAATGAAAACCATATCCTTGTAGAGCAAAATTGGATCCCCTGTCCTCATCAATCCATGTTTCTGATATAGCTATGATGTTAAAGGTTTTTTTGAAATGTCCTAAATAATCTTTGATTTTCTGGAAATTTGCATACAAACTTCTACTGTTGAAATGAATTATAGATATACCATGCTCATACGTAATACTTGAATTAAACTGTTGCTCTGTATAATAACAGCAGTTTGTGTTGATACTGTCCAAGAGATTATAATCAGGGTCTATCTCACTTGATGATGAGACCTTCAAAGCCTTTGCAATTTGACATTGAGGAACATTGTTTTTTGTCCTGACATCCTTTTTCCACCTGTGACCCAGAAATGATTCCCCCTCTGCCATCATGAAAAATCTTCCTGTTTCTTTAATGTAACTCAGAGGGGAGAAGAGGCCTCTGAAGGAGCTTCGAGTGAGGAAACGCAGGTGTATCTTATGCGCAATCTTTTTTCTGAAGTGGCGTGAAGTGTAAATACCGCACCTCCACATGTGGCATCACACAACGGAACAAAGGATTTCTCATTCGGCAGCTTTTTTCTTCTTCATGCTTGCAGCTCTTCCTAGCATCTCTCACTCAGATGCTCGCTGGGAGGAGCAAAGATACGACAAGAGAGTAAGGGAAGCAAATAGACACATTAGTGTAATGAAAAGCACTCCTAGTGATTAAGCGTTTCAGGTGTGATTTTGTCCCATTCTCCCGGCAAGCAAGTCTTTAGGTTTGCAGCGGTAAGGGGTCATTGTTTTGCATTTTGCATTTCAAAATGCACCACTCCTACTCTATTCGGGACAAGGCGGGACAGCAGGCAGGCTAGACCAAGACCAGCACCCTCTTCCTCCAGTGATGCCTTTTTAATGGCGTTGTCTTGTTGAAATATTCACGCACGTCCTTGGAACAGATGTCTTCTTGAAGGCTGCATATGTTGTTCTTAAGTCTTCATGTGCGTTTTACCCCTCAGCCCGACAAGGGCACGAGGGGTATTGTCGTCTCTTTTGGCGGGCGGGCGGATGCCAATTTTGTCCAGGCTATTTCTCTGTAACCACTTGGGTTAGGAAGTTGATATTGCATATGTGGACTCCCCATGGGGGATAGGTGTGCCTTTTCGAGGTTTCGTCCCAGTTTGACCTTTGACCTTGCAGCAGTGACCTTCGGGGCTGAGGGGTATTGCCCGCTTCAGCGAGGCCCATTTTTAGTGTTTCATGGTGCCTGTCAAGAAGTGCAATTCACCTTTGCTATGGCCAATGATGCAACCTTATACCATGACTGGGCATGGCTTTGTCCCTTGTTGCTGGTGACAGTCTGGGTGATGCTTTTACTCTTTGGTGTTGTATACATGGCGTCCATTTCTTCCAAAAAAGAGCTGAAATATTGATTTGTCTGACCATAAAACATGTTTCCACTGGGGCTTGGCAATGTTTTGATATTATACTGATATTATGATATGAGACAATATATTGTCCAGGATTTAGGATGTCGTAGTATCGTAAGATGACCTCTTGTCTTATCTGGTTTAAAGTTTTGTATTTCAGTGAAAGAATGCAGTTTTGTGCACTCAGTCGACTGCGCTTGCTGTACCTTCTTGGTCATCATATCCGCTTTACTTGTGACTGCTTATCTCAAATTGCATTGTGTAATTATTTTGAACACCAAAAAAAATATTAAAATACTGAAAACATTGATAGTGTCGCAATATTATCAAATTTGCGTCTTTGCATTGACTTTAAATGTAATCTGTCATGCAAAAAATTATTTTCGTGTCCGATGCGAAAGCAGCTTTACGCAATCCACAAGTGCCAGTTAATGTGAAAAGAAGCCACTAGATGGCAGTTTTGACCTTTATTTGTTAAGCCCAGACTAGAGCTAGGTTTGGGCATGTCTAAACAGAAAGTCCCAGAGAACTAAAAGGTGGGAGGGGAAAGTGAGAGAGTAAAGTAGTAGAAGAAATTGTAAGTAGGAGGATAAATTTGACCAGACCTGTCACTCTGTTCAAGACCCGTGAATTTTTTTTTTTTTGTGGATTTTTGCCTGTGTTGGAGCCTTTTCCTCACCCAGAACATCACCAAGCGACCCCATCTCAAGGGACTGTAAATTTTTTTTTTTTCTTGTATATCATATCAATCTTGGTCAGTAGAGTAGATTGTAGGTTAGTGTTAGTCTTTGTTTAATAAAAATCTGTTTGAGTTTTGAAATTTTGTCTGTCATCTCTTGCTGTCTTATGTCATAGCAAATTGGGGCCATAACAATTGTAACAATATGTTGTAGTACTAGACTGAGGTTTGCCAAAGTAATGCTGAGCTCATGTGGTTTGCTGGATGACTGCTCTTGATTTACTGCTGTTTGAGTGATCAGGGATTGTGGAGATTCTGCTTAGGCTGGGGCCTTTGCCCTTTGTGCGCAGAAATTTCTCCATGTTTACTGTATCGTTTGCTGTATTTTGTGCTCCATTGAGGGTGAAATATCAAAATCCTTCCCATCTCTCTTTAAGATGCATTGTTTTGAAACCTATTCCGGCAAATTGGTAATTCTCGCCCAACTTTGCTTCTGAAGGATCAGGCCTTCCATGGATGCTGCTTTCGTACCAAATCATGATTAGTCACCTGCTGCCATTAGCGGTTTCATATCACGTTGTTATTATTTTATTTATATAGTATACACAGCGCCCTCCATAATTATTGGCACCCCTGCTTAAGATGTGTTCTTTAGCTTCTAATAAATTCAGTTTTTTTTTCTCTTAATAATATAGGACCACAGTGTGGGGGGGGCAGGGAGGGGGAAATCCAACCTTTAATTCAAGTGCATTTATTCAGTGGGAAAAAAAATCCCACGTTAAGAAATAATTATTTTACATCAAATCATGTGTGCCACAATTATTAGCACCCCTGATGTTAATACTTTGTACAACCTCCTTTTGCCAGCAAAACGGCACCTAATCTTCTCCTATAATGTTTCGCAAGATGGTAGAACACAGAAAGAGGGATCTTCGACCATTCGTATTTGCACAATCTCTCTAAATTATCCAGCGACCTTGGGTCCTCCCCTGTGCTCTCTCTTCAGCTCTCTCCTCAGGTTTTCAATGGGGTTGAGTTCTGGGGACTGAGATGGCTGTGGGAGGAGCTTGATTCTGTGTCTGGTGAACCATTTTTGTGTAGATTTGGCCACATGTTTGGGGTCATAACCTTACTGAAAGACCCAGTGATGACCCATCTTCAGCTTTCGGGCAGAGGCCACCAGATCTTGATTTAAAATGTCCTGGTATTTCAAAGCGTCCATGATGCCATGCACCCTAACAAGGTTCCCAGGGCCTCTGGAAGAGAAACAGGCCCACAGCATCACCGATCCTCCCCCATACTTCACAGGGGGCATGAGGTGCTTTTCTGCATGCTCATTATTGTGTTCCGCCAGACCCAATGAGAAAGTTTGTTGCCAAAAAGCTCTATCTTGGTCACATCTGATCAAAGCACACGGTCCCAGTTGAAGTCCCAAAACCGCTTCGCGAACTCCAGACGTTTGCGTTTATGGTTGAGAGTGAAAAAAGGTTTTTTCAGTGCATGCCTCCCAAACAGCTTGTTGGCATATAGATTGCACCTGATGGTTGTTTTGGAGACTTTGTGACCCCAAAATGCTACCATTTGTTACAATTCTTTCACAGTGAGCTTTGGAGAACTTTTTATTTCTCTTACCATCCTCCTCACTGTGCGTGGTGGCAAAATAACCTTCCATCTTCGTCCAGGCTTGTTTACCACTGTTCCAGTTGTTTTATACTTCTTAGTGATTCCTCTTACAGTAGATATGGGCAGGTGCAGACAAGTAGCTATTTTCTTGTAGCCATTGCCTGACTTGTGAAGGTCGACACACATCTGCCTTACTTGAATGGTGTGTTCCTTTGTCTTTCCCATGTTGAAGAGTGGATAAGAGGAATGGCCTCTGTGTCACCTCATATTTATACCCCAGGGAAACAGGAAGCGATGATTTCCAAATTAAATGTTCCTAGATACTCTGATCAACTTTGTAAACTACTGTAGAAATGAAAGAAATACTTCAATTACATTAATTTCCTGGGAATTGTTAGGAGTGCCAATAATTGTGGAACAGGTGATCTTATGAAAAATAATTATTTCTTAGTCAGGGATTTTTTTTTCCCCTTAAAACTCACTTGAGTTGAAGGTTACATTTTTCTACAATTTTCAGTGTGAGAGTATGCTTCTGCAATAAAAATTGAATTTATTTTAAGGCTTTTAACACATCTTAACCAGTGGTGCCAATAATTATGGAGCGAGGTGTGTGTGTGTGTGTGTGTGTGTGTGTGTGTGTGTGTGTGTGTGTCTCCACTGCAGGAATCGGTGTACATTTACAAATGAAGTTTAACTGACCAGACAAAACATGAAATATCTTGCCTTCATCCTGTATTCAATAAAATACAAGTCGGAATCTGTTTAGAAATCACTGCTTTGGGCTTTTCGTGCACATTTTTCACACCACACCTAATTTTTGCAATTTTCAGTTTGAGATGCACCAGTAAGGATACTGACATTGTATATCAGTTTGATATGTGCTCACATAGCTTTAATTGGGTATTGGTGACAATGGGTCGATCTGGTATCCGATCCCATTGCTTTGTTAAATAGCACTTCGTTTATGCATTTATTTTGTACATTTTGTTTTTCAGAGCTAGTAAAGCAAAGGTTAAGTCAAACCTGGTATTGCCTTACACATAAAAGAATGATCTCGGTCTTTTCCTCTCAGTGAGGAATACAGCTTATAAGTTAAGCACTATAATGGGATCAGTACTCTTTATCGGCTGATGCCAAAAGTCCAGGTATCTGTATCAGGACTCAGTCAGATTGGTGCATCCCGAGTTGGGTTTGTATCTTCAAGTAGCAACCTTCTTTGTAACCTAGCCCAGAGGATAGGATTGTCTACCCTGAAAAATGGAAAAACCAACATTTGCATTTCATGAATTCCTACTAAGGGAAAATATATATATTTTTTTTCCATGCATTGGTGGAAAAGGAAGAATTAGGATTAAAACCAGTTTGCCAATAACAGTGTTAACGTCTGCTTCAAAACTTACCTAGGTAGGTTAAAATCGCATTTTCTTTAAAAGTCCTGTATTACGACACCAGGTGCACAGCCAATTAGCCATCATGAGCTGTTCAAAATCTCCGCTTCCTGACATCACAAGGAGTGAAAACCCAGAATAATGAAATCTGAGTGATTGCTTGGCTGAAGTTGATCAGTTCTTCTTGCCTCTGGTTGGTTAACCTCCCCATGTGATGCCAAGAGGGGAAAGACTTTGAAATGACTTGTAATAACGAATTGGTGGTGCACCTGGTGACCATTAAAGGGAGCCTTTAAATCAAAAGCACTGCATGTGTTCAGGTACAGCGCCTTGCAAAAGTATTCACCCCCCTAGGAATTTCACGTTTTTAAGACTTCAGAACCTGGAATTAAAATGTATTGTTTGAGCATTTGCATCATTTCATGTACAGAACATGCCAACAACTTTGAAGATGTGATTTTTTTTTTTATTGTGAAACAAACAACAAAAAGGCCAAAAAACTTAAGTGTGCATAATTATTCATCCCCCTGAAGTCAGTACTTTGTCGAGCCACCTTTTGCAGCAATTACTGCTGTAAGTCTCTTTTGATAGGTCTCTATGAGTTTGCCACATCTTTCAACTGGGATTTTTGCCCATTCCTCATAGCAAGACTTCTCCAGCTCCTCCAAGTTGGATGGTTTCCGCTTGTGAACAGCAGTCTTCAAGTCAAACCAAAGATTTTCAATTGGATTGAGGTCCGGGCTTTGACTAGGCCATTCTAGCACATTTAACTTTCTCTTGTAATGTGAATAGAGGCCACTAGATGGCAGTATTTACTAGAGGTGTGTATTGGCACTGCCCTCACGATTCAATTCGATTACAATTCGGAGGGTCACGATTCGATTCAATTCGATTCAATTCGATTCAGCAATGCATTGCGATACAAAGACCAGCGATGCATTAAAATTCTATTGAAAGCAAGACAATTTTTTCATCATGAGTCATGAGGCAACACAAGCAGTCAGATATTTAACAACATTTTATTGGCTCTTGTCACTCCTGGGATGAGTCAAATAAAATTAGTTATATGAAAACATAAACAAATCACAGCTTTTAGTGCTTTGAATGAGACCTGGGCTTTCCTTTTTACACACAGCAGCAGCCTTTCACACAGGGCACCTGAACTCCTGTACAAAATCAGTAATGACAGTAATTTATAATAAGTCAGTAATAACAGAAATTTTAGCCACAGCCACCCATCAATAAAAATATCAAAGTAAATATTAAAGAAAATATCAAAGAAAATATTGTAGTGCAACAGCATATTTATGGTTTTGGATTTTTTATTTTTTTGATTTTGGAGCGGCATTTTTTACACACTGCGTAACTCTGGTCAACTTTCCCACCAACCTCATAGAAACCAAAATGTCTCCAGATGTCTGCTTTCCATATCTTGGGTGCATCGATAATCTCTCTCCCTCCCTCTTTCTCCGCCTCAGCCATTGTTATGCTAGTCTCATCTCTCGAGTTGCGTGCTAGACTGCGCATGTCTATAACGTTGCTCTGGTGAGGCAACTAATATAGTTTCCAGCTGTGTTCGTAATCGCCCCCTATCACGGATATAGTGCACTATATAGTGTTTCCGCCATTTTGTAGTGCGGTTCGAATTCTTTTCATCCACTATATAGTGGACTATAAAATACCCATCATGCACAGCGGAATCGAGTGAGCAAGTAATGTACACTACATTGTAGTGCCGTATACCACAATGCAGTGCTTTGGTATTCCCCATAGAAGAAGGATGTGAATAGTGTCTCCGTACTGCAGAAATACGTTCTCCAATGTTCGCGTAAAGCTTCTCTCACACCGTACGCGAAACGAAGTTAACACGCGTCAGATTACATTCAGAGTAAATGCAAAGACTAATAATTAGCTAACCGGCTAATTAGCTATTGTCCTTGATATGTTACCAAGCTTGTTTGGTAGCTAGCTAACTAAGTTATGCAGCTAGCGGATAGAGCCAGAGCATCTATTATCACTACGTATAAAGCACATTCCGGAAAACCATCACGATGTCCAACGGTAAAGCTGCTTTCGCACTGGACGCGTTTCGCGTGTAGTCGCGTCTTTGCATTGACTTTGAATTAAATCTGTCGTGCGAAAAATTCGTTTCGCCTCTGGTGTGAAAGCAGCTTAAAGTGTCCGGTTTGTTTACATGCTTGACGCGTCCGCTCACGTCACAGGAATATTCAGCGCATTTGCCGACTCAACCATGTTCAAAAAATTCCGGTGTAGTGTCCGAAATCTCCTTCGGTTATTCCCTATGTAGTGCACTATATCATATACACGATGTAGGAGATAGGGAGGGAGTGAGTGAATGAGTGGACGATTTCGAACACAGCTCCGTTTCCCCTTCTTTGCATTACAATGTAAAGTGACTCCCTCTACTGGGCAAAAAGGAAAACTAGGAAACCAAATCGGTTGCCTCCCCGGAAGATATTTTGTATTTGTAATTATTTATTTTTCAAATGCGCTGAATCGATTCGGCTTGTTGCCCCGCATCGAATTGAATCGTCCATGCCTCGCATCGGAATGCATCGCCGCATCGATTATTGTTGACACTACTAGTATTTACCTTTCTTTTATTAAGCTCAGACTGGAGCTAGGTTTAGACATGTCCTGGACATGTCTGGGGCAAGTCCCCGAAAAAAAAAAAAAGAGGTCTAAATGTGGGTGGGGTCTGCAAAAGAGTATATAAGGAAAAGAATTGAGACCGTAAAGGAGTGGGAGAAATTGCAAGGAGAAGGATACATGTGACCAGACCTGTCATTCTGTTTAAGACCTGTGAAGCTTATAGTGGATTTTTGCCTGGGTCAGAGCATTTTCCTCAGAAAAGGACATCACCAATCAGCCCACAAAAGGGACTGTAAATATTTTCTGTTTTTTTTTTTTTTGTATATATTCAATCTTGGTCTTTAGTTGTAGGTTAGTGTTGTCTGTTAATTAAATGTGTTCAAGTTTTTAAAACTGTTTCTGTCATCCCTTGCTGTTGCTGTAGCTGTTGTGTTGTAAATTGTAATAACAAATTGGGGCCATAACACTCTCCTTAAACCATTCAAGCGTAGCTTTAGCAGTATGCTTCGGGTCATTGTCCTGCTGGAAAGTGAACCTCCGTCCCAGTCGCAAATCACAGGCAGACTGAAACAGGTTTTGCTCCAGAATGTCCCTCTATTTAGCACCATCCATCTTCCCCTCTATCCAGACCAATGTCCCCATCCCTGCTGCTGCAAAACATCCCCATAGCATGATGCTGCCACCACCATGTTTCACTGTGGGGACGGTGTTCTTGGGGTGATGGGAAGTGTTGGGTTGCCGCCAGACATGGCATTTCCCTTTGTGACCAAAAAGTTCAATTTTAGTTTCATCTGACCAGATCACCTTCCGCCATTCATTTAGGGGGTGGTCCACATGCTTTTTGGCAAACTCAAAACGTGCCTTCGTATTTTTACACTGAGTAAAGGCTTTTTTCTGGCCACTCTTCCATAAAGCCCAGCTCTATGGAGTGTATGGTTTATTGTGGTTCTATGGACAGACACACTAGTGTTTGCTATAGAACTCTGCAGCTCCTTCAGGGTTACCTTTGGTCTCTGTGTTGCCTCTCTGATCAATGCCCTCTTTGCCCGGTCTGTGAGTTTTGGTGGTCGGCCCTGTCTTGGCAGGTTTGTTGTGGTCCCATGTTGCTTCCATTTGGCGATAATGGATTTGATGGTGCTCCGGGGGATCATCAAAGATGAAGATATTTTTTTGTAACCCAGTCCTGACTTGTATCTCTCAATAACTTTGTCCCTGACTTGTTTGGAGAGCTCCTTGGTCTTCATGATGTGGTGCTTCTTGCTCAGTAGAGTTGCAGCCCTTTGGGGCCTCTCAGAGGAGGTGTGTTTATACTGACACATCATGTGACACTCAGATTGAACACAGGTGGACTTCATTGAACTAATTCAGTGACTTGTGAAGGTAATGGATTGCACCAGCACTTTTTAAGGGGCTTCATAGCAATGGGGGTGAATACATATGCACGTGCCAATTTCCACTTTTTTTATTTCTTTAAATTATTCTTTTATATACATTTTTCTCATTTCACTTCACCAATTTAGATTACTTTGTGCAGATCCGTCACATGGAATATTCAGATGAAAAACATTTAAATTACAGGCTGAAATCTAACAAAATAGATAAAAAGCAAGGAGAATACTTTTGCAAAGCGCTGTACATCAGTGTTGGGAGTCCCTGACCAAGAATTCAGTCATTTGGAGATTCACCCCTGGTTGATGAGTGCAGTGTTTAATGTGTAGATGTTCTCCCAACTGCCTTATGCTCTAAGAATGGAGATGAAAATCTCTGTGGCAGTCAGACCAGTTTTTTTTTTTTTTTTTTTTTCGATTTCCAGCTATTTTCTTAAGTGCTTCCTCTTGTTTGGCCGAAATGGAAAGATGATGGGAATTTGCATTAGTTGGACCTGTTTTACTGGTAGTTTCCATTGCAATATGCCACGGGTTAAATCATTGGAAACTTCCCAGATGGTGGTGGTGAGTTCTTCGGATCTGTTGCAAATTTAACGGCTAATATTATTGACAAAATCAGTCTCACAAAGCAAACCTCCTCCACAGCGTTCCTTGTCGTTTTTTTAACGAACTTTGTTTCCTCATTCAAAGACGGCTACAAAAAAGTTTGATTTTCCTAAGGTTATGGTTTCAGTAAACACAACTACTGCTCATGGCCGCTCTGGGACAAAAATGATTGCACCCAGCTGCTGTCATCCTTTGTCTTCTCTTGTTTTATAATCTCTGCTACATGCACAGAGTTGTCTGGAGAAAGTCATTCACAGTGTCTGTTGTACAGACTGGTTTGCTTTCAGTAATTTGTTTTGCTTGAAGGTTGCAGCCTGTTGGAAAAGCATTTCAGCATTTGCTAATACTGCATTTCTGTTGCCTTATTTGATTTGCTACATTGTTTTGATCAATCTGTCTCCTGCTTTTACTCACGCATTCCTACCATACATCAGTTTTATTGTATCTTGAAAGGCTTTTGGGGTAAACTATGGTATTGGAAGAAAGCCACCACTGCATCTGCTGCGAAGATTTTGATGTCATCGCAGGAGAGAAAGAGATGATTAATAGATTTAGTTCATTTTTGGCACATGGCTACATGGGAACGTAAACCAGAACAGAGGTGAAAAACTGGGTGAACCAAGCCTTTTGTTGAGCCTATGGAGGCCTAAATGGGCCCAAAAACATGTAAGTGTTAATGACTCATTATTTCCGGCTCTCTTTTTTTGATCACTTCTATCAACTGATGTAAAGATAGCCATGCAAAACATGGTAATGTGCCCACGTAGCAGCTTTGTTTTGGCAAAAAATTTTCCGATCATGACCAATATTAATAGGGATCGTCTTCGTATCACCATTTACCTACAAAACAAAAAGGAAAAGAGTTCAACAAAAATCGTAGTCTGTAGAGTGAGAGCAGTAAATTGTTACCAATGGCCTGCGGACAGACCGACTGATGGACAGGGGCGATCGCAGTTTATGCCCTTCTGGTGGAGTGAGCGAAAAAAGATGTGACAATGGCTTATCGTAGCCAATTAGGCCTTTGTTGGGCCACTTTGGTTGTGTTCAGGATGGGTGGGGGGTTGCACTGAAGTGGAGAGTAGTGCGCATCAGAGGATGCATTTGTGTTTGGAGGGTCCCTCAGCCGAGTGCTTTACTTTCATATGTATCGCGCTGTAGTTGCAGATTGCGGTGAGGTGGTTTGTTAGATAGGTGTAAGAGATGCAGCCAGCAACCACTTCAAAAATCATGATTCACATCATTGGGGGGGGCAATACAGAAGAATAGCATTCTTTGGATTTTTCTGATTGGGTTGAATTATGGATGCCTGCAGGCCGGGTGCTGATTACAAAGAGCCAACAGAAACTACAATCTGTGGAAATGCACCCTGCATAAATCTAAACATGCACTGTGGCAGCATTCCCTCTTCTCATGGCCCTGTAGGTTTTTCAAACAGTAGAGCAGCTATGTGGGGTCAACACTGAAGCTGAGTGTTGAACTCTAGATGTGCTGACTCTGAGTCTTTCAACTGTTACTGTGCTATTGCTGTGCATGGGAGCAAGTACCCTGTCCAGCCTTGACTCTGGTATCCCTTATATAACGTTAAAGGTTTCTGTTGCCTTTCTCCTGTGCTTAATGTTAAAGGTGAAGCATACTGTTTTGTTCTCAGCGAGTCGGCGATCTGGTATAAAAAAAAATCATAATTTTGTGTACTCGTTTTAGGTTTTGCAGTGCTGGGGTTTCAATAGAAGTACTGCAGAACTAAAATAACTGTGTTAAAGTCCAGTTCAGTCACAATGGATAAACCCCAGTTTTGTAATTTTGCTGTACTAATACTTTACCTTGGATTACCATTTCATTTTGTTTGCCCAATGAGGCGAAATTGTAATGCAAGAATGTGTATCTGGCTTTCCACAGGGCATCCTTTCAGCGATTTGATTGACACTTTGAAGAGCGAGAGATATGGGGACAAACTATATTTTAATCCACAGAAGCTTAACGATCCACGATACGGTGAGTCACCCAAACACAAGCTGAGGCCTTACTGCATTTTCCATGGATTCAGAACAGCCCTAGGATTGAATCGAATCATACAAACGGTCAAACTAGGTGCCTTCAGTTCATTTTTTTTTTTTTTTTTTTTTTTTCCTCACCTTGTTTGTTATTAGTTAAACGTATTTGGGCACCACGTAGATCTGCACTTCGATCTACATGTACATATGTGAGAATGTGAGGGTGGCGTTGCATATGTGGGAATGTGAAGGTGGCGTTGCATATGTGGGAATGTGAGGGTGGCGTTGCATATTTGGGGATGTGAGGGCGGCGTTGCTTATGTGGGGATGTGAGGGTGGCGTTGCATATGAGGTTGGGCTGCACGATATACGGAATCGCGGTTATCATAAGCGTAATAAAAGTAACTGCCAGTATGAGGCAGACAGACGAGCTTGCTTGCACATGCCTGATGTGGTCGTTTGAAATGCTTCTGGGAAGAAAACTGTGATTTGAAGTCCACTAATTACCAGCGAGGTTGACAGCCTCCATCACCTTGGCCTAATTAGCTTACCTTAAATCAAAACCAAAATGTGGCCAATAATGATTAAGAAGAGATCATAAGAAGCAGACAGACCTAACCAGGCTGCCGTGTTGGATTGAAAGAATGTCAATAATCTGAATAAATAACAGACCTCTGAATTCCACCCTTCGTAGAATTTCTACATGGCCTATCATTAAAAAGATTCCTTAAATAAACCATTTTACGATGGCCTTGGTTTTTTAGCGTTGCAAAATATACACGTAGTGGAAAAAATTTGTTAAGCATATCGAACGTGAAAATGGGAAATTATTTTTGCATTGCACGCAATAGACAAATGCAGCAAAGACTTGGCAAACACAAATTTGGAGCATTGTTTATTTGATAATTACTTCATTTGAATTCAATTTTTGAAGTCAATTAATGACTGTTTATTTTGGTTGCTTTTGAGCGTCTAAATAGCCTAAAGTGAAGGCTATATGAGCAGGGTTTCCGCTAGAAAATATTGGCACCGGACAACATGACCGGCAGGTTTTCAGTTTATCGGGCAAATGTTTGGAATTCCGGTCAAATATCATCTGAATTTATTGAGCTTTATTGATTTAGCAGAATTAATTGATTTATTTATAATGTAATCTTTTTACTGTAAAGTACGATATATCAAATGAGTGCTGTCAATTGACTCACGTGTGTAACTTCTAAAATAAAAACTTGCACAAGCCTGCGCTCTTTTAACATGCACATAAAACAATTGCAACTGCAATTTGCAAACAAACCAAAAAAAAAAAACCACACACACCTGGACTGGCTCATACCATTTTAATAACGCGCCGTGCTGCCAACTTGTAATCAAATGGATGCAAAAAACAAAAAAAATCCCCCAACATGTTTCTGGCTCGGGACACTTTAGTCTACTTTTTACGCATTTTCGCTGCAGTGAGCCAGCAGCTGAATTAAAATCAATAGTCTCTCTGCAACTTGCAATGCGCATCAGTCGTGACCTTGTTCTCCCCCAGCCGATTTCGCTGCGCTGTTTTGGTCTGGTGATCTGACAATTTGTGCAGCTTTGTCAAAAAATGCTACCGTAATGCAAAGCGATCGTAAAGTCTTTGTTTTCACCTAAAAATTGCAATATGAATCAGTTTACGGGAGCAACTTTATTTGTTGGCTTATCATAACATAAGCAGATGTTATAATGAGTTGGATAAGCTTGTTTGAAGATACAGCATATGCCCATATACGTAATTATCATCTAATTTCTGCATTCTCAGGAAAACCCAGCGTGTTCATGCAAATATATTTACGCTTACAGGTCATAAGTCGCACTGAAAAAAAAATGTATTCTTATGATTTTTGAAGATACTTAAAATATGAGCGAAGAAACAGCCCGAGATTTTAGGTTTGCGTTTGCGCAGAACCGCAAAGTAGCATATTTTGATTGGTAGAAAAATTTGACAGAACACCAGCTCTGCAGCACACTGGAGACAGGGATCACACAGGCTATTTTGGCCAGTTTAGGCCACTCAGGGTAGCCCGCTTCAGATTGCATCTCAATCTTTGCGTAATCCTTCTCCTTAGACCTGTTTGGTTTCAGAAAACAGTTTTTCATATTAGATTGTTTCGACATATCCAACCTCTCCCGTTATTATTGTTGTAATGGGCGGTGCATGCTTTGTCAGAGGAAATGAAACAAATGTGACAAGTTTAGTTCCGTGAAAAAAGTTTCATTCCACATATAGGCCTGGCCTTCACATTCATAAAAAAATAAGATTTGGGTTTTTTTTTTGTAATAAAATGGCATGTGGAAATTGACTGCTTTAATAAAATTCAAATTATGCTTAGAGGGAATATTTTCACCGGACATTTTGACCGGAGGGGTTAAAAATTACCGGACTTCGGCAGATTTTACCAGTCAAAGTCCGGTAATTACCGGATAACGGAAACCCAGGCCATGACAATCCGTTCAATAGTCTGAATGTAGTGACAGCTAAAGTGCGTTGTTTGGTACGATGAACAGCTGAGTGATAATAATGAAAATAAATGCCGCGAAGTCGGCGAAAGTTCCGGATTTTTTGCTGATTGTCATCCTTACGGAGTCACATCAATTATATCAGCATAGCCAACAGGTAATCGCTTTGTCATTCGTATATCATTACATGTCATGCATTAGTGGTGGCTGTTCAATTAATAAACTGATTGTTAATCGGGAAAACCCGATCGCAAACAGTTATGCGGTAAAGGGTGATGTTACTAAAGGCCTTCCTAACATCTGACGGCACGCCACTGCTAACATGGCATAAGACTCTCGGCTTGAGAAGCTGTAGCATTTATTAACTGACAAACAGTACATTTTCTGTCAACTTACGGCTAATCTTTCTGAATTGCTACTGCTCCGATCGCTATCACTGTCACTTTCTCTTCCTGCTAACTGCCCGAAGGAGCTATGCTCTTATGTTCACGTTATGTTACCTGCTCTACTCGCTATATAGACAGTGTATAAGCTTGAACGTTACCTTTTACGTTGATGTCCTAAGAGGGTCCGATAGGATTTAATGTGCTCGTTGATGACTCAGAACAAGTCCAAAATAACGTTGTGTGTTGTTGCGCTCACACAGTGCAAGTAAACCTAATTAGTAGCGCATTGATATTAATGATCATGTGAAATTTCAGCAGCGGCGCTCGTAATCCAGCAGCGCCGCTGCTGAATGAATGTTGGGGAAACACTGTTCTACCCGAAAATTGCTCTCACCCCCTTCCCATTTGCTTTGCTCAGTTAGCAATCAAACGGTTGATTCGCTCAATTAACGATTTAAATTGGTTGACAGTCTGATTTTATTTGAATATGTTTTGTTTATTACGTTTAAATTTGACCATGAAACATGACAGATTTGCCTGAATCAGTGAGATTATTTCTTGTTTTACATTCTGCTGCACTGCGTGCAAATGCGTTGACAATTTATGTGAAGTTCGATATGCTTAAACAAAATGTTTTCCACCTTCATTGTTGGCCATTAGATGCTCAAACGTAACCAAAATCAACAGCTATGAATTATTTTATTTTAAATTAATCTTGTTCAATTAATAAATTTAAAAAATGCAACAAATATATGGCACAGACTCGTCTGAACTTGTTTGCGAAGTGTTCGCTGTATTTGTCTATTGCGTGCAATGCGAAAATATAATTTCTCTCACTTTCAAGATGCTTCACAAAATGTTATCCACTTAGTGTATGTTTTTAAAACGCTTAAAAACCAAGGCCATTTTGAAATGGTTTTTCAAGAAATCTTTTTAATGATATGTAAAAATTCTATGAGAGGGGGAATTCAGAGGTCTACTATTTATTCAGATTATTAACATTCTTTCAATCTAACACAGCAGCCTGGTTAGTTCTGTCTGCTTCTCATTATCTCTTCTTAATCATTATCAGCCACATTTTGATTTTGATCAGTTAGTTGGCTGAATAAATGGCTTGATTGCAAGTTAGGCAAAGTACACAGGAATTGATTTAAGGTAAGCTAATTGGGCCAAGGTGATGGAGGCTGTCTAACCTCGCTGGTAATTAACTGCGTTTTGAAGTCCGCTTTCTTCCCGGAAGCATTTCAAATGACCGCATTAGGCTTGTGTCAAATAAAAGGTAATAAGCAAGCTCGTCTGTCTGCCTCCTGGTGGCAGTTACTTTTACTGCGCTTGCAATAACCACGATTCCGTATATCGTGCAGCCCTAATATGAGGGGATATGAGGGTGGCGTCACGTGAGGGTGATCTGCGGAAGGAAGGCGTCAGAGGGTGAAGTTTCCCATCATGCCCCTTGTGTGCAGATGCACTGCCCTTGTCCGTCCGCATCCTGCTGGAGGCCGCCATCAGAAAGTGTGACGGCTTTTACGTGAGGAAAGAGGACGTGCACAACATCCTGGACTGGCAGCAGCGGCAGCATAGCCCCACAGAGATCCCCTTCTCCCCTGCCCGAGTGCTGCTGCAGGACTTCACGTGAGTGGGACACTCCTGTCACCGAAGGGCAGCAGTATATCACAGCAGTGATTCACGGACTCTCTGTAGCAGTGCGTGTCTATCCCTTATCTGACACATGTATTCCTGATCAGAGCTGTGGAGCCTATCCCATAATACAGTGGGCGAGACACAGGCACTCGCTGTGGACCCTTCATTACTGGGATCATACGGCTGCCACTTGCACACTGCACCACACCATTCACTCTCTGATACGCATGCACTTATTGGCAATTTGGAGCCACGCATGCATGTGTTCGTTTGTAATTGGAAACTGGAGTGCCCTGAGGAAACCCACGCAACTATGGGGAGAGTCATAACATGCAAACTCCACACAGGAAGACCCCAGCCGTCATTCAAACTCAAAACTTTCTTGACTTCATCACGAGACAACAGCACAACCCTCTGATCCCCCTTACCACAACTACTTGTATTTAGTTGTTTTGCTGTCTACTATTGGCTTAGTGAGTTATTGTGCTTGGTTGGGACATCTAAGGTTGTTGCTTGAAGTCTTGGTATTGTGGGGTCACAAACATTTGCTGAATGGCTCTTTCATTGCGAAGGCAATTAGAAATTTCGGTCATTCCATGCCAAATGAACCAAAGCCTCCAGGGGGTTGGTCTCTGAATTTGACCAATTTTTTTCCCTAAAAATACCTAATGTCAAATGAAGGAATCCTGAGTTGCAGCTCAGTATCTCAAACGGTTTTCGTGTGAGAGCCTTTTTAAATTGGGGTGTGACTCCCATTTTTTGCACTTTTCCAATCTCGACCATTTGGGACCCATGAGCATTTGAAATGGGATTTTGGTTCGACGGAATTTCCCCCCCACCCACATTTTGATGGCTCACTTTGTGGTTGGCTTTATACCTAGACCCAAGTATCAAATAGATATGATATGTGAGGTAAAAACATAGGTAAAATCAATATAACACAATAAGTCTTCAATGAAAAAGTTATGGGCTGCTGAAAATGGTCAGTGTAAGAAAAATGGCTGCAATACCCCTACATTCGGGGTGGCGGTTCACCACGTAGATGGTTAGACCACTAACAGATGCATATCTTGGGAATACTTGGTAAAAATATTAATATCTCAACTCAACATTTTCACCATAAACTAGATTTTTGAAACTAGATCTAAACTGACTCTCATGAACATGAGCTTACGATGTACATAATGTACAATATGTATAAACCCAACTAAAGACACTGCTGTTACTTGATGCTTACAATATAGGATGGAGTTAAATTATAAGGCACTACGGCTGATGGTTTCACTACTGAAAACACCATGGACATAATTTTTAGGCCTACACCACTGTGGCAGTGTTGCATATGTGCACAGTGATATTACTGATGGGCTGTTTTTACAGCCACTATTGTAGTGTACTTAAAATGCTGAAGAACAGGAGTTAGCCTGGTTAACAGTTCACACTTCCTGGTTAAATCCAACAAAAACCTATTTGTGTTTTTCTCTTGCACATGGGTCATCCATATCAAATGTCCGAATGGCTCTCACTTGAACACCTCAGATTTGGCTGAAAAATCGCTTAAAGTTGCTCAAGTTTACTCTGCGGTCTGCGGTAGCATATTTGAAGGGCTGTAAAAAGCTGAATTTCAAAGATGGGAATTTTACATTTTATACCAAAAAAAGACCCCATCCACCAACATCAAATTGACTGTTTTTGAAAGATTAGATTCCTGTTATTGACATAATCAGAGGTTATGGTGTTCTGCTTTATTTTTCAAAATACATTTTTGAAAATATGGTATTTTTGTGGATGCACAGCATTTAATTGCATCAAAGGCATATTTAAACATTATTCTATAAAATGCACATGGTTAATGATAGAAAGCTCAAACTCAACGAAATGTTAACTTACACTTAACTGTATATGGGTTATAATTCTTCTGGTATATATTGAAACACCGTAGTCCCAACATTAATGGACGATCAAACTTGTTAAAATAATTTTAAGTAATGATTTATATCAACGAACGTTTACATCCAAGGAGAAAAAAATAACCTGTTTACTTCAATTAGTAATAACCTGTGTTAAGAATTTTTGACAGTCCAGCAGAATTGGAAATCATGAAATATTTTAAATGACCTGTTGATTGCAGTTTGCACAGATAATACGCAAATTATTGGAACTCTTTCATGAAGTTTTCTGCTACTTTGGTGTCCTGCTCCTTGAGTACTTATCTCCATCCGCTGTAGTGCTCAGAACTTCAATCTTGGCTATGATATGTTGCACAGGTACCCAGCATTGGTCTTCCCTCCTGGGCCAGAAAACTTTTTGCTGGGCAGTGCAGATTCATTAACTGTTCAGACAAGTTATAGCTTCTGCATGACCAGACATGTTTCTAAACTGACAGCTTAAAAATGTTATTAGTTTTTGTTTTATTTTAAAAGTTGATTTATTAATAAGTAAATTAATACGAAGCGCACATAAATCATAAATCATTTAATCTGTGATCAAATAAAATGGCATTCTAAATGCATCCTCTGTTAGATGGCTATATTGTATCAGCTAATTATTGTAACACTTCCAAAGTCATAGCAAACTTGAATTTTGGCCCTGTTACGGTTGTGATATTTCAATATCTAAACTCTGCATATGGGTTATTCTTCAAGTGCAAGTTTAACATTTATGAAGTGAGTGACGATTTGTGTCTGTTACAAAACAAGCCTTTTCTGGATTTCATGAAACTGGGTACGGTTGTTGAAATGGACGTTTTTTGGGCGAAAGATGTATTTAGTACTGAAGGGAGTCCTTCACCAATGTAACTCTTCATTTGAATGCGTTTATTGTCCCTTGTGCAAATTTCCTTAACTTCCAGGCACTTGGATACATCGCTACAGTATTGTGTAACTCCCCGAAGATGGGCATATACATCATGTACCCAGTATGTACTATGTTCATATTCATTACAGTCCGTTTAAAGGGAAAAACACCTCTCACCCCCCCCCCCCAAAAAAAAATCTAGTTTAAAGGAACAGTCCACCGTATTTTCATAATGAAATATGTTTTTCTATGACATGAGACGAGATGATACGTACCTCTCCGAGCTTTGAGCGACCACCCAGTCAGCCAGACGCGCTGCCACTCCTGTTAGCATTTGTAGCTAGACTCATTGTGGTCAACGGTATTTTTCGGGGCTGTAGTTAGATGCGACCAAAGTCTTCCACGTTTTTCCTGTTTACATAGGTTTATATCACCAGTGACATGAGTTCGGGTTCGGGTACGCAAATCCAAACGTGGCTTTTTCTATGCTGTGGGAAGTGCGTACTATAATGACAGGCGTAGTAACACCTTCTGCACGCTTCGACAGCGCATTGATACCTTCACTTCTGATTTCTTTTCTCTCCCACGACCCCCCCTACTTCCATAAATACAACCAACGTGACTGCACTGCACTGCTTGGTACACAGTCAGGAAGCCAAAGCTTGCAGAAAATTATAAGTAAGGGATAATTAACGAGAAGGTGTGCATTCCACGAGATGATTATCCCGCTTATACCATGGTCATTTGCCAGCAATATCAAATCGCAGCATTAATCTGAAACGGAGATTATGCATAACCCAACATTATGCGCGATTATGCGGACTGTAGCTTACTTGCTACCCACAATTACAATGAACTTATGCCGGTTTCCGCAGTCAGCGAGCTGAAATCAGTCTGCTGGCAAAGCACGTAGCTAGCGAACTGTCAGCAGCCGCTGATACATGAAGTGGACACGTTAGCTTCATTTGTAACCGTACTCAATTACAATCTTTTAATGGATAAAGCCTGATTTTTTTTTTTTTCGCTGCTACAATACAAATTAGCTCGCTATTTCAGTGTTGGCAAAGTTTTGCCTTTTAACCCGCTAACCAGTTGGCTATCTACCAAGCTAGCTATTGCATTACAGAGTTCGATATCACTTTTGCGTCGCTAGCTACGTTACCAACTAGCACGCTATTTCAGCATTAGGGATAAATTGTGTGGGGTAACCACATCCAGTGTGGAGTGTGGAGGACAAAAGTCAATCTTGTTCCCTGCTCTCGCTGCTGGTTGTAATGATATGGCCGAACGGCGCGAGTTGAGAACAAGGAAACTCGAAAAACGAAACCGTAACCAACGTACGGAGAGGTGAGGCAGTGACCCAAACTTTTATCACAGGATTTTGTGTACCTGTTCCCACGTACGATTCCTGATTGACAATGAAAACAATTAAGACCAAGCCTATTCTGGACCTTGGCGCAACGTCACAGGTCACATGACTTCCTTAGCAACCGTGTCGGCCGCTGAAAACAAAGTGAGGACGTGTATCGCAAGTACATAGAGTATCGAGAGTTACGAAGGTAACTGAGGTTATATGAATTCCGGATGACCGCCAGAGACAGTGTGAAATGCATACACTGTTTATTGCTTGTATATTTCACCCAGAGGTCGCACGAATATCATGACAACCTCAGTCCAGTAGCGGCTCTAGACCCGGGAATGGCGGGGCGCAGACAAGTCCTTTTATGACAATTAGTCCTGGGTAGTTCGCAATCATTTTCCTTTACTGACGCGTTTTCCAATTATCGTCCTTGGCTACTTAAGACACGATCTCTCCATATGTGATCGAACAGAGATGAAATCATGGGCGAAATTCAGTACAGAAAAAAAATCTACTTATTAATAGGCCAGTGCTTCGCGTTGATTGATCAGGTCCGTGTTCCAGTGAAATATCGCCTTTCACTCTCGGTATTGTGTGGGTTGAAAAAAGTGGCACTCGGCAGTTCAATAGGCAGCCTGCAGCTCAAGCTGTTTGCGTGAGAGGCGACAGGTATGCAAGTTTGACTAACGTTGTTCTCTTTCATAATATTTCGCTCGATGTCTCACTATGGGATGCACGCCTCGCTGCAGCCTCAGAAGCATTAATCTCATTACGCCAATCCTGATTGGCTGGTGAACGTGTCCGTCCGCCCAGGTGGTACACCCACCTTAAATAGCTCATGCGGACGGCACCACGTCATTCAAACACCTCTTCTCACTCGGAGCATATCTCGCGTCCAGGGCTAGTTAGCTGAACTGTCCACAGACGGATTTTCTGTCGCCGGGCGCTACTAGTTTTGGATACCTTTTTGCTTCGTCGGTCACACCAGACCGGACTCAGTGCTCTCCCGCCCTACACGGCTTGGTCAGCACTGTCCTCGACGCCTCACCACGGCACGTCGAGTACCGAAGGCTAGCACACCAGTTACCTGTCGGTTTTCTTCACTCGACGCCTCACCACGGCACGTCGAGTACCGAAGGCTAGCACACCAGCTACCTCTCGGTTTTCTTCACTCGACGCCCCACCACGGCACGTCGAGCTCCGAGCGCTAGCACACCAGCTACCTCTCGGTTTTCTTCACTCGACGCCCCACCACGGCACGTCGAGCTCCGAGCGCTAGCACACCAGCTACCTCTCGGTTTTCTGCCTCGTCTCCCGGCTTGCACACCAGCTGGCTAGGAATGGAGGCCCAAAACCCCCATACCAGGGGGCACGGAGACTCCGGGACCCGTCCCTGTCGCTGTGGGAACAAGATCTCGAGTAAAGATCCACACCAGGTCTGCTCGAGCTGCCTGGGGCTGGAACACGCCCGTATGGCTATCGAACTTCCCGGCTCGTGCCAACACTGCGCGGTGTTTACAGCGAAAAGTCTCCGCAGACGGCTAGCCCGCCAGGCTAGCTTGTCTGGAATCGACCCCCTCCTCCCCTCCGACGGTGCTGCCGCCGAGGGCAAGCAGGATTTGGCGGTCGCTACGGCGGCGATTCCGGAGGCTAGCGCCAGCTGGGGCTCCCAGCTCGACCTAGCCGCGGATCCCCCGTGTGAGGAAGACGTCCTTGAACTGGACTATGGGGACGATGAAGATGGCGTCTCTGAACTCCTCATATCAGAGGATGAGGAAGATGACGACGTCTTCATTACTCCGGCTCGGGCCGCGCAGCCCGCGGCCTCCGTCACCTCTCGGGATGGAGATGAGAGTAGCATACCAGCTTCTCCTCTCCCCAGCTCCGACATGCTCGACGTGTGCAAACGCGCTGCTGTCCGGCTGAACATCCCCTGGCCCGTTGTCGTAGCGGAGACCACCAGATCCCGCTACGAGGGGAAGAAATTGCCCTTGGCTAAGAGTGCGACGAAACAACTTCTCCCCGTCTTCCCGGAGCTGCTAGATGAGGTTGCGCGCTCTTGGAAAGACCGCCCTTATAGCAGCAGGAGCCCAGTTCCCGGTGCCTCGTCCCTCGATTGTGAGGCGATGGAGAGCCTGGGTCTGCTCCGCATGCCTCCGATGGAGCCACTCGTGGCAGCGCACCTTCACCCCCGCCTGTCAGCGGTGTCCTCCCGGAGCCCCAGTCTGCCGTCCAAGTCGGACCGTTTTCAGTCAGCCTTGACTGAGAAGGCGTATAAGGCGGCTGCGCTTTCGGCCAGAGCGCTCAATGTCCTCTCCCTGCTCACGGCTTATCAGGCTGAGTTGTGCGAGGATTTTGTGCTAACTCAGGACCCAGCTACATGGGAGGAAATACCGGTCGTCACCGACCTGTGTCTCCGTGTCCAACGCTGCGCGGTCCAGGCCACGGGAAAAGCGCTGGGGACTATGGTCCTACAGGAACGGGCGCGGTGGCTCAACCTCGCCAACCTGTCGGACAGGGAGAAGGATGACATCCTGGACATGCCCATTGTCCCGGAGGGGATCTTCGGTTCCGCGTTGGCTTCTATGCAACGGCGGTGCGAAGCTAAAAAGAAGGAGGATGAAGCTCTCAAGCTCTGCCTCCCTCGAAAGCCCCCTGCTCCTCTTCCGCCTGCTCAGCGTAAGACCTTTGCACAGGCTGCTTCACAGGATTCGCAGTTTAAAATGCCGAAACTGCGGAGGCCTCAGCCCGCCCCGCCTGCTCCGCCAGGTCGGCCCGGCTGGCCTAAAAAGCCCTCGGCCCCGGCTGTAGCTGCGCCTGCGCGACCCGCGCACACCGCCAGCAGCCAGGCCAGGAAAAAGAAGAGAGCGGCCTGACTCCCTCTCTCTCCTCTGGTGACGCAGCTGGAAGTTCCCCGTTCTCCGGCTCCACCTGTTTGGCTTTCGGGCGTGCACCCAGGGGCTCCCCACGCCCCTATCTCCCAGCTGCCTCGGACCGTGCCAGTGCAAGCCGGGAGAGATGGACATTTGACGTCGCGGGGTTTAGCGGTTGCCCCCCTCTCATGTCCACAAGCACGCACATACACAAATGTTTTCACAAAGAGAATAAATTGTGTCCCGCTGTCGCAGCCAGGCCGAGTGCCGAGGGCGCAGCTGAAAATAAAGAAAGCCAAATCTGTCAAAATAAGCACGCCACCCGGGGGCCTTGTCATTCCGCCACAGGAGAACGCCACCGCACTGCGGCTGCGCCCTCTTGTGGTGGGAGGACTGCAGGGCACGTCACCCGGGGGCTGTGTCATTCCGCCACAAGAGGGCGCCACCGCACTGCGGCTGGGCCCTCTTGTGGTGGAAGGGCTGCGGTGCACATCACCTCTCGCCCTCAGATGGCGGAGATGGGTCGCACTGGCAGCCCCACCCTGGGTGTTGAGGACGATTTCGAGGGGGTACAGGCTGCAATTCGCCGCTGTCCCCCCGCGATTCGCCGGCGTTATACACTCCCAGGCGCGGGGAGAGTCAGCTCGTGTTTTACAGGAGGAAATTTTCTCACTGTTAAACAAAGGAGCAATCTGTGTCGTCCCTCCCGCACAATGTCAGAGCGGTTTCTACTCCAGGTATTTCCTAGTCCCCAAACGGGGGGGGAACGGTATTCGCCCTATCCTGGATTTACGGGCTCTGAACAAATATCTCAGGAAGTACAAGTTCAGGATGCTCACACACGCATCCCTGTTGCGTCTTGTACGTCAGAACGATTGGTTCACTTCAATCGATCTGAAAGACGCGTACTTCCACATTCCAATCTATCCTCCCCACAGAAAGTTTCTGAGGTTCGCTTTCCAGGGGATCTGCTACGAGTATCGCGTGCTCCCTTTCGGTCTGTCATTAAGCCCGAGGGTGTTCGTGCGGTGCACGGAGGCAGCAATAGCCCCGCTGAGACGGCGGGGCATCCGTCTGGCCACTTACCTGGACGATTGGCTGCTTTTAGCGCAATCGGAGCAGGAAGCCAGGGCGCACACGCGTATTCTCACACAGCACCTAGTCGATCTGGGTTTTGTGATAAACGCGGAGAAAAGCATGCTGTCCCCAGCGCAAGATGCTATCTTTCTGGGGTTATCCCTGAATTCGGTGTCTTTCACAGCTCGCCTCTCGGCGGAACGGGTGAGAGCTTTCAGGGCATGCCTCGCGCTTTTTTATCCAGGCAGGTTTGTTCCATTCAGATTGTGTCTTCGGTTACTCGGTCTGATGGCGTCTGCCATCCTCGTGATCCGTCTCGGTCGCCTCCACATGAGAGAATTCCAGCTTTGGGTGGCCTCATGCGGGCTAGATCCCGTGCGTCACGGCACGCGGAGAGTCTTGGTCACACTGGAATGCGCCAGGGCGCTGCGTCACTGGCGGACTCCGTCCTTTCTGACCCAGGGGGTCCCAATGGGCTCGGTCCTGTCCAGGAAGGTGGTCACTACAGACGCCAGCCTGACGGGCTGGGGCGGAATTCACGGGGGCCAGTCTGTGAGGGGCCGCTGGAGTGTGGGCCTCCAGCAGTCTCACATAAATTTTCTGGAACTTTCAGCGGTGTTCCTCTCCCTGAAACATTTCCTTCCATCTCTCATGGGTCATCATGTCCTGGTGAGAACGGACAATACGACGACGGTGGCGTACATCAACCGTCAGGGGGGGTTGCGCTCCCGTCAGTTGCACATGCTGGCACGCAAACTGATCCTGTGGAGCTGCGGCCGTCTCCTCTCCTTGAGAGCGACGCACGTCCCGGGGGTCTTGAACACAGGCGCGGACCTATTGTCCAGGGGTGCGCCGGTGTATGGGGAGTGGACTCTGCACCCGGAGATTGTGGAACAGATATGGGCCCGGTTCGGTCGGGCCGCGGTAGATCTGTTCGCGGCGAGAGAAAACGCGCAGTGCGCGCTGTTTTACTCTCTGCGCGGCATGGATGCTCCCCTTGGCATAGACGCACTAGCGCACGTCTGGCCGCACGAGCTTCTTTACGCGTTCCCTCCCCTGGCCTTGATATCCCCCACTCTGTCCAGAGTGAGGGAACGTGGTCACGCACTGATATTGATTGCTCCGCATTGGCCGGCGATGCATTGGCTAGCGGAAATATATCGGTTACTGTGCGCTCAGCCTTGGCAGCTCCCGCTGCGCAGGGACCTGCTATCGCAGGGGGGGGGGGCGATCCTCCACCCGCACCCGGAACGCCTGGCGTTGTGGGCGTGGCCCCTGAGTGGCTCAGTCTCTCGGCTGTGGGATTGTCACAGCGTGTGATTTCCACTATACAAAACGCTAGGGCCCCATCCACTAGGTCTTTGTATGACTGTAAGTGGAGGGTGTTTGAGGGGTGGTGTCACAGGAACGGCCACGTTTCTTTTCAGTGTCCGGTGAGTGCTATATTGTCATTCTTGCAGGACCTGATTGACAAAGGCAAAGCCTTCTCCACGATTAAGGTGTACTTGGCGGCTATCGCCGCCTGTCACGTGGGGTTTGAAAAGCGAACGGCGAGTCAGCACCCACTGGTTTGCCGTTTTATGAAGGGAGCGCGCAGGCTTCTCCCCGTGTCCAGACCACTGGTGCCACCGTGGGATCTGGCTGTGGTTCTGGAGGGGCTTAAGGGCCCTCCTTTTGAGCCACTGGAAGGGGCAGACTTGAAGCACGTGTCTTTCAAGGCTGTGTTGTTGCTGGCTCTGGCTTCAGCTAAGCGAGTTAGTGACATCCATGCGCTTTCGGTGCATCCGTCATGCGCTCAGCTCTTCCCGGGAGATGTAAGGTTGATTTTGAGGCCCAACCCGGCTTTTGTGCCTAAGGTGGTGGGCTCATGTTCTCCAATTGACCTTCTGGCCTTTGCTGCCTCAACAGAGGAGCAGCAGTCGCACGCGTTATGTCCAGTCCGTGCGGTCCGCATGTACATGGACAGGACTAGGGGATTCAGGAGGAGCGATCAGCTGTTCGTCTCCTGGGCTAATCCTCATAAAGGAAAACCTATCACTAAGCAGCGCCTATCCCATTGGGTGGTGGAGGCGATTGCTTTGGCCTATACGTGTCGGGGTTTGCAGCCGCCTGTGGGCATGCGGGCGCACTCGACTCGGGGCTTGGCCGCATCCTGGGCCTTATTCAGGGGAGTTTCTGTTCAGGACATCTGTGCAGCGGCGAGTTGGTCCTCGCCTCTCACTTTTGTCCGCTTTTATAAGCTGGACGTTTCCGCCCCGTGCGTGGCACGCGCGGTTCTGCTGTCCTGACTGGAACAGAATTGCTTCTCTGTGGGTTGGTGGACGCTGGATAAGCTTGTCTGGCAATACGGGAGCTACGATATCCCATAGTGAGACATCGAGCGAAATATTATGAAAGAGAACTTTAGGTTATTTACATAACCCCGGTTCTCTGAGTAATATGAGTGAGATGTCTCACCAGACAACCCTTCTTGCTGGGGCGAGTGAGAAGAGGTGCTTATCTTGAATGACGTGGTGCCGTCCGCATGAGCTATTTAAGGTGGGTGTACCACCTGGGCGGACGGACACGTTCACCAGCCAATCAGGATTGGCGTAATGAGATTAATGCTTCTGAGGCTGCAGCGAGGCGTGCATCCCATAGTGAGACATCTCACTCATATTACTCAGAGAACCGGGGTTATGTAAATAACCTAAAGATTTAAATACAGCAAATAAGCGTCCAGATGAATGATTGTCTTCTTAGGTAATCGGGGAGAACAAGCAGCAGCTGTTAACTGTGGAGTGCTCTAGGAGCGAACCTTCGGTTACTTATGAAAATGACTGAGAACAGGTTAGGACTAACGACTGTTTTAAACGGATGTTCTGCCACTGAGCTGAATTGAGCCCATGATTTCATCGCTGTTTCATCGAATATGGAGAGACCGTGTCTGAAGATTCCAAGTACGATAATTGGAAAACGCGTCAGTAGAGAAAAATGATTGCGTACTACCCAGGACTAATTGTCATGAAGGGACGTGTCAGCGCCCCGCCATTCCCGGTCTAGAGCCGCTACTGCCTCAGTTATCAGGCGAGGTCGAGATATGGTATATGATATTTCTCTTTGGAAATTCAAAGAATGACTTTTTCTGATCACCCACCATCGTATTATGGTTGGTACAGCGAACTGCAACTCAGCTTCTAGGCATTTTATGGATAATACAGTGAGGGAAAGTCAGGTACGTATTATCAGTTCAGTGGTTGCTACGCTGTTG
Source organism: Gymnothorax reevesii (assembly GCA_029721435.1). Classification (NCBI taxonomy): domain Eukaryota; kingdom Metazoa; phylum Chordata; class Actinopteri; order Anguilliformes; family Muraenidae; genus Gymnothorax; species Gymnothorax reevesii. The sequence goes on along the minus strand of CM056588.1, from coordinate 17,341,872 downwards.
TTTTCAGCGGCCAGCTGGGTTGCTAAGATGTGAAATCACGTGATGCAATGAGTGACCCGTATGTTCGCGGTTGAGAATAGGAAGCCTGATACTGATAGAAGAGATAATGACTTCATTCACGTATACGCTGCAATTCAGACTGCAAGGATGGAAATCTGAATAATCAATCAGGAAAAATTCTCGGCTCTCTGTAATTATGTTTATCGTTAGAACATTTTTTTAATCGGATTACGAAAGAAGACAGAAAACACCCGCTTTTTGTTTGGGTGTGAAAGCACGTATTTGCTGCACGTATATAAAATTGAGTCTTCGGGAGATCGAAGGAGACATTCCAAATAGCCTGCTTTCATTGTAACAGTTATATCTACATGAACGAGCCCAAATGGCCTGATGTGACATTATGGTGCTAGATGAAAAAGCAATCTTAGCGTCTGTGTTGCTTGCCAGCAATTCTGCCCACTCTTATCTTGCTTAGTGGAAGAATGAATGGTTCTCAATTTTATTGTTGCATTCTTACCAATAAATTGTTGATTATTTTTCTTGTGTGTTTATTTAATTGGCTATATGTAGGGTAACCATTTTAGAAAGGCAACTCCGCTGTGCATCGTGCCTTAGAACGCCCCTCCGCCGTTATAAAATCACTGTAACCCACTGCTTCTCGGGGCTTATTCCTTTATTCTACCCCTCTGCAACCGAATGAAATTCCATTCTGTTTCGGCCTGTTTATTCAAAATGAGGTGTTTATATGGAGCATTTTTATTCGTTTAGAGCTTCTAACCCGATTCTAATCGGAATATTCATCTCATCTGTCCTCCAAGTGCCGTGTGGCACATAGGGCCTCCACAGAAGCTTTCCATCTCTCTCTGTCCACTGCGACACCCAGCACCTCATCCCATAAACCCCATCCTCCTTCCTTCATCTCCTTCTCCACTGTCCTTCTCCACGTTGTTTTTGGTCTTCCTCTTCCTTTTCCCCTCTGGTCTCCAACTTAACGCTGTTCTTGCCTCGCTCGCTCAATCCTGTCTTAGGATATGCCCAATTAATTTCCATCTTCTTCTTTTTACTTCTTGGCTCACTGGAAAGATTTCCGCTCTTGTTAATAGCTCTTCCGTTGTTACGTGATCTTGCCAACGTATGTTGTGTTGTGTTGTTTTGGAAGACGTTTAGGACATGTTCGTCATTCTTTGTTATTTTCCTGGTCTCGCACCCATACAACAAAACAGGCAACACCATAGTCTTGTACAGTTTCATTTTTGTTCTCCTTGAGATGTTCTTGGAGTTCCAGATGTTGTTAAGCTTGGCGTACGTTCCTCGTGCTTTCGAAAGTCTGTTTTGTAGATCCTCCATCCCTCCTCCTTCCTTATTGACCTTGGTACCAAGATATGTAAACTCAGCAACTTCTTTGATGTCTTTACCCATGATATTAATTGGTTCTTGGTTATTTGCGTTGATTCGTATGAGGTTGGTCTTTTCAAGGTTTATTTTAAGGCAGACTCTTTTCGCTTCAATGTCCATTCTTGTGGTTTTATCTTGCATTTGGTCTCTTGATGAGGATAGTAATGCTACGTCATCTGCAAAATCTAGGTCGTCTTGTTTCATTGTTAGTCTCCATCTTATCCCGTTTTCTCCCCTGCCAACAGTCTTTCTCATTATCCAGTCCATTACAATCAAGAAAAGGAATCCAGACATGTTGCAGCCCTGCTTGACTCCAGTTTCAATATCAAACCATTCACCTCTCTCTCCTTGGTCTTCTACGGTACACTGGAATCCCTCATAGAACAACTGTATTATACTTACAATTTTCTCAGGGATACCATACATTCTCATAATAATTCATAGGCTGTCTCGGTGAACCGAATCGAAAGCTTTTTCAAAGTCTTTGAAGTTCACATACATAGTTGCTTGCCACTCATTCAGCTGTTCTATAATGTTTCTAAGAATGAAGACTTGTTCTGTTGTTCCCCTTCCTTGCCTATAACCAGCTTGCTCTTTTCTGAGCCTTGTATCTACTCCATTCCTCACTCTCTCAACTCTCTCCCAATTACAATACGCCCTAGAACTTTTCCAACTATGGACAGTAACGTTATCCCTCTTGAGTTCTTACAGTCTTTTGTATTACCTTTCTTTGGCAACTTGATGATCAACCCTTTTTTCCAGGCCTCTGGGATGACCTCGAACCTCCATACCTTTGACAACAGTTCGTATATCTTTCTTGCTGAAAATTCTATGTCTGTTTTCAATGGCTCAGCAGTGATGTTATCAATGCCAGGTGCTTTCCCACTTTTTAATTTTCTAACTGCCTCTTCCGCTTCGCTCGGTGTTGGCTCATCAACTGCAATCTCTTCCATTACTTTTTGGAATTCAAGGTCTTCTTCGTCCATGATGGTTATTGGATTCTGTGGTGGTTCTCTGTTCAGTACCTCTTTGAAGTGCTCTGTCCATCGATCTTGGATATCCTTTTTATTGCTAAGAAGGTTTCCATTCTTGTCCATCACTGCAGTGTTTTGATGCCTCTGACTACCATTGCTAAGTGTTTGTGAGCTGGTACAGTGTTTTCATGTGCTAACTTCGTGCAGCTTCTTCAGCTTGGCTAGCGATGTTGTTCAGCCACTTCCGTTTTTTCGGACTCCATGCTCCTTTTCACTTCTTTGTTCTTCTCAGCATATTTCGCCCTTAGTTGATTCTTCACCCTTTCTGAGTGTGTGCTTAAGATCTTCTTGTTAATGGCATCCCGTTGATCTACTAACTGCCATGACCCTTGGCTAATCCATGGTTTCTTCTTTTTCTTTGGTTTCCCTAAAACGGTATCCGCTACTTCGGTGTACGCTTTTCTCATGACCTCGAAGTTCTTCTCTACTTCATGCTGATCTTCTTCTAAATCCTCACTTTCTCGTTGTAAGACCTGGTACCTATTTCTTAACGTAACCTTGAATTCTTTCAGGGTGTCTTCATTTTCCAACTTTGACGTGTCATATTTAACTCTGCCTGTTTTCCTTTGCCTTGGAGGTCTCCTAAGCCGAAGCCTGATTGTTATACAAACAAGATAGTGATCGCTCCCTACATCTGCAAACCTGTAGACCCTTGTATCTTTTACAGAGTTCCTGAACCGCTTGTTGATCAAAACGTGATCAATCTGATTCCTATTCCGTCCATTTGGTGAAATCCATGTCGCTTTGTGGATGGTTTTATGTGGAAACAGCGTTCCTGTTATGACTTAGTCATTCATGTCACACATATCGCAAAGCTTTACACCATTATCATTTCGTACTCCGAACCCATGCTTCCCCATCACTCGTTCATAGTTCGTATTCTCTTTTCCCACCTTTGCATTCATATCTCCAGTAATAACCAGCATATCGTGTTTATTTCTCTTATCCAATTGGAATATTGGGCTCCATGTAAACCCAGCTACTGGCTCTCACACAAAACCGTTTGAGATATTGAGCCGAAACTTGGGATTCCTTCGTTTGACACCCCAAGGTATTTTTAGAGAAAAAATTGGACAAATCCGAGATTGGAACTTTTCTGAGAATTGGTTCATTTGGCATGGAATGACCGGTTTCCAAGTCACAGAGCAGCTCCAGGTTAGTTTACTGCTGTTGAATTGCTAGCTCATGGTACCCGCGGGTTATTAAAAGTATTAAAAAGGCATTGAATTTCGTTTTCCAGCATTAAAGGTATTAAAAGTATTAAATTAGCTGTTGTAAGTCTGAAATTTTTTTCACTGAGGTCTTAATTTTTAAAAACATATCAGTGCAACCTATATTGTATCCATGACAAAGTTTTTATTATTATTAGGCCCTTTTTTAAAATGCATAACTAAGATGAGGTACAGAACGTTCATGATACGTTGCACTGCAAACAAAAGGGGAAGCACCTTGCGCGCGCCATCATTTGGAAGCAAGGAGTTTAGCATGGGGAAGTGCAAGTTTGATCGGAGATGGCTGCTTGATCCCAAATACTTTTGGCTAAAAGCTGTAGAAAATGAGCGAGATGCTTTCTGTAAGCTATGCAAAAAGACCTTTTCTCTGGGGACGATGGGGCTTGGGGCCTTAGAGTCCCATATGAAGAGCGAGAAACATAAATTAATGGCATCTATGAGTCAACAGACTGCAATAGCACAGTACTGTGTGCCAACTCAGCCTGCTACCAGCTCGACCACTGCCACAACCGGCGAAACGGAGAATCCATCCACTTCATCGGGAATGCGTCCGTTTGTCGGTGGAATGAAAACCCTGCAAGCAGAGGTATTGTGGATCTTAAAGACCATAGCAGACCACCATTCGTATACTTCAAATGAGTCCGTCGGTGACCTGTTTCGACTCATGTTCCCTGACTCGAGTGTAGCCGCCACATTTTCATGCGGCAGTAACAAAACAGCCTACATAACAAAATTTGGACTTGCGCTGTTCATCACCGGAGAAATTACGAAACAAGTGAACGGCTCAGATGCCTTCGTCGTTATGTTCGACGAAAGCCTCAACAAGACCACCAAGTCCAAACAGTTGGACTTACATGTGAGGTACTGGATCGGCGACCAAGTCACGTCAAGATACTTCGGGTCGCAGTTTATGGGCCACGTGAAGGCGGTAGACCTGCTTGAAAATTTCAAGGTAAGTTGCCCATTTGTATTTCTCCGATTAAAATGTATTAGATGCAATAATGTATTTCTGCACGGTTTGCATTTCGAATGAATGTGAATTTCACCATTTTTTAACTTACAGTCTAACTTAGATTTAGCCTCAATTGACAGTCTCTGGTTAGCCATGTTAGTCAAGTTTCACTTGCTTTTTGAATGACTTGGCAAGATCACAGGTGAATAAACCAGCAAGGTTTGGTTGTGTGCTAGTAGTTTAGCATTCCAACTACTGTCCTCGATGTTTCTTTGTGGACTCGGCGCTTCGCTGACGCCCCGTCTCCGCCGGGTGTATTTCACTTGACTCACTGTCTTGTCTTTTTTTGCGTCACGGACAAAATGACAAGCTGTAGTAGCGGACTTGTGACGGTCACAGCCTATTCACTGCCTATTGCAGGGATTTCCCAAGTTAAGGTGACCAGCTTGACGATCACATACCAATTTTACTAGTAACTTGGTGGCCAGCTTGATGTGATCGTCAACCTTAACACCTTACTAGCCTAGGTCCCCTCAAGATAAACATTTTGTATTGAAAATGTCATTTTAAAGTTGCTTTACAAAAATAATGTAAAATGCATTTTTCTGGGGCTGCTTTTGATTCCCATGATGGTTAGGCTTATTAATCTCATGTGTCACCCGTTCTCTAACACATTTAGAAATAACAGAATATAGAAAATAAAGAAAAACAAATATAAAAAAGAAAAATAATATAAATTTTTATTGTTATTATGTCTTGCAGGAGTGTATGAAGGAACTCGATATGAGGAAGCTGTTGTCCGTGTCCATGGATGGACCAAATGTAAATTGGCGTTTTTTTGAGATGCTTCAGCAGGAACACGCAGAGCAGTTTGGGGGGGCCCAAATGATCATAGTTGGCAGTTGCGGCCTTCATACTGTGCACAACGCAGTGAAATGTGGCTTCACAGTCTGGAATATGGAAAAGCTACTGAGAGCGCTGCACACAATATTCCTCAACGTACCGGCAAGACGAGAGGATTACTGTAACCTGACCAAGTCAAACACCTTCGCCTTACCATTTTGTGGGCATCGTTGGGTAGAAAATCTCCCGGTGGTGGAAAGAGCCATTCTCATCTGGCCCAATATTCTCCACTATGTTGATGCTGTTTCGAAGAAGCTACTCCCAAATCCTGGAACCTCCTCTTTCGACACCATTGAGGCAGCAGCCAAGGACCCCCTGATCATGGCCAAGCTGCATTTTTTTATGGCAGTGTCCCGGAGTGTTTCACCTTTCCTCACTACATTTCAGACTGATGCGCCAGTGCTGCCTTTCATTGGAGATCACCTGGCTGAACTGCTAAAGGTAAGATTTTCTCTTCTCAGTTACAGTACAGTAGGAAAAAGTGGGTGCACCGAAGTGGCAGCAATATTGGTCTGGTTTTCAAAACCTTTGGACAATTAACTACAGCTGAAGTTTTATATTGGTTTAATTATCTACTGAGTTTTATATTAAACACTGTTTCATCACTAGGACTTATTTCCTAGAAAACAAAGGTTTTGTGCTACAGTAACACTTTTTTTTGTTGTTGTTTTTTTGTTTGTCTTTTTACAGAGTGTGCTAAGGCGATTCATCAAAGGGGACCTCCTCCATGATGCCACCCATCAGCATTTGGTCCGAATGGATGTGAGCGAGAAGTCATCCCAGGTGCCTGTAAAAGCAGTGGATATTGGAATTGGGGCCGAGAACGCCACAAAGGTTTGTTTATTTTTATATATGTAGGGTTCAGAACGGCTGACATAAGAAAGAAGCGCAAATTAATCTGGAAATTGAATAGATTTGTCAGATGGTATCTTCAAGATTCTATAATAAAGCTTTACCCTGTCTGTATGAACCCGTGAATATGGGCAGTTGTGTTGTGGGATATTTTTCAGGGCACGGGAGTAAGTCTCCATTTTCATAACATCTGAAAAGCTGGTATTTGAGTGTTAATTTAGGGGTTCTCTGTAACTGAGTTGGAAAGTAGAGGGAGAATTCTTTCACTTCACTGCAGCTAGTCCCTGTATATTCATTCATAGGAACTTCAGAAGCAGAGCAAGACCACAGGAGAGCTGTCAGTCCTACAGTTCAGAAAAGAATGCATGGAGGGTCTTATCAGAATAGTGAAGAAGATTCAGGAGAAGAGTCCTTTGAAGTACACAACTGTGAGACAAATGAGGTGCCTGAATCCAGCTCGCATGTACTCGTGTCCAGATTTGTGTCAGACACAAATGAAGGGGCTGGTGAAGCAGTTCCTGCAGGACAAGCGACTGGATGGAGGTGTTTCTGCTGGTAATGGTCTTGCTATAGTGTAGTGAGTGATAGGGACATGCTACTTTTTGGGCCTCTGGCTCATGTACTGAATGCAAGTGGAATCCTGTAGCTTTCAGATTTTAACTGCCTTTAAAGTGGCTATGCAATCCAAAATTATAACAAAAAGTTACGCACATTACTCAATATAAACATGTAACATAAAACACAACATGACAAATATAGTGAGATTGTCAGTTCAATAATGTATGCAACAGTTTCTAATCATATTCACATTGTTGATTATGTGGAAAAACATCCACTTTTATGTTTTAATTTTTTTTTTTTTGTAATTCTTCTTAAGGTGATCTAATCATCCAACAGTTCGCACAACTGTTGTCAAAAGTGGGAGGGGAACCAGCCCTCTTGGCCTTCAAGCCCTTGCAGTCAAGAATAGATGCATTTCTCCATCAGCATGTCAGCAGTCCGTTTCCAGAACTGTGGGCATTCATGCAAAACCTTCTGGTTTTATCGCATGGACAGGCCACAGTTGAGAGGGGATTCTCCGTCAACAAAGAGGTGGAGACGTGCAACATCAGAGAGGACACACTCGTAGCACACAGAATTGAGTGCGACTTCATGTCAAGCCACGGAGGCGTCTCAAAAGTCCCCCTCACCCAGGAGCTCCTCAATTCCGTCTCGTCCGCAAGAGGCCGCTACAGAATGCATCTGGAGACACAGCGCAAGAAAAAAAGAATCTGAGGCCCAGACACTGAAAAGAAAGGCTGCTGAAGATGACCTGGAGCAGCTGAAGAACACAAAAATCACAGTGCAAGAAGTTGCTAATGGCTTAATGTTAGATGCTGACCGCTTCTCTGAGCAGGCTGAGTTGGCCCAAGGAAGTAAGATGGCCGAGCTCATTTCAAAATCGAATGCATTCAGGCGGAGCCATAAAGAAAAAATGACTGAAATAAAGAGGCTCGATGAGCTGATTGCCTTCAAAGGAGAGGACCTCCGGAAAATGTAGTACCATTGTAGTACCAAAAACATAAACAATGACAAATATATTTCCTAAACTTTCAGACGATGCATGTTTAGAGGCTTTTTCAGTTTTGAATGACTTAAATTAATGGGTTCTGGCTCAGGCTGTTTGGAGTCCTGTCCTCTTTTCATCCATAATGATTGTGTTTGTGTGCGCGCGTGCGTGTTAAATGAATAAATAAATCTGAGACTTTATAATGCAACTTTTTATATCTTCAATAAATGTACATTCTTTTGCCAAACAAAGACGTAGACCTAATCTCTTAAGACGTAATGGAGGTTTAAATTGATGTTAAGTGCTTACTTTATTGAATATGGTTCAAGATTATTGAAATAATTGGTGCGATAGAGGTATTAAATTTTACTTGAAATGACATTAAAAAAGGTCTTAAAAGTCTTAAATTTAGGTTTAACAATCCTGAGGGGACCCTGTAGCTGCTCATGGGCAGTCTAAGCCTACTGCTCCATAGGCACCAGCTGGGTTTCATCTGCAAACATGTTTGGTGACTGTACATTTTGATAACTGCCGCAAAATTGTAATTATAAATGCTACTAATCTATGGAGGATTATTTGTGACTGATCTTTAATTTTATCTATCAAAATATCTTACATTTTAAATGTCAATCTATTGGTCGATACATTCATTTATCAGTCAATTTGTTGTTTGTTTTATTCAAAACAATGACAATTAATTTGAAATAATTATTGTAACAAAGTATGCAATATTTTATGCAATATTGTATGAAATTACTTCTACTATAATTTATGCAATAATTTGAGCAGTAATTCAGGCAAAAGTTCATGTAATGTGTTTTGCAATGATTCATTTCACATTAGATTGCCAAATACAAAACCCAAAACCAGTGAAGTTGGCACGTTGTGTAAATCGTAAATAAAAACGGAATACAATGATTTGCAAATCCTTTTCAACCTAAATTCAATTGAATACACTGCAAAGACAAGTTACTTAATGTTCGAACAGGTAAACTTTGTAATTTTTTGCCAATATTGGCTCATTTGGAATTTGATGCCTGCAACACGTTTCAAAAAAGCTGGCACAAGTGGCAAAAAAGACTGAGAGAGTTGAGGAATGCTGATCAACCACTTATTTGGAACATCCCACAGGTGAACGGGCTAATTGGGAACAGGTGGGTGCCATGATTGGGTATAAAAGCAGCTTCCCTGAAATGCTCGGTCATTCACAAACAAGGATGGGGCGAGGGTCACCACTTAGTGAACAAATGCGTGAGCTGATTGTCGAACAGTTTAAAAACAACATTCCTCAACGAGCTATTGCAAGAAATTTTGGGATTTCATCATCTACGGTACGTAATATCGTCAAAAGGTTCAGAGAATCTGGAGAAATCACTGCACGTAAGCGACAAGGCCGAAAACCAACATTGAATGCCCGTGACCTTCGATCCCTCAGGCGGTACTGCATCAAAAACCAACATCAGCGTGTAAAGGACATCACCACATGGGCTCAGGAACACTTCAGAAAACCACTGTCAGTAACTACAGTTTGTTGCTTCATCTGCAAGTGCAAGTTAAAACTCTACAATGCAAAGCGAAAGCCATTTATCAACAGCACCCAGAAACGCCGCCGGCTTCGCTGGGCCCAAGCTCATAGAAGATGGACTGATGCAAAGTGGAAAAGTGTTCTGTAGTCTGACGAGTCCACATTTCAAATTGTTTTTGGAAACTGTGGACGTCGTGTCCTCCGGACCAAAGAGGAAAGGAACCAAATCGTTCATGAAGTCCATTGTGGCTCAGAGAATCTTTTCTATTAACTGAGCCACAATGGACTTCATGAACGATTTTTTTATGGAAAGTAGAATACCGCAAAAATACGGTATGATATAGGTGAGTGTTAGCAACTAACCTGACAGCTCTTGGCGAACTATGCTCACGTTATGTTTTCAACCTCTTCGCAAAAAAGAGAAAGGGGGGAAAAAAAACCACGCCTGAAGACAAAGTGCGCTTTCTTTTTAAAGTCTTACCTCAACCTGTAATTTTCCATCCGCCTCCGAATTGCTCTTGTTGATACCCCGAAAAGCGGAGCCATCTCGTAGGGTTTGAGACCATTACCAATATATGCCTGCAATGTCTCATACGAAATATGGTAGCAGGGTCGGTCTTGACGTCCTAAAATTAGGAAACACATGGTTAGGCCACTCTATTCTTGTAACAACTATGCCGTTTGAATAAGGCAGAGAGTTACATCATGTTAATTCACATACCTTGACTTTCTAAGATGCCAAAAGCCTCTTCTACTTCTGCAGGTGCTTCATCAGTGCTTGTCGCCGTTTTCCTCACTTTTTTTTTTTTTTTTTTAAGCCTGCCTGGCTCTTTCTATCTATGGTTATCCAACGTTTCATACACCAATCAGAATGGGATAATTAGCATATGGAAAATTATCAAATTGGCAAACTATTTGGCAATCCATCTTTCAATCTAATGTGAAATGAATCATTGCAAAACTCATTGCATGAACTTTTGCCTGAATTACTGCTCTCATTATTGCATAAATTATAGCATTAGTAATTTCATACAATATTGAATAAAATATTGCATACTTTATTACAATAATTATTTCAAATTAATTGTCATATTGTTTTGAATAAAACAAACAACAAATTGACTGATAAATGAATGTGTCGACCAATAGATTGACATTTAAAATGAAAGATATTTTGATAGATAAAATTAAAGGTAGGTCATAAATAATCTTCCATACTAATCAACGCATATCAGTGTTTCTCAACCCTGTCCTCAGGACACACCAGCCAGATGCATGTATTTGTTGATCCACCATATGCACACTTAATGTAAATAATCATGAGCGTGATAAGTTACATATGGTGTGCTTAAGGTGGAAAACAATTAATAGTTGGATCGGGCTGGTGTGCCTCGAGGACAGGCTTTGGAAACGCAGACTTATAAAGCGAATTAGCGTTACTACTGCTGAGTTTCAGTTAAGGCTTACATTTATTTGCAAAAAGTCAGTCAAGTGAAATCATATCGGTTACATTTTGATAAATAGACTACAATACCTATCTGGCATGCATTTTCCTGCAGAATGCTATTTTTAGATAGTGTGCAAATGAGCAGAGATCATGCCTCCAAGTACCTTTAGTTGTACATGTGTGCTGTTATCTCATCCCCGAAGTGAAATTGGGTTATACCTTCAAAAAAAGTTGCTTTAACACGGGAATTACACATTTTGCCTCCGTTTTGTCAGATAAGAACAAAAACTTCTTTGCAACTTCATTTTCTTAATGTTTCACAAATCTGAATTTGTTCCCTTGTTGGTTTTTTGATACTCATTTGCATGAAGTGAATCACAGCTGAACTTCTCAGAGTCAACAAGCTCCAATAAGATCTCGTATGGCACCGCCGAGTTCTCAAGCAGCTGCTGCGGCTCAGACAAGCTGCTCTCATTGGAGCTTAGTGACTTCCAGCTGCTCTGAAGCCATTGGCTGCCTTTCGTGTGAACGGAGGGTATGGGACCCTAGTCTCATGAAGTGTAAACTGCTTTGGAGAAAGGCGTCAGTGTGAATGGAGCAGTTTGGTGATGTTTTACTGCTACCTGGTGATTCCCCTTGTGATTTGCTTTGTCGAGATAAGTGAGTATGTGAGCAAACTGAGCTGTCCGAGATCGTATGTGGGTAGTTCTGACTGCGACTTTGTGTGTTCTTTGCACAGGGGCATTCCTGCCATGGTAGACCTGGCTGCAATGAGAGATGCCATGGTGAGCCTTGGAGTCGACCCCAATGTGGTCAATCCTTCCTGTCCTACCGATCTTGTTGTGGACCATTCACTACAGATTGGATTTAGTAAATGGTAACTCATTGTTCTTGGCAAATGTTTTTCCGTTATCATAATGTTGTTGGTAGATTTTGTTGTTTCAATTTTTATCAAGGTAGAGTAGTATAGTTGGATTAATGGATTGTTGCAAAGGTGCGTGATTGAACATTGGAGGTTTATGAAATCAAAGGTCTGCAGCTGAGAACATGCCTGTACACAGACAAAGGATGTGAAGGTGTCTAGCATTGTGTTGGTTTGTTTTTCTGAAGTGCTATTCAGAATGCCCCGAACCCTGGCGGTGGGGAAGGCCACAGCACCCCAGTAAAGTCCCCTCCTGGGAAGGGAGCTTCGTCGCGCAGTGCCCACTGTGGCAGTCAGGGTCTACGAGCCTGCAGTAAGGGAGCCTGCAACGACACGCCCTCAACTTCTGGGAGACCCACCCCCACCGTCCAGATCGAGAACACGCCTCTACTCTGTCCCTTCCACTTCCAGCCAGTCTCTGAGTACGCAAGAGCGTTGTTAATAACTCGCTGTACCCCTCCTCACAACATTCCTCACTCAGTCTGTACTCCTTCTCTTAACATCCCTCACTCACTCTGTACTCCTCCTCTTAACATCCCTCACTTCTCCTCTTAACATCCCTCACTTCCTCTGTACTCCTCCTCACAACATCCCTCACTCCCTCTGTACTCCTCCTCTTAACATCCATCACTCCCTCTGTACTGCTCCTCACAACATCCCACACTCACTCTGTACCTCTCCTCTTAACATCCCTCCCTCCCTCTGTACTCCTCCTCACAACATCCCACACTCACTCTGTACCTCTCCTCTTAACATCCCTCCCTCCCTCTGTACTCCTCCTCCCAACATCCCTCACTCCCTCTGTACCTCTCCTCTTAACATCCCTCACTCACTCTATACCCTTCCTCACAACATCCCTCACTCTCTCTATGCCCCTCATCACACACTCACCTTCTTGCTGTGCCCATCTCTTGAAGTTTTATTTTCTTGTGCTTTAAATTTAAATTTTTTATTTTTTTTCTCAACAGACCGGAAACCGCCCTTAAGAACCATGAAATGGAGCTGATCAGAAACAAAGAGAGGCTTCAGTTTTTCAAGGTGAGAAATACAGAATCGATGCTATAATATTTGAGTCGAAGGTGTTTGCTCGCTAGTGCTTTATTGCTTCAATTTCAAGTGATCTTAAATTCTTTTGTGAGTACAGGCTGAGAATAATACCACCATTACACTACTTTTTCTGGTTTTTATACTGCTCAGCTTTATTTTGTGTGCTTCCCTTGGAGTCGATGGGGATGCTGAAGCAAAAGTTTGGCAACTGATGTGACCCAGAGGGTGATGTGACATGGTGACTCATTACATATCCTTCCCCGACAGTGGTGCTCCAAAGCCTTTAAGAATGTGAACGTGGTGCCCCCGGACTTTGGTGCCATACACCAGGTGAATCTGGAGTATCTGTCTCAGGTAGTGCAGGAGCGGGATGGTTTTATCTGCCCAGACAGTGTAGTGGGGACTGACTCCCACACCACCATGATCAACGGCCTGGGCATTCTGGGCTGGGGTAAGACTCCAAACATCACTGTTTTACTCTGCTGAATACCTGGCTGAAGGGCCTTACTGTTAGTCTGTGTATTAAGGCCGATTTGTTATTGATTTCTTCTACTTAACATTTCTTCTAACCTGTCTATAAAGCAAATGGTGGGTTTATAGATTTTTTTTTTTTTTTTTTTTTGTTTCCTTGGTTTTTTTATTGACCAGTTTTGATGCATTTCAGCACTATAAGATCTGCTATGGAACTTGCTTGTGATTGGTCATGCATCATTATCTAAGTGACATCCATGTGATTATTGGTTAGTTATTTTGTGGTCATATTACACATTGATACAAACGCTGGTCAGCCTAACTTTGAGTGTGAATGTTGTTTTTCTAATGTGGACTGTTAGTCACAACTAATTACATCCCTGAACGCCGAATGGCGTTCCGGAGGATATTATGTTTTTGGTCCGGCCGCCGCCGCACTACATGTTAACGCGATAACTCCAGTAATATTTCAATCACAAATTCCAAATTTTGCACATAAGTATCATCAAGAGGAAGAACTGATTCGACTTTGGACAATTTACGATGTCTAGATTGGCCACCAGGGGCCAAAAATTGATTTCACTGTTAATGCGATAACTGCAGTAATATTGCAATTAGAAATTCCACGTTTTGCATATACAGGTGCTGGTCAACGAATTGGAATAATTTGAAATAGTGCAATTGTAAAATTTTTAAATGCATTTTTTGTGCAGAAAGCAAGTCAGGTGTTCACCGCGTCTGTCCTACTTGTTAGAGTAATCACAGAACTCGCTACCTGTAAAAAAATTTTCTCAACTGAGCTTTCCAAAAGGCCCATTTAGGCCATTTAACTGTGACACTGTTGTTTTATTGAATTAGAATAATGGAGAAGCCGTTTCACTGAATTAGAATAATTTTTATTATAATTAGAATCATCACTTTCTCAGTATTTTGTGGCTGCCCCCTTGGCTTGTATGACAGCCTGAAGTCTCCGCGGCATCGATTTGACCAGCTTGTCGCAAGTTTCTGCACTCACTGCTTCCCAAGCTGTGGCGATGCTCTGCTTCAGTTGGTCCAGCATAGTTGGCCGTCTGTCACAAATTTTCCACTTGACGATGGCCCAAAGGTTTTCAATGACATTGAGGTCAGGCTAGTTGGCCGGCCATGCCAAAACTTCAAGCCGTTTTTCGGCGAACCAATCTTTGGTCGACCTTGGCGCATGAGCCGGTGCAAGATCCTGTTGAAATATGAGGTCTTCTTCGCCAAACTGTTTCTCAACAATCGGAATCAGGAACGTTTCCAGAACATGTTGGTATACGGCAGCATTGACGGTCTTCTTAAGGAAGCAGAGTTTCCCTACACCCTGAGCGGACATGCATACCCAGACCATAACGCTCTGGGGAAACTTGACGGATCTTTTCACGGCCTCGTGGTTGTAGGTTTCGCCACCACGACGCCAGACACGAGGACCTTGGTCACCGAAGGAGATGCAAAAGCGTAATTCGTCACTGAAGACCACTTTCTGTCAGTCTTCAGCAGTCCATTCGCCGTGTTCTTTGGCCCACTTCAGCCGTTTCTCCATTTGTTTCTTATTCAGCATCGGTTTTTCCTGCTGGAACGCGAGATTTGAAGCCGAGTTGGCGCAGACGACGGTAAGTGGTTGATCTCGAGACGTTAGTGCTGGTCTGCTCGTTCCACAAGTCGCTGAGCTCGGAAGTGGACTTGAACCAGTTGCTGACTGCGATCTTTCTCAGCTGCTTGTTGTCGCAAGCAGAAGTTTTTCGGACGCCGGAACAGTTGGTGTGCTTGCTCCAGTCTTTCTTGAGAGCTTTGCAGACGGAAGACTGGCTGATGCCGAGCTGCTCAGCAATTTTAGTTTGGGTCAAGCCTTGTTGGCGAAGGGTCGAACTTGAGCCACTATTTCGGTTGAGAGGTCGCGCTGCTGACCCATGATTGATTTTACAACTTAGAAATTCTACTCAACACTGACTTAATACTGCACAGTGAACACTCTTCACAGAACAAAAATTCAAGCACTTATTCTAATTCAATGAAACAACAGTGTCACAGTTAAATGGCCTAAATGGGCCTTTTGGAAAGCTCAGCTGGGCAAATTTTTTACAGGTAGCGAGTTCTGTGATTACTCTAACAAGTAGGACAGGCGAGGTGAACACCTGATTTGCTTTCTGCACAAAAAATGCATTTAAAAAAAATGTAAAGATTGCACTATTTCAAATTATTCTAATTCATTGAGCAGCACCTGTAGGTAAGTATCATAAAGAGGAAGAACTGATTTGATTTTGGACAATTTACCATTTCTAGATTGGCCACCAGGGGCCAAAAACTGAAAAAATCACTGTTCCGCGATAACTTCAGTAATATTTCAATTACAAATTTCAAGTTTTGCACATAAGTAAGTATCATAAAGAGGAAGAACTGATTCGATTTTGGACAATTTAACATCTCTAGATTGGCCACTAGGGGCCAAAAACTGATTTACATGTTAATGCGATAACTGCAGTAATATTTCAATTAGAAATTCCAAGTTTTGCATATAACAACGTATCAATAAGAGGAAGAAGTGATTCGATTTTGGACAATTTAAAATTTCTAGATTGGCCATCAGGGGCCAAAAACGGAAAAAAATCACTGTTTTATTCATATCTCTGGAAGTATTTGTCCGATTCACCTCTCATCAAGTGCAAATGAAAGGTCATGACCTGAGGATGTGTCCCAGGATGACATTATACCTGTTTGGTTCAAAAGTTTGACACAAGATGGAGCTTTGTCACATAAAACTCGCCATTTTTGCTATATCTTTGGAACCATTTCTCCAATTGACATGAAACTATGTGCAGCTTCAAGGTCATGACCTCACAACGTGTCACATGATGACATCATGCCTGTATGGTTCAATATTTTGCCACCAGGTGGCGCTTTGTGATGGAAAATTACCATTTTGGCCATATCATATCATAACCATTTGACCGATTGACCTGAAATTAAGTTCAAATCAAAGTCTATTCAAGGTCTTTTCAAGGATTTGGGAATTTGAGGATTAGGGGCGTTCGAGGATATACCCCCAGCCTTCGCCTCCGACAGCATAAGCCTAGTTTCCTGAAAGATGGTATGACAGCAAATGCTGTTGTTTCAGAAAATTTCCGCCTTTGAAAATCTTTTTATGTCACCCGCATTCATACCTTCAGACCTTTTTGACCCTGAACTCTTTTGAATCTGGTTTGATAGGTCTCTTAATTTAAATGGTGTCAGATGATGGCTGTCTTTTGGAAGACATCTTTTTCAAATGCATTCATAATAGTTTGTCTTCTTAAAATATCTTGCACTTGTTGTGCACCTAAAGCTTGACTGAATGGAATTATGAATCGTACTTGGAATGTGAAAAATGGACTTATGTGAATATCAGGTGTAATGTGAATATAGGCCACTAGATGGCAGTATTTACCTTTTTT
This sequence comes from Gymnothorax reevesii, assembly GCA_029721435.1. Lineage (NCBI taxonomy): Eukaryota > Metazoa > Chordata > Actinopteri > Anguilliformes > Muraenidae > Gymnothorax > Gymnothorax reevesii. Next base: position 17,325,094 of record CM056588.1, on the reverse strand, counting down.
TTGTTAAGCTCAGACTGGAGTCGTGTTCAGACATGTCCTGGACATGTCTGGGGCAAGTCCCCGAAAAGTAAAAAAAAAGAGGTCTAAATGTGGGTGGGGTCTGCAAAAGAGTATATAAGGAAAAGAATTGAGACAGTAGAGTAGTAGGAGAAATTGCAAGAAGATGACCAGACCTGCCATTCTGTTCAAGACCTGTGACGTTTCTTTTGTGGATTTCTTTGCCTGTGTTTGAGCATTTTCTTCATCCAGGACATCATCAAGCCACCCCACCAGAAAGGGACTGTAATTATTTCTGTTTTTTCTTATTTATCAATCTTGGTCTTTAGTTGTAGGTTGTTATTAGTCTTTGTCTTTGTTAAAAATTAAATGTGTTTTAGTTGTTAAAACTGTGTTTGTCATCCCTTGCTGTTGCTGTTGTGTTATAAATGTAATAACAAATTGGGGCCATAACAAATTGGGGGCTCGTCCGGGATAGACCATTGTGTGAGTAATTTATTGAAAATCTAACATTCCAAATTGTGAAATTGTTTTTGTGAATTTTCCTAGATATATATTGACAACAGCAATGGATGATTTCTTGGCATCACCAACCGTAGGGGTTTTGAAGTCTTTTAAAAAGACAGAACTGCTAGAAATTTGCAGACATTTAGAGCTGACAGAGGTGAAACCAGCCATGCGAAAAGCAAGACTGGCTAGAGAGATAGTTGAATATTACATTGATGAAAATGTGTTTGCACCAGGAGATCTGGAACAGTTTCCAGTGGAAAATCCAAATATAGAAATGGAACTTAAATTAAAAATGCTAGAGATTGAAAGGGAGGAAAAAGAAAAACAAAGGCAGTTTGAGTTGGAAAAATTAGCAAGAGAAGAGAAAAAAGAAAGGGAGGAAAAAGAGAAAGAAAGGGAGGAAAAAGAAAAACAAAGAGAATTTGAGAGGGAAGAAAAAGAAAAACAAAGGCAGTTTGAGTTAGAAAAATTAGCAAGAGAAGAAAAACAAAGAGAATTTGAGAGAGAGAAAGAGGAAAGAGCAGAAAGAGAGAGACAGAGACAGAGAGATTTTGAATTAGAGAAATTCGATAGAGAAGAAAGACTCCAAATGGAGAAACTAAAAATTAAAATTGAAACTAAAAATAAATTTTGTGCCAGTCAGGAGGTAAAACTGGTGCCTCCATTTTCAGAAAAGAATGTTGACAACTATTTCCAGTGTTTTGAAAAGGTAGCAAAGAGTTGCCAGTGGCCAAAGGAACACTGGCCTCTGATGTTGCAAACTGTCCTCAAGGGTAAAGCTCAACAAGCCTATTCGGCTTTGTCTGCAGATGATTCCTCTGATTATGAGGTTGTCAAAAAGGTTATTTTGAGAGCTTATGAGTTGGTTCCAGAGGCTTACCGACAGAAATTCAGAGGTTTGAAGAAATCTGAAAATCAGACTTATGTTGAATTTGCTAATGAGAAGCAGGTTTGCTTTGAGCGCTGGTGTACTTCTATGGAGGTCAAGGATGATTTCAACTCACTAAAAGAGATGGTGTTAGTTGAAGAATTCAAGAACTGTGTTAAGGATGATGTTAAGACCTACCTTAATGAGAAGCAAGCACTGAACTTGCAATCAGCTGCCAAATTTGCAGATGAATATGTTCTCACTCATAAGTCCAAATTTCAGTCTAGCAGTAACAATAAATGGTCCCAATTTCAGAAAAAGGGTTACGGTGATACCCAAGATTCCTCACCCAAAGACAAAGACAAATCTGCTGATGGTGCTCAGAAATCCAGTAACAGGTCTGATCAAAGTGTGAAAGCTGACAGTGACAAAAGTGGTCTAGTTTGCAGTTATTGCAAGAAATCTGGTCATGTTACAACTAACTGTTGGTTCCTTAAAGCTAAGAAAGAAAAAGAAAAGGATACCAAACCAAATGCCTTTGTGAAAACAAGGTTAGAAACCCCTGTAGTAGATAACCAATCTGCTAAATTGCCTGCTTCTTGTGGGGCTAAAAAGCCTAATACAGCTGACTTTGTGAGGGAGGAATTTCTTCCATTTGTGTCAGAGGGATTTGTGGCTCTGAATGAGCATACTACTCCTGTCCCCATATATATCCTAAGGGATACCGGAGCTTCTCAGTCACTTTTGTTGATGGACTCCTTGGAGTTACGTGATGAGACCGCTTCAGGGGATTTCATACTTGTACAAGGTATTGAAGGGAGGACTGTATCTGTACCCCTGTGCTCTATATTCATGAAGTCAGATTTAGTTACAGGACAGGTAAAGGTGGGACTTATGTCAAGTCTACCTATAAAGGGTGTTTCTCTGTTGCTAGGCAATGACCTGGCTGGGGGCAAAGTAGTTCCCCCTGTACATCTTACTTCACAGCCGAGCACTGAAAATGGGGATGAGGACCCATCTCTGTATCCTTCTTGCGCAGTGACTCGTGCTATGGCCAAGAAGGCTAAAGAAGATGATGTTGTGGTGCCGTCCAGTACATTGAATAGTCAGGACTCAGGTGGTTCGCCTCATGACTCTGATTGGCCTACTATGGTTTCTCCGTTTGAGGACTTATCAGATACTTTTATCAGTTCTCTATTCAGCCAGCCGGATGGGTCTGGTGATTCTGATGTGTCTGGAGACTTGTCTCTGTCCAGAAAGCGGTTGATTGAGGAGCAAACTAATGATCCTGAAATTGGTGTACTAAAGAGGAGAGCCCTTCCTGAAAAAGAAATAGATGCAGTTCCAGTTGGGTATTATCTCAAGGATGGTGTGTTGATGCGGAAGTGGCGCCCTCCTGATATCCCTGCCAATGCAGATTGGGCAGTGGTCAGGCAAATTGTTGTTCCGAAGGTCTATAGGAATGAGATCTTAACAATGGCTCATAGTTTACCTTTAGGAGGTCATCTTGGTGTTAACAAGACTGTTGATAAGATCATGAAACACTTCTTTTGGCCTGGGCTTCGGAAAGACGTTTCCAACTTTTGCAAAACCTGTCACCCTTGTCAGGTAGTTGGAAAACACCAGTTAGACCCACCTGTAGCTCCATTGCAGCCTATCCCAGCATTTGGGGAGCCATTCTCTAGGGTCATTGTTGATTGCGTTGGTCCATTACCCAAGACTAGATCTGGAAATCAGTACTTGTTGACAATCATGTGTGCATCTACCAGATTCCCCGAAGCCATACCTCTACGTAACATCAAGGCAGCTGCAATCTCGAAGGCTTTGATAAAGTTCTTCACGTTGTTTGGTCTTCCCAGGGAAATTCAGTCAGACCAAGGTAGCAATTTCACTTCAGGATTGTTTCAGCAGGTTGTGTATGAACTAGGTGCAAAACAGATTCTTTCTAGTGCCTATCATCCGGAAAGTCAGGGTGCCTTAGAGCGGTTTCATTCCACTCTCAAGACAATGATGAGGACTTATTGTTATGACCATGAGAAAGACTGGGATGAAGGGGTTCATTTGCTGTTGTTTGCAGCTAGAGAAGCAGTGCAGGAGTCTACTGGATTCAGTCCATTTGAGCTAGTGTTTGGTCATGAAGTGAGAGGACCTTTGCTATTATTGAGTGAACAATGGCAAGAGGAAGAGCCGCAAATCAGTCTGTTAGACTATGTTAGCAAGTTCAAGGAAAGATTGCGTGCAGCTTGTGACCTTGCCAAAGAGAACTTGAAATCAAGTCAGGGAAAAATGAAAACTTGGTATGATCATAAGGCTAGAAGCCGTGAGTTTAAACCAGGAGAAAAGGTCCTTGTGTTGTTTCCCTTGCAGTCCAATCCATTGCAGGCTAGATTTCATGGTCCTTATGAAATTCTGACAAAACTCAATGATCTCAATTACATTGTGAAGACTCCAGATAGGAGAAAACCAAAACAATTGTGTCATATTAACATGCTAAAGCCTTATCATGACAGAAATGCTAGGGTTGCAGCTGTCACTTCAGATTCTCCAATGGTCGAAACGTGTGAAGATGAGGGGGAGTTTCAAGATGATGAACCAAGAATTAAAGCTGAAGTTCTTTCATGTAAATTGTCAAACACTGAAGTGTTGCAAAATCTTGATGTAAAACTCCAGCACTTAGAACCCTCACAGAGAGATCAGTTTGAAAGGTTGATCAAGAAATATGAGGATTTGTTTCCTGATGTTCCAAAGAGAGTTACTATAGCCTCTCATGATGTAGATGTTGGTGATGCCAAACCAATAAAACAGCATCCATACCGGATGAATCCTGAAAAGAGAAAGATTGCTGAGAAAGAGGTTGAGTACATGTTAAAACATGATATTATCAGACCCTCCAACTCCGATTGGAGTTCACCCTGTGTGCTAGTTCCAAAACCTGATGGAAGTACTAGATTCTGTACAGATTATCGCAAAGTCAATGCTGTAACTAGAACGGATGTGTTTCCAATACCTAGGATTGATGATTGTATTGATAGTGTAGGGCAAGCAAAGTTTCTGACCAAGATTGATTTATTGAAGGGTTATTGGTGTGTGCCTTTAACTGAGAGGGCCAAGAGCATCTCTGCTTTTGCCACACCATCTGGATTGTACCAGTATGAAGTCCTACCCTTTGGCATGAAAAATGCCCCAGCCACGTTCCAAAGGATGATACAGTCTACAATCGCCGGATTGCCACACACGGGTGCATACATCGATGACCTGATCACATGGAGTGACTCCTGGGAAGAACATCTAAAAGATGTAGAGACGTTGTTCCAGCGCCTGACCCAGGCTAACCTGACTGTTAACCTGAACAAGAGTGACTTTGGTTGTGCTACTGTCACCTATCTTGGCTACGTCATAGGCCAGGGTAAGGTGGCACCCATAAATGCTAAAGTCCAAGCCATCATGGACTTTCCAGTTCCTGACAACAAAAAAGCTTTGCGCCGCTTCCTTGGAATGATCGGGTACTACCGCAAGTTCTGCAAGAACTTTGCTGAGATTGCTCTCAGTCTAACTAACCAACTGAAGAAAGGTGTAAAGTTCACTTGGGATGATGCATGCCAGAGAGCCTTCGATAGCCTGAAGTCTCTGCTGTGTCACTTCCCCGTGCTCAAATCTCCTGACTTCAACAAACCGTTCTCCATCGCGGTCGATGCTAGCGACCAAGCTTGTGGATCTGTGCTCCTACAGAGAAGTGACTCTGATGACATTGAGCATCCCGTGGCATACTTCTCCAGGAAGTTCAATCGCCACCAAAGGAACTATTCCACAATAGAGAAGGAACTGTTGGCTCTGGTCCTTTCTTTACAACACTTTGAGGTTTATGTTTGTACAGGACAAAAGCCAATGATTGTGTACACTGACCACAATCCGTTAATGTTTTTGAGTAAGATGAAAAACAAGAATCGGAGATTGTTGAATTGGAGTTTGATTTTACAGGAGTTTGACTTGGAAATTAAGCATGTGAAGGGTACAGACAATGTAATTGCTGATTGCTTATCCCGTGTTTGAATGTGTATATATATATATATCATGTGTTTGAATATTGTATGATGTGTATATATAGACAACTGTTCACTTAACCATTTTGTATTGAAAAGAAAAATTTTGCCTTTATGAGTCAAAATTTTTCCCTTTTGGAATGGAGGTGTAATGTGAATATAGGCCACTAGATGGCAGTATTTACCTTTTTTTTGTTAAGCTCAGACTGGAGTCGTGTTCAGACATGTCCTGGACATGTCTGGGGCAAGTCCCCGAAAAGTAAAAAAAAAGAGGTCTAAATGTGGGTGGGGTCTGCAAAAGAGTATATAAGGAAAAGAATTGAGACAGTAGAGTAGTAGGAGAAATTGCAAGAAGATGACCAGACCTGCCATTCTGTTCAAGACCTGTGACGTTTCTTTTGTGGATTTCTTTGCCTGTGTTTGAGCATTTTCTTCATCCAGGACATCATCAAGCCACCCCACCAGAAAGGGACTGTAATTATTTCTGTTTTTTCTTATTTATCAATCTTGGTCTTTAGTTGTAGGTTGTTATTAGTCTTTGTCTTTGTTAAAAATTAAATGTGTTTTAGTTGTTAAAACTGTGTTTGTCATCCCTTGCTGTTGCTGTTGTGTTATAAATGTAATAACAAATTGGGGCCATAACACAGGCAATAACCACAAATTTTTTCAAAAATATAAATTTTGACCTCATGCATCATTGTTCTCTAAAATCTTTCGGCAGTGGGACTTTTGTTGTAGTTGATGTTGATTGTTGATCAAGTTTTACTCTTGAAACTTTTTATATAGTTTTTCGTCTGTCCGTCTGTCTGTCCGTCCGTCCACACTTTGTGATGGCTATAACTTTTGATCAGCACATGATAGGACTTTGATACTTGGCATATGCATTGCTTGTGAGAAGGCATTTTGGATGGGGTCATGACTTATGACCTTCTGACCTTGACCTTGGAGCATGACGTTTACTGACAAAGACTTTAACATGGGCCATAACTTTTCATTAGCTTGTAATTGGCATTTGATACCTGGTGTATGTATTCCTTAGGATAAGGCCTTTCTGATGAGGTAATGAATGTTGACCTTGTGACCTTCACCTTTAACCTTTGACTCATGATAGGCCTTTAATGGTTAGCATGTGCATGTTGTGTACGGGGGCATCAGTGTTTCACAAACGCATCTTGTTTTAGAATAAGGACAAGGAGAACTTGCCAAAAAAGTGTTAGTTTTTCCGATAAAGAGGCATTTACAGAGTCTTTGTTCTTGCATAGAACCTGTTCTGTACTCAACCTTAAATAGCTCTGGCCTCAGCAGTTCCAGTAAATGAGTTAAGAACACCACAGTTTGCCATTTTTTTTCAGGAGTCGGAGGTATCGAATCCGAAGCGGTGATGCTGGGCCAGCCCGTCTCTTTGACACTACCCCAGGTGGTGGGCTGTAAGCTAGTGGGTTCCATCAGCACGATGGCCACATCCATAGACATCGTTCTGGGCATCACCAAGGTAGCGCACTTCAGAGGGGGTGGCGTTTCTCTATCAGCTGCATTGTCACGTGGGTAACCCTGGATAACCACCCCTCCCTTCCTGTCTGCCACAGCACCTCCGTCAGGCCGGGATTGGTGGGAAGTTTGTGGAGTTCTTCGGACCTGGTGTTCCCCAGCTGTCGGCCCCAGACAGAACCACCATTTCCAACATGTGCCCTGAGTACAACGCCACCATCAGCTTCTTCCCTGTCGATGACGTCACACTAAAGCACTTTAAGCAAACCAGTAAGGATGGCTCATGCCTCATTAAAACATTGATGTTCTAATTTAAAGAATGGCTGGTTAGGGGAAAATGGAATATGACAAATCAGAAGAAAAGTTGTATTTTTCATTCTCCACTTCCCCCCCCCCCCCACCCCCCCCCCCCCACTCCTCCAGACTTTAGTGAAGAGAAACTTGAATTATTGGAGGCGTACCTTAAGGCTGTTAAACTCTTTAGAACATATCAGGACCCATCAGAGGACCCACAGTATTCAGAGGTAAAATTTGTAAATAAAGTTATTTATTTAATTTATCTTTTTTTTTGTTTGTTTGTTTTCATAATAATTTTAGGATAACCATCTATGTTTCAGAATTGTTTTTCTTTGGTGCTGCCATGGTGGACTGTATGATTGTGCATGGGTTGCGTTTATACTTCGCGTTGGTCTTGCTGATCGATTTTTGGCACTTATAGTCAAGAGTTGGGCATTTTGAGTGAGATGTGATGAAAGATAATGAAGCCCTGAAGCTAAGATTTGTCCTCTGGTTTCATTCCAGGTTATAGAAATCAACCTGAGCGCCATTATTCCCCAAGTCAGTGGGCCCAAGAGGCCCCAGGACCGGGTGGCTGTCAGCAACATGAAGACTGACTTCCGGTCCTGTCTGAAGGAGAAGGTACACCCACTTGTACTCTCTGTGTTCAGACTGAGAAGATTGGGAGAGCCCCTTTTTAATGTTTAGATTCTCATCCTTTCAGAGAAGTGGTGGAAGTCTGCTAGCATGTTAGCATTTTGGAGAAGTGTGCTAGTACATTAGGTGATCATTCTCCGTAGTCTTAACGAAGAGGTACATTTAAATGAGCTGGCTGTAAGGCTTAATTTTCTTTTATTTATATATAACTGACCAGGGCCGATTAGGTGATTGCTGCATCATTAATCAAGGTCATTTCATCCGAACAGTAAATGTATTTCACATCTTGTATTCATGCTGACCTGGGTAGGGCGACCTGAAATGCTGAATTGGATGCTGCATAGTTACAGTGACCAGCACAGTGCCTTTTAATGCACTTTGTCTTCCAGGTGGGTTTCAAAGGGTTCCATGTCCCAGTGGAGAAGCAAGTGACGCTGACGCCTTTTCTCCACGACGGGCAGGAGTACCGGCTAGCGCACGGCTCGGTCGTCATTGCTGCGGTCATCAGCTGCACTAATAACTGCAACCCCGCCGTGATGCTGGCAGCAGGTGAGAAGCATCAAAATTGCTCAGAATTTGCATCCGCAGAAATACTTGGTGTATGATGTGCAGGTCCAAGTCACTTTAGGTCCTTTTATTCACGGTGTATGAGATTCATAAGGGCATCCTAAGTGTTGGCCGTACTATGGTTTACTCCACCTACCATGTTAGCCCCGCTTCTGTACAGCTAAAACAGTTGCACACTTATCTCCAGCTCTGGAAATTCTGATGATCGCAATGAGGGAATAGGATTGATGTGCACCACATGAAATCATGTTGATAGTTGCTGAGTGGGACTACATGATAGAATTAATCACAATTATTATAGGCCTTAAAGAATGATTGCCGCCAACAGGCAAGCTCTCACCTTTTCTTTTTAATGAATTGTACATGATGGGGTCATAAGCAAACAGCAACCAGGCATCATAGGCCATCTTAAAGGCTTCAGGAAAAAAACTTCTCTGTCACTGTTTACCAGAAACGTACTGATTGAAGCTACATTAAAAAGATCTGAGATCCCCCCCCCGTTTCGCCCTCTTTGGTGGCAACTATGGTGGGCAAAAGAGGGATAACCGCTGGAGACATTTTAACCAAACAAGTGTCAAATCAGTGGACTGGGCAATTTATTGAGATTACATTTTTGTACACTTCAAATTTACAGCCATCTCAAAATCCATCTTTTTTTTTATTAACTTTTAATAATCTTTCAAAAATGCTGCAATATGAAATTGAATTCAAAGGAAATTATTTTTCTACTATTAGCCCTAGTCCTGCCGGTCGCATATACACACACACACACACACACACACACATACAGGATCCGCTGTCTTTTCCCTGTGTGCCAATTGTCGATATTTCATTCCCCAGTAGCCATTTCCCTCCTGTGCGCCAGTCCTAAATGAGCATTAGCTGAGAGGCAGGACAAGGGTGAAGTTTTTCATTTTTACAATCTCACATAGTAGCCTAGCTAGGCTTGTCTGCTACTCTTAATAGTTTAAGTACTATGATTTAGTATTGATATTAGTACTTAGTATTAACTATATACTAGGGATGTCAATGTTTACAATTTTTTCTACATGTGTACACGGAACTTCTAACCGACGTGTACCCGGTTACACGTTGGGGATTTATCAGCTTTTTCTATCGCAGTTGCGCTATATAACCACAGAAAGTAAAATGAGTTGAAAATAAGATCTTTTTTCATTTTGACGGATAAGAAAACGTACAAGTGAAAGCTGAAAAAGGGTTAACCTTTTTATATCGTTTTTTCCTGAATTCCCGTTGGCGTCGGCATTCCCATTTGTTTCCGGAGCATAACTCTGAAACTGTTCGACCGATTCTCACCAAATTTGATATAGTGTCTCTCCATAACATGTAGATGTGCCTTTTTAGGGTTTGAACTGCTTTTGAATTTTATTTTTTCTGTTTCCATGGCAACAATTTGGACTTAGGCATATTGAAGGGTGGGACTCGTTTCCGGACCATTACTCTAAAATGTGAAATGGGGGAAGGGGGAAGGGGGAGACATCTGTTTTTACGTGTAAAAACCATTCTAGTTTAATCATTGTTTTAACTATTGCTCACTTTTGTACTTTTTATTTTTTTAAACTTAAAGTGCAAACTGCATCCCTCTCTCGCAACGGGAGCTACGTCTGAATTTTAAGATACGTCTCATAGTAAAAGTAATGTGGAATTGGCGAGAGAAAGCAACTCAAAAAGAAGCCAAAGTAAGCTGAAGTGAGAGGAAAAAACTTCACCTTTATATCCACACAGTGGCGGCTCGTGAATTGGAAACGGGAAGCTCAAACAATCCCTTAAAGTTAATGATTGTTCATGACCTTTTTTCAATCATTCATTTAAACTACAATCACAGAAACTCCGAAAACTCAATAATTTAGTGCGGCCAGTTTATTATTAAGAACGCATACCTGTCAACTCTTCCTCTGCTATTGACAGCAATTATTCTATCAACGCGTCTGTAAGAGATTTTCGCGTGGAATTTAAATACTTCTGCATGGAGGAGTTAAAAGTAACGGAATTGCAAAAAGACGTTTCAAATTATCTTATTTCATTTAAATGATCATGAAACAAATGTATTGCTTCCAACCCCAACCCCTGAGTAAACAAGTGTTTGCCACAAAAATGGCAATATCCCCCGCCGCCTCAATTTTATGTGTCCGTACGGATGGACGGACGGAGCCCAATGCTATATCCCCCGCTTCGCGCTAATCGCGCGGCGGGGGATAATAAAATCTTGAGAAGTCTGGAGTTGTAATTAGTATGCGTTATAAATGAAAACTGGCCACATCTGATAATGTAGAGAGTTTTCGGAGTTTGGGTTATAGTAATTTAAATGACCGATTGAAAACCGGTCAGGACCAGTCATTAATTTTAAGGGACTGTTTGAGCTTCCCCTATTGCCAGTTCACGAGCCGCCTCTGTATCCACTGTTATGGCCCCAATTTGTTATGACATTAACGACAGCAAAGGATGACAGACAAAAATTTTAAAACTAAAGCACATTTCATTCAACAAAGGCAACTAACAACAAACTACTCTACTCAACAGACCAAGATTGATTATATACAAAAACAGAAATATTTACAGTCCCTTTGGTGGGTTGCTTGGTGATGTCCTGGGTGAGGAAAATGCTCTAACACAGGCAAAAATCCACTAAACGCTTCACAGGTCTTGAACAGAAGGACAGGGCTGGTCACATGTATCCTTCTCCTTGCAATTTCTCCTACTACTTTACTGTCTCAATTTTACTCCTTATATACTCTTTTGCAGACCCCTTCCACCTTTTAGGCTTTTTTAAAAATTTTTCTCTGGGACTTGTCCCAGGTTTGGGCATGTTTTAGGCATGTCTATCTCCAGTCTGGGCTTAACAAAAAAAAGGTAAATACCGCCATCTACTGGCCTCTATTCACATTACACCACAAAGTTAAAAAAAAAGTAGAGGGGGACTCTCACAATTATTCGCTAAAATTGGCGGAAAAAATATGTTTTCTTCCCCCTCTTTAGACACGAGGATGTGTGATCAGGTTGCGAAAAGCCGACAGAACACCAATCAACAATATAACGCACAAGAACACACAACAAAATAGGCTAAAATAAGCCATTAACAGTTTTTGTTTTCAGCTGCACGACATTTGAAGATGAGCGCTGCGCTCTTCTCAGGTCCTCTGCAGCCTATTCTTGAAGTGGCGCGACACTGGCCGTGGCTGCGGGTTTTTTTTTTTTTTTTTCTCAATATCAAGGTAACATTGCGCCCCATGCATCTGTATGCCCGAGTGGGAACATTTTTAAGTGTATAGTTAGTTAATGTTATTATTTGAAGCTTTCAGGCAACATCATCACCCCTAAAAATAGGCGACTCCATGTATTGACAAGAAATGAACGAGGTGGAGGAAAAAATGACATGTACACATGTACATGTAAAAATGGCTATTAATCATTCAGCCTTACTGTCAATCTCGCAAAACTAGTGGTAAATGTCACTGAAGTGGTGTCAGAGATGTAGGCCACGTAGGATGACTGCCTTTGCTGTTTCATTTAAAGGTTTGCTGGCGAAGAAGGCGGTGGAGGCTGGCTTGGCGGTACAGCCCTATATCAGAACCAGCCTAGCTCCTGGGAGTGGGATAGTGACGCATTACCTGAGTGCCAGTGGTGTGTTGCCTTACCTCAGTCAGCTCGGGTGTGTACTGTGACTGCTAACGCATAACATGCCTCACAAACGCCTGACATGCCTGGCTGTCAAGCTCTTCCTTTTGTGCGAGTTTGAGTCTCATGCAGTCATTGAAATGAAGTCTGTTCTATTACTGTATGCTCTGTTTGTTTGTGTTGGTCCAGGTTTGAGGTGATTGGTTATGGATGTGCCACCTGTGTAGGGAACACTGCTCCTCTACCAGACTCTGTTGTTGATGCCATTAAGCAGGTATTTTGAACATGAGATCACCCTGTTCTTTACATTGGTTTGTTCTTTTTTTTTTCTTGAATTTTCAACACCATTTCAATTTCAGGGTTTTGAAACGAGGCTCATGACATTTGTGTTGCTGAATTTGTTTTTTATGTGTCTGAGCTGCAAAATCAATATTCAGGAAGTAAAAATCCTCCCCAGTTTTATTTTTGTCACCCAGATTTGACAAATGTCTGAAATGTAACTCATTCTTGAAATAAGCTGATTGAGCTCCTGGGTGAAAGAAAGCAGTGGATTTCAACCTCTGTCTTGTTTTGTGCAGCTTGAGTTGATGTTAATGGCCCTAATCCCTGCGCTGTAATGTCTCGGCAGGGAGACTTGGTTGTGTGTGGTGTTCTTTCTGGGAACAGACACTTCGAAGGGCGCTTGTGCGACTGTGTTCGTGCCAACTACCTGGCCTCCCCTCCCTTAGTGGTAGCCTACGCCATTGCCGGCACCGTAGACATCAACTTCGAGACGGAGCCTTTGGGTACGAGAGCCAAGTCTATACTTCGCCTGATGGCCCAGCTCTTTAAAACTGTTTTGGGATGGGCGAGGGCCCTGCTCATGTCTAATCTAAGGATGTGTGCTTTGAACCAGGTGTGAACTCAAAGGGCGAAGAGGTGTACCTACGAGATGTGTGGCCGAGCAGAGAGGAGGTCCAGCACACGGAGCGCCACTGCGTTATCGCCTCCATGTTCAGAGACCTCCGGCACAAAATGGAGGTGGGCGTCTCTCGCAGTCCGTCCTTGACTCCTTTCAGGTGGACTATGTTCTGCTTGTGTTCTGACTGTTTCTTTTTTTCCTCCTGTGTACAGAAAGGGAACAATCTGTGGAACAGCCTGGAAGCCCCTGAATCGGAGTTGTTCCCCTGGGACCCAAAATCCACATACATCCGGTGTCCTCCTTTCTTTACCAAGCTTGTGAGTGAAGCACATCTCTCATTGTGTCCTTGCATCCTGTTTAATAAAAAGCTATTTTTGAGCTGAAGCTTCATAACAGCTGACAGCTTAAGCAGTTCTTCGCTACGCAGGTGCAGTAATGGGCTTTGTGCTGAGCCTCAGTGATATACTCCCTCCATCCTGGGGCCTTTTGAGTAGAAAGCGATTATCTCCCGTAATTGTGCTGTCTGGCTGATCAAAGGCTCCTGTCCTGCTTACAGACAAAGGAGCCATCTGCCCTCCAGTCAATAGATAATGCCCACGCCTTGCTGTTCCTTGGAGACATGGTGACGACAGATCACATCTCCCCTGCTGGGAGTATAGCCCGCGTCAGCCCTGCTGCCAAGTACCTCATGAGCAAGCGGTGAGTAATCCATGAACTGAACCCCCAGCTGTGTTCCACAGTTATAAGTTTATCACAGGGTGAATTGTGGGATATGTAGTCCAAACATTCAGAATAAGAAATTCATTTGTTTGAGCATCAGAGTTGTCGTCATCCACTTAATAGTCTGAGACCATTCTAAGTAGCGTTGTTCATACAGGATGTAAAAGCCTTGTGTAGCTGTGCATTGAGCCATTTTTGAAAACAAAATAAACAATTGGTGTCGGGCACAACAAACTCCGCCCTTCGCACATATTTTGAGTTACTTTTCCGAAATTCAGTTGGCATCTATTCTGGGTGGCAATCCCTAAACCGAATTTGGGGTGAACCTGGCCATTAGTTTTGCTGCTAAAGTGTTAACAAACACATAGAAGCAAACACACAAACAAACCCAACCAAAATCGATCCCCGTTGCCCTCACCCATCTGGTGGGGCGGGGTAATAAAAAATATTTTAAAGGCCATCTTTGTAATGGTCCTGTCTCCCACCTCGCATTTACCAGGTGAGTGTTTTTGTATTTTGTAGTTTTCCGGGAGTGTCCCCCCCCCTCCCTTCCTCTCCCACTGAGAGGTTTACTGCTCTTTCAGCCTCACACCTCGCGAGTTTAACTCCTATGGAGCCCGGCGAGGAAATGATGCAGTGATGACAAGGGGGACGTTTGCCAGCATCAAGCTCCAGAACCGCTTAATCGGCAAGACTGGACCCAAGACCCTGCACATCCCATCGGGCCAGACTGTAAGTCTCTGCACAGAACTGCCGGTGTTCATGAAACTGTAAGAAGAGTGAAATTACCTTGCTGATCGTCATGGACCTAATCTCTAGATCTGAATGATTATTATTTGGTATAGCTGAATGGATGTGTTCTGTATTCTAGCTGGGTGATTGTGTTCCGTGTGTGTTGTGCCTGGATGGATGTGTTCAGGTTTTGTAGCTTAATGGATCTCTTTTGTGTTATTACTGGATGGATGTGTTGTGTTATTGCTGAATGAATGTATTCTGTGTTGTAGCCTCGCAGATTTGTTCTGTGTTGTAGCTTGACGGATGCATTTTGTGTTGTAACTGGATGGATGTCTTCAGTCTTGTAGCTGGATGAATATGTAGTGTGTTGTAGCCTGACGTATTCTGTGTTGTAGCTGGACAGATGTGCTTTGGGTTGTAAAAGGTTGGATGTGATGTGTTGTTGCAGGATGGATGTGTTCTGTGTTGAATTTGACTGATGTGTTTGGTATTGTAGCTGGATGTGTTTGAGGCAGCCGATCGGTACCATAGGGACGGAATTCCCTTAGTCATCCTGGCGGGGAAGAAGTATGGCTCTGGAAGCTCGAGGGATTGGGCTGCTAAAGGACCATATCTACTGGTAATTATCCATGTACCTCTTCTCTTTCTACTCTAAATCCATCAGTGGGACTGCTCCTGCTCTTGGAAGTGCACATGGGGAAGACCTGGATTCAAATAACATTTGTTTTGGTTTCATATACTTTTCTGCATTTGATTAAGCTTGCCTGGTCTGTTGGAGCAAAGTGAGTGATCCCAAAAGTGTTAGCCCCACCCATTCTGCTTCTCTGAGCCAGCTCAAGTGTATCAGGCAAGATCAGAAAAACCCAGAAAAGTGTTTGAAACCTACAAAAATGCTATCTGAGCCCAGCCAGGCCTGATGCAGGCTCACAGTGCAAGTGGACTCTTTGGGTGGGTGGTTGACTCTGTGACACTGTGGGAGTGGTTTGTTGCTCTGTGGGCTTGGCCAGGTGGGATCAGTAACTACTCCTGATCGGTGCTGCTGCAGGGCGTGAGGGCGGTGATCGCAGAAAGCTTTGAGAAGATGCACAGGACCCACCTGGTAGGCATGGGCATCGCGCCCCTTCAGTTCCTGCCAGGAGAGAACACAGACTCCTTGCAGCTGAGTGGAAAGGAGCGTTTCTCCCTAAACTTTCCAGAAGATCTGTCTCCACGGCAAGAACTTGCTGTTAGGGTAGGTCATCCACTCTAGTCTTGTCCAGTTCAGCTGTCATTTGGTATGCTGAGCAACTTTCAAATGGGACCCACGAGGCCCACCTGGATAGATTTTCTTCCATCTCAGTAATTTAGAAAAAGCTTTGATTGCCTTTTCTCTCTAAATTTTTGGTCCTGATGAGATCAGATTTGGTAATCATGGTCCATGGACATGCCCAAACAAACATGAAACTTTTTGTAATCATTGGGTCAAAAATGGTGGAGTTATGAGCCAATCAAATTCTCGCAAAATGCAGTCCATCTCAACTCTACTTTGCTGTGGCCTTTGACCTGGAAACTTGGTACAGTCCCAAATGGTATTGTCACTAAATCAGCCGCCAAGTTTGTTGTTGATAGCATAATGAACATGGTGCTGATTTAAATTTTTTCAAAGCTAACCACTAATGCCAGAAATCACACATTAAAGTGCCAGTAAATACCTTGCATGTGTTTTTAAAAAAAAATTCCAAAAGTCAAGCTATCTGTAATATGGCCCAAAAAAAATTATAAAAAATATTTGACCAAAAATAACCTTAGGAAATGCAATTTTTCAAAAAAGGGTTTCCCGGTCTAAAAATAGATCGGCTAGATTATTTACCGCGCAAAGCATTGTGGGTCGAAATCGCGCACTGTAAACAAAGAAGGCGTCGCACGGACAAAAAAGAAGACAGACAGGAACGTTTTTGGAGAATGTGGAGGCAAACACGAAAAGCAAAACATAATTCCCCCATTCGAGGCACACTACCATTTACGTTGTATACTTTTATGAACTCAAGTAGCGCGAGAAATGTTGCTAAGAAAAACCAATACGGTATTTCAACTTACTAATCCATCAAAGTTAGGGCCAACTCATCATTGTCAATGCCCAGTCGCTCTCTCAGACTCTTCCACCGATCAATAGCACTCCCAATATATACTAGGGATCGTCTTCTTTTGGCATCAAGGGCAATTTTCCGGCGTTTTCTCTCCGAGGCTGTCAACTTGATTCTTTTCGCCATTGCTGTTGTGTGTGCTACGTCACACGTCACGTGGTACACAAGAAAGGGAACTTACTCTAATGACATCACATTTTCGCTCGCGCGACAGTTTGAGGGTTGAGTGAGTTTTTAACATCAAAATCCATATTTTTCGATGTCGTAAAAATTTGGATAACATATCGATGTGAAGATGAATGATTTCCCTACCTACTGATACCATTTTTATATGTTGTCACAATTGAGATATCATTGAAGACATGCAAGGTATTTGCTGGCACTTAAACAGCATCTACTCATAACGTGTTACTGGGATTCACTCCTGATCGTTCTGGACACTTCTCATACCTGTCCTGACTGATGTTCAGAAGCAATCGCTGTCCTGGGCAGTTAGACTTTGAATCCCTTCTGAGGCTTACAGCTCTAACAAACTTTTTTTTATTTTTTATTTATTTTTTTTTAGGCAAGCTCAGGAAAGTCCTTCCAAGTGATCGCCCTGTTTGAAAGCGAGATGGACACTGTGTTCTTTCGACATGGAGGGATTCTCCGATTCGTTGCGCGATCGCTAACGGAGCAGTCCTGAAGGGGGATGTGCACCCCCCCCCCCTCCAGCCTCTGACTGAACTCACTGGAGTGCTGTGACAGTCTGCCCCTCGTCGCCTCAGCACAAAGATCAGCCTTTGCGATCATGTGATTCGTGAAAGAACGCCGCGGCAACCGTCCGCTGTCAGGAGCCGTGGTTGAGCGTGCTCTGGCGTTTCTGTGTATATCATCAATTGGCCTGAACGATGTGAGAGCATGTGGACACAATGAATCACCCCCAATGCACTGATAAACTGGTACATGGATCAGTCCTACAGTTTTTCTTCACAATGGTACAGGGTTTCTGCTGACGAAGCTCCAGCTTTGGGTGATCAGGTTAATTAGCTAATGTCAGTCTACTTCTGACCTCTACTCCAACTTCCTAGTAGAACATTCCTTGGGCCTCAATAAGCTAAATGGACTTTCCTTAAATGAACGGGGTACCAGAGTGTTGTCTGACACCGCTACCTTGTGCTCTTTGCCACTAGGTTATGCAGGTAGCTGACTGTTTCGGCGCCAGTGTTTGCAATTAGGTGATTCGCATGATTTGGTGATGCACGCGGACGCCACAGTCTACGTTCGGCTGCCCTTGTCCTCTCCCGGCTTCATCCTGCCTACGCCGGATTTCCTGTTTGGACTGCTTGTATCCCTGAAAGCCTCCTACTTTCCTTGCACTTTTTACAAAAAAAAAAAAAAAATGTGTCCTTTTTTTCTGGCATGTTGGCTAATGTGCAAACGTCTCTTTCTTTGCAGTCTGTAAAGTATACCTTCACCTTAATTTAATTTGTTTTAACAAGAGATTAGCCCTCTCTTTTGATTAACTTGGTCGCTGAGAGGTGAGCTGCAGTTGGCACCATGTCTTCCTGCCCACCCCCCACCCCCCACCTCTTGGTGCTTGAATGGACTATGCGCAAGTCCACATTTTTGTTACAAATCTATGACAAACTGGGACACACGGTGCTCAATGTTCTCTTTGACTGAACAGCTTTCTAAAATGTGCGCAGAGTAGTGCTGGGAAATATAATATTGATGACAACTATTCTTGTTTTCCTTTTTGTATTTTGCGGATTGTTGTTTGAAGGTAAATATATTCCCTGTCCCAATTAGTGCGCTATTGAATGTGATGTGAAAAAAGGCCGTGCAGTCGTAATTGGTATAGAATGAACAAGATGGCTGTTGTCAATGTTGTATTTCTTTGGAGATGTTACTTATATTTTGATTCTCTGCTGTGGTAGAAAAAAGAAGACGTTTACGTCCTTGGAGAATCAGTTTACGGACGTTCTTGTTTAATGAATTGTCCAGTATAACACAAAGCAGCTGTATGAAAAATGTTTAAAACTGATTTTCACCCAATACTGACCATTTGTCTGTAGGTTCCTGTTACGTCAGGCTTTTCTGTGGATTTTTGTTTTCACTTGATTTCAACTCCAGTTACCAAGTCATTATTTCACATCGGACTGCCAAAACAAGACCTCTTCTTTATCAACCATGGTGTTGATTGTTTTCAAAAAATTAAATGAAGTATCACAAACTGTTTTGCCGAGTGTCATGAATGTTCATGCTCTGCTGTCACTAAAGGGTTTGCCCTAGAAATGAGAAGTTTTCATTTGCCAAAAATCCCTACTGGGGAAAAAAATGCTTTTTTTTTTCCCCTCCTTTTTTCTCTGATGAGTGTTCCTTTGCTCAGTGCTAGACCTGCACAGAGTTTAAGTGCATCATGTTGACTATTGTGACCTTGCCATTTCCTGCTGTCCTGTTTATAGTCAGTGTGCCACTGGAGCATAATTTAGAATGATGTTACTCTCAGCTGCTGTGTTTGTGTGTTTGGTAGTCAGTGGTAGTCTGAATGTCCACCGGCCCAGATTGTACATGTAAAAAGACTTTTTGCAGTGATTAATTGCCTACATTTCTGTTCTATTGCTGTACAATAGCACAGCTGTGCCTTTACACCGTAGCAGATAGATGCTCTTTATAGCTGTACTTTTCAGCCAAGTTTCCTGATGGATGGAGTCCAGACTAGGATGGATTTAACTCTTGAACCTGTTCATGATGTGGTGCTTTGTGTTTGGCGAAATAGCATTTAGATGCAATTTTCCACAATTTTACAATCAGAATCTTATGAAAAAAAGTATGAATTCTGTAACAATTATTGCTTGCATTGTAAATAATTTTTTAAAAGAATTATTATAAGATGCTCATTTGTATTCCTTAAATGCTGGAATCAAGCAATCAAGTGTCACAGTTAAATGGCCTAAATGGGCCATTTGGAAAGCTCAGCTGAGCAAATTTTTTACAGGTAGCGAGTTCTGTGATTACTCTAACAAGTAGGACAGGCGCGGTGAACACCTGATTTGCTTTCTGCACAAAAAATGCATTTAAAATTTTACGATTGCACTATTTCAAATTATTCTAATTCGTTGACCAGCACCTGTATCCTTGCCCATAGTGTCGATCCAGTAGTTTCAAAAAATTATCACTTATGACAGAAAAAAACTTAGTACTCTGTAGCAACCATTTTAGCTGCAGTGAGCTAACAATATTCCAATGAGTGGTTAAAAAAAAATACGTTTTGTTTAGCAAAAAATCCGACCTTGTATTGATTCTCTTACATTCTACTGTCAATTACAGTCATCACACACAAAATATGCGTAGTTTCCTCCCATGGATTAACGCGTAGATTTCTCCATTGACAAATTCAGCGCTCCCTTCTATCCACCCAAGTACTGGTGTCGATAGCCAGTCACTCATTTATATACTCATATTCATCTGCGTAACTCTACAGTTATAGATGTATTGATAGACTCGTTTCTTATCCAATTCCTGAGTGTTTAAACTTTTCTCAATAACTGAAATGCATTGATCGGACAATAAGAATAGGATACAAAGCTATGCGTAAAAGTAAGGTCGGTTGTATTCTTTGAATGTTTGCCGCGGTTGCGCAGCTGAAAATAATGAGATATCAAAGAAACAAAGACAACCGAAACCGGCCTGAAGTGTTCAGTTTCATTTACGAGATAGATATTGTATGGACGCGGTCAATGGGAATTATTCCGAATGAAACAGTACTGGAGGGTTCCTTCTACCCGATAAATATGTCTCTGGAGGAGGGCATCAATGAAGAATACAGGTTATACTTTCTACTCTGTTTGCATTTTGCTCTAATATGGCTTTTTGCTGTAGAATTTAAACCGCGTCTAAAGACATTGAATGCCGAGGTTTTCGTTTCTCTAAATGCATGCATCCCACACACGTCGGTAGATCCCTCGGTACGTTCATTACACCATTCTGATGAATATGGAAACATATGTCGTTTGCTTTTTCCTGAAAGTGAAATTTCTGTTCTGTTAAAATAAGGTATATTTCAGAATTCAGATATTACTGAGTTAGTGAATTTTTACTCTTATAAGGTGTAAGGTTATGAGCTCGGATGTGAGAGCGGTTAGCTTATCATTGCAGCGTGAATGTTATAGCTGTTAAATCAGCACTTTATTTAATGCTTGGGGGATTTCGAAGAAAAATGGACAATATTGTTAACTTTATTATGGAGAAAAGGCATTTTTTGTGTTTGGAGAGGTTACTAGTGACCAATGATGTTCCAACTGCACTGATATTGATAAATTCATGCTAAACTCAACCAGAAAATCACTCATGCTCAATTTCATGCCCCAAAAGTTAATTTGTGTTGAATATATGATTAATGTATGATTTGACAGTGAACCATTTTGATGGATCTCAGACTTTGAGGAGACACCTGGATAGCTGTCTAATTTGGCTCGTAGCAAGCGGGTAATCTAGAATGTCAGGTTCAAGATGAATTGTACTTGTGGTCAAGAAGTTTATGATTCCAGAAATGTATCGTTTTAAGCCCCAGCAGTTTTTCAATTGTCAGTATTATTTTTTTTTTGCTAATTCAAAGTTGAATTTTCATGAAGAATATTTGTGTTTGCAGCCCCTTTTCTCCACCAAAATCATAAAAATAAACTGAAATATGATGGGAGTCTAAATGCTTAAAGTGTCTAGACTCAATTTAGCCAAAGTTTTTCTGCCTGTAAAGCTGCAATCTTGAATTATAAAGCCTTAAATCAGGTAAAACCTAAATAGCCAGATTTGGCTTCTGCACAAAGGAGTTAATATGGTTAACACCTTGTGTGACTATAGCAGTGATTAGGACTTTAAGTGTCAGTGTATTGCCTGTCTTCTTGGTTTAAAAGACCACAGACCCCTACCTGCCATTATCAAGAATCCAAGGTCAAGAGTGCCAGAGCGCAGTATTGAGTGGTACTCCTTTAGATTGTGAGCCTGCTTGACAAGGATGCAGGATTGCACGAAACAAAAGTAGCTAGAAACTGAGGGTTATTACTCTGAAGCAAGTCTAAAGCTGCTGTAACTGATTTGGTTGTTTTTCCTAGCTTCTTGTGCAAAGCTGAAGTTGGCAGTCCCCGCCTCCCAACTCCAAGCCACACAGGTACGCATGTCTGTTTCCACAGAGGCAGAGATGGAAAACAGCGCCCATGGGAGCGACACAGTTACAATATTAGTACAATATAAACAGACACTCTCAGTGATTGTCATGTGAAAGCCACACTGAAAACATGGACTACCGTCACGTAACATCCATGCAGAAACTTCGGGGTGAATGGTTTTTTGAAGGCATTAGCTAAAGCTAGCTAGTGTCCTATAGCTACACAATGCTATCGTTACACAGCTGAACAAACTGTAGTCAGCCACAAATGATGACTGTACATTTATAAACTGACATTAGCAGGATTAAAAACCACCAACAGGCCGACACGAGACCTAAAACTGCTTAACTACATCAGAGAAAAACTAGGCTTACCTGTCCAGTAGCAGCGAGGCTAGCTGTGCATCGGTTTTTAAACCCTTGGATTCCTTTAGTTTTCCCCACCTATTAAAAGTGGCTCTGATATAAATACGGCTCTTGGCCTTCTCACATTTTTCCTCCTTAAGTAGATTTGTTCCTCTACTGTTCTTTGGCTGTTAAATTATATAGGCTGTCTCCTGCATTGGTGGGATCGGAAGCTTCATCTGTTCCGCCATTGCCAACAACACAGATGTTTCTTTGTCGTCTTTCAATGATTTGTCTGGTAGATGGTGCACTTACAACACAGATTCAGCTCTGCGCGTTCACAAGCAGAGAGAAACACTTCTTTATGGCAATCTCTCACCTAATTGGATAGAGGCAGATGGTGGCTCCAGAATTTTATTTACTGCTATATTGCAGAAGACAGTGACTGAGTGACCCGTGTTATGGAACAGATACTATAATTCAATGATCTCTTTCAGAATGTGGTGCAATTTTACACTTCTTTAAAAACAAAAAATTCACTCATGGTAGCTTAAAGGCCTCACTGGGTGATGTTACCGGACAAGATGTATGCATTCGGTAAGAAACAAACTGCAATGTTCTTGGGTATACGCGTGCGAGAGAGTGGTGCTCAAACTTCTGCTGTTCTGTTGTCAATGTGAAACTGAGCTGTCTTGTATGTGGGACATGGCAACAGTTACTATGGGGGGGGCGGAGCTGGTCGGAGCCAGTCGGAAAGGTCCATTAGAGAAACGTGCTGCAAAAACAAAAAATGCAAAGTCAAAAACACGCAAACCACAAAAGCAAATGCAAGAGAAAGACGCTTCATATCCACATCAACACAATGGAAGTGCTCCAACTCGCAACGGGTAACGCCAACTAGAACAGCTTTTATTTTTTACCTGAGTGAAACTAGCTAAGGCTTTCTAGCTCTCGCTAGTTAACGTTAGGTCCCCTGCTATCTTGCTTACCGTTATGTTTGGTGCATGGAAGTTAACAGAAAATAAGTGGAATAAGAATTAGACATTATTTTGCTGTCTCACTTGGCTAGAGATGAACAGCGAGCATCTATATGACACCATATATGAGTGAACTAGCTAGCTAGGCTCATGAACTAGCTAGCTAAACAAGCAAACTCATGTTAACTAGCTAGAAAGCCTTTTTGCTAACTTAGCTGGTCATTTTTTCAAGATTTTTTTGGTGGGGATTTTCCCTTTATTTGATGGCATTCAGTGAAGAGTGACAGGAAAGGTGGGATAAGCGTGGGGATGGCGTGTGGCAAATGGCCCAGGCTGGAATCAAACCCAGGCCATTACGGGAAGGATTCAGCCAAGCTACTGAAGCACCCCACTAGCTAGTCATATTTGATGCATGTAAATGCGAGCTAGCTAACTAAATGGCGAGGTTATGACTC
Source organism: Gymnothorax reevesii (assembly GCA_029721435.1). Lineage (NCBI taxonomy): Eukaryota > Metazoa > Chordata > Actinopteri > Anguilliformes > Muraenidae > Gymnothorax > Gymnothorax reevesii. The sequence goes on along the minus strand of CM056588.1, from coordinate 17,301,653 downwards.
CTGCTATCCATTGATTTTTTTTTTTTTTTAAATAAATTTACCATCTCCAATTCAACCCGAATTTGGAATGCCCAACTGGTGAACTATGTACAAGTCTTGCTCGTTTGCGACCCCTTGTTGAGTGAAGACAGTTCGCGGCTCTCCTCCGAAGCACGCGCCTGTCAGCCACCACTTCTTATACACTCATTGGTTGAGTTCAGAACGAAGGCGGAGGATACCCGGACATGAACAGGCCTAGAATCTTCCTGACGAGCCAAGAGGGGGCGCTTGAGCAACGGTATTTATTTCCCTTTCCCGACAGTCCTTTCCCAATTTGAAACCCTGTAGCGCAATAGCCAATTGTGTGCTACTCTGAAAAGGCTGCCGACCACTGCTGATTGGTACGCCCGGGGCTCGAACCCGCGACGTGTTTGTGACGTCTGCACTGCAACGCAGTGCTTTAACCGCGTGAGCTATCTGGCAACTTCTGTCCATTGATTTCTATGCATTATGTGCAAGGCTGTTATGGCGAGTGAACCCTTTGCGCATGCTCATAATGTTGCAATCCAGAGAAAACCACAGCGAAGGGTTTAATGTCTCTGCCCCACCATACGCATTCACACAGACAGAAAATTCATCACAACATCCCGCATATTAACGGAATAGTCAATCTTTGATTTTTACCCCGCCCCACCCGAAGGGTGAGAGCAAGGGTGTATTGTTTTTGGTTCGGTTTGTTTCTGTGTTTGTTTGTTTGTTTGTTTGTTTGTTTGTTTTAACACTCTAGTGGCAAATAGTGGACACATTCACCCCAAATTCGGTTTAGGGATTGCCACTGACTCAGAATAGATCCCTATTGAATTTCGTACAAGTAGGTGAAAGTATGCGCAAGGGGCGGGGTTTGTTGTGCCTGGCACAACTTGTATCAAATGACTTTTGAACCATTAATTATAGAGATTTAGGGACTGAAATGTTGGACTCAGGAAAGGATCTCATGTTAAATGGTTCAGCTCCGCCCCCTGTCCTGATTGCCTGTGCTTTCATCCTTTATAATTATTGGGCTGCTTACTATGATGATTTTGGGGTTGGGTTTTTGGACACCTGGGGGTAATACTATGAAGTTGGCTTTGTGATTAAGCCTGACTTCAGCACTTAGTAAAACCAGGAACCTCTTCAAATCTGGAACATGGACTAAAGTAAAAGGCTGCTCCGGGTTTTACTTTAGCTTAAAGTCAGGCTTAGTCACAAAGCCAGCTTCTTAGTATGCCCCCCCAGAAGAGGTCATATATTAATGTATGAAGCCCAGTCCCCTTTCCTGATTGGCTTAGCTTAACTTTATAACTATCAACTATGTACTGTTGAGAGTTGGGGTTTTGCTGGTGGACTCAGGAAAGGATCACATGTTAATTGATGAATCGTCGTCTCCTTTGATGCGTGTGCGTGTGTGTCAATATTTTTTTTTTAGTCATCTGAATTTTAAGTCAGCAGTAGAACTAGTCAGTGAAATCAGTTTGCTGAATTCATGAGTGAAAATGGCAGGATAAACCTCTCTGCCACCGTCCTGGTCCACCTGAGCTTGGTGGTAATGTGACCGTATAGTGCAGGATAGTTATTGTCACATGCTGGCGAATGCACTGTATAGCGTTTACAGTGCAGAGTAGCATAAGGTATCCAGTATACAGTAGCACAATATACATCATGTAGTTAACAAGTATATGATTTTAAATGCTTCCGTTTTTGTGTGACTGAACACCCTGCATGTATTTGACAAAAATGCACCAAAGACATAGGACAGCAGTACTGATATTGAAGTTGATCAAGCCCCTTTTTATGGACCTACTTGGGCCTATTGCATAACCTGTGCTTATTTGTACTCAGAAAGAACCTCTCTCACTGACGGATTGCGGATGAGATCGATGGTTCTCGCGTGTATCGCACATGACAGGGAAAATCAGGTCCTCTAAATGTATTTATTTGTGATTGGAGAAGAATCATAAGTCTTTGCAGTTCTTTAAAAAAAATACAAAAAAAAAACATCACATCATTCACTTTTTTGTGATAGGAAGTGTCTAGAGACACTGTAGTATTTACAGGTATGGCAGTCAATTTCAAGGGATAAGGATATGGCATTGGGGTTAGGAGAAGGGTTAGGGTTAGGTTTAGGCAGAAAATTCAGCTGTTTTAAGCTGTTTTGGACAGTTTTAGTTGGTTGACCAGCTGACTCCAGCTGACAATACCAGCTTAACCAGCTTTGACCACCTTCATCAAGCTATAGAGACCAGCTTTAAACATCTAGACTAGCTAATGACACAGCTCAGACCATCTTAAACCAGCTTAGAATTCTAGATGCTGGAATTCTAAGCTGGTTTAAGATGGTGTGAGCTGTGTTATTCGCTGGTCTGGATGTTTAAAGCTGGTCTCTATAGCTTGATGAAGGTGGTCAAAGCTGGTTAAGCTGGTATTGTCAGCTGGTGAAGGGCTGGTCGACCAACTAAAACTGTCCAAAACAGAGCTTAAACCAGCCTGACCAGTCAAAGCTAGAATTTTCAGCAGGGAGGGCAGGGCTTGAAATGGGGACTGCCGTACCTCTCCACATTGAAATGAATTTAAAAACTGCAGTACCCGTAGCAACTGCCTTTGTGATAACGTTAGTTGCCCCAGATTTAAGCCGAATATTCGCAATGTCTTGTAATTTATCAGCCACCCCGCTAGAGGGAGAAATTTCAAATAGTTACATATTTTTGAGACCACCCTTTCCTTGAGGAGGTTAACGTCTGTTGCTCATTGACGCTGTGACAGGAATCGAAAGGAAAGGGAGGTAATTTCATTGATAAGATAAAGTAATCTTTTAGCTGTAATTATGCCAGAAATTACCACTGATTGAAGTTTTGAAATGCTGTGTAATCTATTGTTTGGTATATCAATTAAAACATGTTATTTTTATTCCCGAATTGACACTGGAAGCTTCTGGCCTAGGTGTACAGTGCGGCTTGCAAGCAAAAGTTGCTGCTTCATGCTCAGCTATACAATGAGCATAGCGTTAGCTGGCTACTTGACGTAGCCGACCAGATAATACTTTTACTCGGTGGCCAGTTGATACTGAGCCAAGTGCTTTGTTGTAATTTCACCCGCATGCTTCGAAGTGTAATTTTATTACTACGATAAATAATGTCTTGTAAAGACTTAAATATCTTTGTCGGAAATGGTCTCCTTGCGAATTTACTTTCGGTTTCGACTGCATTTGCTGGCTAGCTTGTTAAATTAGTCTGTTAAACTTGCCAGGAATATTTTCTAATATGAGTTTATCTGTTACGTATGTAACATTTTGCTCTTTTTTTCTTGTTTTTAAATTAATTGTTTGTCTTGATAGCTGGCTGGATATCTTAAAATGTCATTTTTTTATTACAGGAATGGATGATGTCGCTAACCTTTGTGATATTTCTTTTGCAGATTTCTTGAATGAGTGGTCGTTTCAATCATGGTTAGTGTTTTGTTCATTTTCGTATAATCATTGTGTTTACTAATTGTTTGGAACTGAAAATTCCTCATGTACTTGTGATAGCTTGCTATAATGAAGCAATACTTTGCGGGTTTTTCTCAGCATGTTTGTGGGATCATGGCAGTTTGAAGGCGCGCACTTGCATACGAGAAATGGCCGTTTCTTGGATACTAGCAAAGGCTATCCCATGACTTAAACGGCTGTAGGAAAAAAACATGGTAGTTAGTGTTGCCAAGTTAATGCATATCAGAACTACAGTGGTGCTTGAAAGTTTGTGAACCCTTCTGAATTTTCTATATATCTCCATAAATATGACTTAAAACATCATCAGATTTTCACACAAGTCCTGAAAGTAGATAAAGAGAACCCAATTAAACTAATGAGACAAAAATATTATATTTAGTCACTTATTTATTGAGGAAAATGATCCAGTATTACATATCTGTGAGTGGCAAAAGTATGTGAACCTTTGCTTTCAGTATCTGGTGTGACCCCCTTGTGCAGCTATAACTGCAACTAAACATTTCCTCTAACTGTTGATCAGTCCTGCACATGGGCTTGGAGGAATTTTAGCCTATACCTTCGGACAGAACAGCTACAGCTCTGGGTTGTTGGTTGGCTTCCTCACATGAACTATTTGCTTCAGGTCCTTCCACAACATTTTGATTGGATTAAGGTCAGGACTTTGACTTGGCTATTCCAAAACATTAACTTTATTCTTCTTTATCCATTCTTTGGTTGAACGACTTGTGTGCTTAGGGTCGTTGTCTTGCTGCATGACCCACCTTCTCTTGAGATTCAGTTCATGGACAGATGTCCTGACATTTTCCTTTAGAATTGGCGAGTATAATTCATTGTTCCATCAATGATGGCAAGCCGTCCCGGCCCAGAAGCAGCAAAACAGGCCCAAACCGTGATGAAACACCTCCATGTTTCACAGATGGGATAAGGTTATGCTGGAAAGCAGTGTTTTCCTTTCTCCAAACATAACACTCCTCATTTAAACCAAAAAGTTCTATTTTTGTCATTTCCAATTTTTCCAGTAGTTTTCTGGCTTGTCCATGTGATCTTTAGCAAACTGCAGACTAGCAGCAATGTTCTTTGAGGAGAGCAGTGGTTTTCTCCTTGCAACCTTGCCATGCATACCATTGTTGTTCAGTGTTCTCCTGATTGTGGACTCATGAACATGAACATTAGCCAGTGTGAGAGAGGCCTTCAGTTGCGTAGAAGTTACCCTGGGGTCCTTTGTGACCTCGCCGACTATTACTTGCCTTGCTCTTTGAGTGATCTTTGTTGGTCGACCACTCCTGGGGAAGGTAACAATGGTCTTGAATTCCCTTCATTTGTACACAAACAGTCTGACTATGGACTGATGGAGTCCAAACTCTTTAGAGATGGTTTGTAACCTTTACCAGCCTGATGAGCATCAACAACCCTTTTCCTGAGGTCCTCAGAAATCTCCTTTGTTCGTGCCATGATACACTTCCACAAACATGTGTTGCGAAGTTCAGACTTTGATAGATCCCTGTTCTTTAAATAAAACAGGGTTCCCACTCACACCTGATTGTCATCCCATTGGTTGAAAAAGCCTGACTCTAGTTTTTTAACCTTCAAATTAACTGCAAATCCTAGAGGTTCACATACTTTTGCCACTCACAGATACGTAATATTGGATCATTTTTCTCAATAAATAAATGACCAAGTATAATATTTTTGTCTCATTTGTTTAACTGGATTCTGTTTTTCTACTTTTAGGACTTGTGAAAATCTGATGATGTTTTAGGTCGTATTTATGCAGAAATATAGAATATTCTAAAGGGTTCACAAACTTTCAAGCACCACTGTATATAATTCCAGTAGACAAAGAAATGACAGTTTTATATTGGTACCTTCTGGTATATGAGAAATGGACAAACACTGTGTGCTTAAAGAGTGCGCTTTCAAATTGAAACAATCCTGTTCGTGTTCGAAACCAAACACTAATAAGTGTTATTCTTTGCAGTCTCGCAGATATGATTCCCGAACGACCATTTTCTCACCAGAAGGCAAGTGACAAGTTTTCTTTGCATTTGTATTGTATTTAATGGTCTAGTTAAAATGATGTGCCATTAGAATCATCTGAGGTTGGAACAGTCCCAAATGTAGCAAGAAAGTTCAAATTCCTTTTTAACTGATGGGGAGTTTTAGAGTTTGTGCTGGCATGTATGTAGTCAATTTCCACCATTTTTAGGAGGGTTTGGCTAACTAAAGAGCTGACAACCACCATTCACCAAAATTAGTAGATGTTGAGAGCCAGTTCTCAAAGCGTTGGCTGCATCCTTCGAGGGCTGCATTCTCAAGCTGCTATGTTACTGCAGGCTGGTCCATTGTGAACGCCCTTTTGAAAACAGCCAAGAAATGCGGCCTATATCTTGCCTGGTATCAGACAAAATTGATGGCTCATTTGCGCTCTATTTCCATGTTGACAATTGCATCTGACATCATGCCAGATGAAGGCTGCATTTCTCCGTTGTATATGAAAAGTGCCAGCACAATGGGACAGCCTGCGATGATGCAGGCGCCTAAAAATGCAGGCTTCTAAGGATGCAGCCAATGCTTTGTCAAACAGCCTGGATTTTACTGAACACCTCCGTCAATGCAATCTGTTACATGACCGTTGTCATTTAAATTTGTCATGACAAGTACCGGTTTGAGGCATTTTTCTCATCTTATTTACAATGACCAAGCTGCCTACTTGTACAAACAATGTATTTAACAAGTATTAAACATAAAAATAAACAAGTGGTGACAGAGTGAGGGGTATACAAAACACGATAGGAGAAAAAAGAATATGATGACTATCAGTTTTAGAAATATTCACTGTCTTAACTTGCTTGTGTCATTCTGAAAGAATATATCGAAGAATATATCGAGCCATTCCACGAGAAAAGTAAACTTTTTGAAGACGTTGAGGGGTTCCCCCCCCCGGAATTGAATGAAACTTGGCACATTCGTACATAGTGTCTCACGGAAAAAGGCACATTTTTTTGGTCTGTATCTCATTTTGCCTGCCAGTGCTGCCACTTGGAAGCCATTAAAGTGGCTCAGTTTGGGTGTTGACACCACATTCTATATCAACTATCATGACTTAAGGGTACACAATACCAAATATTTTATACTGCAATCATGACCCGGGCCACTTCAAGTCCGGTTAGACATCAGCACCACATCAGCGCCAAGCTGGGTAACTATGTTATCGAGCTGGAATTGTTTGAGAAGTAAAAATAAAGATTGAAAATGGGAATAAAATAATTTCCTAGATATATATCAATCTAGAATGCTTTATTATGTGTTTACTCACAATAAAATAAAATAATATCCTAGACATATACCAATCTAGAATGCTTTATTATGTGTGTACTCACAAGAAGACTACCATTTTCAGGGAATAGTACCTTGGTATCTTGCTGGGTTAGTGCAGTGGATGGCCAGAAAGATGGTCTAAAGTGATTTTTTTGTTTACCCAGCATGATAGAGATCTGTAATTCTCTGGGTTCATAATCCCTTTGGGGTACATTACAACCTTAGTGAAATCTCAATGGTGGTATTTTCAGTGTAGTTAATATTCACCAACAAAAGTTGTAAAATCTCGTCCTCAGGGGGCCCTGTTGGTTGGATGCAAATACTGGCTATCCCCAGCAACGTACCAAAGAAACTGTTTTTGAATTGCGATGCACACAGCTAGCTTACTCTGAAAATGAAGAGTTTAGCTTGGTACTATGCTGGGTGGATAGCTATCTATCCAAAGGTGGAGCCCTAAAGAGTTGATGTTCTACCAACCTAACATTCCATATTCCCAGACATATACCAAAGTTCTGTCCTTTGACATATAAAAAAGTACATGCACAGTTATACATAAAATTTGTAATTTCTCTGGTATCAAGCTGGGTTGGTTGTAAATTGGAAAAGAATGCTGGTGGTGATTGTACCATTTTGTCAACTGTACATTGTACAGTTTTATAATTTTGGTGCGTTTTCAAAGAATGACAAATTCTCAGCATTTTCCCTTTACTATTAGAATTACAGAGCAGGCTTCAGGGTAAATTCTAGGATTTCCCTAGGACATGGTGCTTGGGTGTGAAAAAGGGCACAGCAGTCACGCCAAGAGAGTGGTTGTCCTGAAAAAGGGTACAGAGGTCAGAGCAAGCAAGCAGCAGCCTGCCAAGGAAAGGTTAGTTCATTTGTAGTGGTAACTGGCATGCCCTCATTCCTAATACCTGCCCATGATGTCTAGCCTACGGTATGCCTGCTGGGTGGAAGGGCAGGATTTCTTTTTCAGACTTCCCAGTTCTGTGCTTACCAAGCCGTGGGTGTTGACGCAACTATTGTGCCATATAGGCTGTCGCCCGCTATTTAATTCAGAGACAGACAAGCTCACTATCAACTGGCTGTAAGCGGCCCTGTAGAGACCCAGGATCTAGTGTAGAAGGGCTTGACTGGCTCCAAGGGTAACATCGACTCAGATCGAACGAAAAAGGCCATGGATGTGGCTGCTCGGGGCCAAGGCCAAGGAGCACCTCTGGCGCGCACCAGGGGGTCCCGCCAACCCCCAGTCCAATTCTAAAAACAGACTGAGGGAAAGAGCTTGTCACATGCTGGGTTGACGTCATTTCACTTTGGATAACTTGAAAAATATTGAACAGTTTTAACTTTTGTGCTAAACATTGTATTCATTTACACTGTTTTACGAAGATTCTTTTTCAGAGTTCAGATTATGGACTGCTATTTTATACACTATTTTATACACTATTTTATAAGTGTATATATACTGTTGATGCATGTCTACATACATACTTATGGTGATTTGCCTTTTACCTTAGTTCTGCTTTGGCATTTTAACATTTTGGACAGGTCATTTTTTTATAACGTGCTGTACATTTCTGATCGCGCTGTACCCGCACTTGGCAGTAGTACATGTATTGCGTGTTTGTAACGTTCACAGTTACCACCAGTTTACAGCCAACAGAGGTTTATACCAAAGGGATTTCAAATTTTGCGTATCACTGTGCATGTACTTCATGTATTTTAAAAGACAGAGCTTTGGTATATGTCTGGGAATATGGAATATCAGGGCGGTAGAACATTAGCTCTTATAGGCTATGGGAAGTCTTATATGAAATTGCTGGAATCCTGTTATTTATGCTCTGACTAGATAAATAAGAGGTATCATGAGAAATAAATGCGAGAAAAATGTGTTCTAATGCATTTTTTGACATTTATTCGTACAATTCCGAAGATCATTCAAATCTCCCGGGAAATTGACTAATAAGGAAGTGGGACGTCATTTCAAGAACACAACATACAATCCAAGATGGATTGTAATTTAATTTCATTAAATTACCATTGCAGAAACCCCAAAAACTCAACATTATCAGGTGTGGCCAGTTTTCATTAATGACGCATATGTCAACTCTCACGCATTCGGATTTCTCGTGCTTTTCTTCACTCATGGGTTGGAAAATTCTGCGCTCAGCTGGCTCGTCGGCGCGTGTGGATTGGTCTGCGAGGCTCATGTAGCTGTAAGTCACGAGAATCCGTTCTTTTCTACATTCTTAATTGCTGAATGTAGAAGGAAATGTCTGGCACATTTCACAGCTTGTTGCTTTTTGAGCCTCGCTGTCCTGCGCCTTTCGCGAGCCACTCGACCACAGAAATTATGAAGACATGCAGATATTTGTCGTCATTTATGTGCGAAAGAAATGCCTCAATATTGTGAAGCAATAGTCTGAGAAACTATTTAATCAAGAAAAGTAAACTGTGGCGGGTTTAGGTCATTCAGCACTGAAGGGTGAAGATTGCAGCAACCAAGCACCGCCTGTTGAACCCAGTACCCACTACTGTTAGTTATGCTCAAATGGCGTTTTTGAATATCACCTGGCGAGGAGTGGGACTGCTCCCTTGGTTAGAAGTAGGTCGATCTCTCTCTCACACTCCAGTTACATTTCAATCATACTCACTATATGGTGGGTCGGGGGTGTGAGTGTCGTTTCTGATTACGCACCATGCACGCTAAATACACAATTCCGCACAGTAAGCAAAGAGGCTGTTTTTGAATTGACGTCACTACCGGAAATTCCCGAAGATGGCCGAAGCTTTTTGTCTTGGTTGCTAAGTGCGTTGCTGTGGCCATAACTCAGTAATTAGGAGATATTTTGGAAAAATTTCAAGGTAGAATGTTTTATGACGGTGCATTAATCGAACTGAACTTGGTATTAGAGATTTTAAAATTAATTCCCATAACCTCTTTGAGAACGCCACCTTTAGTCAGATAGCTATCCACCCAGCATAGTACCAAACCAAACTCTTCATTTTCTGAGAAAACTAGCTATGTGCATCCCAATTCAAGAAAAATTTCTTTGGAACATTGCTGGGGGTAGCAAGAACTTGTATCCCACCTACAGCGCCCTCTGGGGGCGAAATTTTCCAACTTTTGACGTTCAATGTCATCTACACTGATAAAGCTACCATTGAAATTTTACTAATGCTGTAATTTACCCTAATGGGGCTATGTATCCTGAGAATTTCAGATCTCCATCTTGCTGGGTAAACAAAATAATGCCGCCTAAACATTGACACAATCTGCAATGAAATGGTCTGTTTTAAGTTTGTCTCCAACTTGGCTCTGTGTAGCTTGAAAGTGTAGATACTACCAAAGAAATTCTTGGTATTCCTGAAAATGCAGTTCTAAAAGCACAACAAACGGCATTTACTACCGCAGTACATATCTGGGTTATTGAGAAAAATATACTTCAAACATGCACAAAAAATCACTTAAGACCATCTTTCCGGTCGTACATTGCACTAACCTGGCAAGATACCAAGGTACTATTCACTGAAAATGATAGTCTTGTAAGTAAACGCATAATAAAGCATTCTAGCTTGATATTTCTGGGATATTATTTTATTCCCATTTTCAATTTTTACTGTTATTTCTCACATAATTCCCGCTCAATAGTGTGGTTACCCAGCGGATGTGGTGCTGATGTCTAACCAGACTTGAAGTGTCGCTGGTAATGATTACAGTAGAACATGCAGTATTTGGTACTGTGTACCTTTAAGTCATGATAGTTGATATAAAATGTGGCATCAACACCCAAACTGAGCCGCTTTAATGGCTTCCAAGTGGCGCCACCAGTTGGCAAAGTGAGATAAAAACTGAAAAATTTGGCTTTTTCTGTGAGACACTCCTATGTACCTATGTGCCAAGTTTCATTCAATTCCGGGGGGGGGGATCCCCTCAACGTCTTCAAAAAGTTCAATTTTCTCGTGGAATGGCTCGATATATTCTTTCAGAATGACACAAGCAACTTAAGACTCCTCCACGTCTTCTTAACACACTGAATGTCGATCTTTCGTGGAATTTCTCTTAATGTAATATACTGTTCACATTCTTTCTAAAAAATCAAAAGTGAAGGTGTTTTCTCAGCACCATAAGTGACATTGCAAAAATGGTAGCAAACGCTCAGTGGGTTTCTGAGAACATTGCTGCTGCTTCGGTGCTGGTGGACATCATAAATGTAGGAGAATTTCTGTACTGTGCAAAAAAATCCTGCCAGTCCTGAATTTTGCCACGTGGTATGCAACTCCTGTAGGGTACAAACTACTCTGGAGTTGGGTTTAAAGGAGCAATATGTAAGTTTGTGGCCAAAACTGGTAGTGCAGTCACATTCAACATAGTGCAGAGCGCAGTATCTCCTCCTTCTCTCCCCCAGATGAGAGGTTGCCAGCTAGGTTGCCGGATCCAGCAAGAGCGTCTACTACACGGAGCTACCATGGCTACGTTTCAATATCACCAATGATTTGCTCTAACAGGGCTGTGTTCAGTTCCGTTCAGAGAAGATCGAGACTAATGACTAACTTAAGCAATGGTGATATTGGTCGACTTGCTTGTCACTCTTCTGTGTGGATAGCCCCCTGTAATGCTGTAATACGCGTAAAGAATGAATGAGGACTCATTTGACCAATGTACTGTCTCAATTACATTTCATATTGCCATAATGGCTGTGCTAATGTTGGAACGGTTTCCACAGCATCTCAGCATAAAGCCAGAGAAACGGACTAATAATGCATTGCAAATGTTAGCAATGGAGAGCCACAGTTACCTTTATTTCTCAAACTATTTGTTACTTAGTCAATTCGATTCGACCTGCATAAGCACTAACGTACCGTGAACGATCATGCATAACGTTATTCAACTGTAGAGAATATTTGAAATGTCCGTGCCTACATTAAATAGAATTAAGTTAGCCGATCTTAGCTGAATCTTACCTACCCATGAGAAAATTGGCAACTTCGGCGTCAGTCTTCAAATTCTTCTCTGCTTTCAGCTGTCTCCATTTTTCAAAGGCATGTCCAATACAGATCCTTGTTCTGTTTCTGACTTTGTCACGACTTGTTTCGGAATCATAAAGAGGCCTTTTTGGTTTAGTAACGTCAGACATTTGTGCTCCGAAATGTTGGTAGCTGCAGCTCAGTGGTAACTGGCAACCTGGATGCCGAAATGCTACGGACTTCGAGATTGGGAGATAGGTGGAGGGCGGTGCAACAGGCCAAAACACAAAATGACAATATCAACATTAGTCGTGGGCTGCAACTTCACTTTTGTAATGAGAGTATTCTGGCTAAACTACTGTTGTCAGTGATATAAGTATTTGAAATTAACATCATTCCTTAATGTCTGGTGATATATCAGGGCCATTCCATGATTAATCCACATACATTTCTTTCACATTGCTCCTTTAAGCTTATTTATTTATTTATTTATTAACCCCTTTGTGCAGAAGCCAAATTTGGCTATTTTTGGGTTACCCACTTTAATGCTGTATAATTCAAGATTAAAGCTTCATAAAGAGGAAAAATGTGGCTCAATTCTGAAAAGACACTTACAGCATTTAGAATTACATAGTATTTCAGTTAATTTTCATGATTATGGTAGAGAAAATGAGCTGCAAACATAAAAAATCTTCATGAGAATTCACCATTGAAATTGCAAAAAAAATAATTCTGAGGATTGACAAACTGCTGGGGCTTAAAACTATACATTTCTGGGATCATAAACTCCTTGACCACAAGTACAATTCATCTTCAACATTACATTCTAGATTACCTACATGCTTTTAGCCAAATTATACAGCTATCCAAGTGTCTCCCCGAAGTCTCAAAATGAAGTCCAGTTAAATCATAAAAAAATCATGTATATAACACAAATAAAGTTTTAAGGCATGAAATTTAATATGAACAAATGATTTTCTGGTTGAGTTTAGTATGAATTTATCAATCTCAGTGCAGTTGAATATCAATGGTCACCAGTAACCACTCCAAAACACAAAACATGCCTTTTCTCCATAATAAAGTTTAGAGTTTTGCCCATTTTACTTTAAAGTGCCAGCACAAACACGCATTAAATAAACTTCTTATTAAACGGTTAGAACATTCACCCTGTAATGGAAGCTACCAGTCCCCTCTTCTAAGCTCACAAACTCATTTCAACACTTATAAGGAACAAGTGCAACTCACTAACTCAGTAATATCTGAATTCTGAAATATACCTTATTTTAACAGATCGGACACTCCACTTTCAGGGAACAATCCATTGCCTCCCTGGATTCAAAAGAAACGTGCAATGAACGTACCAGGGGGTCCACATATAATGCACGGGCAGTTCGCGTTTTAAACAGGAAAAAAAACCTCGACATTCGACTTTGTTGAGTACGTACACATTCCAAAAACAACAACAACAACAACAAATAACAAAGTAGCAGCCTCACCTTTCTCATGAATCCCTTCTCCAGAGACCGATCCGATAGCAGGAACCCTCCGGTCCTGTTTCATTCTAAATAATTCCAATTGACCATATCCTTATCTCATTTAAATCCTGTAAATGTAACTGGACACTTCAAGGCCAGTTTTGCGAACGCGTTTTCTATAAATCGCGTCTATTTTAACCGCGTAATGTGCATAACGTAGACAGGATACAACCGAGCCTGCTGATACGCATTGGTTTGTATGCTCTCTGTTTGTCCAATCAATGTGTTTCACTTACTCTAAAATGTTTAAACACTCGGGATTTGGATAAGAAACGAGCCAATCAATACATTTTTTACCGGGTTAGCTTTGCGAGGGCATGAAGTGCAACTATACAATTACGCAGAAGAGCTTGAGTGTATGGTTGAGTGGTTGGCTATCAACGCCAGTACTCCGGTGGATATAAAGAAGCGCTGGATTTGTCAATGAATGGATCTGCGCGTAAATCCACGGTAGGAAACTACGATTTTTTTTGTACGTGACGACAGTAATTAAAAGTAGAATGTGAGAGAATCAATACCATGTCGATTTTTTTGCCTGAGAAAACTGATTTTTCTGAACCATTACTTGGAATACTGCTGGCTCACTGTGGCTTATCTGGTTGCTACAGAGGATAGCGATTTTTTCTGTGTCAAGATATCGTTTTTTTTAACTGCTGGATCGATACTATAGGCAAGGATACTGACCAGTTTGCACATCAGGCTTAGCTGAGGAGTTAAATTCATGCAGCTCTTGAAAAAAAGGGCGTGGAGTGAACTTCCCCATATTCAGAACCGCGTTCGAGGTCTGCTTGCTTGTGACCATTCAATAACTGATCCGGGGGTGCCATTTAGTGATCGAGTACAGTAACAGCGTGCTTCCAGTTTGCAGGTCTATAGATGCGGGCGTCTACATCTGCAGAAAGGGGTTAAGCTTTGACAGAAGTCAGGAAATGAATGCACAGGTGGCAAGGCACCTATTGTGAGGCAATCATCCCACAACATGAAGACAATTGAACAATGAGGAGAAGAAGAGGAGGGGGAAAAAAAAGTAATAATGAAATAAGACAACATACCAGTGAGTGCAAGTAACATCAGAGGGACAGACAGCAACATGAACAATGACATTTGCCAACCCATGTACAGGAATCATCAGAAGAAAAATATTTGTTGAACTTTTCTTTATAAAAATGAAATAGCTTTGATTTAAAAGCAGCTGTAGTATCAGAAATTTGATAGAGGTGACTGGCGTTCCACAAATAAAATAATCTGTTAAAATAAGAATGGCAAAGTTTCAGTCCTAAATTTTGGAATTTTCATTAAAAATGTATCCTCATTTTGAAATGAAACAAAATGGTTGTAGTTAATGTCATTCCCCCTTCAAGCATTTGCACAAGAATACACAATCAAATATATCACGTCTGTAGCCCAGCGGTAAAAGATCAAGCTTCATTAGTCGGGCTTTGTAATTGCTTTCAACACAATCATTATAACCAAGAATGTACTTAGTGGCTCTCTGTTGCACACCTTCAATATGATGGAGAGATTTTTTTGACGAAACGGCCCAAGATTGGGTGGAGTATTCTAAAAGTGGTCTTATAAGCGAAATATACAGTTTTCATTTTGTTTGAACTGAACATGTATGACCTCAAGTTCTTTGAATTAATCCAAGCATGCGATTTGCTTTACTGACCAAGACGTTTGCATGTGCTTCCCATGATAAATTTGATGACACTACGATCCCAAGATCAAGCATGCAGACGACTTTTTCAATTAAATTACCATTCATTGTGTAATGGTCAAGAATCGGAATTCGCTGCCTGGTAACGCTCAGTCGTTAACATTTACTAGCGTTAAATCTCATGTCCCATTTACGACTCCAATCCAAAATGTTTTCTAGGTCGCACTGCAGGTGTGAACAGTCTTGCGTGTTTCTGATCTCTCTTATGCATTTAGAATCATCAGCAAACAAGGCAACCCTAGTCTCAGGACTTGTACAGTCTGGCATATCATTAATATACAGCTGAAACATCAAAGGGCCTAAAATTGATCCTTGTGGAACCCCTTTAACGGGAGCTCCGCTCAAACAAAAGTGAACATGACTTGGTGGTCAGACTGAAAGACTGTAGTTGTCCATTTTTGACCCTCTAATTTAGATAGTGCTGAAACGTGCTATGCAAGTTGTATACAACATATGAATGATGAGTTTTGATGAATTCTGAAAAGGGGCTGTTTTGTTACCTTTGACATTCCTTCACCCTTAGACTCCTATCTGAATGACCTGTAACATTCATATTTATGACATAAACTAGTTTGGTATTTTCTCTCTGAGTTATAACCTGCTCTCAAATTGACTTGGCAGCATGGCAGACTAGTTGAGTTTCAGGTTCACTTAAAACTATAGTTAAAACTAACAATAAACTAATGACAGGTGGTCAATTGCAAAAACAACGCTGTTTGTGGGGGCAAATTACATGACTCCTCGAAAAAACAAAGAAATTATAATGTGATAAATATAGTATTTTGTGTGATGTGGTATTAGGCCAGAATAAAAATACAAAGAAGCATGATTGTACTTTAGCTACATGGCTATCCTGAGTGGATTGCTGTTTTATCTTTTTGAAGGGATGCGGGACATTCTCATTTACATTGGCTGCTGGTTCTTTGTAATTTACAGGTCGCCTGTACCAGGTAGAATATGCCATGGAGGCCATTGGTCATGCCGGCACGTGCTTAGGGATTCTGGCCAATGACGGAGTGTTGCTGGCAGCGGAAAGGCGGAACATTCACAAGCTGCTTGATGAAGTCTTCTTCTCTGAGAAAATATACAAGCTGAATGAGTGAGCCTCAAATTTGTCTGTTCCTCTGCTTAATTTTGCCTCCACGTAGCTAATGTTTCTTGTCCAGGCTTAAGAACTGTCAAGTCCAGTCAGTAGGACGAAAGTAGTGGGAGGGACCATTAGAGCCTGAACCTGGTGTTTCCACCTGTACAACTGAAACCAGTTCATGGTGCAGTCCACAAACAAAACTGCTCATCAATGGCACCCTAAAAACAGGAATTTTCTGTTCAATGTGTCTGAGGAAATACGGTCTACAAGGGCATTTAGAATAAATAATGTTTTCTTGCAAGATTTCTGGTTATGAACATAAGCAAGCTCTTGTTCAAAATTATAAGGGAGGTATGAGTTGCTTGTAATTGTTACTGAACTTGTGACTTGGGGAGAAGGTGGAAAATTCGCACATCAAGTGCTGTTGTTTCATTTCTCCTAAAACTGATTGTGCACACCTAAGCAGCAGCACCTGCAGTAGTTCTGGCAGAATCTGTCAGCTCTGTGACTGCTCTGTTTAACCCAGCTTTGGGAATACTTTTTTGCAGGGACATGGCTTGCAGTGTTGCAGGAATTACGTCGGATGCAAACGTATTGACCAATGAGCTCCGGTTAATCGCACAGAGGTAAGCTTGCAGACTGCGCCAAGAGGAATCCAGAATGCACTTGCTGTTTGGACTAGTTAACCACTTGCACATTTATCTGTTCAGTACTTGCAGTGTCATTTATTTGGGTTTAGTTTTCATGTAATTGTTATGATTTTTCTGGCTTGATTATTATATCTGATCATGAGTATGATCACTAATCTTAAACCCTTTAGCATACACTAAACTTTCGTGCTGGTGCAAACTGACAAGGTGTGCATATGATATGTTGATTGGCTCCAGTCACAAATCATGTCACTGATATTGCATGTGCAAATGTTTTTGACTGAAGGGTTTTATAGATCTGACTCTTTGTGTGATGTTGATGTTTTTGGATTAAGCCACTTGGATATTATTAGGGCATTCCATGGTATTTGCGACATCACTCCAGAAATATTTTTTTTTTGTGTCAGAAGTTTCATGAAGTACCTGGTGGATATGTTTGTTGACGTCAAAAAGTTTCTGAAAAATGTATTTTGGCTTTGTGGATCATGTACCGTTGTCAGTTTCATGACTGTGACTGGCGTCATTATCTCTTCTTAATCATTATTGGCGATATTTTGGTTTTGATGAGTCAGTTGGCTGCATAAATGGCTTAATTGCAAGTTAGGCAAAGTACATGGGAATTGACTTAAGGTAAGATAATTATGCCAAGGCGATGGAGGCTGTCCAACCTCGCTGGTAATTAGCGGACTTCAAAAAGCAGTTTTCTTCCCGGAAGCATTTCAAATGACCGCATTAGGTATGTGTCATAGAAAACGTAATAAGCAAGCTCGTCTGTCAGCTGTCATAGTGGCAGTTACTTTTATTGTGCTTGCGATAGCCGCAATTCCGTTCATCGTGCAGCCCTAATTTTAATCCTGAAAAATATTGATGGTGATTTTGTTGAAAAATTAGTTCCATATCCCAAGATTCTGCTGTTCATCCACAGGAGGTCATTTGTGATGTGGTCCTTTGAGGTTCTCTGTCAAGAAAGTGATGCATGCATGTTAAATTTGGTGACTGACTCGACAATGTCAAACCCTTCTGACTTTCCCTCCTGATAAACTTAACCCTACACATGAAGCAAATTTGTCATGTTGTCTAAACTGCCTTTTAGTGACTTAATTATTGCAAGCAACGTAGGACTTACGGTTGCATGTCACTGTCTCACACAGGTACTTGCTACAGTACCAGGAGCCAATCCCATGCGAGCAGTTGGTAACTGCACTGTGTGACATCAAGCAGGCCTACACACAGTTCGGAGGTACAGTTAAAGTGATTTGAATTAACATTAATATTAATGCTGTGTCCATCAGAGAGACCCTTCTAAACTAACATTTATTTACTGATGCTGCTTTTAGTGAAGAATGTATCCAGAAATTTCCTTTGGCTCCAGTTCGGTGCTGGTTTGGCTGATCTCGATTTCCTGTAGTATTGTATATCCTGCATGAGGCGGTGCTTTTTTGTTTCTCTTGACTGTTGTTTTCTAACATTGTGAGAACAATATCCACATTTGTCTGGAACTTTTAACCTTGTCGTACAATCCTGTTTTAGATTGTAGTGAAAATTAAAAACCCTTTTCGCAACATGTCATACAACCCCAATTCCAAACAAGTTGGGATGCTGTGTAAAATGTAAATAAAAACCGAAAGCAATGATTTTCAAATCTCATAAACTGACATTTTGTTCCCAATAGAACATCAACACCATGTCAGATGTTGAAAATGAGACATTTTACCATTTCATGAAAAATATTGGCTCATTTTGAATTTGATGGCAGCAACACATCTCAAAAAAAGTTGGGATAGGGCCATGTTTACCATTGTTTGGTATCCCCTCTTCTTTTAACCACAGTCTGTAAACGTCTGGGAAGTGAGGAGACCAATTGCTGAAGTTTTTTGAGAGGAATGTTGTCCCCCTCTTGTCAGATGTAGGATTCCAGCTGCTCGACAGTCCTGGGTCGTCTTTGCCTGATTTTTATCCCCTCGCCGAAGAATTAGTCGGAGGGGGATGGAGTAACGCCGTCGTCCTCCTGTCCGTCCGTCCGTAACAAATCTGGTTTCCGTTCAATAACTTGAGTAATGTTTGACAGATTTTAATGAAATTTGATCGGAAGGTAGTCTGTATGTTAAAATGGTTTCCGTTTGATAACTTGAGTGATGTGTGACGGATTTTAATGAAATTTGATGTGAGGGTACTTTATATTAAAATACAGGCTAAGTTCGATTCAAGAGTATGTAGGTCAAAGGTCACAGCTCATTTAATATGCGAAAATGGTTGCCAGAAGATTTTTATGGAATTATGTATGCATCTAACAGTTGTCCAATAGGGCTGTCGGCTGTGTATCAACCTGACTTCTGCACCACACAACTGATGGTCCCAACCCCATTGATAAGGCAAGAAATTCCACTAATTAACCCTGACAATGCACAATTTGAAGTGAAAACCATTTCAGGTTACTACCTCTTGAAGCTCGTCAAGAGAATGCCAAGAGTTTGCAAAGCAGTAATCAGAGCAAAGGGTGGCTACTTTGAGGAAACTAGAATATAGGATATGTTTTCAGTTACAGGTATTTCACACTTTTTTAATAAGTACATAATTCCACGTGTTCATTCATAGTTTTGATGCCTTCGGTGAGAATCTACAATGTAAATAGTCATGAAAATAAAGGAAACGCATTGAATGAGGTGGTTTGTCCAAATTTTTGGCCTGTACTGTAATTCTACTGGTTTCTACATTGCTCGGCAAAAATGCCTGTTAGTTGTTGTCTAACTGGATTGAATGACCCAGGTGGAGGTAAGCCGGGCTTGTGCAATCATGAAATCTCATCCGAGAAAGAAAACGCAGATTCAGCTCAATTAAAAATAAGAACAGAACAGCATTATCTCTGAGCTGTATTTGTTTTTCTGTCTGTGATGTCACAGATTTTAGTCTTTTACAATACACTGTTGTATTGCCACCACCAGGGATGGGTTTGCTGTGGTTAATTGCTCTTGAATTTTGCAATTAATCGAGCCGAACATTTGCTACGAGTCCGACCAATAACGATGAATATCTGTAGAGGAAATGAAATGGAGAATCTATACTCATCTATGAAATATATGCATCTGTAAAAATTTGGTGAAATTTTGAAAGTAAGGGGAATCCTCCTACTGGGAGCAAAATCGTTTTTCCAGCAGATGGAAGGAAATGACCCTCAGTGTGGAAATACTCTTGTTTGGGCCTGTGAGAGGCTAACAACTTTATGGATGATTGTTCGAATAATTCCAACTGCACCTTTATGGGCTACAGCCTGAGGTCTGCGTGGGCAGCGATTGACTCAGCCTTGCCAGGAGTCATAGGGGTGAAGCCACTTAAATTTGTTAGTCACATCGCCCTCCAGTGGCTGGTAGACCGGACGCATGTTGCCGTGAGAGCAACTTATACTCAGACTGCTCAGACAGCATAGGCAGTGTGTAATGGGCATTGCGACTGCATTCTGTTAAAGTAACGAGGACTGGTTTGAACATGAGTTGGAGGAATCCTCCTCCTGAATAAATTGGGTGCAGTCCTATGGTGGATTATACTGTTTGGCTGTGTTCAGGAGGGGGTATACAGAGGGGGAAAAACTGAAAAAAGCTCTTATTTTACAGCTCCAAATCAGAAAAAATTGGGACTGTATGTTAAATTAAAACTAAAAGCCGCAATATGTAAATTATCTTTGACCTAGCACCTTGAAAACGCTGCAACCGTGCATTGTTTTGTTTCACTGCGTGAATTTTACTCATTTTTGGGGGGAAAAAACACTAATTTAAATTTTGATCCATGCGACATTAAAAAAAAGGTTCCGACAGTGAGCAGAGGACTACAGTTTTGTAAAGTTACCATTTTGTTTCATAGCACTTAATAGAAGTCGTGATCAAGGGTTCCTCATGTAATTTTGTCCCATTCCTTGCAGTCTTTAGGTGTGCAACAGTACGGGTCTTTTTCAAATTTTACGTGTAAAATGCGCCTGAAGTTCTCCATTGAACTCAAGTCAAGACTGCAGGCAGTCTGGTCCATCACCTGCACGCTCGTATTACGCAGCCATGCGTTTGTAATGTGTGAAGAATGCAGTTTTGATTTGTCTTGTCGAGAGATGCATGAGTATCTCTGGAAAAGATGTCAAAATCTCAGTGTAATTTTCAGTATTATTGGGGCCTCCATATTCATGCAAGTTGTGTCAATGCCCAATTGCAACCTATCTCCATTTTATGACTGAACATGGCCATTGAACTTCTACTGGTAACAGTGATAGTCCTTTTCTTTATTGGTCCAGAGCACACTGCATCGATTGATTCCAAAAAAAAAAAAAAAACCCTGAAATATTCATTCATCTGGTCACAATACACATTTCCACTGTGTGATTGTCCGTCGCAGATACCTTTGGGCCTAGAGAAGTCCACAGAGCTTCTGGACATTATTGACATTAGGCTTCCTTTCTTCCCCTCAATAAAAATTCTATTGGCGTTTTTGGATGTAACTATGTGTTGTAGTCACAGGCGCCGTTTGTGGGGGAGGCATTGGGTCTCCTCCACCTCCAAAGTTAAGGTTGGGGGTGCAAAAACCCTGCAATATTAAAACCGCAAGTTTTCGTAGTTCGTCTGCTCCGTTCAGTCAGGCTACTGGTTAAGGTAGTGCGGGACCTTTAAAAAAATAAATAAAATAAAATAAAAAATCAGGTGAATGCAAGCTGTCTACGATTGCAGTTGCAGGTTTTGAAGCTGAATCCGTATTAGAATTAATATTCATGTCCAGAAAATGTGTGTCCTTGATTTGTTGCTTTGGCCTACTCTAAAAAAAAATTTGATAGTGAGTAGCACATTGTCCAGTTCAATCAACGCAAAGCATTGGCCTATCAATAAGTACATTATTTTTCTGTACTGAATTTAGCCCATGATTTCATCGCTGTTAGATCGCATTTGGAGGTAAACTGTGTCTTTAGTTGCCTATTACGATAATTGGGAAACGCGTCAATAAAGGAAAATGATTGAGAACTTGCCAGGACTAAAGGGACATGTCTATGAACCCCCCCCCCCAAATTCCCTGTTCTAGCGCCGGGTCTGCTACATGCTTATTTAGGCTAGTCTTCATTGTTTACCAGGAATTAGAGAAGAAGAGCAAAATTTCCCTCCAATTTATGACAAAACATAGTTCAACTATGTTGGATATTGTTGAATGATCTTCATATAGTATGGACGGGTCACTCAGCCTACCTCAACAAGACTCCACTTGAAGTTGACTCTTGACTCAACAAAAGTTGAGTGATATTAGATAGTGTAAACGGGGCTTAACTCAGGAAGATAAAAACAGAATGTGGGCAACCATACTGCAATTTACTGAGCTGGGGTAATGTTTCCCAAAAGCGTTGTTATTCCCTAAGTTTCAACTACTTCCATCATCCGGTTCAAACCAAGGTTTTGGGAAACGTACCCCTGAACAGTTACTTTGAATGCACCTTGGTTCGTTTTACTGCTTTTGCATGTGTGAATACGTTAATAATGAGCAATCCCCTTAATAAGAAGTGTTCCCCACTTCCATATGAGCGCAGGCACAAAAAAATTTCATTTTTCCTAGAAATGTGGATAAATAGGTTTTTCAACATGATAATTTAGACGTGCTTTATGTGAAGAACGTATGGTCTTCACTACTTTTAAAGTAAATTTTGGCAGTATTCATTGGTTTTTTTGGCAATGCAGTAGACCAATCAAGGTTAAAAAACAGGCTATTTTTTAACATAAATGTGTTTAAAAAGATAAAAAATACTGAATTAAAAAATTGCACCTAAAATAAAAAGTAAACAGTTCCTTAATTGGTAATAATATACACCCTAATTTTTTACACAAGTGTTCCGTTTTTCGTGTCTTCACTCAAATGCTTTCATTGAGGGACGGCGCTCTATCGCAAGTGTATCTGGACCTCATTTTCATCGTTTGCAACCAAGTTTGCTTCAGAATTTCCCTTGCTGAGATAAAACGCAGTAAAATATAAAGTAACGAAATTAATTAACATAATTTTATTTTTCCAGAAAATGACATGCAGGCTATATCATGCAATTATATTTCTTAAATTAGTTCATTAAAAAGAGCCCATTGAAATTGACAACTTGTCTTTTGTTACCCTGTCTGTATTAGAGGCAGGCAGGCAAAATCTGCACCCACACCCACGCCAGCACCCGCATTTTTTTTTTACTCTTACACCTGCAGTTACCCACACATTTTATTTTGTGCTCGCAATACCCGCAAATAATTTAATTGTACCTACACCCGCAGTTTTTAGACATCTACACCTGCACCCGCATGGTTGTCTGCAGGCTGCCCGCGGGTGCCCGCGGGTATTGCGGGTGTGACTGCCCCGCGCAGTGCTCTGATGCGACTGCTGCTTGCGGCACTATTTAAACACATCAGATGCGTGGATGATGGAAAATATGTAGCCTATAGCGTCGTGAAGAGACAGCGGCCTTGACTGATGAACCATGCGTTGCATGCATAATTATTGGGTGTGCATATTGCGTGCGTCTTGAAGCAGGCTGGAAAAAATGCAACATGTGAATATCCTATAGGCTAACGCAATGTTTAAGGTCCCGTTTGCAATTTCAAATCCTAAATAAATGACTGAAAACCGTTTAGCTTATGTCCCTAAATGTTTGACAAATGCCTGCTAAAGTCATCCCGAGGCCATGAGGGCGTATCACTCTCGGATAAGTGACTGCGCTGAGTTAGGATCTTGGGTATTCTGCTTAGGCTTGCTCCCTTGCCCTTTATGCTCACGCTCAGAAACTCCTCAAGATTCCTTGAATCTTGTGATGTTATGCTGTCTAGAGGGTGAAAGGGCCAAATTCCTTCATATCCTTCTTTGAGGAATATTGTTCTTAAACCTTTTGATGATATTCTTACACATTTATGAATGAAATTCTGATCCTCAGCCCATCTTGGATACTAAAGGACTATTCCTTTCCTGGATGCTGATTTTATACTAGGTCATTGCTATCCCCTGCTGACATCAACTGTTTCAAATCACATCAGCATAAGCATTTTTTTGACCTCATTACTGAGCCCTAAATTGCTCCCATCCCTACATTTTTAGCTCGCCGGGACGAGTAACGTCCGGAGAGCTATTGTCGTACCCCCGGCGTCCACGTCGGCGTCCGCGTCCGTCTGCGAGCAGAAAAACTTTAACCTTGCCCCGGCGAGCTTTGTTGTCTTTCTGACAACTCTTGTTTAAATATGTTGCTGAAATGGATGTTTGTTTAACAATTGAAATAAAATTGACCAGACAAAACATTAGATATCTTTACTGCATTATCCTTACCGTTCCAACTTCAGCCAAGTTTGGTTGTACATAATTATGTCATATATATATATACTTTAAGATGCTCTAGTACGGTGTTCAGAATTAGCAAAATTGAGGTAAAAAGTGAATTTGATTTTGTGTTTTTAAACTTCCTACTGATTGCAGCGTGACTGAGCTACCATTGATTGCCTGTTAAATAATTTTCAAGACTTTGAGGAGCTGTTTCCATTATTCTGTTTTTCCTATTCTGTTTTATTATCTTTTCTGTGGCTAGCCATTCTCTTTATGCCTTGCCATTGTCATCCCCCGCCGCGCAATTAGCACGAAGCGGGGGATATAGCATTGGGCTCCGTCCATACGGACACATAAAATTGAGGCGGCGAGGGATATTGCCATGTTAGTGGCAAAAACTTGTAAATAAGACTGAACAGCTGATGCGAGTCCTCATAATTCTCTATGAGTCAGGGGTAACGACGAGTTGAGTTCTGCGACCAGTCTCCTGAGATCTCAGTGGTATTGTTTGCTTTCTCCTGTATTCCCCTGCTGTAACTGGGCTGCTTCTCTGCACAGGGAAGAGACCTTTTGGCGTGTCTTTGCTCTACATGGGCTGGGACAAGCACTACGGCTTTCAGCTGTACCAGAGTGACCCCAGCGGCAACTATGGGGGCTGGAAGGCAACCTGCATCGGCAACAACAGCGCAGTGAGTCTACTGTTTAGCTGAAAGGGGCATTCAGAATTCCTTTGCATATGAACTTAAATGGCGTAGTTTCATTTCAGAAATCTGCTACTAGGGAGATGCGGTGGCGCAGTAAGGGTGCTAGGTTTAGGAATGCAAGGTCCTAAACTTGAGTCCTTGCCATGGCTTTCTTGGTGTCTTCTTGGGGAAAAACACTTCAATCCCATAGTGCCCCACTCCAGCCAGGTGTATAATTGGGTACCAGCAAATGGTTGGGGAAATCTGACTAAATGCTAGGGGGGTAACCTGCTAGGGATTAGCATCCCATCCAGGGGGAGCAGCAATACTCTTTGTTGCTTTGTGCCATGGAAACCAGAGTAATGAACCGGCCTGATGAGCCAGAATTGGCGTGGGACAGACTTTACATTTGCTAATCAGGAATGCCACTTCCCAAAATTGGGTTTGTAATTTAAAAAGTTAAAATGTGGGTTGGTTATACTTGTTGGTCATAATTCTGAAAGCTACACCCTCAACACTTGCAACCCTAGAATGGCGTTTCCTCCTTTACCTCTGAGAAATTGTCATTGAATATACCAGCAACTGTTATTTTTAAAATGTTTATTGTGAGAAATTTTTCAATTCTGTCATGAAGCATGTATTGTGTCTTTAGTCTGCTTCATTGGAAAATAAATGGAAAGGCTTTCACGTGTCAAAGTTGGGAATTATACATGCGGTGCTGCTTATGAAGAATAAAAATACCAGGTTTGGACACTAGAGGACACCGTTTAGCCAGTAATGAAATCCCCGCTGTTGGATGATTCTGAATGCAATTTTGGGACGGCAGCGTCCGAGTTAAAGAGTGCTACTCAATGCCGGCATACTGGTATACAGTAAACACTTCAATTAATTGGACCGTGCCAATTTTTTGTTATTTTGATTCTGTTGGCTGAGCCAATCTCTGAACCTGAATCCAATTGATCATGCAGTTTACAATACTGAGAAAATG
This sequence comes from Gymnothorax reevesii, assembly GCA_029721435.1. Lineage (NCBI taxonomy): Eukaryota > Metazoa > Chordata > Actinopteri > Anguilliformes > Muraenidae > Gymnothorax > Gymnothorax reevesii. The sequence continues at coordinate 17,275,906 of CM056588.1, read as the reverse complement.
GGAAAAAAAAAAAAAAAAAATGAAACGGGCAGGAACTGAAAACACTGAGCATCACCAGGGGAGACACCCATAGTCTGGTGACGTCTGCGTGTCAGACTTCAGTGTTTTTTATGTGTCTGAAAATGAGGGGAAGTATGCAGTTAAGTGCAGTTTTTGAAGGAATCTTTTGATATGGATCAAAACACCTTCAAATTAAAGCTGCCAGTCTGACTTGCCATCATTCTTTCAAACTTAGTGGTAGAGTCCAGAACCAAAGTAGTGTCAGTTTCCAGTGAATTTTTCAGTTCTCTGTAAATATAGCTACTGATTTACATTTTGCAGTTTGTGACAGTCTTTTGTCTGATCTGAAAGGTGTGAAATTGAAGCCCGTGTTTTACACATACTGTGGAGAGCCCAGTTCAGAACGCGAATGTACACAAGCAAAGGCTTTGTGTTCATAAATTTGCATTTGATTTCTGAACAAATTGTTCAAAGCGGAAAACGCTGTGTGGATGTGTGCCCTCAGGCAGCTGTGTCCATGCTGAAGCAAGACTTCAAAGAGGGGGAGATGACGCTTTCATCAGCCCTGGCCCTGGCCATCAAAGTGCTGAACAAGACTATGGATGTGAGCAAGCTGTCAGCAGAGAAAGGTGAGCACAGTGGAGAGAGTGTGTGATGTCATTAGTGTGCACCCGCTGCCCCCTAATTCATTGTCACGCTGTGATCAGCTCCCTCGAGAAATTGCGCAATATTGGACACCATAATCTATGTTCTTGACGGAATTCTGAAATTTCAGCTGTTGTCATACTGCAAAAGAGGTTTTGCAAAAAAAGGAAGCGGGTATGTCTGAAAGGTTCAATAGCCATGGCTTTCCCTTGTTTTACACTACAAGCTGCAATAACATTAATCAAAAATGACATCTAAGCCCTGTGCAGTGGGACATGTTGTTGGGTGCATTTCTCCGATAATGTCCTTCCTGGTGGAGATGACGGCCATTTTTAGCCCGTTTGTTTTCCCTGCCGTGACCTGTGCCTGTGTGACTGATGGCTTCCTGTTGTCTTGGCTGACCCAGTGGAGATCGCCACCCTGACCAGAGAGAATGGAAAGACGAGGATTAAGGTCCTGAAACAGAAAGAGGTGGAGGTGCTGATTAAGCAGCACGAAGCAGAGGAGGCGAAAGCGGAGAAGGACAAGAAGGAGAAAGAGCAGAAGGACAAAGACAAATGAGCCTCCCTGCGGTCCCCTCCCCTCTGCCAGACCTCCGCAGCGTTTCCAGCTCACTGCTTTTTCTGTCTTTCATTCTGTCTTATTAAAAGTTAACATAATGTCATGCCTGCTGTCTCCATTGTATTGTTTCAATTTAGATTTTTACTTCGAGGGCCAGCTGTTCACTGTCCTAACTTGCTTCCCATTGCTGCTTGACGTCAATTTCCAGATGTATTAAGTGCTTTTTATCACCTACCAGAGAATTGGTTTTACCATCATTTACTTTAAAAAAAAAAAAACCTGTCAGGACCTGTTGTACTCATGTTATAATGATTTATGGAGTCTTGAAAATATGAGCTCCCTCCCTCTGCTTTTCTCTGTGTACGTGATGTTCTGTCTGAAAAAGTATCCTCTTATCCCGAGCGGGTAGGTCATATGATTAACAAAAAGGGGTCATTATAAAGTAGGTTTTGTGGCTGATCTAAAATTCTTCCTGGCTACACAGCTCTTGACCTAATGCCAATTTTAATTTCCTAATTTGAGAGGAAAAGATTCTAGTATTAAGACTTCCTACTATTGCAGTAGGATTTCATTTGGCAACAATCCCCCTGAAAAGCCTATTACATAAGATTAAGGACACTTCCCCTCTTAGTTTTTGGATGGCAAGATCTGAAAATAAATGTTACAGTCTGTACTACTTTGTACATTTAGAAAAAAAAAAAAAAAACTCAGTGTGAATTGACTGTATTAACTGTGAACTTCAGACGCACTATTTAATGCAGGAATAACTGAACAGATGCTGCTCATCCCACCACAGATATATACATGTAGAAAGTACAGGCAGCCTCACTGTCTTATTGCAAATGCAGCAGCCTTATTTTAGTCAAGTAGTTGGACAGTGTGGTATTTCGCACTCAGTGACAAGGTCACAGGAGCATGAATCCCCACGTAGAATTAGAAATCATGCTACTTGGTAGCCTCAGCAGGGTCCAAGAACAGCTGTTGCTCTGTCATTGACTGAACATCCTCTCTTTGCTTGCAAAGGAATCAAGAGTACGGTGCTGTCAGCGTAAACACTGCTTTAGCCATTGAACCATTTTCTAAATTGAGCGAACAAGCCTTATTTTATGATTTCAGTCCGTTGCACAATGTTCTCTGCAGCCTTTCTGTTCGGATTTATTTTGGCAATAAAGACTTTGCACATGGGATGGTGTTAATTGCAAACCTGGCAATATGTTGAAAGAAGGTCCAGTAGTTTCATACATCAATAATTGATGAACTCCAAATGATCATTGTTATGGGCAATGATTATGGAATTCAGAGACTTGACAACATGACTCTATATATCACTTTTATTTAACCACAAACAGTACAAAGACAAGGTAAAGTAAAACATCACATTTTTCTAGCATGGAGAATCCCAAAGGATTGTCAAATTATGATTGAAATGTGCTCTTCCCAATAAATGAAATATAATGTGGAGCAATGGAAAAGAAAAATTCAGGATGAATAAATGGCAAAGGTTATTTCAGCTGAAACCAATAGCGGCTCTCCAACAGTTTCCCACCCTTGTATTATAGATGGGCAGAGCATTTGCAGAATATAGAACTTGCATTTTTGACTGTGGTGTTTCTCTGCTAAGGGTTGAAATGGGTGAGGAATGTGCGTGCATCTAGCTTCCCTGACCTGGTCGAGCAGTTCCGAAGCAAGCCTCAATCTATGGAAGCCAAAGAGGAAACCCGTTTCTGAAAAAGTATTCAAGTCCTGTTCAAAGTACACCTGGACACACATCTGAATTGCAAATGAAAAAAGGAAAGTGGGCACAATGGTGGAACCATTTCTTTGGCAATTCCATCAAACACTGCAAAATAAAAGGAGAAAAACATTCAGTACTTGTATACCACTCTGCTCCTAAAGTGCTCTTGTCACTTTCTCCGTTTTATCTCAAAGTAAGTGCAACTCAGCTCGTTGAAGGTGGTCCTGGCACCCATCATTCCCCACTGTCTCTAGAATAGTCCTTCCCATCAGTCATGAGAGAAAACGGTCTGTACACTTAGGTAGGCACAAGAAAACCTTTGTAATATTCACACCTCTAATACTAGAAACTGATTGGTGCAATCTTTTAGCAAAGGGCTTTGGTGGGAAGCTACAAGAACATAGAGCTGAGGAGATGATCTCAAATTGGGTCATTTCTCAGGAGCTGGATTTTCCAAACAGTAGAAGTTCAAATTGCTGCTGTTCGGTTTCCCGGCTGCTCCTGTAGTTTAAAACACATAGCACTGAACCGTGCTCAGTCCCGCTTCAGGAACGTAGAGTTTTTCCTCAGCCTTCCTCCACACCTCTGAGGAATAAACTTCACTTCAGGCAAAAGTCAGCGGCGGGGCATGGAAGGAGGGGATCGGGGAGACTCGTTCAGGATTTCTCAAAACTGTAACTTATTGAAGAGAAACATTTAGCTACCTTAATATATTGCAGGCTTTGAGGAGATGCTAAATGTATACTAACCTGAGCTGAAAGACCCCAAAGAATTATGACAAGTGTAGAAAAACATTACTTTTCAACAAACAAAATTCGTATTCTTGCATTACTTATATATACTACCCCACTGGAGACTGTGGGATACAATACATGATTACAATCATCGTTTTCCAAAATGCCCCCAATACCAGTGAATCCCCAAACCTGATGCATGCTTTCCCTTGTCATCACATAGTGTCTGCAGACTGTCAAATGCATGATCTACATAGAAAATAAAACCATCATCTGCAGAATTTCAAAGAATATTAAGTACGTTTAGCACCAAGTGACCCAATTACAGGAGAAAGGGACTCCCAAGAAGCAAGGTAGGATGGAGAAAAACAAATGGGATGATCAGTTAGTCCCAGTCCCCAAGCCCCTCGTGAAGTCAAGGAGGGTAGAATTTAAGAATGCTGCCAAGAATAGCCTTGGCCTACTTCTATTAGCACAGCGACAGGTTGGAGGAGGGCAACATAAACAGTCAAATCGGGGACCAGGATGGGCAGAGCGGGCCTCAGCTTCGCAGCCATTTTCATTCTTCATCGGAGCTGACAGTATCCAGAGAGTAGACCATGAAAAGGAGGTCCGCGCGGGCTGGTACCAGGGGATGGCCCGGCTTCACAATCTCGAAGCCCATATAGTGAAAAGTTCTTGTAATGGACACTGCAAAACACAGAACAGAATTTTGATACTCCATCACCAATCACGCCGCAAAAACAAGTGTATGTCGTGTCAAGCGACCGGCAAATGCGGCATCTTCAGAATATGAAATTGGGCGAATCCTGACATCTCTTCAAACCATGCTTCAAAGTCAAGGCACAAGGACCCCCTCCCCTAAGTATATATATTTAATGACAGAGTACCCAGGCACTGTTCAACCATACAAATCATGCCAGGTGGACGGAGCTCTTACATCGATCCTCTCTGCTTTTGTTGAACCACACAAACACGTGATTAGCTTGGAGCTTCTCTTCGGCAAACTCTAGCAGGCTGGTGAGGCTGCAGGAGAGGGAGGGAGAGGTGGTGCAATGGCACAGCCAGCTTTACATAAGTGTCTCCTTACATAACAATGCTTCCCAAATTAGCCCCATGTTGGCACCTCATCATGAGTTTTCCAGCTCCACGCCTCCTCCAGCCACACAACACTCAGCTTTTAACTGCACACACTTTCCATTTCAGGTAATGACACAACCAAGAACCCCGTATCTTAGCAGGCATACTGCTAATGCTTTATCAGTGACCTCCACAGCTACAACTGTGTACTCCTATTCAGTTCCTTCAATTCAAACACCTTGAGTGTGGGAAGTCATGATGCCACACCGTATTTTCCAAGTCTAGAAAAACCCAAAGATGTAGGACGCTTTAAAATCTGTGCTTTGGATCTGTGAGACTGATTGGTTGCCGTACGCGTACCTCTCTTTGCTGCCCTCTGGGAGAGACCCCCCAGGGATTTCCAGGAAAAGGTTGTTAGAAGAGAACACCGTTTCCCAGCAGGACGTGCGGCGCTCGCTCAGCTGGTACTGGAAGTGTAGGACCGGGGGCGTCCCGCTCGCAGAGACGGCCTGAGACACGGTCAGCCTTTTGTCCTGACAGAGGATTTGAATGGGCTTTATGACTTTCACAGCTTTCACAGTAACCTCAATACTAACTTGCCCTGATCTGCTCAGGACAGGTCATTTCCTCCTGCTCATGTTGTACCACCAAGGCTGTGTGATACCAGGCCAACAAATGACCAACCTTAAGAGTCTTGTGGTCATCTTGGCAGTTATCTTATTTCTCTTGCAAGGTTCTTCTCCTTCTAAGGGAACTGGTACACAGTCAAGATCCACAATCTTAACCTGGGAAATGTCAGGAATCTTTAACCACAGGTAACTGGTCCAATTCATTGATTCTATGACTTGTATGGGGACATCTCACAAAAATCCCTGGATTGCATGACCACGTACACTCCAGGGCTCAAAATTCAACCTTTTTGGTTGCATACGCTCCCAAAATTTGATTTGGGCAAGCTTGAAATATAATTGGGAGCATTTGCGCAAGTGCTAATAATTGTTCTGGAGAAACCTTTTTTCCAGTCAATTGATTCTTTTGGTGTGCATTTGCATTCTTCTGGTGCTCCGAGGGAGCTGAGTGACAATTCTAAGCATACAACATGAGCTTGACATTCTTAACCTTTAATTTTTATTTCAGATCAAATAATATTGGCCTTCTTTCACTCCTGCTCATGGCAGCCCACCATCACGACAGAGAGCAGACACCTCGGCTAATACTACTACAGAGTTAGCAATGGCATCATCAAAAGCAAAAATGAAATGGTGACGCAAACAATCACAGAATTTTTTAGCAGCTTTAGCGTTATTAAAAAAAGTAACTGATGCATTTGTTGTCGCTGCTAAAACAGATGGTGATGGCGAAGGGAAAGTGGATGCACCACCAGCAAAGGCCTACGTCACTTCTCAGAGAATGGCTTTTGGACTTCGGCAGAAAGAGTGACTTAGGAATAAAAGCAGCACAGCATATACTGTAAAGCCTGTCGGATGGGGATCGTAGATAACGGTGCCTCTGCAATGGAGTCTAGATATTTTAAGCCTGAGAACTTAGTAAGAATGGAGACAGAGACCATACAACGCAAAAAACATCCAGAGAAAAATGCATGGCCATGAAGAATTCAACTCAATTGGTCATTGTTAGTACTTAATTGGCTGTTGGCAGTTCAGCTCAAGAGGCATGAAATGTACTACAGTCATGCCTACAATGCATTTTTAAGGCTGCTTTGTTTTCTATTGTTAAAAATAATTATTACACATATTGTTAGCGATTATTGGGTGCACCTAAATTTTTTTTCTGGACCTGCTAAATTTTAATCTCAAGGCCCATAGTCACCATAGAAATACAAGCTACTGCAGTTGTACAACAAGCAAGCCAAGGAGGCGGTCTTTCAGTTTGGCCTGGAGGGTTTCGCTGGATTTGATTATGTCTGATCTTTGGGACAGATTTCTCAAAATATCTTACTTTTGAGAAGGGCTATATCAATTCAGTAGCCAGGGACCATTGGTCAGCGGCTTTTGCCTTCTTGCTTGCTTAGTATAGCAATATTTGCCAATCAGGCAGTGACCTACATTTCATGGCAAGTTTGCAAACAGGAAGTGCTTTTGTTCCTGTGTCAAACAGTAATGAAAACTGACTTCATAACTTCTCACGTGCTATCCAGTGCATTTAGAGCGCTGACTAATGGTGCTGATTTTACGATGGAGCAACACAAATTCATTAAGTTTGTTAATGATTTACAGTTAAAAGTTTCATATACATGTTAAATAACAGATTTTAATGCCTCCACCTTTTGAACTTATTTTCAAGCACAAATCAGAAGTATTGAGTATTTTGAAAAATAATGAGTATTTTATATATAATAAACTGTACAGAGCATTAAACTGTGGGCAATAAATTACCCATAGGAATCAGGTCTTTTTTGCCAACCAGCAAAACTTAGCTTTGATACTATGAGCCCTATGCTGCTGCACTACTTACAAACTTCCATTTGGAACAGATCAGAAATTGCACCACATGGCAGCGCCTTTCTCATAAACAAACACCGTGACCTAGCGAGGCTCCCATTTGCACAGGGTAGCACATGGAGGGATGGCAAAAAACAGGAACTAATTGCTGGTTTCTTTTGGTGACGGGTCTGCACTTGCAGTGTTACTGTTGAGATGAAGGAGGAGCCGCGCGAGACAAAGAGCAAACTCTTGTGTAAAATTGCAGGATATAGCTTTTTTTTGTTGTTTTTTCTCAAAAGTAGGCTTCTTTTATTATAAATTAAGCCTATTCTAAGCCAGCCACAACTGCTGAATGTTAGTGTTGGTGTTAAACACAGGTAGTATTGAGGTTAAATGAGTGGTTGCTCTGTGTTGGGACTGGATCAGCATTAAGCAGTTTAGTGTTAAGCATTGGTTGGGTTGAGGTCAGAGGTGGGGATGGTTTGTGTTGGGGCTGGATTAGCGTTAGCCAGGAGGAGGGTTAGGGTCCGCATTAACCATTGGTAGGGTTACGGTTAAGAGCGTGGATGATTTGTTTCGAGGCTGGATCAGCATAAAGCAGGTTAGTGTTAAGCAATGATAGGGTTGAAGTTGGATGGCGTGGATGGTTTGTGTTGGGGCTGGATTAGCATTAGCCTGGTGGAGGGTTAGGGTTAGTGTTAAACAGTAGGGTTGAGGTTAGGAGTGTGGATGGTTTGTGTTGAGGCTGGATTAGCATTAGCGGAGGGAGGTAGTCGGCTCACCTTGTGCAGCAGTATGGGAGAGTGATCCCTGCCAGTCCCTCGCCCACCCGGGATCTTCAGTTGTGGGTGAGGGACATCAGGAGCACCACAGAGGCCCTGGAGCCAGGTGTCTGGAGCACTGGAGCTGGGAACCGGCTAATGAAGTACTGCAGAGGAGACCAGAGGGAGAATGTGAGAGTGAGAACAGGGAGATCCTCACTAATGAAGCACACAAACCGCCAAACCGCTGCAACTAGTGCGCCATCTACAGTACAGGCCTGCTATGTCACTCGTTTTTGTCAACAATTGGTTCATCATTTCAGCAACATCATTCTTGGATCATTTCACTACATTTTTCCAGCCATTCAGTAAAATGCTTTGTCAGGAAAGCCACTCCTGTAACAGGTAGCACAAGATGCTCAAATCCGATAAGATAATGAAGCGAGTAGGCCTAATGCATTGGGCAACAGTAATGCGCTACAGGGACTGATTGAGGAGAGTTTCTATTAACCTATAGTGTTGTGAAAGTATTTGCCCCTTCCCAATTTCATCTCTCACCACTTATTTACCATATCTGAATATTTCAGATCAAACCAATTTAAATATAACACAAAGGCAATGTGATAAAACATTTTTTTTTAAATGCAGCTTTTAAGAGATTATCATACTGACTGTGAAAAGTTCATCATAACCAAGACCACCCATGTAAAAAATGCCCCCTATCGTAATTATTATTATTATTATTATGCAACACACAGCATGAAGCCCCCGCACAGACAGGGTAAGTTTGAGTGTAAGGACAGAGCTCAGGAGTTGCCTGTGACAGCGTGATGACACTTCAGCCCATAATCCCAGCTCCCAGTATAGCCTGCTCCAGTTTGGCAGTCACCTCTGCTTCCTACTGAGCGTGCTCAATCACACATCCAAGCCAAGGAACGCGATCTGGCTCAGCTTTGCGATTGGATAACAGGGCAGCGATTAGGGTTGGAGTTGGGTTGGCAGCCAACTCGTATTGGAGCAAGTGATACAGGAGCAGCTCACTCATTAGGCTTTTTGCCCGTTTTTTAAAAATACTTCTGAAAAAAATATTCTTTATTTATTAAGGTTACTTATTTAACTGCCAAAAAAGCAGGTCTGGATGTAACCCCAGTCACCTGTTCGAAAGCTGGTATGTGTCCTACTACTGTCACTCTGACAGGAACGTCATTCATCTTGCGCAAACTGTCAGCAGCTCAAAAGCCTGCTGAAGCCAGAGCACATTAACCTTCAGATAACCATAACTCAAGACCAGACAGGAGCTAATGACTCTAAAACTCTAAATATTATGCAAGAATTTAGGCGATAAAAGGAACCACATAACCAGCAGAAGAACTTAGAAATGAACTACAATGTTATTACATGTTAAAATAGCATAATTATTTATTGTTATGCGAATTTTACATCTTAGTCCAACGTCAAAAACAGTAGTAGCCGTATTTGTGATCCCAAAATCAGGCTTTTAGAAAGTTTGGGGAAGTGAGAAGATGATTGCTGACAGTAATTGATTGGAAATATGCACCACACACAAGCACGACTCTGCCTTTTCTGCAAATGTGTCTGCAAATAGCCTGTGGGTTGGGAACGTGCATGTCTGGGTTCTCGCTTACAGCCCAGTGCTTCAGGCTGCTGGTAAAGGCCCCTTGAATGGGGTGTGCAAACACATTGGAAGTGTTAACCCAAAATAATCTGCAGAGTACGGAAACAAACAGGTTCAGACCTGCATCAGTCATGGTCTTGAGTGTTTTCTGAGCTCTTGCCTCAGATTCAGCCTTCGGCAGTTGGCCTTAAAACTATACAGATTTAAGGACATCAGTGATGGCTACAACAGTCAGTGGAGATACCTCACCCTGACAGGATAGTAAGGTTTGCTTTTAAGGATTGCTCACCTTGCATACCAAAGTGCAGGAGCAGCACCAGTAGTCATTGTTAGCAGCCTAATAGATACTCCAAAACAAAGCTGCCTGGCAACAAATATTGACCAAAGGAGAAAAAACAAGTTATTTCCGTGTGTTGCCATAATTTGGCATGTTCCAACTTGCCATTTCTCCGCTTGCAGCAATCCTTTCTGGTGAAAAATATATTTTTGCATTCAGATGTGAACTACCTGAGCTTGTTTCAATTTGCATAGCTTGCAAACGAAAACAGGAACCACATTGGAATAACATTCCGAGCTACAGCCAATTCAGGACCGGGGGTCCACAGATTAAAACTTTGAGAACATAAATCAGTAATACTTTCAATCAGAAGACCTCGGTTTCCAAGGTGGAAAGGTAACCCCGTTTGAGACTTGAAATGCAAGCTTGTTTTGAAAGGCAACACAGTCACCCCCTGACATTAAGCTGTCTCCGACTGCAGCATTGAAATAAACTGCTGCTCTTCTTGCAGGGAGACCAGTCGCTTCCATAGGTCACGATCACACAAAGATTCACACGCAAAAACAGGAAAAGGGTCAGGAATCTGGTGAGCAGCAGGGCACACATACAGGGCTTCACAAGCCGAACAGCGTTCACAATCCCCACAAGGACAGCAGCTAGCTGAGGGAACACGCTGCAGCTTCTGTAAAAATGAAAACTGCTGCTTACAACAGTAATTTGGACACATAAGTCTGAACACAACTGCTAACTACACAATAATAATGTATGGGTCTCTGATCAAAGTCAATAATTTACTCAGTGCTCTACATACTAATCGTAGGTGGTTGTACAACCACCTAATGGGAGGTAAATACAAATGTGACACTGAGCATGCACTGCACAAACAATACAGGCCCCACCTTTGACTTTATTGAATACAGGGAGGCTTTGTTGTGAAAGATCCCGATATGGCAGATTTGCATAAAATTATCCCATTGCACGTTGACTGATGGTGGGTATTACTATGCAGATGGACAAGTGTCGAAGATCAGAGCAGAACCATGTGAATTGGGGTCAAGCACATTCAATAACTGCAGAGACTAATCAATGTGTGCTCTCTGCCTGAATTATAGCATTACAGCTGAGGAGTGTGAATGGAAAAAGATGCTCTACCACCGATACTGAAGTTGGGACTGGGATCTTGGTGGTGAAAAATTGTGTGTCAGGCTAACAAAGTTTGTAGGTTGAACTGTCCCAGTGAATAATGGAGTCTTGGGTTTGAGGGTTTGTTTGACCGGGGGAGTACAAGGATGGCAAGACTCCAAAGAATACAAAATATCCAACAGGAAGCTGGGTGTCCTCCAGCTTGGAGACCCAGGGGCAGGATGGAAGGTGAGCACCCTCCCAATTACAGTCAAAAAAACCAACCACGCCTGCGAGACCTATTATGCTGTTGTTTTCAGTTACCCTGGGATTGATAGTCTGTGCAGACACAGGCCCATGGTGTAATACCTAACGTGCTTCTGCTTGCAAATAGTTCTATCTGGCAGCAAAACCCCTGATTCCAAAACAAGCAATTGGAACAATGCACAGAACAATCACAGTCCAGGCTGAGGTCGATTGACAGTCAAGGTGACCTTGTCAACATGATATCCCATACAGTGCACAATACAAATGGTCGATGTATGCATTTAACACACTGGTGTCATTTCTATGTTTGCCAGTGAAACTGAACTTAAGGGTGACATAGCTCTGCACACTCTTCCTTCCTGGTAATAACTGCCTCCAACTGGCATTATGTAGACAAGCACACCAGGACAGAAACAGGCACATTAAGCTCCTTTCAAAATTTTCAATCAATCTTCCCAATCTTACTACAGGACGCAGAGCATTTTTCTATCATACATTTCACAAGAATTGACAAATTTCGGCTAATTTCAAATAACTTTCCTTTCTTAGCGGGGACAACAAAAAATGTATTATTTTGGCTTTATTTTGCATTAAATTAAAACAATACCATGCGTGATTAAACGCCTTTAGTGAGCATAGAAACTACACGGACTAGTATATCTGGGCATTAACATTCATGCAATGCTTTTTTCTTTTTCCCTTTTATAGTTTGTCATATCCTGTGGAGCAGATCCTTTTATATCAAAGAATAAAAGGGTAATAAACAGGACTTATAGAAGATAGGCCAGCAAAATTCGTCAGAAAATGTCCTGCTCCGCACAACAGCGCAACTCTGAAAAATTTCCAGCAAGCGAATCTCTAATAAGAGACATAATTCTAAATCTAAATTATTATTTGTTCGAGATTTAATTTCTTTAAAATCGTCAGTAGTATAGTATTGGGCATATCTATTCTAAACTGAGAGAATACGCCTATGAAAGGCGTCTATTACAAACTATTCTCAATGACCCCACCGTCTTTCCGGTTGGCGTAATTAACGTTAATTTCGATACACGTCAAAGTAACTCTGGTTTTGAAATGTATTTACATTAACGATTGCCCGGACTATTTTCATTCAATTACTGCAAAGCGGGAAACCACGACAATAAGTGTCAAGTTGCAATTACATTTGCTCAAAAGTGATGAGTGCGAACACTAGATACGGGAGCATATTTGCCGGGTGTGAAGTACATAAACAGTCGCCTGCTTGCATATTATTCACCACATTACGGAAACAAGGCAATCAGAGATAGCAGACCTGGCCCCAGCCACGGGCTGACAGACAGAGTGACAGAAACACACACACACACACACACACACACACACACACACACACACACACACACACACACACACACACACACACACAATCATTGCTTAACCTGGCCCCCTAGGGGAGGGGCCAGGTAATAAGGAATTACGCAACGATTGCGTGTAGTATTCTCTCACTCCCTGTCGTGACAACAAAGCTTGACGAAGCGCCCCGTTGCAAAGACGATTTAAAATTCAAGCTGTGCAGTCATTTCGCCAGCTACAGAAGCTCATGATGCTTGGAAGCGCAGATATTTGCAAGTTAGCTAGCGAGCCGTTTACTTTTAGAAGTATGTAGTCCGCTAATTCCGCATCAGAAAGCAGGAAGAGCTGTGCAAAAAGCAGTGGGAGGATCGGGAATGTTTTCAGTGATCTGACACCCTTCGTGTGATTAACGTCAACAAAATGTATAAAGTCGCCACCTTCATGTACGTAGCTAGCTAGAAAGTTACGAGATAGCGAACATTAATACAGTCATGTACAATCGTTCTTAATTTGTATTGATGCTAGCTGACTGGCAAGCAATCCCCACCTCACCGCTCAAGCTATATTGCTAATTACAATGGAACTTATTTCTTACATTTCAGACCGTATTAGTTGGCAGACAGGTATCATTAAAGTTAGTCTCGGCGATATAACCTCTTTAGCAAGAAACATGGCCCCAAATTACCGCACAAATCTCCACCATATAGCAACATGCTATTAACGTTGGCTTACTACTCATCTTAAAACCGCAGCGTGAAAAACCTGCAACAAATTAGCTAACAGGGAATGAGCATGATGGGCTACGTTGCCATTGAACTCGACCAAGCACTACCACTGGTGCAAGTTCACCAACCTTACGCGCAGCTAGCCTTAGTTTAACCGGTGTCGGCAAATACATTTCGGTAAACATTCATCCACCTTTTCAGAGTGTACAGCTACAAAATTAAGATGAGCGAATATACTGCAGAAATTCAGTATATTAACGTCAGCTAGTAACCGAGCAAGTTCGCAAGTTTAGCATTGAAGTACCAAGCTAGTTAGCTAGTTGACTCTGGAGCCCAACACTGGAAAAAGATAAAATGGCAAGATGCTGAAAGTAAGATATCAAAATAGCTCGTCCTAGCTGTTCCAGCTCGCTGCCTATACTCCATGACTGATTTGCCACTGACGTTGATATTGCTAGCCGTACAGTGCTTTATCAAGCTGCCTGGCTGGTTAAATAACTTCTATATGTTAGCTAGCTATCTATGAACTAGTTTGCTCATGACTAATGTCAGCGAAAGACTAATTTTCATGCCTACCTTTCTTCGGTATTTAACATGATCACTCCAGGAAAATCGGAAAGCGTACTGTATCCTTTCTGACAACCAAAACAATGACTATTCAATAAAAGCTCAATAGAACAGTTCACCATCCGTGGATGTCCCAATCCGAGCAAGATGATCAGGCTCTCTCTACTACTGGGTGCCAACTTTCGAGAGGAGAAAAAATATTTGTCACTTCTCTTTCCCTTTCCCTCCGCCAGAAGCAAGTGTCTTACATTTCAGTTTACTGTAACCCCGTATTTAAATACCACATTCAGGGACTTATGGGTAAAATCAAAACAGGAAATTGCGTAACACTGACGCTGTATCCAAACAATTATTTATCGTATTTTTCCGTTCTCAGTATTAATAATCGTATTTTAAGGACGGGTAATGAATTTCAAAGCTCTTATGCTTGGAGCAGTTACTGTTTTTGTTTTCTGAATTGCAATGTGGGCTGGAACATATCCATACACCTCCGGGAAATGTAGTTTTTCGAGAAGAAGTTATGACGTATTCATGCTAAGGATTTTTGTTAAAATGATTAAAACATGGTTCTAATGAATTTTGTGTCATTACATTAATTGGCAAATGCTCTGTAAGCGTTGTCATGGATATTACGATTTTGATGATTATGTGGAAATGTATGTGATACGCAAATAAAAAGTCTGGCTGAATTTTGTATGTTTTCTGGTAGGTATTATTTCAAAAACTTTTCTAATGAGTAACCTTGCCATGACGAAGGCACATAAACATATAGTATGCTTCTGAATCACGTCTAATTCATTTAACTTTAAAACAGAGCAGTTCGCCTTGGCGCCTGCTTTTGATATGAGGATTAGAAATTTCTGGGTACTGCTGTTCACTTGCAGGTCAGATTTAGAGCAAGCATATGCTAGAACTGTAATGGAAACTGGCTCTGTGCCAAGTAGATTACTAGATTGGAAACAAGACACCAAGTTTGCCGTTGGACGCTGGTATCAAAATGAGGGGATATCATTTCCCTGAGAAAGGAAGCAGATCTGAACATTTCTCTGCATCCAGTATTTTGGTAGTGAGAGAGCTGTGCAGTTGTGTTTGAAAGGCCACATATCATTGCAAAAAGTTCCTGACTGTACTGATGGTTTCTGATGTGCCCAGTTAAGGAAGATTACGGCTATAAAAATACCATTACCATTTCCTCATTTTTCACGCGTCATTTCTCAAAAACCGCTAGTCCGATTTTAATGAAGTTTGGAACATAAATTGTTTACAGCATGATGGTTGTCACGAAACAAAAAACTATGGCCCTTTTGGTACTCTTTTAATTTCAGGGGCTGCTGAGTATACACTGCTCAAAAAAATTAATAAAGGGAACACTTAAAGACCACAATGTAACACCAAGTCAATCATACTTCTGTAAAATCAAACTGTCCACTTAGGAAGCAACACTGATTGGCAATCAATTTCTCATGCTGTTGTGCAAATGGAATAGACAACAGGTGGAAATTATGGGCAATTAGCAAGACACCCTCAATAAAGGAGTGGTTCTGCGGGTGGTGACCACAGACCACTTCTCAGTTCTTATGCTTTCTGGCTGATGTTTTGGTCACTTTTGAATGCTGACAGTGCTTTCACTCTAGTGGTAGCATGAGGCAGACACTGCAACCCACAGAAGCGGCTCAGATAGTGCAGCTTATTCAGGATGGCGCATCAATGCGAGCTGTGGCGAGAAGGTTTGCTGTGTCTGTCAGCTTAGTGTCCAGAGCATGGAGGCACTACCAAGAGACAGGCCAGTACATCTGGAGATGTGGAGGAGGCCATAGGAGGGCAATAACCCAGCAGCAGGACCGCTACCTCCGTCTTTGTGCAAGGAGGAACAGGAGGAGCACTGCCAGAGCCCTGCAAAATCACCTGCAGCAGGCCACAAATGTGCATGTGTCTGCTCAAATACTCAGAAAGCGACTCCATGAGGATGGTATGAGGGCCTGACGTCCACAGGTGGGGGTTGTGCTTAGAGCCCAACACCGTGCAGGACGCTTGGCATTTGCCAGAGAACATCACTATTGGCAAATTCGCCACAGGCGCCCTGTGCTCTTCACAGATGAAAGCAGGTTCAAACTGAGCATATGTGACAGAGTCTGGAGACGCGGTGGAGAATGTTCTGCTGTCTGCAACATCCTCCAGCATGACCGGTTTGGCAGTGGGTCAGTAATGGTGTGGGGTGGCATTTCTTTGGGGGGCCGCACAGCCCTCCATGTGCTTGCCAGAGGTAGCCTGACTGCCGTTAGTACCGAGATGAGATCCTCAGACCCCTTGTGAGACCATATGCTTGTGCGGTTGGCCCTGGGTTCCTCCTAATGCAAGACAATGCTAGACCTCCTGTGGTTTCAGTGTGTCAGCAGTTCCTGCAAGACGAAGGCATTGATGCTATAGATTGGCCCGCCCGTTCCCCAGACCTGAATCCAATTGAGCACATCTGGGACATCATGTCTCGCTCCATCCACCAACACCACATTGCACCATAGACTGTCCAGGAGTTGGCGGATGCTTTAGTCCAGGTCTGGGAGGAGATCCCTCAGGAAACCATCCGTCACCTCATCAGGAGCATGCCGAGGCATTGTAGGGAGGTCATACATGCATGTGGAGGCCACAAACTACTGAGCCTCATTTTGACTTGTTTTAAGTACATTACATCAAAGTTGGATCAGCCTGTAGTGTGTTTTTCCACTTTAATTTTGAGTGTGACTCGAAATCCAGACCTCCATGGGTTAATAAATTTGATTTCCATTGATGAATTTTTTTTTAATTTTTTTTTGTAATTTTGTTAGTACATTCAACTATGTAAAGAACTAGGCATTTCATCCGAAAACACATCCGAGATCTAAATGAAATTATTTTAGTGTTCCTTTTATTTTTTTTGAGCAGTGATAATGAGGTCGAGAATTTAAGTCAAGACCAAAATTTCAAAAAACCTTTGCATTTTGTTAAAGTATCCAACCTTAAAAGGTTTAGCCCATAGATGCCGGATCAGGCAACCTGTGTGCAAAATAAGAAGTTGATATGTCCATTAGTTAAAGAGATATGGTGTTTTGAAATTGTCATGATATGCCCCTTTGCAGTGGCCATGTTGGACACCTAATTTGCATAATTTATGCAAATCACCTCCATCCCTGCTAATTTGGATGTTTGCTTCTCATATCAATAAAGCAATTTGATGTAAGTGATGAAATAAAGATTTTCATGCTTAATAGCCGTATTCCACCTTAAAGTAATTACCTGATTACTTGGTTGGAGATGGATAATCAACATCTATCATCCTTATACATATACATTCATGTGAGCTTTTTTTTTTTTTTTTTTGCAAAACCCCTTCACTGCTCTTATTTGCTGCATATGTATTCAAAAGAGGCATGAAGAGTTGTTGTCAGATGTTGTGACATGATAAATGCATACATTCTTTTTGATATGGTTTTTCCTTGCAGTCCCTCCCCCTCTCGCTGTCTTCGCCTCCACTTCAACGGGCAACAGGTGTGGCTCGTTGAGGTGGAGGTGAAGCCAGCCTATTGAAGCACCTTTCTGGTTTTTAGAGCCCTGTTGTTTTGTACTGCTGCTCCCATGTTTTATAATTTTTTAAAAGTATGTTTATTAAATGTTTGTCTATCATCCTGTGCGAGTGGGTCCCTTCCTCTCCTTTTGGGTACATGAAAAGCCATGACAGTTTTCCTCTTCCACCATTTCTTGTGAAGCTGGTAATTGTGAAAACACTCAAAAACACTCAATTCCATAGTGTCCAATATGGGCATTAAAACAGAGTTTATTCTATTGCTCAAGAAGAGGATAGCAAAAACAATGCAGGAGTCATTACTCTACAAGGATAAAATATTAAAGAGCACAGGGTGGAGAACAAAGTGTGAAAAATGAGACTAAAGGAGGCTGTCTCCTATTACCAGATGGTGAGTGCAGAAAACAGAAAGCTGTTAAATGGAGTTGCAGCATCCTTGATGAAAGCTCAACACCCAACAGGGGACAGAATGTAGGATAATTGATGGGAATTGATCTCCACACAGTGACCTCCCCGCTGAGATTACATATTTTATTTTACTGATACTGAGAGTGATCCTGATCCAGGTTATCTCAGTTTGCCTGAAGGGGCTTCACTGCCCGGTTTGTTTTCTCTAGACTGGCTCCTTGATCTGATTGAAGGGTCTATTGTGTCTGTGGCCCCTCTAGTATTCCCCCACATTCAGGAAGCATGTATTTACTGTCAGATTATTATAATTATCTCTGATGAGGACAGGCTTGCAATATTTTTCTCCTATCATCTTGACTGTGTTGCCAGGTGCTTGCAACTGTAAGATGATACTAATATTTTCCACTGTTTGGAAAAGTATTAGAACTGCTTCAGTAAATACTGTACCTGTTCGAAGAAATGGATTCTATTGTATCCAGAAAGTGTAATTTATTTAAGTCAGTTTGCATAAGGAAGTATCCCAATCACCTGAATGTAAAAAAACCCTGTTGCATGTGTGACAATTGATGGGTCCTGCCACAACAAGTGCCTCCAAATAAGTATGTGCCCTGGCTACCTTGCCAACAAGCCTGGCTCTTTGGTGATGTGGTCAGCGCGTGTGACTCATGCCCAGGCCCTCCTTCAGCCTGCCACACATGCATAACCCTCATTCTGAAAAGTTGGCACATCAGTAAAAATGCTCATAAAATCAAAAAGCACAAACTAGAAAAGTCTGTTCAGCCTCTACTATATTGAAAACAACACACTGTAATTCTAACATGTGAATGTGGATGATTTTTGAAAATGCAGAATGTATTGACTGCAAAAGAGCCAAAAAAGTGGGCAAAGTCCACTGTGTCTTAATCACACTCATCTCGCTCTTGGGAACTGAAGACGCTAGTTAGTCAAGCCTAAAAAGTGGAATCCTATATTATGCTATATAATAGTCCTATATTACATTGTGCAATTGTATGAGGCAATCATTACTATATACAGTGGGGAAAATAAGTAGTGAACACTTCAACATTTTTCCCAGTAAATATATTTCTAATGGGGCTATTGACAGGAAATTTTCACCAGATGTCGATAACAACCCAAATAATCCACACATAAAATCAAAACAAATAAGTCCAGAGATTAAGTTATGCATAATGAAGTGGCATGACAAAAGAAAAAAGTATTTAACACGCTTGCTGAAATTTATTTAATACTTAGTAGGAAAGCCTTTGTCGGTAATGACGACTTCAAGATGCCTCCTGTATGGAGAAACTAGTCGCATGCTTTGCTTAGGTGTGATTTTGTCCCATTCTTCAACATAAACTGTCTTCAAATATTTAAGGTTCCGCAGGCCTCTTCTATGAACTCTGATCTTCAGTTCTTTCCATAGATTTTCAATTGGGTTTAAGTCGGGTGATTGACTGGGCCATTCTAGCAGCTTTATTTTCTTTCTGTGAAACCGATTGAGAGTTTCTATGGCTGTTTGTTTGGGATCATTGTCTTGCTGAAATGTCCACCCTCGTTCCATCTTCAGGATCCTGGTAGGTGGCAGTAAATTCTTATCAAAAACGTCTCGGTTGGTACATTTCTTCATTCATCCTTCCTTCAATTATATGAAGTCCGCCACTAGCATATGCTGAAAAACAGCCCCAAAGCATGATGTTCCCACTCTAAACTTCACTGTTGGTATGGTGTTTTGGGGGTGATGTGCAGTGCCATTTGTCCTCCAAACATGATGTGTGCTGTGACATCCAACGAGTTCAGTATTGGTCTCATCTGACCAGATTATATTTTCGCAGTATTTCATAGGCTCGTCCAAATGTTGTGCAGCAAACTTTGAAGGAGCTTCAACATACCTTTACTTCAGCAATGGAGTCTTGCCTGGTAAGTGTGCATAGAGGCCATGATGGTTGAGTGAATTACTCATTGTTTTCTTTGAAACTACTGTATCTGCTAATTCCAGGTCTTTCTGAAGATCTTTGCGGGTGGTCCATGGCTCTTGGACAACTCTGCTGATTATTCTTTTGAATGTCAGAAATCTTGCAGGGAGCACCTGGTTGTGGCCGGTTTATAGTGAAATGATTTTCTTTCCACTTCCAGATTATGGCCCCAACGGTGCTCACTGGACCATTGAGAAGTTTAGAAATACTTCTGTAACCAATGCCATCAGTATGTTTTGCAACAATAAGGTTGCAAAGGATTTTGAGAGAGCTCTTTGCTTTTACCCATCCTGTGATACTCCTTGTGTGACAACTTGGTAATGAGAAACCATTTTATAGGCCAACAATTAGGACTAAACCAGCTGATATTAATTTGTAGAGATGGGGGGCAGGATTGCTTTCTAAATACTGACCGATTTCAGATGGTTTCTTGGCTTTCCATGCCTTTTTGCACCTCCTTTTCTTCTTGTGTTCAATACTTATTCCCTGTGTCATTCCACTTTATTGCACATAACTTAACTTATGGACTTATTTGTTGTGTGATGACACACAGCTCATTCTCTCTTTTCCCCCTTCTGATGAACAGGTCCCTACTCGCATCTCTGCTTGCCTGCGGGACATCCAGATGGATAACCGTCACCTGAAGCTCAACCCAAATAAGACAAAGAGGTTGTACATCCCTGCTCCATCCTCACCCCTTCTGGACCTGGTCATCACCCTGGGGGAAAACCCAATATTGCCTTCTCTGTGTGCGAAGAAGCTCGGAGTCCTGTTTGACAACAGGCTCTCCTCTGCTGCGAACATCGGAGCAGTGACCCGGGCCTGGAGGTTCTTCCTCTACGACATCCAGAAAATCTGCCCCTTCCTCGCCACCTACTAGATCCAGCTCCTGGTCCAAGCGTTGATCTTCTCTCACCTGGACTACTACAACTCCCTCCTTGCTGGCCTCCCAGCTTCTGCCATTAGACCCCCGCAGCTCATCCAGAATGCTGCAACTCGCCTGGTCCACAACCTCCCTAGACACTCCTAAGTCACCCCTCTGCTCGCTGGTGCTTCACTGGCTGCCTGTTGCAGCTTGCATCAAATTTAAGGCATTGATGCTAGCCATTCAGGTAATCAAAGGAACAGGTCCAGCATACATTCAGAAGTTGTTTAGACCATATGTGCCTGCTAGACCACTTTGCTCTGCCACTTCGGGTTGCTTGGCTCCACCTCCTCTCTGCTCCCACTCATCCCGCTCAAGTCTGCTATCTGTCCTGGCTCCCTGGTGGAGGAATGATCTACCAATCGAAGTCAGAACATCAGAGTCTTTGATCATCTTCGAGCGCAGCCATGAAAACCAACCCCTTTAGACTTCACCTTTCCCCTACTTCATTGCTCTCAGTGTAACTTTTGCGCCATTTTACGTTGCTCTGGATAAGAGCATCAACTAAGTACCTGTAATGTAATGTAATGCTTTGATTTCTTTGTATGTGTGGATTACTTGGGTTGTTGCCAACATCTGGAAATTTAATGTCAATAGCCCCATTAAAAATATATTTACTGAAAAAAATGTTAAAGCGTTCACTACTTACTTTCCCCACTGTACATAGTAATGACTGCCTCATACAATTGCACAATGTAATATAGGACTCAGGTAAAATTCCACTTCTTAGGCTTGACTAACTAGCGTCTTCAGTTCCCAAGAGCGAGATGAGTGTGATTAAGACACAGTGGACTTTGCCCACTTTTTTGGCTCTTTTGCAGTCAATACATTCTGCATTTTCAATAATCATCCACATTCACGTTAGAATAACAAATAGTGTGTTGTTTTCAATATAGTAGAGGGTGAACAGACTTTTCTAGTTTGTGCTTTTTGATTTTATGAGCATTTATTTTCTCCACAGTATTTTGTTAATAAAATCATTTTCATTCGAAGACATTTCAAAACTGCAGGCAGGCCAACCTAGCATGTCTATTCTCTGCTTACACAACCATACACTTGTTAGCATGTAGTTTGATGTTATCACACACGAAAATGCAGGGACAGAATAAACAAGTCTTGCTGGTAGCATATGTCGCTCCGTAATTTGTGCATACATTCCTGGTGCACAAATGTATAAGTCACGCATGCCATGTTGACTGACACATACTTATACCATTACAAACAATGGGTTTTGGACCTGATGCTGATGATGGCTTGGGTCATTGATGTCATCTTTGGTCCAGTGAGCACAGTGGCTGTCTTTTTCCACAAATCACATGAAATGTTGACTCATCTGATCAGCAGGCACATAATCACTGTGCTACTGTTTATCTTAGATGACACCGAGAACAGCGAGGTTGGCAGCACTTTTGGACTGTGTTAGTGTATGGCTTCAGCTTTGCTTCAAAAAGATTTAACTTTCATCTTTGGATGCAGTGCTGAATAGTGTTGATTGATAAAGGCCTGCAAAGTATTTCCTTGCCCATATCACGATATATACTGCAGCCTGAAGGTTCTTAAGCATCTGTTGGCAAATTGTTGAGCTTCAAACTGTCTTTGCTTTTGAGAGACCATTCCTTTTTTGGAGGCTCCTTTTGTACTATAAAATGATTAGCTTATTTGTATAACACACTGCTTCAAATCACCTCTTCACTGAATCTTTTTGTAATGTTATTAGTCCTATATTGCACCGGCGTAAATTTTTTATGGACAGAGTCTGTATCAGAAGCCGCATTTGAAAGAAACACATGTGGTCAATACACAATGGAGTTTTACAGTTTCAAATAATGTTCTGTCGCAATATTTTCAACATAGTAGAGGGTGATATGAGTTTTCCAGTCATCCTTTTTGATTTCATTAGAATTTTGCATAATATGCCATTTTTTTCAAAATTAGGGGATGAATATAATGTATATTGATTAAGAACTAGAGTCAATCTACAACTGACACTGAGGCCTGCGCTTGTTAGAGGAGTGCAATGTCCTTGGAGCAGGTAAACCACATTCTCAGAGGTAGAATCAGTCTGGTTTAACCTGTCAGTTCACCTGTGCAGGAAGCATAATATCAAAATTTTCCAATATTTGAATGATTCTTTTGCTCTTGTATGTTGGCAAAGCACACACAGTGATGATATCTTTGAGTAGAACCACTTGGAATTGTTTTGGACTTTCCTCCAAATCATGCAGACCCCTAAATGTCATTGGCTGCACTTCACCTACTGCTAGTTAGAGAGGAAAAATCTCATCTGTTTCTTTTTCAATTCTTTGACCTCATTTTCTCAGTTACTGGACTCCTGGAAAATCAAATAGAGCAGTGACCTTCAGAGATTGGAAATGCAATTATGTCAAACAGTAAGATGCAGTACAATAAGTCTGTTTTTGTGCATGTGTTTAATTAAAATTTTGTTGTCTTGGCTCTTTACCCCCCCCCCCAAAAAAAATATAGCGAGTCAGTGCTGCAGTGCTAATAAACACTCATTTACGTCAGTAAGCGAAAGACACTGTCACAAGATACTGGAGAGATGAGATCTGCAAGCTGATAACTCGAACGTCATTTCATCAACGACTTTTCGTAGCAGAAGTGGCTCTCTGTTCTCAGCAATGCAAAATGTTTTGAATCAGCATTTTGTCTCAGTGTAATGTCAAACAATGCTGTTTTGGAATATTCATGCACACCTAGCCCATCCTCTGGGGATATTGCAAGATTAATTCATATCGCAAATCTTTCTGGTCTTATTTTTGGCCAGTGCATTTATCCAGAAGAACTATTACCATTGACATAACAAAATAAGCTTTGAATTTTGATTGGCAGCATTTGGGCATATTCTCAGCTTCTTTTTGAACGTACACGAGCCAAAACAATATGACCATCAGCCAAATATCCTGTGGGTCCTTCACATACTGCTGAAACAGCACTGTCAAACTGAGGTTCACATGAATGCTTATACCCAGGGTTTCCCAGCAGAATATTTCCCAGAGCATCACACTCCCTCCACCAGCTTGTCTTCTTCCCATAGTGCATCCGAGTGCTATCTCCTCCCCAGGTAAACGGCACACGTGTCCTGCCATGTACATGATGTTAAGGAAAATGGGAAGCATCTGACCAGGCGATCCAAGGTCCAGTTCTGATGCTCATTTTAGGTGGTTTTTATGGTGTACAGGAATTGGAATGGATATCATTGATGATGATTATGTTATAGCACATTCCTCAAATAAACAATTTTCAAATTTTCTGCAACGTGTGCCATAATAACCCTTCAGTCAGTGCGGCCAAAGGGTAGCCAATGTTAGCCTCACACGCCAGTGAACCTTGGGTGTCCAGCACCTTGTCACCAGTTTATGGTTTATCCCTACCTGTATCACTGTTAGTAAGCACTCGACACTGCTGACTGGGTGCATCCCATAAGACTTGTGGCTTCGGAGATGTTCTGACCCAATTTTCTGGCCTTAAAGATTTTGACATCGTCAAAGTCGTGCTAACTACGAGAACTGTTCACTTACTCTGCCTTATGCCGTTGTTGCTATATAATCAATATTATTTGATTAATCTGAGAGTGGCCATAATTAGTTGGTTCTTCAATATATACACGTCGAACCCAGTCGTTTTTGCTTCAAGAATGTTTCAATATCCCTAGTTTCCATTAAGAACCCTTGAATTACATGGTTCAATTTTTTATTCAATTTCAGTTCTTATCCCGGGAACTGATTTTTTGAAAATACATGTTGTAATGGTGCGATCAGGAACCAGATGCTAGAACCAGGAAATGCAGTAGAGCTAGTTTTATTGGTAAAGAGGGGTGACCCCCGCAGGGCGCAAAACAGTACAAAGTCCACAATCCAAAAGTCGAAATCCAGACGGGCAAAAATAGAATCAAAAACCAGGGCAGCAATCACAGTAATCGTAGTCGGACAGAAATGGGTCTGGTAAACAGGAATAGTTCTATCAGAGAGACAAGCCAGAATCCACAGGACGTAATCCGAATCGTTACCAGGGCAGCAAACAGATCTCGTAGTCGGGCAGAAAAATGGTCAAAACACAGATGCAACAGTAATCCAAAAGCACAGAGGCAAAAATCAAAAGTCAGGCAACCCAGTCAGAAAGATAAACACTGAGAAATCAAGGCGAGAAACGTGGCACAAGAAAACTAGGGAGAACGATCTGACAAGAGTGTGAACCAAACAGACATCTTATATACACATCCGGGGTGAACACATGACCAGGGAGAACAGGTGCAATCAATGGTGACAATGATCAGGGAGAGACACATGAGGAATAAACTAATTACATGAATTTGGCTGTAGCCAAAACACAGACAGGGATCACAAGACAAACCTAAGTACAAAACAGCTCCGGTTAAGGAGTACTAAAGTGCCAAGATAAAAGAAAAGGAAAGCACAAAGTATAAGTGGAAATCCACAGAAACTTGCAGCAGAGATAATTAGGGATAGGCAAGGAGGCGGAGATTAGAATTGAGCGACTGCTGAGAGATCATTAGTCAATTAGTATGTGCAGCTATACAATCCCAAGTGCTTGTTAGTAAGTTAGTAAAAATATACAAGATTAGTGTGGTTAGTAATTAGCAAAAACAATAAACTGTTAGTATGTGTTAGTAAGACAGTAAAAGAGAGGAAGGAAGAACACGAGATAATGAAGGAAGATTGAAACCCAGAAACCAATAAATCACCTGAATGAGTGGCACACAAGACAAGGGACCGTGAGCAAAGATACACACATGACAAGACAGGGGAGACAAAGTGCAAAGCATGGAAATGAAAACATGGCATGGAAACCAAATGATCTAAACATGAAAAATAAACAAGAAATCTAAATTACCAAAACACAAAACACAATCCTAAGAATAGTCATAAGGCAGGCAGTGGTCACTATACACAAAGCATACATGGCTAAGCCAGGCACAGAACTAAAACATGACAGCAGAATCACAGATCACAACAATACAAATATCTGAGAAAACTACATTGTCAAAAAGGGATCTCATGCATGTAAATTAATGTCTGTCTCTCCTCAGTGACTGATATCTGTTAGCGATATCTTTTTAGCTCACAGACACTCAGATCACCCTCAGCCACCCCATACTGCCACCATCACGCCAATACAGTCAGTGCAGGGTATCACTGTTGGATGATTTGTGCAGGTAATTGAAGTATTAGCTCAGTGAACCGATACCTAGGCCAAAGTGTTCTATCTTGAAAGTAATGATTCGATGAACCATGGGGGGGAGGGGGGGGGGGTAGTCTTGAGTTTCAGTGGTGCTTATGCAGTACAAGGAAATGTACCATTTCCTTGAGACCACAGAGTGGGGATTATTTTGATGGTAAACTCCTAGGAATGTGATCATGCAATTACACAAGCAGGATTGTAACTTTGCACGGTAAGGTCAGAGGAAAGTTTGTCTTCACTGCAAAACTGTGGAGGTACAGAATGTACAGTAAAAAATTTAAAAAGACACAGATAAATATAATGCTATAGCTCTTACAACTATAGATTTCTTTATTGCGACATACAAATTCAAGGGTCAGTGTTAGAATTCTTCAGTACACACTGTACAGTCATTGTCAGACTTCATTTTCTCTTTATAAATTTCTATTAAACCCTCCTGAAAATTTAGCAAAGAATGCAATTTTATTTTATTCCATGGTGCTTTTAGGGATGGGTATTTCGTGTCAGACTTGCAGGAATGATATTGTGCTCTGTGGTGGGTAGATAAATTACATTTCCTTTCTGAAGCTAACATTCCCCTCAGCGATCCATCTGGAACCATAAAGAGCAGTTTCATTTACTGAAGGTCTTGCCCGCCTTCGTCACCAAGATTACTGAGAGACCCCTTGTTATATTTTTGATTCAAGAGCATGTGAACTAAAGACTGACAGTGCTGCGACTTCAGAATTCAACAATTCCCAGCACAGTCTGCAGATATTTACGGAGCTTACATGGAAAAATACCGGTACAATGACCATATATCAATTAAGTTTCTAAAAATAAAAAGGGGCAACTTGAAAGCTGCTTGTTGCAGAGTATACTGTTTGTTTCTCCAAAATTAGAATGGAGTTTGGCAACATCCTGCTTTTGGTGAAGCCCACGTCCTCTGTGTTGTCCAAAGGCGGGGGAAGTGTGAGGGGTCGTGGGAACCTGGGGGCTGTGGACGCTGCCATGAGTGCTGAAGAGTGAGCCTTTTCAAAAGAAAAAAGAAAAACGTCCCATGCTCAGCGGAAAGCACGTGCGGAAACAGTAGAACAATGTAGGCCTGAAAATGTTATGCAGTCACAAACCTGCTCTGACTGAGATGGAGGTGGGACAATGGCTGTGCCAGGCCTTTGTGCTTCGAGTCTCATTGAAAAGGCCAAAATCCTAGCACTGTCTTTCAGTATTTCCCAGGATACATATTTTATAATATATATATATATTTCCTT
Organism: Gymnothorax reevesii; assembly: GCA_029721435.1. Classification (NCBI taxonomy): domain Eukaryota; kingdom Metazoa; phylum Chordata; class Actinopteri; order Anguilliformes; family Muraenidae; genus Gymnothorax; species Gymnothorax reevesii. The sequence goes on along the minus strand of CM056588.1, from coordinate 17,248,682 downwards.
GGACTACAGATAATGGAAATACTACACCACACTGACTTATTTAGAATTTCTCGATGTATATACAGTGACATCTTATTTTAATTGAACTGTGACACATTTTTTGTTGTTCCAAACACTTTCAGTTTGAAAGGATACTATGAGGTCGAAGTGCAGACAGTCACCTTAAATTTTAGGATGCTTTAATCAATATCAGGTGAAACATTTCAAAGTGACGGCATCTTTTGTGCAAAATTCCATGCAGATTTTGCAATTGCTCACTCCCAAGCAGTTTTTTTCAGTGTCACCTTCTTTCAAGCTGCCAGCTCCTGCTTCTGCCCTTAGTTCTGGTTTAGTCTTCATCATGGCTGTTTTCCTTGTTCGTCGTCACCATTGCTCTCACTAATGCCTCCCGCTCCCTCGGGACAGACTTTACAGTACTGACCTTGGACCTGCGAAAGGACTCTGGCCTGCCTGCCCTTGTTAACACTGATAGCCCCTGCCTGACCTTCGACCATCCTACAACCACGACCCACCAGTCTTTCATTGTGAAGTTTGCTAGTTCTCTGACCAGTATTGTACAAGATCATAATAAAGCTCCCATTTATTGTGAATCTTTCCTGCTATTGGCCCAGATTGTTCATCAGCTCCTGACATACATCGATCAGCCACAAGGTTAAAACCACCTCCCTAATTTTGAGAGGGCCCCCATTGTGCTCCTAAAACAGCTCCATCAAACTCACATCACATGAATTCTGAAACTCAGGGTTTCCCAACAGAACGTTTCCTGGAGTATCACACTTCATCCACCAGCTTGTATCCTTCCCAGTCCCACAGCGTATTTTGTTACCATCTCTTCCCAGGTAAATGGTGAACACATGATGTAAAAGAAAATGGGACTCACTGGACCAGGTGTCCATCTTCAACTGCTCCAAGATCCTGCCCTGACATTCAGGTGCCCACTGTGGGTGTTTTTAGAGGTGGACTGGGGTTTGATTGGGAAATTTGACTGGTTTGCAAGCTAGAAGTGCAATACACAGCAGGGTCTGATGCACTGTGTGTTGTAACGCATTTCTTATGTATTGTTGACATTCTCGGCGACTCTTGCCAGTCACTCCTCTGTCAGTTTGGACCAGACAGAATAGCCTTCATAGGCCTTGTGCATAAATGAGACTTGTGCTCCAAAAATCCTGTGGCTGGTTCATGGTTTGTCCCTCCTTGGTGCATTGTCAGTAGGTACTCACATCTGGTGACAGGGAACGCTCCAGAAGTCTAGCCACTTCAGAGATGCTCTAACCCACTGGTCTGGCCATAACAATCTGGCCCCAATCACAGTCGTTCAGCTCCCATTTCTCCCACATTCAACACATTAAATACAAAAACCTACTTTTTGCTTACCATCCAAGGTCTGTCTGCTGATCACAACGTGTTATTGTTATGAGATAATCAACAGTATTCACTACAACTCTGAGTGGTTTTAATGTTTTCGCTCATTAGTGTAGATGTCACCAGCCCTTTGCTCTCTGGTGATACTCTGCCAGCCAGGCCTGTTTTGCAACTATCTTCAATACCCAGGTGTTTATGGTTCTTGCTAAATACAAGTGGTACTTGAATGGCAATTATAAATGTTGGTTGGTGATAATTTTTCCAACTTCATTTAATAGCTATTAAGCTCAGTCAATGCCCTGGGCCAGTCCACTCCGAGCCTGACTGGTTTGTTTACTACATTCTTGCTTTGTAATAGAATAGAAATATTTGACTCCTAGGGAAACCTGCTTCTGACCGCGTGGGAATAATCTCCTTCAATGACGGGTTATTTTCATTCTCCGACGTTTTTGGTCTACCAGACTGCTCTTTCTGTTCATCTTCTCTGTCATGTGATTTGAAGTTTGATATTTCAGATCTTTAATCCATGGTGGAATTCATTTTGGAGTATTGTATTGGGCATAGCCATGTTCATTAGTTTTGCTTACTCTTTATTCTCTCAGTAATTGCCAGAAGAGCCCATAATCTGGCATGGTGTGATTTTTCCATCTCTCTCTCTCTCGTAATGCCATACAATGAAGGAACCCATACATGGGACTCTCAAATGCAGCTGCTGTACTCAAACCAGCAGAATTTCAGGCTAACGTTGAATTCAAGTGGAGATTCAATGGATCTAGGTTTCCAACGATCCCAAATATGTCCTGCTGAATTACAGGGAAATGTTTTTAAAATGATGTACAAGATCTGGAAATTTTCCATTTGATGTAATAGTGGAGTGGGTAACTTGAGAATAGCAGGGAAAAAGTGCAAATAGTGATACAAGCATGAAATTCGGCATAACAATCCTTCTTTGTCTCCTTTCTCATAATCAACCTCCGGCCACACAGAATTTGACAGTTTTTCAAAATGGCTTCCTTCCGATATATGAATATGGACATTTAATCCCTTAATCACTTATACATTTCTTTATCATTGTCAGTTTATGCTAAAATATTGAGAGCAAGCCTACAAGTACTAAGATTTTGTAAAATAGTTTCTATAAACATCCAAGATGGCTGTAATCATATCCAAAATGGCCACCAAAGATCAAAATATTTGCGTATAAGTTCATATGTGCGCTAAAAGGTCAGGTAATAGATTGATCTGGGGTAAATCTAGCTGGATCAGTTTATTTTTGCAAGTAAGAAAATAATTAAGCTCTTTTTAATTAATTTTCATTCTAATTTGAAAACATGAACATAAAGGTAAATATAACATTGTGATAGTGTAGTGTCATTGCACTACCAGGGCACACTGGTTGACACTATAGCTGTGAAACTCAGCATGGGGCTCAATGCTAGCTAATGGTAGAAATTTGTCATTAGTTTCCCAAATGCTGTTTCTCTAGCCCAATTTTAAAGTTAAACAGCCGCACCTGAATTGACAGGATGTGCCAGCGCGGGAGAGCCGAGCCAAAGACGACGAAGCTATAGTCTTCTGGAAGGTGTACAGATCACACGGGAATTAAATGGCATTAGATGAATGATCGGGTTAGGGTTAGGATTGTAACATATGAGTCTAGATGTATCCCATATCTGAAAGTGCTTACATGTTGTATAGGTGGTAAAAGGATAAGGATAGGAAGGGTTGGTTTAGTTTATCTCTTTATGACTGTAAGAATGCCAAGAAATAAGGATACACAATGATTATGTAGAAAATATGCAATTTTTGTAGTGTATAGGCTGAAAATATTCAAAATATAGAGCAAATTTGCCACCATTTTGAAAACGTGTCAGCCTTCTTGGATATAACTATAAATTGAAGTGGCCGGAGGTTGATTTTGATTTATGGGGATATTGAGTACTCATGCAAAGTCTGTTGCTTGAATCACCATTTGCACTTTTTTTCCAACTACCTCGCTCCACTATAAAGCAGCAGCCGTAAATAATGGTGGCCTTGGTTTGAATATCACTCTCAATATATTTTTGGTTCAGCGCTGCAATGAGCAGATATGGAATATGTACAGGACATTGTCCTACTATTTAAAAAAGAGCTTTTTGTGACTTTGAACCTACACTGTTAAAAGAAAAAGTTTCAACACACTGGTTTTGTCTCCTAACGCACCAGATCTGGAGGCTGGGGACTGAAGTCTGATGTTTGGAGGGTGTTTGCTTTGAAACCAAATGTTGGCGTTTCGGCACACTCAAAATGAATTTTAAACACAAAAAAACAGGGTTTCTTCCAACTCAGGAAATTTACTGCTGTTCCTGTTAAAGTGTAACATACCATAAACTCTAAATCAATTAAAAGAATCTCCAGGCTATGATAAAATATAGCCTATGACCAGAAATGGTTTTTGCATTACATTTTTTTGTTACGCAGTTAATAGAAATTTCACATGGAATGTGTGAAATGTATTTCTATTGTTTATGCTTCCATGTCCCAGCAATCCCGTCGCTGACTTGTAGGCCCACACACTCACCGAGTGTGAGTTGAAGATCCAGGGAGGACCTGACCTTATCTGACGAGGACAGCCATGCCCCAAAATCATATCTGGCTTTTTCCTTTGTTCTAGTCCATTTGGGACTATAATATACAAAAGTGAACATCATGATACATTGAAGGAGACTTGAAACTTGATATCATAAAATGTGGAAAATTATTCAAATAATAAATCAGGTGAGAAAGTAGGGTCATTTCCTCAGACATCTATAGCATTGAACTTCTTTCTGAAACTACTGACATTGCCATAAATAGAATGTAATTTGAGATTTTCGCATTGGCTTCACTTTTCCGACCCAGGTGTTGCGTCCAACCTTTTCAAAAGTCTATGGGTCAGGGTGAGGTTTAGGCATGAAAACTTTGTCCAACTGCTCGCCTATGTTCAGGGTTCTGGTCAGGATTACGGTCAAGGTGAGGTTTAGGCATCGATATTAGTTGGTTAGGTTCAGACACCAAAACTACTTGAAGTTTGGGAGTCAGACCAGGTTTGCCATTATGGGTACAAAAAAAAAAAAAAAAAAAAAAAAATTTCACCAGTGTTTGTGCTACAGTGGTTTAACCGACTGACTCCTGTGTCGAGAATATGGGTATCAACAACCTGAAACAATTAGACCTATTTTCCACCCAGACAAGTAACATTTAAGTTGACCCCAGGATTTGAATTTGGACATGAGCTGAAACTTGCAGGAGACACTTCTTTAACCATACCCGCTTTAGAATGACTAATGCTATACATCGTATATAGTTTAAACCCAGATATTTAACTAATTTTTAGAAATCCGTGAAATTAACTTTTTATTCATGTCATTTGGTTGCAATCACACCTGGAAAGCCATAAGACCTCTGCATTTGCTTGGCTGATTAATGTTCCTGTGACGTGTGTTCAGGAACCACACGCGAGGGAAAAAAAAAAAAAAAAAAAAGCCTTTATTTAAGTCAAAGCCAGAAAACACAGGAATTGCAAAGCCACAATACGGAGTCCAAAAACAGTGTCGACTAGACAGGCTGGGGTCAGAGCCAGTAAGACAGATGGGCAGAGGTACAAAAACGATAGGCCAAAAAAAAAAAAAAAGTCGTAGTCGATGGGCAAAGCCAATGGTCAGACACGGGGCATCCAAACACAGAACTCGTGGTCATACAAAAATAGGTCAAAATCCAGAAAGGCAAAAACAGTACAAAAAGGGCTATGGCAAGAATCAGGGTCAGACTATCCAGTAGAAGAGAAACAATAATCAATGGCATACTAGGAGCTCTTCACAAAGAAATATTGATCAACGTTCTGACAAGAGCTGTGAGTGAAAAGACTGCTAATATACACACAGGAAAGGTCACATGCTATACAGAGATCAGCTGTGGGGAATGAGACTAATTACATCGGGAGAATCACATGAGGGAAACCCTAACCACGGAAATTGGCGAGAAACGAAATAGGGACAGGAATCGCACAAACAGCCTATGACATTTAAATAGCTCCGGTCCAGGAGTTCTACGTGCAGTGAAAACAAGAGCAGGAAAGTAATTAAACACGTCCGAGAGATTCTCGCTGAACATAGGGAGAGGACGGCGGAAAGCAAAGGGGCGGAGAATAGAACAGGCCGATTGCGAAGAGGGAATTAGTCTATTAGTAGCGGTGAGGTTTTAAAACTTAAACTAGAGTGCCCATTAGTAACTGAAACATGGAATGAACCAAAAACCAGAAGGTACAAAAACCGAAAAGGATAAATAAAAGACAATAATCATGAACACAAAACCAGCACATAAAACATGATCAAAAACCAGAACCATAACAGTTCCCCTCTGGGGCCAATGTTGGTATTTTGTTAATTCCCTATAAAGCTAAAAAGAAATATGGAATCACTTTTTTTGTTATAAGACTCTGTCTGTATGGCTTCTTGTATATTCATCTTGAGTTCTGCAGAATGCTCTTCAGAATGGCCATTTTATAACAGAAGCAGTGAGGAAATGGTTACAAATGAATTAGAGAAACACAAAACTCTGCAGACTCACAGCACTCATTAAATGGACCCTGATTTTGTCCAAAGTATATTTTGCCACAAAGACAATGTAACATATGCAACTGACTTAGTAGTCAGTAAGCATTAGTCAGATTTCTATTTTATTCAATTAACTGAGCAATTGAGCATTTTTTTTCTTCCAAATTGGCAATAAATGCAATTTGCAAGTTTGAAATGACCTACAGGTGAGCAGTGATCTGGAGTGTTTCGTGTGAATCTCTGCGATCAGGTCTTTATAAAATTTTTTTCCTTCAGGTTTGCTGAGAATGTCAAAGGTATAAGTATCTACCTTCTTTGCAAAATGTTGACTCGTCTATTATGTTGCATTACCCAGTGCAGAAACATAGCAAGATTAATGACCTGTCTGGAATTCAGAGTAATGAGCCAAATTTCACAGTGTCTTGTTACCTCCTGTGTTGAAAGGGAGTCTTGCTGCAGAATGTTCTCAAGCATTGGATATTGTACAAAGCACGTGTGTAGAATTAATAGAAATATGCTCTCTGATAAATTCCCAGATACTAGTATTTGAATCCTTGAGATTAATGTCCATGTGATCACAAAGTGGAGAATTTGAGAACACTGACCTCACATTATGATGCACTCTGCAGAAAGTCAATATATTGTTTGTGTGATGAAACACAGTAATGAAGTATACCCTTCATACACTTTTCATATAAGCAGACATCACAGATCACTGAAAGAGAATATTGAAACAGACTTGCCAAACACTGCTCATGATGTACAATGCAGTGGCTGTCATGAGAGTGATGACAATGGAGCAAGATGTACAACATATGATGTCACATGAAGCTTGACAATCGCTTTTCTAAAGTAGCAGGAAGTTAGTATGCTTGGTTCTAGCTCAATACAAACCATAATTGAGGATTGCACCAATTCTGTTGATGTGTCTGATGAGCATACACTGACTGAAGTAATAAAAACTTGTGAAAAACATGAAATTGACTGTGAAGTTTTGGGGGAAATTTGTGAAACACTGCAACATAATATTTTACAACAAAGCTTGAAAGAACTGTCCACGCTGTGGAAAAGAAACAAATGCTATCAAACTATTTTCTCCTGTTTAGCCTATTGAGTACAAATTTGGAGTTGCCATGAGAAATGGAACATTTATATATAGTGGGCTCCAAAACTACTGGCACCCTTGACTGGTAATGCACGAACAATAATAATAATAAAAAAAAACAATAATTATTGAGAAATGGAATATACCAACATGAGTGAAATACTTTCATGGGAAATAAATTTCAACAAAATCAAGGTTTCTTAATTATTAGCACTCCTCAGATAGTACTTAGTGCGACTGCCTCAGGCAAGGATAACAGCATGGAGTCATTGATTTTGTTGTCAAGGAACCATTTCTGTGTGGATCTTGAAGTATGCTTTGGGTCATTGTCTGGCTAGAAAATCCACCTATGGCGAACTCCCAGCCTTCTGACAGAGACAACCAGATTGTCAACCAAAATATCCTGATACTTGGTGGAGTTCATTATGTCATTATTCTTTACCAGTGCCCCTGGACCTCTTGAAAAAAAACACTTCAAAACATGACTGATCCAGCATCATATTTCACCTCAGGTATGAGGTGCTTCTCTTTGTGTGCATCATCGTTTCCACGCCAAACATGCTGATGCTGTGTCTGATGGCAACATCTAATTTGGTCTCATCTGACCAAAGCACCTTGTTCCAGTCATAATTTAAATGACATCTGGCGAACTCCAGGCGTTTGCTTATGTGTCTTCTGGTCAGAAAAGGCTTCCTTCTGGCAACCCTTCCAAAGAGCCTGTGGTTGTGGAAGTGTCTCCTTATGGTGATTTTTGAAACCTGGTGACCCCAAGATGCCATCAAGCCCTGTGATCCCTTCACAGTGATTCTTTGGGATTTCGCTTCTCTCTCCATCTTCCATAGTATCCTGGGGGGCAAATTGCTCTTGTGTTCACGGTGTTTGAGGTTTTCAACAGTTCCATATCTTTGGAACTGTATGATTATTGCCCTGACAGTGTTCAGTTGCATATTCAATTGTTTGTGAATTTTCTTATAACCATTACTAGATGGATTTATTCATGTTTATGAGCAAATGACAGTTGTTTTGTTTTCTTCAAGGTGTTGGATGACAATGGGAGTTTGTATCTGTGTTGTCATTTTTATACCCGAGTAAAACAGGAAGTGATGTAATGGCTCAATATAGTTCCTTTAAACATAAGAAGTGTACACCTAATAGTGCGAGGTGCGTATTTTTAGGATATCATGAATTAAAAGAATGAAATGGTTGCGTACTCAAATACGTTGCAGTTTAATATTACAAACATTTCACCAGACAAGCTGGCTTCATCAGGGTTTGTGGCCAAGATGAACAATGTGCAAAACATTTAATTGAAGGTTGTGGTCATCCAGGTGTTCTCATTCAGTTGTTAATCAGCCATAGTCACACCCATCCATTAGTGTAGTTCAAACAGATACCAATTTCCACATCCTATACTAAAAGACAACAACAAAAAAAGCCTAATTTACACATTTACACTGTCATGATCTGTTTTTCTGTATGTTCTGGTTTTATATTTTATTAGCTCCCACCGCCCGAACGGTGCGGGAGCTATGGTATCGGGCTCCATCCATGTGTGCTTCCGTCCGTGTGTGCATCCGTCAAAAACTTTGAAATTTTGCTTAGGCGGGAGATTCTGGGGCCGCCAGTGCCCTATATTTCCACTTGGTTTATTAGTTTATTGATTCTGTTGAATTTTGTATTATCTGCCACACCATTACCGATTACCAATTCCGTGCACATTGTTCTGCCTGTGACGTCTTGCCTTTCCTTTATTTACTGCCAGCACACCCCCCTGTCTGCCAGCTGTCACATTTGCGTGATTTTGGAAGTTTTCTTGTGTTTCACAAGTTCCTTCATGCCTTGTTTGCTTCCTTCAACACTAATTACTAATTAAGTACTAATACCCCTAAAACTCAGTGTGTTTTTCTACTAATCCATATTAATATACTAAACCTGTAAATAACAATCATGCTAACTTGCACTATTTGGGCGCTATTATGATCGCACAAACTACTATCTTTAATGATTGGATCTCTCCACTTTCCACTCTAATCTATAACTCTGCCCACTTAGCTCGACCAGTCCTTTCTCTTAGTTGCAAAGTATTTGCGGAGACTCTCTACTAATCTGTTTCTCCCATCTTTCCCCACTCAGGCACTCCTTGAATGGAGCTTTTATTGTTTAAGGATGTCTTGTGAAACTAGGCTTTGTCATTGCTTCCATTTTATATAATTAATTACCTCTTGATTTTCCCCCTCTCAGTAAATGTTTAGATTATCCCTTACACCTGTTGCCCCGCCTCACTCGTTACTTCCCAAGTATAAGAGTTCCTCACTTCTGCTCATTCTTTTTCAGAACATGGATCAACTTTTCCTGTGCTGAGTTATCTGTATGCCTGTGCTACCCTTCTGTCTGATTCTGATACCTGTCTGTGCCTGCCAGGAATTGTTTGCCTCCTGTTATTGACCAATTTCTGTTCAACCATGATTTCTGTCTTTTGCTGCCTTGGCTTATGACCTCAGATTTCAGACTCCACTATCCCTCTGGTTTGCAATTTTTTTTTTGTGCTGTGGTCTGTGCCTTTTTGGTTTTTGTTTTTGATCTTCTGCCAGTTTATAGATTCTGTTTTGGATTACCCTTTTGTACTGTGTCACTTTTTTTTTTTTTTAGGGATGATACAAAATTTTCCGAAAACACTGAATTACACCTAAACCATCACACAGGGGACAAAATGGCTTCATTTTGTTACCAAAAGCATCTCTTTAGCCAAATCATCAAAGATTTTTATGGCCAAATTTGTACAGGACATTGATACCTTTTGAGTTGGGTGGGTGTTTGGGGTTGTTTTTTTTTTTTTTTTTTTTTTAAATATAAGGTGGAGGCAAAAGATGTCATACTCATAAAATAGCCTATTTTGACTGAAAAAGTCAATGATTTTTTCATAAATTTTTTTTTTAAACTGACGCGTGAAAAGTTTTTGGTCTTGTAATTATGACGTTAGAACACTGCCAAAAATTGCGCATGCGAATGAGACCTGTGCCCAACATCCATGCGCAAATCAAACATCCTAGGAGAAATGCTCGCAAAACTTTATAGCTCGCGAGTGCTCTGAAAGCGCTTGCTAATTGTATCCTGCATCTTTGTTCCCTCGAGCAATATTTTAGCCTGCGAGGAGAAAAATACTTGCAAAACCGGCTCGCACGCCGGGTGGCTGATTTGCGAGTGAGTTTTTTTTCGGTGGCTGATTTTTGTCAGAGGGCTGTTATTGTCAGTAAGGAGGCGGGCCTGAGAGCATGCCAAACCCCAAATATAATTGGTAGAGCAACTTTGTCAGTTGGACAGAAAGGTACGGCACACCACTAGGATAAACTGAACAAACCACACAGCCCTGAATAACTTGTATTGTGAAAGTTGTTCTCGTTCTTGTTCCTTCAGTAGTCAAAGCATGACCGACCGCAAAGAGGTAACGTTAATTTTGTATGTAAGAAAATGCATTATTACTATTCAGTGCATAATTGTTTTAACATGGCTTGTCTTATTTTCTGTGCTTGACAGGCAATACAGCCTTACACTGCTGATTTGCGTTTATTGCCACGCGTCCGCAGACTTCAAAACAGCTATCTGTCTGCAACAGGGTCTCTCAAACACAGACCTCAAAATATTGAAATATGGATTTGTCTCATTTTTGCCTCTTAAATTAAGTATGTATCTTATTACAATTTAATGGCCTGTGATAACACAAAGCTAACTGTAAACAGGCTATTCAGGCTAACAGGAGCGCTATTCAGGCACCTTTTTTTAAGATTTGTGAACCTTGTTCATGAAACATGGTATAATAATCTATTGTCGGACACGGAGTTATATTGAAACCATCCGACTGTCGGACACAGAGTTATATTAAAACCCTGTCTGACTTTTGGACATGTAGACACTGCAATATATTTTTGGAGAACGCTTATCCAAGTCACTATTGTTCATAGACTTCGCAAACCACTCATTCAGAAAATGAGTACAACAAAGAAAAAAATGAATAAGGAATTTCAAAGTGTCTAACTGACCGCTGCGGGTCAAGGTTTTAAATAGAAAACATGACCGGCAATCAAAAGGTTCTGGCAGTTTAGCCGAAAAAGCACTCCTATTAGTCTGAATAGCATTCCAGTTAGACTGAATAGCTCTGAATAGACTGTTTACTGTTAGCTTTCAATAATGGTAAGAGTAACAGGATGTAGACTTAAATTATCTATAGTTTTTGTGTTATCACTGGGCATTAAATTGTAATAAATAAGATACTTAAATAAAATTTCCGAGGTGAAAATGAGACACATAGCCTGTACTCATTTTTCAATATTTTGAGGTCTGCGGTCTGCGTATTTGAGACACCCTGTTGCGGACAGATAACTGTTTCAAAGTCTGCGGACGCATGACTATAAACCCAAATCATGGAGGGTAAGGTTTTAAAATATCTGTATTCATTGTTGTGCGTGAATGGGAAAAAAGAACGGCGTTCACAAACACGTTCATTTTTTTGACGAACGATGAACTGAACGCACGCATCTGCCGAAAATGAACGATTCTCTGAAAGAGTTCATTTTGGAAGGGAATAACAGGCGTTCAATAATGTTGTCAAAAATACTTCTCCCTGTAGCTTTGTGATGACGTCATCAACTGACGCCGCCGCTGCTTGGTCTATGCCAATGAAGGTATTTCGAACTGGAGAGGCTGCCGCCGCTTCCTGCTACGAGCGCAGATGAAGAAACCAATATGGCGTCAAGTGCAACGCACTTCTGAATTTCCCATGGAGACCATAATGGAGAAATTCCTGCTATTTTTCGCCAAACTAAGGGGTCTTACGAAAAAATTTCAACATAATTGTGATCGAAAAAAATATAAGAATTAAAGCTGCAAGCAGCGTTGAAAGGGCCCTCGCCCCCCTTGTGCACGTTGGGGTGGCAGCAAGATCTTGAAGGGTGCAGCTGTCCATTAAGAGCCATTGGGCACTGCTAGACTGTGTACATTGTGGTTTCCTGAGGGGAGTGCAAAAATTTTCTAGAGGGCGCTATGATACCATTTTGACATGCCTGTGTGCAGAATCTACAACACGGTGATCGTAATGTCAGGCTCCATGAGTGTGCTGATTTTTGTAAATTTTCCAGTATGTTTAGACGATCAAAAGAGCAATACTTTTAAATATCTGACTGGGGGCGCTATTGAGCCATTATGCCATATTTAATGCCAATTGATGGATGACATTGAAGAGAATAAGACATTCATAATGTTTGTTAGGTTTTTCAAGTTTTGGAGCATTCTAAGGCCTTAAAAAATGAGTTCGTAAAATTTGGAAAAACGCAGGAAATAGCTCATAGCTCACTTCCTGTTTGGGCAATAAATTTGAAAAAAGTAACCATTGCCCAGAATTACTAATGCAATTATCACCCCAAATTTCATGAACATTCAAGCACTTTTATCTTAACATGGCCGTATCTAGAGGGCGCTGTGGAGCCACCTGTCCACTCCCGATCTAATTTTAACATATATTTATACTAAGGAGGACAATACTATCAAGCTTGGAAAGTTTCAGGTAAATCCAACGAAGTATGTGGGAGTAAAAGCAACTTCCTGTTTCATGGGGGCACACCAAAATTCGCCGCGACGCCACGGATACATCGTTCGATGAAATCAAAATAGCTTCGCAATTTAACATCAGCAATGTCTTTAGATATTATTTGCCAAATATTAAGTTGATCGGATAAAATCTCTCAGAGAAGTTCGTTAAAGTACGACACCTGTGAATGGCGAAAAATCTAAAAAAAGTTGCAATTTCAATTAAAAATGGCAAACTTCCTGTTGTGTCTAGGTCATGGCACCAAGAGACTTTTTTTTAGGTCTCAGGATATTCCACATGTCCACCCAAGTTTATACATGCAGGTCAACCACGATGCGAGGGCTACTTATTTGAAATTTTCCAGGGGGCGCTATAATGCCATTTTTGTCACGCCTATATGTAAATTTTTTATCAGTGTAATAGGAATGATGGTCTTTAGAATTGTACAAAATTTTGTAAGTTTTTGAGCATGCTGAGACCCTCAAAAGGGCAATTATTTTAAAAATCTGATTGGGGGCGCTATAGAGCCATAATGCCTCATTTACTGCCAATTTTTGTCTCAAATTGAAGACAATGTGACAAATATAATTTTTGCAAAGATTTGCAAGTTTTCAAGTAGGCTAAGGCCTTCAAATGTGTGTTCGTAAAATTTGGAATAACGCAGGAAATGGCTTATAGCTCACTTCCTGTTTGGCCGAAAAATTAAAAAAAAATAAGCATAGCCCAAAAAAACAAATGCAATGACCAGACCAAATTTCATGAACATTCAAGCACTTTTTTATCAACATGGCCGTGTCAAGAGGGCGCTGTGGAGCCACCTGACCACACCCAATCCAATATCAACATATAGGTATATTTTGAAGTAGACTACTATTAAGCCTGTAAAGTTTCATGCAAATTTCACAAAGCATGTGCTCATAAAAGCAACTTCCATTTTCATGGCGGAACATCGAAATTCGCCGCAATGCCACGGACACAAATTTCAATGAATCCAAACAAGCTTCACAATTTAACATGGAGAAGGTCTTTAAATGGCCTGTGCCAAATTTAAAGGTGATCGGATAAAATCTCTAGGGGGAGTTCGTTAAAGTACGCCTGTGAATGGCAAAAAATAAAAAAAATTTGCAAATTCAATTAAAAATGGCGGACTTCCTGTTGAGTCTAGGTCAACGCACTAAGGGACTTTTTTTAGGTCTTGGCATAGTACACATGTCCACCGAATTTTGTACATGTAGGTTAAACACGCTGCGAGGGCCGCTTCATTGAAATATTCTAGGTGGCGCTGTAATGCAATTTTGCCACATCCATCTCTAAACCCTATATCCTAGTAAAAAGTATGACCAGCTTAATATGTTTGCAAAGTTTTGTGAGTTTTTGAGCATGCTGAAGCCCTCAAAAATGCAATAATGTATTACGGGGCGCTATAGAGCTACCATGTCACACCTAGTGCCAAATGAGATATTGAATGAAAGAACTTAATATTTTTAGTTTATTAACCAAGTTTGGTGAATTTTCGAGTATGATAAGGCCCTCAAAAATGTGTTCGTAAAATCTGAAAAAACGCAGGAAATGGCTCATAGCTCACTTCCTGTGTGGCAAAAAAATTAAAAAAAAATTGACAAAAAAATTTATGATGACTAGTATGACCCTATCAAATTTCGTGAGAATCCGAGCAAGTGCGTTCCAAAATTGCTGTGTGTTTGGTGGCGCTATGGAGCCACCGGGGAATGTCCAAGCACAGAAATAATAATAGTTTGCAATTTTCATCATGACTGACGTGTGGGCAAATTTTTGTGAGTTTTCGTGCATGGAAAAGCCCTCAAAAATGCGTTCTCGCAGCAGAATAAAAAGAAGAAGAAGAATTAAAGCTGCAAGCAGCGTTGAAAGAGCCCTCGCACCCCTCTTGCATGTTGGGGAGGCAGCAAAATCTTGATGGGTGCAGGTGTGCATTCACAGCCATTGGACACAGCTAGACTGTGAACAATGTGGTTTCCTGCGGACAGTGCAAAAATTTTCTGGAGGGGCGCTTTGATATCATTTTGACATGCCTGTGCGCAAAATCTCCAGCATAGTAATTATAATACCAGGCTCCTTGAGCTTGTTGATTTTTGTAAATTTTACAGCACGTTTAGACCCTCAAAAGGGATTTCCTTCAAAAATCTGATTGGGGGCGCTATCGAGCCATAATGCCACATTTAGTGCCAATTGATGGATGACATTGAAGAGAATAAGACAATTATAAGTTGTGCTAGGTTTTGCAAGCTTTGGAGTATTCTAAGGCCTTCAAACGTGTGTTCATGAAATTTTAAAAAATGCAGGAAATAGCTCATAGCTCACTTCCTGTTTGGGCAAAAAAATTAATCATTGCCCGGAATGACTAATGCAATGATCACACCAAATTTCATGATCATTCAAGGACATTTATCTTAAGATGGCAGAATCTAGAGGGCGCTGTGGAGCCATCTGGCCACTCCTGATCTAATATTAGCATATATTTATACTTGGGAGGACAATTTTATAAAGCTTGGAAAGTTTCAGGGAAAACCCATGAAGTATGTGGGTGTAAACCCAACTTGTTTAATGGCGGGACATCAAAATTCGCCGCAACGCTACGGATACAAAATTCAATGAATCCAGAAAAGCTTCACAATTTAACATCAGCAATGTCTTTAGATACTAATAGCCAAATTTCAAGTTGATCGGATGAAATCTCTAGGAGGAGTTCGTTAAAGTACGACACCTGTGAATGGCCAACAATCCAAAAAAGTTGCAATTTCAATTAAAAATGGCGGACTTCCTGTTGAGTCTAGGTCATGGCACCAGAGACTTTTTTTTAGGTCTTGTCATATTCCACATCTCTACCGAATTTCATACATGTAGGTTTACCGGGCTGCGAGGACTACTTAATTGAAATTTTACAGGGGGCGCTATAATGCCATTTTTGCCATGCCAATATGTAAGCTTTTTATCAAAGTATTATGAATGATGGTCTTTATACATTTACAAAATTTTGTGAGTTTTCGAACATGTTGAGACCCTCAAAAAGGCAATTCTTTTATAAATCTGATTGGGGGCGCTGTAGAGCCATTATGCCACATTAGGCTCCAATTGATGGATGACATTGAAGAAAATAAGACAATTATAATTTGTGCAAGGTTTTGCAAGCTTTGGAGTATTCTAAGGCTTTCAAACGTGCGTTCGTAAAATTTGAAAAAACACAGGAAATAGCTCAAAACTCACTTCCTGTGCGGCTAAAAAATTTCAAAAAATTGGTCATAGCCTGCAATGACGAATGCAATGATCACAAAAAATTTCATGAACATTCAAGCACTTTTATCTCAACATGGCCGTATGTAGAGGGCGCTCAGGAGCCACCTGACCACTCCCGATCTAATATTAGCATATATTTATACTTAGGCGAACAATATAATCAAGCCTGTGAAGTTTCGCGCAAATCTCACAAAGCATGTGCGCGTAAAACCAACTTCCTGTTTCATGGCGGAACATCAATATTCGCCGCAACGCCACGGATACAAAGTTTAATGAATCCAAAAAAGCTTCGCAATTTAACATTGACAAGGTCTTTCGATGTCATATGCGAAATTTTAAGTTGATAGGATAAAATCTGTAGGAGGAGTTCGTTAAAGTACGACGCCTGTGAATGGCAAAAAATAAAAAAAATTTGCAAATTCAATTAAAAATGGCGGACTCCCTGTTGAGTCTAGGTCATGGCACCAGGAGACTTTTTTTTAGGTCTAGGCATAGTAGACATGTCCATCGAATTTCGAACATGTAGCATTAACACGCTGCGAGGGCTGCTTCATTGAAATTTTCTAGGTGGCGCTGTAATGCAATTTTGCCACATCCATCTGTAAACCCTATATTCTTGTAAATAGTATGACCAGTTTAATATGTTTGCAAAGTTTTGTGAGTTTTCGAGCATGCTGATGCCTTCAAAAATGCAATTATGTATTAGGGGGCGCTATAGAGCCACCATGTCATAACTAGTGCCAAATGAGATATCAAATCGAAGAAATTCATATTTTTATTCAATAAGCCAAGTTTGGTTTGTTTTCGAGTATGATAAGGCCCTCAAAAATGTGTTCGTAAAATCTGAAAAAACGCAGGAAATGGCTCATAGCTCACTTCCTGTGAGGCAAAAAAATTTCAAAAAAATTGACAAAAAAATTTATGATGACTGCTATCACCCTATAAAATTTCATTAGAATCCGAGCAAGTGCGTTCCAAAATGGCAGCGTGTTTGGTGGCGCTATAGAGCCACCGGGGCATGTCCAAGCACAAAAATAATAATAGTTTGCAATTTTCACCACGACTGACGTGTGGGCAAATTTTTGTGAGTTTTCGTGCATGGCAAAGCCCTCAAAAATGCGTTCTCGCAGCAGAATAAAAAGAAGAAGAAGAAGAAGAAGAAGAAGAAGAAGAAGAAGAATAATAAAATTCCCATCAAAAACAATAGGTTCCTGGCACTGGTCGGTGCTCGGGCCCTAATAATAAAAATCCCATCAAAAACAATAGGTTCCTCGCACCTTCGGTGCCAAGACCCGTTCCGGGCCCTGGCACCGGTCGGTGCTCGGGCCCTAATAATAATAAAAATCCCATCAAAAACAATAGGTTCCTCGCACCTTCGGTGCCAGGACCCGTTCCGGGCCCTGGCACCGGTCGGTGCTCGGGCCCTAATAAAAATCCCATCAAAAACAATAGGTTCCTCGCACCTTCGGTGCCGCGACCTGTTCCGGGCCCTGGCACCGGTCGGTGCCCGGGCCATAATAAAAATCCCATCAAAAACAATAAGTTCCTCGCACCTTCGGTGCCAGGACCCGTTCCGGGCCCTGGCACCGGTCGGTGCTCGGGCCCTAATAAAAATGAATGTGCAATTCTACATGACACTGTTCGAGACGTCGAGCATATAAAAACACGTCTTAATGGGAACCGCAACACTAACTAGCCACTTGTCTAGCTGGCGTGTTAGGTAACTGGGTTGCTGTAGACAGCTGTGATGAAAAACTTTATCTGTAACTTAGCTAGCTAGATAAACATTAAGCCCAGTTTGCTAACAAAGGGTGATGGCCAGCTAGCTCTAGCTCTCATGCCCACGTAATTTTAGCCAAGTTGCATATGTACATAGCATTTGCCATAGCGAATGACCTGGCTGAAATGTTTGTGCAATGTTGGCGGTGTTCAATCTGGATGAATTGTACAAATAGAAGCATCCTTATCAGGCATCTGCCTATCTAGGGACTATTTAGTAAGCAAGATGTGAGTTTTTTTTTTTTTATTACGATTATGCAATCCTAGCTAAGGCAGTCAACCAAACTGGCTAGCTTTCTATGATTGCCAGCAAAGTTGGCGTTTCAGCATACTGCTCGGGTGTCGGTTCCTTGAGATGAAAACAAAGCTCAGTAACCATGGGAGTTTAAATTACTTACGGTAATGTTCTTGCAGACTATTCACCAATGCTATTTCTTTTTTTATTATGTAATCCAGTCCTACGCAGGAAAGATTTATGATTGTATACCTTTTAAATAACAAAATAATAGCAGGAGTTTTTCCATTATAGTCAATGGGGAAATTCAGAGGTGTGGTGCACTGGACGCCTTTTACTCATTGTTCTTGCCTCCTGTAACATTGTTCGTCTTGTTCGGCTTATGTTTTTGAACTGCATTGGAATGTGATTCTGTTGTGATTCTGATTTTCTGCATCTCATGTTTAAGTTCTGTGCCTGGCTCTGCCATGTCTAGGATTCTTGTGTTTAGTGACCACTGCCTGTCTGACCATTCTTAGGATTTCTTGTTTATTATTTTTCATGTTTCGATCATTTAAGTTTCCATGCCATGTTTTCATTTCCATGCATTGCACCACGTCTACCCAGTCTTGTCTTGTGTAGGTCTTTGCCGACGGTCCCTAGTCTTGCGTGCCACTCATTCGGGTGATTCTGGGTTTTCAATCTTCCTTTATTATCTCATGTGCTTCCTTCCCCTCTCTTTTCCTATCTACTAATCCATACTAACAGTTTGTTGTTTTCGATAATTACTAACCAATATTAACATTGTATATTTTTACTAACTTACTAACGTGCACTCGGGATTGTATAGCTGCACATACTAATTGACTAACGATCTCTCAGCGATCGCCCAATTCTAATCTCCGCCCTTTTGCCTATCTCTGTTGCAGCTTCTGTGAATTTCCACTTATATCTCATGCTTTCCTTTTCTTTAGACTATGCACTTTTAGTACTCCTTAACCGGAGCTGTTGTTTGTTCATAGGATTGTCTTGTCATCCCTGTTTGCGTTTTGGCATTTGCCAAATTCATGTATTTAGATTATTCCGCATGTGTCAGTCCTGACTATTGTATCATTGATTGCACCTGTTCTCCCTGGTCATGTGTTTCACCCGGATGTGTATTTAAGATGTCTGTTTAGTCACTTCCAGTTGTCAGATCGTTTTTCCTAGCTTCCTGTGCCACGTTTGTTTCTCGCCTTGATTCTAAGTGATTTGTCTTTCTGACTGGATTGCCCGACTTTTTGCCTTTGTGATTTTGGATTACTGTTGCATCTGTGTGTTTTGACAATTTTTCCGCCCGACTACGAGATCTCTGTTTGCTGCCCTGGTAACGATTCGGATTACGTTCTGTGGATTCTGGCTTGCTTCTCTGATAGAACTATTGCTGTGTACCAGACCCATTTCTGTCCGACTACGATTACTGTGATTGCTGCCCTGGTTTTTGATACTATTTTTGCCCAACTGGATTTTGACTTTTGGATTGTGGACTGTGTACTGTTGCTTCCTGCTCTGCGGGGGTTACCCCTCTTTACCAATAAAACAAGCTCTATTGCATTTCCTGGTTCTCGCGACTGGTTCCTGATCGGTACATTACAGATTCATGCAGTTGTAATGAAGGACAACTGCATATAGCGAAACTTTGCTGGACCTTACCTTCAGCATGTAGTTTGAATTCACTCACATTTTTTCAGTACTATAAATAAAAGCTGTGATTCCATTTTGGACATTGTGGCAATGATTGGGAGCTGGGGATGAATAGATAAGAAGAGGCTCTTATGAAGGAAAAAAATGCATGGATGAGTGCGTTAAAAATGAACTTAAAAAAATCACTAGTTCATTTTTTTGGGAATGTGAACTTAGTTCATTTTTTTTAAAAATATGAACTGAACTAGTTCATTTTAAAATCTGTGAACTGAACTTTGAACTAGTTCATATTAATTGTGAACTAACACAACACTGCATGTATTGCCTGTCAAGCACAGGAAATAAGGCAAGCTATGTTACAAAAATTATCCACAGAATAGTAATTATACATTTTCTTCCATACAAAATGAACGTGTGGTCGGCCATGCTTTGGCTACTGAAGGAACAGGCGGAACATGAACAACTTTCACGATACAAGTTATTCAGGGCTGTGTGGTTTGTTCCGTTTGTCCTAGTGATGTGCCTTACCTTGTTGTCCAACTGGCGATGTTGCTCAACCAATTATAATTAGGGGTTGGCATGCCATCAGGCCCGGGTCCTTACTGACAATAACAACCTCCTCACTGACAAAAATCAGCCGCCAAAAAAAAATCCACTCGTGAGCGAGCAGGAGAACGTTTTGCAAGCATGAATTTCTCCTCGCAGGCTAAAATATTGCTCGAGGGAGCAAAGGTGCAGGATACAATATAGCTCGCGAGTGCTTTGAAAGAGCTCGCTAAAAGTTTTGTGAGCATGTATTTCTCCTCTGATGTTTACTTTGCACTGCGGATGTTATGCGTGGGTCTCATTCGCGTGCGCAATTTTTGTCAGTGTTCTAACGCCATATATAATGCTGAACTTCCTCTGTATTATGTTTGGAGTAGTACAGCGAAGGTGTATTGTGGTTTCAGTAACTCTATTACTGCACAATTAATTTAATTCTGCAGTTGAGGATATAAACCTGAAAGACGGAAGTCTGCGTTTTTTAATTGTAAATTTTTGGTGTGAATTTGACTAAACAGCTGCATTCGAGTGCCTTATAAAGGACTGTCAACCCTCCAGTTTTTTTCTGGGGTAGGAGTTGTTTTACTCCTCTCTCCCGCTGTCTTCCCATTCAAATATTTTACTGTATTTTCATTTATTTTTTTTACCCTTTAAAAAGAGGCTGGTGATGTGAGGCGGTAGGCATTAGACCGCCTATTTAATTTTTTTTAATTTTTTTATTATAAACTCACTGTTATGTTCTGTGGGTCTCTGTGTGTTTTGGTTAGTCAATTTTAGGTTTTTATTATTTTTGTGATGTCCGTTTTTAGTCTCATGTCTTAGTGTTTCACATTTCGTATCTCTCTCGTGTTATTCCAGTCCACGTCTTACCCATGTACGGTCTTTGCTTTCTCCCCGGTCGCGTCATTAGTTCGTTGCAGTTTTTGTCTTAATTGATTGTGACACTATTTTGGGTGATTTAATGGATTCTGGGTTTCGGCCTTCCTTCCATTCTCGTTCTCGTTTGTTATTTTCCCCTTGCTTTTCTATATTACTCACCCATACTAACAGTTCGTTGTTTTCTAGAATTTACTTACCAAAACTAACATTGTATATTAGACTAACGTACTAACGAGCACCCGGGATTGTACAGCTGCACTTACTAATTGACTAACGACCTCTTTGCATTCGCCCTGTTCTAGTCTCTGCCTCTTGCTTTCCTTTAACTTGCCTTGCTGTGCTTTCTGCAGACTCTCTGCATTTATCTCATCTGTCCTGCTTCTCTCTCTATGCACTGTGAAATATTTATTCAGTTTATTCATCCCGTTTTCCGAAGAGTCTTGTGATCCTCGTCTGTGTGTTAATGTTTTTCTGTTTCATGTAATTAGGTTTTCCTCGTGTTCCACCCCTTGTTAATTATATTAATTTTCTGCACCTGTGTTTGTCCGTTCTCCTGCCCTATATATGTTCCTAGCTCAGCAGTCACCTCAGATCTGACTTCGCTTCACTTCACACCGCCTCTGCACCACTCCTTGCCCCCGCTCACGTTCCCTCTGGTCCCCATCGCTCTCTGTGTTCATTCCATTTGCCTTCATGCCCCATCCCAGCCTGCCCCGAGCCTCCTGGTGTTCCCGAGTTGCCCCCGAGCCTCCTGGTGTTCCCGAGTTTCCCCCGAGCCTCCTGGTGTTTCCGAGTTTCCCCGAGCCTCCTGGTGTTCCCAAGTCGTCCGAGTCTGCCCCTCGCCAGCTGTGCCTCCCAAGTCAGCCACCTGCCAGCTGTGCCCGTAGCCTAGTCCTGTGTCTGCCCCCCGCCTGATGTCTCCAAGCCTCGTGGTGTTCCCGAGTTGCCCCGAGCCTCCTGGTGTCCCCGAGTTGCCCCAGTCTGTTCCCGAGTCTGCCCCCTAGTGTTCCTGAGTTTTGTTATTGGACTCCTGAGTTACACCCCCTTTCAGTGCCGGAGCACGGTGGTTGTTTTTGGCCTGTGTGCCACATTTTTTCCCGTTTCCAAGGTTTTAGTTTTATTAAAAAATTATTTTTTGGTTCCCTGCATTTGGCATCTCTCCTCCCTTGTTTCCTCCTTACGAGTCGTCCGTGTTTCCAAGTGTTCCGAGTCCTGTTCCGAGTCCCTAGTGTTTCCCAGCCCATTTCATAACATTCCCCTCTGCTAAACCAGGCGGCAGTATATAGCCTAATATTATTCAATAAAGAAGAAAAGCAGCTGCGTGGGAAAACATCCAATCACTCACAAATCTCAGAACGACTGCAAAGTTTCAGAGCCTGAACTGCCCAGCCCCTACTCATGGAAAGGCCTAGCCCCATCACTGTACAGTTCATGCCCAAGAACATTCAATTCAGAGCAGCTTTCTTGGGATAAAACAAATAAGATTTTCTTTTAGTTCTGATAGATTGCTGGAATTGTCTCCACTTCTGTATACTTGCTGTACATTTGTGTACATTGCTTGTGTGCAATATGTAAGTGGGTCAGAACCCCAATCTTCTCAATGAAAATACACATAAAAGGAGGCTTCAAACACATTTTTGCCCTTTTCCCCTGTCAAGACAAGGCCATTAAGCTTCAGTATGGGTTATCAAATTCAAATTTGGAATAATCCCCACTTGAATTTTGACCCCCCAAAGGAGGGTCACTTTTGTGTTGTGACCATCTTTGGGCCCTATTATAAAAATATCAGAGCAGGTTTCAAATGTTCTTTTCCAATGGATCAGTCATGCACTCTGGTCACTGTTAAACAAAAAAGACACCATTAAAAAATTCTGACCTGTTGACTTATGAGGTTGGCAAATTGCCAAAATTTGTGAAAAAACCTAAATTTTGGCAACATTTGAGGCCATATTATTCAGAAAGTAAAGGGTTAATGGCCCACATTTCTGGTTGATAAAAACACGTGGGTATAGCTTGTTATATGCTAGAAATTTCAGCCAAATGGCATAAAAAGCAGCTGAGATATTGAATGAAAGAAATGGTATGGCCCACTGCAGGGTCGGAAATTGCCACACAGAGGGGTAGAACTTCAGAAGGCCATAAAATCCAAGGGAATTTGCTGATGGTCCTAATTGGGAAATGTTCATATGTCTAAACAAATTGTTACAAGGACAAGGAAATTAAGAGCCACCAATGTCCAAAAGTTAATTTTTCATACCCAGTTGACATGGAACAGGCCTTATGCAATTGGCCGGATGAACGTTCAATGTTTCTGCTGCTCAGAATTGTGGGATAGTGTTACCTCCTGTCTTTTGGAAAAGGATGGTTCTGTGCTCCCTATGCTAAAAGAGGTAAATTAGAAGCACTGAGACACATTTCTTTAACATTTAAAGAATTCAAATGCACTCACCGTGGCTGCCACGTAATTACCTCCAGATCATTTTTTAAGAGTTAGGAACTTTTCAAGGCAAAAGAGATTATTTGGACGCAGTCATGGGTCCAATTCCACTCTGTGTAAAGTCTCCCTCACAGCTATGGAGGGAGCTTCATAAAGGTGGAAGGTGTAAAAACATGTATAAACTTTGGGATGCCCTTGCCCTCTATTCGATGGGAAGTGATTTTTACTGTGCTATCTCTCTAGAGTACACATGTGAGTCCAGGACAGCATTGTTCTAAACTAATGAAAAAATTAACTTAGATCAGGTAAATGAAGGTCATTGGTGATATTCAAGAAGGTTTTCCTGTGGCACCTGCCCGCAGAAATTGACTATGCATTTGAATACCTGACAGCGCCCCCTCCTGGCATAGCAAGGAACTCCACCTTAATGCCATAACAAATTCTTATTTTTTTCTCATCAGTCCAGTTAGTATATTAAGTTTCCAAAAGTTTTACTGTGGCACATCGATGGAGATTCTGTAAAATAAGGTACAGACGAAAGCGCCTCCTAATGGCAGTTTCAGCTGATATTACGCATCAAATATCTGGCTTACAGTATAGAGTGCCATAATAATTCAACCTTTTCTTGAATCTACTTGGTAGAGTCTGAAAGTATTCCGAATTTCAAATATCTATCTAGCTGGAGTAAAATTTTATGGACTCCTAAAAATGGTCCCAAATTAGCCGAGTAGGTTGTACTGGCAAGTTTGACAGGGGACAGCACTAAAACACTTACTAGTGCCATAGAAATTTTTGGCACCCTTCATACTTCGTGTCAGAAGATGTAAATCGACCTATTCATTAGCTCCATTCTTGTCTGGAGTATTGAAGTATAAGACCTCAAAATAGAGCCAAAACAGCTGAAGTTCACTTTTCTAGGCCAAATATCCCAAAACCCGAGCAAGATACCGGAGGTCTTCTCACATTATGCCCTTTCATGTTCATAGACCTTAACAACAAAGCATAGTTTCTCAAGGCATGTCACTGGAGTAAAACAAAAATAAAGTCCAAAAACTGGATTTTCATTTATTTAATCCCCAAACTGTGAGCCTCTGCCCCTTCAAATTACCACTCCGTAGCAACTGATACACGGGAAAGTTCAAGTACTTAAATATATACGAAACCCAAAACCAGTGAAGTTGGCACGTTATGTAAATCGTAGATAAAAACAGAATACAATGATTTGCAAATCCTTGTCAACTTATATTCAATTGAATACACTGCAAAGACAAGATGTTTAATGTTCAAACTGAGAAACTTTTTTTTTTTGCAAATAATCATGAACTTAGAATTTAAAGGCAGCAACACATTGCAAAAAAGTTGGCACAGGGGCCTGTTTACCACTGTGTTACATCGCCTTTCCTTTTAACGACACTCAGTAAACGTTTGGGAACTGAGGAGACCAATTTTTGAAACTTTTCAGGTGGAACTTTTTCCCATTCTTGCTTGATGTACAGCTTAAGTTGTTCAACAGTCCGGGGTCTCCGTTGTCGTATTTCACGCTTCATAATGCGCCACACATTTTCAATGGGAGAGAGGTTCAGACTACAGGCAGGCCAGTCTAGTACCCGCACTCTTTTACTACAGAGCCATGCTGTTGTAACACGTGCAGAATGTGGCTTGGCATTGTCTTGCTGAAATAAGCAGGAGCGTCCATGAAAAAGACATTGCTTGGATGGCAACATATGTCGCTCCAAAACCTGAATGTACCTTTCAGCATTAATGGTGCCTTCACATATGTGTAAGTTGCCCATGCCTTGAGCACTAATACACCCCCATAACATCACAGATGCTAGCTTTTGAACTCTGCGCCTATAACAGTTCATATGGTTCTTTTCCTCTTTGGTCCGGAGGACACGATGTCCACAGTTTCCAAAAACAATTTGAAATGTGGACTCGTCAGACCACAAAACACTTTTCTACTTTGCATCAGTCTGTCTTAAATGAGCTTGGACCCAGCGAAGCCGGCGGCGTTTCTGGGTGCTGTTGATAAATGGCTTTCGCTTTGCATTGTAGAGTTTTAACTTGCACTTACAGATGTAGCGACGAACTGTAATTACTGACAGTGGTTTTCCGAAGTGATCCTGAACCCATGTGGTGATGTCCTTGACACACTGATGTCGGTTTTTGATGCAGTACCACCTGAGGGATTGAAGGTCACGGGCATTCACTGTTGGTTTTCGGCCTTGTCGCTTACGTGCAGTGATTTCTCCAGATTCTCTGAACCTTTTGACGATATTGCGGACCATAGATGATGAAATCCCTAAATTTCTTGCAATAGCTCGTTGAGGAATGTTGTTTTTAAACTGTTTGACAATCAGCTCACGCATTTGTTCTCTAAGTGGTGACCCTCGCCCCATCCTTGTTTGTGAATAACAGAGCATTTCAGGGAAGCAGCTTTTATACCCAATCATGGCACCCACCTGTTCCCAATTAGCCCGTTCACCTGTGGGATGTTCCAAATAAGTGTTTGATGAGCATTCCTCAACTCTCTCAGTCTTTTTTGCCACTTGTGCCAGCTTTTTTGAAACATGTTGCAGGCATCAAATTCCAAATGAGCTAATATTTGCAAAAAATTACAAAGTTTACCTGTTCGAACATTAAGTAACTTGTCTTTGCAGTGTATTCAATTGAATATAGGTTGAAAAGGATTTGCAAATCATTGTATTCTGTTTTTATTTACGATTTACACAACGTGCCAACTTCACTGGTTTTGGGTTTTATATATCCATCAGAAATAGTTCAGCAGATTGAACCGATTTCCCCTTATACTGCATCTCATAAGACTGTTTTTTTTTCCCCTATTTTGGCCCTGAATTTTCGGTTTCCAGCTGGCGCTGCAACCAAATGAAGTGACCAATGGCAAAATAATTTGGGGATTTTCTGTGATACATGTATATGTACTTACATGCAAAGTTAGACAGTGGATATTTATATATGTTGTTATATTTACAATGGTAAACACATTGCAGAATTTTTTCTCTTTTTTGCTGTCAGAACACAATCTTTCAAGTAATAGAGTCATAGAAATTATTTAGAAAGTTTCTTTTTATGTTTGCATGAAGACCTGTAACTGTTTTGCAATACCTGCATGTTCTATGTGTGCGAGCCTAACAATTAATATTCACAGTGTTTCAAAGGCTCAGATGAATTTCCATAACTCAAGAAGGAGTGTTCCAATACTATCCACAAGGTGTTTCATGCCTCCCCATCAGGAGTGATCCAGCACTGTCCACAGGGTGTCTCGTGCCTCCCGATGAGGAGTGTTCCAATACTATCCACAAGGTGTTTCATGACTCCCGATGAGGAGTGTTCCAGTACGGGCCACAAGGTGTTTCATGACTCCCGATGAGGAGTGTTCCAATACTGTCTACAGAGTGTTTCATGTCCCCCGATGAGGAGTGTTCCAATACTATTCACAAGGTGTTTCATGACTCCCGATGAGGAGTGTTCCAATACTATCCACAAGGTGTTTCATGACTCCCGATGAGGAGCGTCCCAATACTATCCACAAGGTGTTTCATGACTCCCGATGAGGAGTGTTCCAAGACTGTCTTCAGAGTGTTTCGTGACTCTCCATGAGGAGTGTTCCAATACTGCCCACAAGGTGTTTCATGACCCCCCCATGAGGAGTGTTCCGTTACTCCACACAGTGTTTGCAAACTCAAATTATGCTGTGTTTTCACACACCACTCTGTGTTTCAAGACATTACATGTTGAGTGCACTGGTTCTTTTGAAGTGGTGTTTCATGAACTATGTTAGTGTGTGTTTCAATAGTTTGTGTAGTGTTTTCAGACACTATAAAAAGAGCATTCCGTAACACCTTTATTGGTGGCAGCTAAGTTGCCACCAATTTGGGGGTTTCTAAACACTTAATTTTAACAGTGTATTTAAAGGAAATGTTAAGTGAAAAATTACAGTTTAAGGGGTTAAATTAAACTCGGCAGCAGTAATCTCTACATAGAGACTTGTCAGTATAACGCCATTACAAATTGGGCTCTACTGTTGCAAACACTGGAGCTGATGGCAAAACACGGAGCATGATAGCAAGTCGCAGTCGAACAAAGTTTGTAACAAGGTGAACTCATGCATTTCATCAGGGTGCTGTTTATCCTCCTGTTAGCTTAATCTCTGTGGTTTTTTGACAATGGTCCCACTATTAGCTATGCCAGATATGTTGGTGTCATTTTCCAAACAGTGTCATTACTTGTATAATAACACTGTACCAGGAAATGAGGTTGATATAATCCAAATTGCCATGGACAAGTCAGGGAGCACAACAGGGGGTTTAGCCAGGGCCAGGCTAATGTTTACCCAGGGGAATTCTCTCCATTTTTCTACCATTACTGCTCCATGGCTGCGCTCGTGCAAAACAGGGCCTGACTCTTGAATGCCACTCCTAACTGACATCCCATCAGTCACCCAAAGTGCCCCATTCAAAGTTTAATTAAATTTTTCAATCTCTTGATTTTTACGAAACACACTTATGTCAACATAAGTCCCTTTGGTGCTTCATAGTCAAATCATTACCAGCAGTGATAGCGATGTTGCTTTGAGTTGGTTTGTGTGTGTGCCATCTGGAAGAACTTCATCGAGAATAGTCTGAAAACACTATACAACTGCTATGGAAAAAAAAATTTCAATAGTTTTGCAGGTGTTTATGTGTCTGACTGTCAGTCTGCCTTTCTGTTTGTGGACAATTCTTGTGAACACAATAGCATCACAACCTTTTAAAATGTGGTTACGAAACTTCATGGGTGAGTAGTTGGGGTAAAAAAGAAGGCTGAATTCGAAGATGGACGTGGTCTGAGAATGCACTTTATGCACGCATTATTCTGAACTGCTATACTGAGTATAATGCCAGCATCACTGACGTGGCTGGTGCAATCCCCAATGGTCTCTAGTTTGTCAATGTCATTACCTGTGGTTACTGCAGTAGTGCTGTATGGTGAGTGCATGTCTGTTCATGAGCTTTAAAATGGAACTTATATTTTCAAGTAAATCTTCACTTTGCCAATATTGGGCTGGGGTTTGCATAGTATTATTATGTGTATCTGAGAAGCATGGATTTAGTTTGACTCATACAGGTAGAATTTTGGTAAAGTAAAAATTGAGTTTATAACTTTAATGAATTTGGGTGAACTTTGCTCATGCAGGCTGCAGTATTTCTTTCTGTATTAATTTGTGTTAAGGCTGGTGTAGAATTTCCACTAATGGTTACTCCAACTGGGTCACACTTTAGATGAAGTGTTGCTCATAAAGGCTTTATACAGCATGTATGTATAATTCCTTCATAAATGAGACATAAAGCCTTCATAAATCATACAAATTTCATGCTTTATAAAAGGTGAAATAACACATCCTTATTCACCATGTGATGCCAGATGGGAAAATGACACTCAGCTGAAAATGTCACCCTTTACAGCATTTAGCTACTAGCTAAGTGCCATTGTCAGTTATATCACATCTGGTATCATATGTTGAATAAGGATGTGTTATTTCACCCTTTGCAAAGCATATTTGCTTATGTATGATTTATGAAGGCATTATGTCTCGTGTATGAAGGCTTTAGCCTATACATGCTGTATAAAGTCTTTATGAGCAACGCTTCATCTAATATGTGACCTCCAACCATAATTGTGATGGCGTTGGTGGTAGGATGCCAAGAGCAGTGGTTAGAAATAAAATGGACAAAACCAGCAGCGTGCTGTGAGATTAAAACAAATAGAAATCACAAGACTCGCGCTACCAATGTACCTGACGCCGTCCGTGGTAGCAAACAGGCGAGCTCGACTAAAGACAAAAAAGGGAAATAATCCAAATGAATCCCTTACTCACTAACACTTGTCATGCAGCCAAGATCCTGACAATACTCTGTCTTCTCAAAAGACCTTACCAGCTAAAGCGCCAAGAGGAAAATGACACTAGCAACCTGAACGAGGTAAAACAGGAGCTTAAAGAGTCCGGGTAACGCCCCCAATTAATGCCAGCTGGCCCAGGAATCCGATGGTGAGCAAAACGATGTTGTCCCAGACGAGTGTAACAGAGCTAACAAAGCTCCAAAACATGACAGTAAACCTAACAATGTGTGAAAACTTATTGTGGTGTCACCAACTGTAGAATTCCTTATCTGTTATAGCAAAAGTCAGAAATATTGGAGAAGTGAGGGAATGCATGTAATGTAATGGTGCAATCAGGAACCAGTCGCGAGAACCAGGAAATGCAGTAGAGCTTGTTTTATTAATAAATGGGGAGGACCCCCGCAGGGCAGAAGGCATAAGTACAGAGTCCACAATCCAAAAGTCAAAATCCAGTTGGACAAAAATCGTATCAAAACCAGGGCAGCAATCACAGTAATCGTAGTCGGACAGAAATGGGTCTGGTACACAGGAATAGTTCTATCAGAGAAGCAAACCAGAATCCACAGGACGTAATCCGAATCGTTACCAGGGCAGCAAACAGATCTCGTAGTTGGGCAGAAAAATGGTCAAAACACACAGATGCAACAGTAATCCAAAAACATAGAGGCAAAACTCAAAAGTCAGACAACCCAGTCAGAAAGATAAACACTGAGAAATCGAGGCGAGAAACGTGGCACAAGAAAACTAGGGAGAACGATCTGACAAGAGTGTGAACTAAACAGACATCTTATATACACATCCGGGGTAAACACATGACCAGGGAGAACAGGTGCAATCAATGGTGACAATGATCAGGGAGAGACACATGAGGAATAAACTAATTACATGAATTTGGCTGTAGCCAAAACGCAGACAGGGATCACAAGACAAACCTAAGTACAAAACAACAGCTCCGGTTAAGGAGTGCTGAAGTGCCAAGATAAAAGAAAAGGAAAGCACAAAGTATAAGTGGAAATCCACTGAAACTTGCAGCAGAGATAATTAGGGATAGGCAAGGAGGCGGAGATTAGAATTGAGCGACTGCTGAGAGATCGTTAGTCAATTAGTATGTGCAGCTATACAATCCCGAGTGCATGTTAGAAAGTTAGTAAAAATATACCAGATTAGTGTGGTTAGTAATTAGCTAAAACAATAAACTGTTAGTATGAGTTAGTAAGACAGTAAAAGAGAGAGGAAGGAAGAACACGAGATAATGAAAGAAGATTGAAACCCAGAAACCAATATATCACCCGAATGAGTGGCACACAAGACTAGGGACCGTGGGCAAAGACCTACATAAGACAAGACAGGGTAGACGTAGTGCAATGCATGGAAATGAAAACATGGCATGGAAACTAAATGATCTAAACATGAAAAATAATAAACAAGAAATCTAAATTACCAAAACACAAAACACAATCCTAAGAATAGTCAGACATATGCAGTGGTCACTAAGCACAGAATCAAACATGGCATAGCGAGGCACAGAACTTAAACATGACAGACAGATAATGCAGAATGCACAGATCACAACATGTCGTCTTACCATGTTGCGGCATCAAGAGTGATTCAAGACAATTTAAAATGATCTTTTTCTAAATTTATAATTTACCTTCCCCCACTCTGACAATGGCAGACAGAAGACTGCATATGAACGTCGTGTGGCTTTGTAAGGATTGGTATCTAACTTTGTACATGCAGATGTAATTCTGTTGGGTACAGTCTGTTAACGTATTTGCGACCGCACTTTCTGTACCGGCAAATGCAGGCTGCAGATATCCTATGAACTGTGCAGGGCTCCAAATGGAAAATTCATAGCTTTGGATGGTGCAGTGGGTCGTTATCATTTAAAGAGGAATGCCTAGTTCTAATTTGATGTATAAATGTATGAATCATACAATGCCTGGCAGAATGCGGTGAGCAAAATGACTTCATGCGATTGTCACACAACGACCTGTGTCAAAGTCTCCCCAAGCCATTCCACTTTCCCACTGATGTACCCAACGGTCAAAGGAAATGCCAAGTCATCAAAATGGAGGCCCAGGAGGAAGAAAGAGCGACAACAATAATCATATGTGCATCATGCTTGCATGTCTGATAAATCAGTTGCGCCTTGCCTGACAGCAGTTGTCCAAACAAAATTGACCCTAACACAATATTGTAAGGCAAGGCACAATGGTTTGAATGCTGTCCATCTGTAGATGTTTGTGGGAACGTTGCATTGCAGCATAAAAACAGGACAACTGGGCAAGATGACCACACAAGTGTCTTTTATCACCCCTTCATGTCAGCTCAGTTGACAGTCTTGTCTCCTTTTTGGGGACTGACGGGGACACACTTCTATAAACACTCTAAACTGGTAAATAAAAATAATTCAATTTCAAGCTAAATGTGAACATTTTTTTTTGTCTGTGAAATGCAATTTTCAGCACAACCTTCGCACCATCACTGTAAGCAGTCCCAAGCACTGAAGGACAATATGTTGCATAAAAGCAGTTGCGTAACTCTTGACCACGTAGAATAGGATATGCAGCATGCGGGTATAGAGTAGCAAAGCGTGGTGCATGAAAAGTTGATGAGAGTCAGGGCCCCTTTCCACCAGGTCGTCTGACGGACATTGGTGTTCCTGAAGAGCCGATAAAAGGCTGGGCGAGTGGTGCGCCAGAGTGAGTGCTGAACGGCATGTATACCGGATGCCTCCTTCAGAAGGAAGTTTTTACAGTCCTCGAACAGGGAGAGGTGAGAGGACTACGTGACTCTTCCAGGCTCTCTCTGTATCCTCTATTTCCTCCAGCTCCCTGAGGCCCAGCAGTTATTTTTTCAGAACGCCCTGTACCTACAATCACCTCAATTTGCTCTACGGGTTAGCAAGTTTATACTGAACAGGCTTTGCATAAATTAGCTGCAGGTTAAAAGCGCAATCAGCTTTGCCTCTTATCCACAGTATGATTATTTTTGTCTGTTGGCTTGTTTGGTTCCAGATCACCTCAAGGCCAAGTTCATGCTGGATTGAAACAGAAAAAGAAAAAAAAATAAAATAAACGACTGAATTCTTTTGGTTTTTATGTGTCTCAAAAGAGGATGGGGAGAGGTAAACAAAGAATAAATATACAGCTGCCACTCCACAAATAGAAATCAGGCTATTTACGCTACCCTCAGAGTTCCTATCACACATTCTCAAAATACTTGAATTGCAGTGGCCTGACATGGTGAAAAATGGCTCCACTTCACTGTTTTTGCTTGTATCTGCAAAACATCTGGTTTGCTGCTTTTTAGTATCATACTCATGTTTGAGGGGCTGACCATTTTTGTGGTATAACTGCAAATGTTTTACACTTCAGCCTAAACTCCCTTTGAAGGAATCTTGTTTACCATGGGAGACCATTAGTGTCCCCATTTAGCTGGCCAAAAGTATGAGATATAATCTTAGGCCTTGCTTTCAGTCGATCTCACGGCAGCGATTAGTACTGGTTATTTGAGACTGAACCTCAACAAACTTTGCTGCAATTTATTGTCAGAAATGAATCAACTGACTGCGAAAGAACTGGGCAGGTTTACTGGATGGCTAGAAGTGCCCCATGACATGCCTCTGCGTGTTTTTAATTTGGTGTTTAGTAATTGTCTATTGGAAGACTAGTGTCAGTGGAATGGTCCGGTAGTGGTGTCTGGTTGATGTGTGACTAAGGTAACATGCTCATCGAAACACATTAACCATTCAGCTGGTAAATTCTGCGGATAAATGAGCAAGTGCGCCAAAGTGTGTTGCTCTGGACTGCCAGCTTGGGGGAAGGGAACCAAGTGTATTGTGTTCTGTACTGTGGGGTTGCAGATTCATCAAGAATGAAATGCTGTTTGACCCTTATTTACACAGTGGCCACTAATGGGGTATGATGTAATGGTTCATTCTTTATTGCCACATAATTATTGCATAAGCTGTGTCCCAGATGTACGCAGATGCCTGTTAATGCGAGCAACACAGATGCTCAGGTTAACGTTTAGTCTGATGATCCGAGGAAAAGTTATTCTCAAACACAGCCAGGTCCATAAATATTTGGACATAGACTAACCATTGACATTGTTCCTATATGTCGATAACAGTTTATATAAAGTTAAATAATAAATATTAGTTCAAAGTGCAGAATTTCAGTTTTGTGCTTTTACAGGTGTATATTGTAGGAAATACAGCTTATTTTAGGTGTTTAAGGGACCAAAGGTTTTGCAATGGGACAATTTTGCAATTGGCTGTTCAGCTGTTCTATGACCTTGGCATGGTATGTACTGTATTATTCCTTTACTATTTTATTTACAAAAAAACAGATAAAAATCCTTCAGTTGATTTCATTTGCATTTTATTGTTAACCCTCTAAATGAACTACCAAGAGTTGTCACAGCCATTGAAGCAAGGATTTATTATTGAAAGAGGTGTGTAAACAAAATACAAATATATACAGTAAATCTTCAGTTCACTAACAATCCTGAGACTTTTTCCATTGTTCGTCAAGGGTTTGCCTGTGATAGCCGCTGGAAGTGGGCGCCAAGAGTAGCGGCCAAATATAAAAGGCAAATCTCACAGCGTGTAGAGAGACTAAAAAACAGATAGAAATAATGAGACTCGCGCTACCAACGGACTATACGCCATCCGTGGTAGAAAAAAGGCGAGCTCGAGGAACACAAAAGAAAAGGGAAATAAATCAAAGATTCCCTTACTAACACTGATCCTGTTATGAAGCTAAGTCCCTAACAATAATCTCTCAAGAGACCTTACCGGCTAAAGCGCCAAAGAAGCACTGACACTCTAGCAAGGAACGCAAGGCGAAACTGGAGCTTAAATAGAGTCCGGGCAACGACCCCAATTACTGCCAGCTGGCCCAGGGATCCAATAGGGAGCAAAACGATATCGTATAGATGAGAGCACCAAACAGAGCTCTCAAAGCTCCCAAACCATGACATCGCCCTGTTGCCTCTTTATTCAGGTTCAGGAGGTGTGATGAAAGCTTGTAAGACATATTTGTTGTCTTTTTAAAATTGCAGTCATATTACTTGCTTCAAATCACTGTTGCGCGCTCTTTTTTTAACACAGATGCACACACACTTACACGGCTTAATAGGGATGCACTGATCAGAATAACACAATGCATTATGAATACTGTCCATGCTTTTGCCATATTTGTTTTTTCCTGTTCCGGTAATGTATTTGCTAAAAAATATCAATCCTAATCCCAATCCTGTGATTTGAACTCAATGTTAAAACTTTGGGATAGGCTGAGGAATAGAGTCCATTAATGTGGACCCTACAAATGGAAAGGATTTGGAAAGATTCTACATAGAACAATGGTCTCAGATCCCTTGCCATATCTTTTCCAAAATCATTACGCAGCAGAAGACAAACAGCTGTTTCCTTGGAAAGAAGCCACACTAAGTAATAATCCTTTGACACCCAGCTTTTACAAAACCAAACATGAATACTCTGCCCGATTTAATTAAGACCAGAAATCAAATATGCTCAAAGTTTTATGAAATACGGACTTAACCGTAGCATTTTGTGGTATGAAAGAGTGAAATTAAATGTTGCTTATAAATTTTAGCACAATTTGGATGCATTTATTTGCACCAAAATTCTGCAGATTTTACACAGCAAGGGCTAATATTCAGAGATACATGAATTTAAATTCATGTAGAATTTTTAATTCAGTTTGAATTTAAATCTTTGCTGAAGACCTCAGTTAGTAGAATCCAGCAATTAACTGCTTAGTTGAAATGAAAGCCTGCACCCTAACTGGCTCTTTCTAGTGAAGATAGGGGACCTCAAAGCAATCAAAAAACACAGAAATGAGCATAATAGGGAAAGTTCCATATGTGGGGGTAGAAGTAGTGTTTAATAATTGTTTTTCTATTACGTGTGATATTTCTTGTTAATGCTATGAATTGAAGGTGACAAACAATAAAGGCATCATTTCATAATCACTTTTCTCCATATTTACCCTCGGTGATCATATTAGTGGAAGGCATTGAATGCGAAGTGAATCAGTTTATGTTGAAGGGTTGATATACTTTTTCAGGAACAATAGCACCACCTACTGTATAGCTTTGGTTTTGCCAATAATGATAATAATAATAAAAAATTTTGCATATAGCATATCTCAACATTACGAAACTTAAAGGAAAGGAAAATAAAGGAAAGGAAGTAAGCATAAAATAATGATCTCATGAACAATAATCAAGCTCTAATAAATTATTTTATTACTTTGGGAAAATCTGATTCTTTCAGACGTAGTTCCGGGGTCTTAGAGCCCTGTTGTAAAGGCTCTTTGACATTTTACCTAAAGCTGAGATGGCACTATTTCAGCATTATTGTCTTTATGACAATATATGTATTTATTAAGGGTCCGCAAATTTCATTTGCCATATTTCTGCCCAATTCTGGATTCTATCCAAATCATCCTGAATCACTTTAGTGGACTCTAAACTATTTGCCAAACCTCTCAATTTAGTATCATCTGCAAATTTAACTAATCTGCTATCAATATTTCTATCAAGGTCATTAATGTAGATGAGGAACAGTAGGGGTCCCAACACCAATCCCTTTGGGATGCCACTCCCCACCATACCTAGCTCAGATGAGATACCACTGACCACCACTCTTTGTGTTCTGTCCTGCAACCAGTTTTGAATCCACTTCGGAATACCTCCTGTAACTCCAATGGAGCTGATTTTAAAAAATCATGGACGCCGTGTCATGCGGCCTATAGAGGACGGGTATCAAGCTTATTATCAGTGCACAGTTCAAAAGCCTACATCTTTGATAGTATTGGGTGGCATTAGTGCCTATGACGTGGGGAGCTCACACATCTGGAAAGGAATTACCAATGCTGAAAAGTATATAGATGTTTTACAATAACATATGCTCCCATCCAGAGAACATCTCTTTCAAGGAAAGCCTTACTACATCCACATACTGCATCCATCGCAACAAAATGGCTTTGCAGTATTATTGCTGTGTGCTGAACTGGCCAACCTGCAGTCCAGACCATTCATTAATAGAAAACATTTGGCACATTATAAAATGAAAAATCCGGCAAAGAAGACAAAGTAGCAGCTAGAATCTTACATCTGTCAAGAGTGGGACAACATTCCTCTCCCAAAACTTCAGCAATTGGTCTACTCACTTCCCAGACGTTTACAGACTGTTGTTAAA
This sequence comes from Gymnothorax reevesii, assembly GCA_029721435.1. Taxonomy (NCBI): domain Eukaryota; kingdom Metazoa; phylum Chordata; class Actinopteri; order Anguilliformes; family Muraenidae; genus Gymnothorax; species Gymnothorax reevesii. The sequence continues at coordinate 17,212,120 of CM056588.1, read as the reverse complement.
AAGAGGAGGGGATACTAAACAACAGAAAACATGGCCCTTTCCCAACTTTTTTGAGAGGTGTTGCAGCCATAAAATTCAAAATGAGCTAATATTTTTCATGAAATGGTAAAATGTCTCACTTTCAAAGTCTGATATGTTTTCTATGTTAGTTTTAGATTTGCAAATCATTACATTCTGTTTTTATTGACATTTTACATAGCATCACAGCATCCCAACTTTTTTGGAATTGGGATTATAGAAAATCCATTGATGGGTTAATCTTATCATTCAGAACATTCACGAAGTCTGCTGATTTCATTTTAACAGTGCATAATGTTGCTGTGCTGACCAGTTGAAGTAGCCCCAGAGCATAACACTGCCTCCAGAGACCTGTACAGTTTGAATATTATGCATGATGCTTATATCGCTTCATGGACTTTGTTTCTACTGCCGATTTTTTTATGATGAGACTTCAGGAAAATGCAAATTTGACCATGAAAATGTCAAATTGACTCATATTTAAATTCTTAACCCCTTATTATGTGAGAAGGCCCTCTTTTATTATTTTCACTTTCTCAGCCCAACATCCCCTAGCAATAATGCCGGCATTAAAAGATTTTTGATGTTGCGTCATGAGCAAGCCATAGTGCTGAAGTCAATGTTCATATATTAATGTTAGCATGCTAACATTGTAATGCTAATACTAGCATGCAATTTTGCTATGGTTATCATGCAAACACCCTTCAACTAATATTAGCATGCCAATGCAAATATGCAAACATGCTAATGCTAATATTGGCATGCTACTGTATATATTTTACCATTGCAATGCAAATGTCAGGACGTTATAGTAATAATGCTCATTGTTGAAAGTTATTGCTAATGGTAATGATAATATCTGGCCATATTTAGTGAAAAAATGCAAATTTGACCTTGAAAATGCCAAAATCTCTCATATTTAATTTCTGATCTTTCATGATGCGAGCAGGCCCTCTTTTATAATTTTTACTTCCTCAGCCCAATGTCCCCAAATGGTAATGCCGGCATTATAGAATTTCAGTGGTGTGCAATGAGCAAGCCGTAGTGCAGAAGTAAGTACACATATGCTAATGATAGCCTGCTAGCATGGTAATGATAATATTAGCATGCTAATTTGCTATTGCTATGGTTATCATGCAGACAGCCTTCAGCTAATATTAGCGGGCCAATATAATAAGCTAATATGCTACTCCTAATATTCATGCTACTGTAAATATACTAACATTTTAATGCTATTGTCAGCATTCAAATGTACTGATGCGAATTCTTGAAAGCAACTGCAAATGGTAATGATACTATCAGGCCATAACTGGGGAAAAATACTAGTTTGACCTTGGAAATGCTAAATTGACTCATGTTTAAATTCTTACCTCTTCTTATGATGTGAGAAGGCCATCTATTATTTTTACTTCCTCAGCCCAATGTTCCCTAGCCGTAATGTCGGCATTATGGGATTTTCAGTGGCGTGCCATGAGCAAGCCCTAGTGCTAAAGTCAATTCATATTTGCTAATATTAGCATGCTAACATGGTAATGCTAATACTTGCATGCTAATTTGTCATTGCTATGGTTATCATGCAAGCACACCTCAGCTTATATTAGCATACTAATGCAAATAAGCTAACATGCTAATTCTAATATAAGCATGCTATTGTAAATATACAAATATTTTAATGCTATTGTCAGCGTGGTAATGTAATAATGCTAATTTATTAAGAAAATAAAAGTGATAATATCAGGCCATACTTGGCAAAAAGATACTACTTTGACCTTGAAAATGCCACATTTACTCACATTTAAATTCTTTTCTCTTTTTATGGCCCTCTTTTATTATTTTTACTTCCTCACTCCAATGTCTACAAGCAGTAATGCCGGCGTTATAGGATCTTCAGTGGTGTGCCATGAGCAAGCTATCGTGCTGAAGTCAATGTGCATAAGTTAATGTTGGCAAGATAACATGGAAATGCTAATACTTTCATGCTAATTTGCTACTGCTATGGTTATCATGCAAACAAGCCTCAGCTAAAATGAGCATATTAGGCAAAAAATGCAAATTTGGCCTTGAAAATGTCATATTGACTCATAATTGAGAGCCATTCCACGAGAGATTGACATTTCATGCGCAGTTGACCCCCCTGGAATTGAATGAAACTTGGCACATAGGTAGATACGGGTGTCTCATGAAAAAAAAAAACAAATTTTAAGGTCTGTGTCTTACTTTGCCTGCCGGTTGCGCCACTTGGAAACCATTAAAGTGGCTTGGTTTTGCAGTCAACACTACATTTTACATCAATGATCTTGACTTAAGGATACACAGTACCAGATATGTTATACTTTTAAAATGACCTTAGACACTTCAAGTCTGGAAAGACATCAGCACCACATCAGCACCAAACTGGGTAACTACATTATTGAGGCAGAATTATTTGAGAAATAACAGTAAAAATTGAAAATGGGAATTGGAATAAAACTGTACCCCAGATATATACGAATCTAGAATGTGTTATTATGTGTTTACTCACAACATGACTCAGTGAATAGTACCTTGGTTTCTTACTGGGTTAGTGCAATAGACGGCCAGAAAGATGGTCGAAATTGATTTTGGTGAATGTTTGCAGTATAGTTTCTCAGTAACCCAGATATGTACTGTTGTGGTTAATGCCATTTGTTGTGCTTTTGGAACTCTATTTTCAGGAATACCAAGCATTTCTTTGGTAGTATCTATACTTTCAAGCTAGACAGAGCCAAAGTTGGAGGAAATTCTCTGAATACACAGTCCCTTTGGGGTACATTACAACATTAATAAAATCTCAATAGTAGTATTTTCAGTTTAGTTGATATTCAACATCAAAAAATTTCACCCTCAGGGGGCGCTGTAGGCTGGATACAAGTACTGGCCATCCCCAGCAATGTATCAAAGAATTTTTATTTAAATTGCGATGCACACAGCTAGTTTTCACAGAAAGTGAAGAGTTTGGTGTGGTACTATGCTGGGTAGATAGCTTTCTGACTCAAGGTGGCGCTTTCAAGAGCTAATTTTCTACCAACCTAATATTCCATATTCCCAGACATATACCAAAGTTCTGCCTTTTGAAATACAACCCCAATTACGAAATAGTTGGGACAAAGTGTAAATTGTGAATACAATCAAAACGAAGTGAGTTTCAAATGACACCAGGCAATATTTTATTCTCAGTAGAACAGAGATAGCATAACAAATGTTGATCCTGAGAAATTTTACAATTTTATACACAAAGTGAGCTCATTTCAAATTTGATGACTGCTACAGGTCTCAAAAAAATTGGGACAAGGGCCTATTTATCATGGTGTAGCATTCCTTCTTCTTTTTAACCCAGAGTGGAGACGTCCGTGCATTGAGGAGACAAGTTTCTTAAGTTTAGCCGTTGGAATTTTATCCCACTCTTGTTTAATACAGGCTTCCAGCTGCAGGAGAGCTTTGAATCTCCTTTGACGGACATTTTGTTTAATTACTACTACTTACTACTACTGCAGGCAGGACGGTTCAGCACACGGACTTTTCTGCTACGAAGCCATGTTGTTGCAATAGCTGCAGTATGTGGTTTTGCATTGTCATGTTGAAATACACAAGGCCTTCCCTGGAATAGATATCGTTTGGAGGGGAGCATATGTTGCTCTTAAACCTTTATATACCTTTCAGCATTCATGGTGCTTTTTAAAACGTGTAAGTGTCCCACACCATGTGTTCTAATGCATCCCCATACCATTAGAGATGAGGGCTTTTGAACTGAACGCTGATACTAGGAGGGATAGTCTTTCTCCTCGTTAGCCCGGAGGAAACGACGCCCATGATTTCCAACAAGAATGTCAAATTTTGTCCTCCTCTGACCTCAGGACACTTTGCCACTTTGCTACAGTCCACTTTAAATGAGCCTTGGCCCACAGAACATGGCGGCGCTTCTGGATCATGCTCAACAATGGCTTCCTTTTTGCATGATAGAGTTCTAGGTGGCATCTGTGGATGGCACGGCGGCCTGTATTCACTTACAGTGGTTTCTTGAAGTAATCCTGGGCCCATCTTGTGACGTCAATGACAGAATCATGCCAGTGAGTGATGCAGTGGCGTCTGAGGGCCTGAAGATCACGGGCATCCAGTAAAGGTTGTCGGCCTTGTCCCTTAGGCACAGAGATTTTTTCCAGTTTTTCTGAATGTTTTGATGATGTTATGCTCTGTCAACGATGAGACCTTCAAAGCCTTTGCAATTTGACATTGAGGAACATGGTTTTTAAAGTATTCCACAATTTTTTTATGCAAGCCTTCACAGGTTGGAGAGCCGACGGCCAGCTTTAATTCTGAGACTCAGCCTCTCTAAGACATCCCTTTTACAGTCAATCATGTTACACACCTGATGCCATTTACTTAATTTCTTGCTAAATGTTCTTTGAGCTGAACCATGAAAATGAGCTTTGAGCTTTGTTCTTTTAAGCCCTTTTTTGTCCCAACTTTTTGAGACCTGTTGCAGCCAGAAAATTTGAAATAAGCTCATTTTGTGGATAAAAATTTAAGATGTTTCAGATGTCAACATTTAAAATGTTATCTATGTTCTTTTGTAAATAATATTTTGGCTCAAGTAATCTGAAAGTCATTGCATTTTGATTTTATTCACAATTTACAATTCGTCCCAACTATTTCAGAATTGGGGTTGTAGAAACCTGGAAAAAAAAGCTCTGTAGTGACATTAGGAATGTTTTTTCCTTCACATTACAGCTGAAATTATGACCAAACACTGGTTATCTCAATAACTGTGTTTCTCTAAGTATCAATAAATTCATTAAACAGCCGTTGCCATGGCAACCACTGATGTGATGCTACAGAAACTCAGTGTTTTGCGTTTCAATTACTAATGGAATCAATTTGACAATAATTCTTAGTTTGCATCACTATAAGTCCTCTTAATTTTAATTTTATTTGTAAAGTGCTTTTCACAGACAAACCAAAGACGTTTCACAGAGCAAAAAGGGCAATCTCCAAAAATCCCCCAATCCCCAAAATTATTTAACATTTTAGATTTTGTGAAAAATCCATTAGAAATATTCCCCTTCTACTCACAGACAGTAACATAAGTATTACCCCTCAGAAGTTTGGAATTACTTGACATTAAAGTAGTTCTGGCTAATTCATTTGATAAAAGGGTTTTTATTGTTGGAATTTATACAAGTACAATTTTGTTGTAAATTACATGAATAAACATCCTAATGTATATTATGATGTTCATATCATAAATCAAGTATTTTGGGACAAAAAAGTTTTAAAATCGTACATAACTTAGGTATCTAATTCATTGATATCTTATAGCCACCCTGATATTTAATCGCTGCTTTGCAAATTTAAGGCATTTCGGATATTAATCTTCCTGTGTCATTCTCAATGGATTTCCACATGGACTGCAATATTTCCCATAAGGGGTGTCAACATCTACACGTGTAAACGGTTACACGGATAACAAATCATAACCGTTTAGAAAAATCAATCACCGAGTACACGTCATTTTTTCCTCCTCGTTCATTTCTCACCAATACATATAGTCGCCTATTTTTAGGGGTGATAATGTTGCCTGAAAGCTTCAGATAATAACATTAACTAACTATACACTTAAATGTTCCCACTTGCGCATACAGATGCATGGGGCGCAATGTTGCCTTGATATTTAAAAAAAAAGAGAAGAAAAGAAAAAACCCCGCAGCCACAGCCAGTGTCGCGCCACTTCAAGAATAGGTTGTGGAGGACTTGAGAAGAGCGCGGCGTTCATCATCTTGTCCATGTGCAAATGTCGTGCAGCTGAAAACAAAAACTGTTAATGGCTTGTTACTTTAGCCTATATTGTTGCGTGTTGTTGTAGGTTATATTGTTGGTTGGCGTCCTGTCGGCTTTCCACGACCTGATCACACATCCTCGCGTCTAAAGACGAGGAAGAAAACAAATTTTTTAGCCAATTTTAGTGAATAATTGTGAGAGTCCCTCTCTACTTTTTTAACTTTGTGGATATAAAGGTGAAGTTTTTTCCTCTCACTTCAGCTTACTTTGGCTTCTTTTTGAGTTGCTTTCTCACGCCAATTAGGCCCACACATTACTTTTACTATGAGACATATTATAAAATTCAGACACAGCTCCCGATGCGAGAGAGGGATCCAGTTTGCACTTTAAGTTTAAAAAAAAAGTACAAAAGTGAGCCATAGTTAAAACAATGAATAAAAAAGGCTAACCCTTTTTCAGCTTTCACTTGTAACTTACGTTTTCTCAGTGGCGTAGCCAGCGGGGGTGCTGAGACACGTCCCTTTTTGACTGCAATTAGTAGTTCTCAATCATTTTCATTTATTGACGCGTTTTCCAATTACCGTAATTGGCAAACGAAGACACCGTTTCTCTCCGTATGCGATCTAACAGCGATTAAATCATGGGCTAAATTCAGTCTAGTTTCGGAACAAGAACAGCGAATTGGGTTGCACAAAACTTCCGTTTTGAACAATTATTAGTCCTGACCTGTTCCTAATCGGGGAGAACAAGCCGCCCCTGTTAACCCTCTTGTTGTGTTAGGAATTGGCACCACTGACCGTTGTTAGCGGGTCAGTGTTGACCCGGGGTCTGTCCTGACCACTAAAAAGAAAAGAGTATCACTCAATATAGTTAATACTAAATCCTAACTAACATTATATGCATTCATAACCATATATTCCCATTGTAATTTGATTTTATGGCCCCTGAGAAACATCATGTCCCTATTTTTAAGCTGAAAATGAGGTTGTTCAATCACAATATACTAAATGTGAAACCCACAAATAATAGGCTAATGTTTTCTGACTATAAAAGAACAATATTAGAATATAACTTCTGAAAAAAAGTTTAACATTTGTATATATATATATATATATATATGAGATACTGTATGTCATATGTATGTCAGATACTGTATGAGTTCTGTGTAGTTTTAACTTGCCGGGTCAAGAATGACCCTAACACCACAGTTGTACCTTTTTTTTTTTTGCCAATACCTTCAGAATGTTCAAAATGGTAAAATGTAGTTTTGCTGTGCCTGTGCTTATATATGTGTTGTGGAGGATATCATAAAGCCTTGTTCTAATAAAGTCAACATGGCAGTTATTACATATTATAACCTTGAAACGGTTAACACCACATAGGGGTTAACTGTGGAGTGAATCTTCTGTTAATTATGAAAATGACTGAGAACAGGTCAGGACTAATAATTGTTTTAAACGGAAGTTTTGTGCAACCCAATTCTCTGTTCGTGTTCTGCAACTGGACTGAATTTAGCCCATGATTTAATCGCTGTCAGATCGCATACGGAGAGAAACCGTGTCTTCAGTTGCCAATTACAATAATTGGAAAACGTGTCAATAAATGAAAATGATTGAGAACTACTAATTGCAGTCAAAAATGGACCTGTCTTAGCACCCCCGCTGGCTACGCCACTGCCGTTTTCTTATCTGTCGAAATAATAGAGGATTTTGTTTTCAACTCATTTTACTTTCTGTGGTTATATAGCGCAACTGCGATGGAAAAAGCTTATAAATCCCCAACGTGTAACCGGGTACATTGATTTGATTTGATTTTTATTAAAGTGTCTTGCACTTACGTGCCCAGCCCAAATGGGCTTATAAGACACTATTGACATAAAAAACACATAACACATTACATAACATAGAGGGTGACCAACATACAAAACATATTTCCATCCTTTTCACAGTTAAATTAATTAAACAGATCATTGTCAAATTAAGTCAGGATACAGATTCCTTTGCCGCAGTTTCCAAGTATTTTCCACATATCTCGCCAAGCTATAAATTTCATTTTCAAATAACCACCTCAGCATATCTCCATCCGTCATCCAGCAGAAATCGGGCTTTTTACGTTGAATTCTTTCAAACATACCTATTCTTAAGTCATGATATACAGGACAAAAGAACAGAAAATGCCATTCATCCTCAACAACCCTTAAGTCACACAAAACACATAACCTGTCTTCTTCTGGAACACCTTTATAGCGCCCCACCTCAATCTGCAGAGGCAGTACCCCCGCTCTGAGCTGGGCACACAAAGACCTCTGCAACCTAGTTAACCAGCATTTGATATATGGCTCCGTGGCATATTCATTTTTAAAGTGCAAGTAACTTCTCAGTTTAGGCTTATTTGACACCTGCCATTGCCATTGCTCTTTATAAAATTCAAACAGAGACTGTCTAACCTGGGATATTTTAATTTGCAAATTATTTAAAAATCGATACTGTACTTTAGCTAATGAGAGTATTTCCAGGACCTCCATTGACCATGGGTAGTTATGAGCTTTATCCCAATTGAAGACTCCGAGTAAGTCTGTCTTCAGGTAAACGAATAAGGCGATTCCACAGTCTAATTACTTCCGCCCTTTGTTTCACCAAACAGGGCTCCCAACCCATATCTCCCTCTAACGCAGCTCTAGTAGTGAACCTATGTACTCCAAGAAAAGTCCTCATGGCCCTACTCTGAATTCTATTACATTCAGGAGAATTTCGAAGCCCCATACCCATGTCGGTACATGAGTACATGTCGGTTAGAAGTCCCGTGTACACATGTAGAAAAAATTGTAATCGTTGACACCCCTATTTCCCATAGGTGTGTCTGTGGAAACTGGCACACATCATAAACTTTATGATCCAAGGCACTCATTTATCAATTTTGTTTCAAAATTCTTTTATACAGAGCAAATTTTAGAATGTTTGCAAGTCCCCCCGAAAAATACTGGTATTTCTAACTTGAGTATGCTTAAAGTGAGCACAGCAGAAAGTAATCTGCTTTGATATATCCCACACATTCAAAACCACCACACCTCCTGTACATCAACTTTCATTTAAAATAAAGAAGGTTCCATCAAGATTGTCAGTAATATACCCCGACACCATGGAATCCTGTTTGTTTTCTGTCAGGGTTTGGTCCCGCCGGCAGAAGGCAATAAGCCGGCGGGCACTGGGACCATGTACCCAAACCTGAAGGAAAGGAACAAAGTGCACAGGCTGAGTAAAAAATATAAATAAAGGTTTAATTTAAAACACAAAAACCAGGAGAGCAGCGGCTACAGACAGGGTCCATCAAGCACGGCCTACAAACAAGCATGCAGCTGCGCTGCCAACCTGGCAGCGCAGCTCTTTCATACACAATAGCACCTCCACCTCAACGAGCAGCAGCTGTGGCTCGTTGAGGTGGAGGTACAAGCAGAAAGGGGGAGGGCCTGCAGGGCAGAACCATCACAGTTTTCAAACCCAATGAAGATCATGACTCGTATTTTCAATATTTTTCTTTAAATAGAAGTAAGTAAGTAATTTATTTATATAGCACTTTTCACAGATAAAATCACAAAGGGGTCTATTCTCCCATGCGCGTAAGTTGAAAAAAGTGCGTAGCTACACGCTTTTCAGCCTGACGTATTCTCCCCTCGACTTAAGTCAATGCATTATGCGCCCCAAAGGCAGTTACGCGCTTTGGGCGAAGCAAGGCCAAAATCGGGGCGTTCCCGGGCGTTTCTCAGGCAAAAAACACTTACACTTATTCTCCCCCTGGCTTACGCGCTTTTTCTGTTAAGCGCTTTTGAGGGCTGTATTAAGGTCAAGCGCCAACATAAGGCGGAATAGAATACTGCGTTTGATGTCGGTTTTAGGCCGAATTTTTACATTAATTTTATTTTATTTAACATGGTAAAGGTTGAGACATTCAATATTCGATTGTTCATCCTTATTTCTAAACTTCATTTCTCATAACGATAATAAATTATCAAACAAAATCATCATATGATATTAGGCAACAGCCTGTTCTCCAATTAGTTCAATTACAAATGCATTACAAACATACCGATGGTCATCAAGGTCACAACTGTGCTGTCGGTCCTGGCATTTGGGTCGTTCCAGTGAGTGGCTGGTGATGTCATGCGCATAACACAGGCATCTGTGTCAAGGTGTCTGACACAGTTGGTTGACGGTATGCTGCACCACATCAACACATCAGTGTTGTGGGAGCCATTGATTGCACTCATGTTGCAATCAGAATCCCTTACACTAATAAGAATATGTACAGAGACCGCAGACGTCGGCACAGCATTAATGTTCAGGTTGTGTGCAATCATGATACGCACATATTGAGCATCTGCGCCAAATTCCCTGGCTCGGGCCATGACACCTCTGTACTGCGCAAGTATAAATATACAATAAATATTTGAAACCATATTAAGCCTGTTTCCAGTATCTATCACAGTGATACTTCAAGCATAGGCAAATAAAAATGACCATTTTATGTAACCTTCCTTCATCCGTATCCACTCCAAGTTCCTCTCCATGCACTTCCACTTGTGACGTGTGGTGGAGGTTGGTTTTGTGAGGCACAAACCTCCCCTTTGCTTGATTAGCAATCAGACGATTAACTAGTTTAGGAAGACTTTTCGGCAGAATGACGGGCCAGTTTAAGTTATTACTTACTTATGACGGGCATTATTACTCAGTACATCGAACCTGCAATGCTCAACAGCAGATTTGCGCGTACTTGCTTCCAGGAAGCCGAATGCTTAAGTTCAATGATTAATCAATGGCCTATAATGTAGGTTCTCCTTTAAATACGCGCTTTTACACCCAAACAAAAAGCTGGCGTTTATTTTCTGTGTTCTTTCGTAATCCGATTAACAAAATGTTTAAACGATATAAAGAATTACAGAGAGCCGAGAATTTTTTTGATTATTACTAATTGATTATTCAGATTTCCATCCTTGCAGTCTCGATTTGCAGCGTATACCTGGATGAAGTTATTATCTCCTCTAACAGTATACGGGCTTCCTATAGGCTTGGTCTTAATTGTTTTCATTGTCAATCAGGAATAGTACGTGGGGACAGGTTCACAAAATCCTGTGATAAAAGTTTGGGTCACTGCCTCACCTCATGTCTCTGGCTTCATGTAAGCAAATACTCGCAAATCTGCAGTTTCGTGAGCATTTCAAGTTCAATGTAGCCTACTGAGTAATAACGCCGCGAAAACATAAAATGGCCCGTCATTCTGCCGAATAGTCTTTCTGAACTAGTTAATCGTCTGATTGCTAATCAAGCAAAGGGAAGGTTTCTGCCTCACCAAACTAACCTCCAATTGCACGTCACTGACTTCCACTGCAGAAAGAGTGGATGCCACCTCCTCCTCCAGTGCAGTGAAATGCACTGGGGATGATGGTTGCCTACCAGCTGTTGCGTGCACATTTCTCCAGTGTGCAGAGAGCCTGGCTTTTACAGTGCTCCGCAGATTTTTCCACGTGCGAGGTAAGAATCCTTTGTTTGTTAAAGCGTTGCCTTGTTCTTTAATTGCAAACCTGACATTGGAGTAATTTGAAATTTCAAGCGTGCAATTTCAAAATGAGATCACTGTTGTGATTCTGGCATCTGCTCATGTTCTGTTTTGGCCTTGCTCATGTTTCATGCCTTGCCATGTTTATTCTGACTGCCTTTTGTTTTTTTTTTTTGATATTTGCTATGTCTGACTATTCTTTGGAATGTGTATTGTGTAATGTGAATATAGGCCACTAGATGGCAGTATTTACCTTTTTTTGTTAAGCTCAGACTGGAGTCATGTTTAGACATGTCCTGGACATGTCTGGGGCAAGTCTCAGAGAATTAAAAAAAAGAGGTCTGAATGTGGGTGGGGTCTGCAAAAGAGTATATAAGGAAAAGAATTGAGACAGTAAAGGGGGAGGAGAAATTGCAAGAAGATGACCAGACCTGCCATTCTGTTCAAGACCTGTGACGTTTCTTTTGTGGATTTCTTTGCCTGTGTTTGAGCATTTTCTTCATCCAGGACATCACCAAGCCACCCCACCAAAAAGGGACTGTAATTATTTCTGTTTTTTCTTATTTATCAATCTTGGTCTTTAGTTGTAGGTTGTTATTAGTCTTTGTCTTTGTTAAAAATTAAATGTGTTTTAGTTGTTAAAACTGTGTTTGTCATCCCTTGCTGTTGCTGTTGTGTTATAAATGTAATAACAAATTGGGGCCATAACAAATTGGGGGCTCGTCCGGGATAGACCATTTTGTGAGTCATTTATTAAAAATCTAACATTTCAAATTGTAAAAATTTTTTTTTTAATTGAATACATATATATTGACAACAGCAATGGATGATTTCTTGGCATCACCAACCGTAGGGGTTTTGAAGTCTTTTAAAAAGACAGAACTGCTAGAAATTTGCAGACATTTAGAGCTGACAGAGGTGAAACCAGCCATGCGAAAAGCAAGACTGGCTAGAGAGATAGTTGAATATTACATTGATGAAAATGTGTTTCCACCAGGAGATCTGGAACAGTTTCCAGTGGAAAATCCAAATATAGAAATGGAACTTAAATTAAAAATGCTAGAGATTGAAAGGGAGGAAAAAGAAAAACAAAGGCAGTTTGAGTTGGAAAAATTAGCAAGAGAAGAAAAACAAAGAGAATTTGAGAGGGAAGAAAAAGAAAAACAAAGAGAATTTGAGTTAGAAAAATTTGCAAGACAGAGAGATTTTGAATTAGAGAAATTCGATAGAGAAGAAAGACTCCAAATGGAGCAACAAAAAATAAAAATTCAAACTGAAAATAAATTTCGGGCTAGCCAGGAGGTAAAACTGGTGCCTCCATTTTCGGAAAAGGATGTTGACAACTATTTCCAGTGTTTTGAAAAGGTAGCAAAGAGTTGCCAGTGGCCAAAGGAACACTGGCCTCTGATGTTGCAAACTGTCCTCAAGGGTAAAGCTCAACAAGCCTATTCGGCTTTGTCTGCAGATGATTCCTCTGATTATGAGGTTGTCAAAAAGGTTATTTTGAGAGCTTATGAGTTGGTTCCAGAGGCTTACCGACAGAAATTCAGTGGTCTGAAGAAATCTGAAAATCAGACTTATGTTGAATTTGCTAATGAAAAGCAGGTTTACTTTGAGCGCTGGTGTACTTCTATGGAGGTCAAGGATGATTTCAACTCACTAAAAGAGATGGTGTTAGTTGAAGAATTCAAGAACTGTGTTAAAGATGATGTTAAGACCTACCTTAATGAGAAGCAAGCACTGAATTTGCAATCAGCTGCCAAATTTGCAGATGAATATGTTCTCACACATAAGTCCAAATTTCAGTCTAGCAGTAATAATAGATGGTCCCAATTTCAGAAAAAGGGTTATGGTGATACCCAAGATTCCTCACCCAAAGACAAAGACAAATCTGGTGATGGTGCTCAGAAATCCAGTAACAGGTCTGATCAAAGTGTGAAAGCTGACAGTGACAGAAGTGGTCTAGTTTGCAGTTATTGCAAGAAATCTGGTCATGTTACAACTAACTGTTGGTTCCTTAAAGCTAAGAAAGAAAAAGAAAAGGATACCAAACCAAATGCCTTTGTGAAAACAAGGTTAGAAACCCCTGTAGTAGATAACCGATCTGCTAAATTGCCTGCTTCTTGTGGGGCTAAAAAGCCTAATACAGCTGACTTTGTGAGGGAGGAATTTCTTCCATTTGTGTCAGAGGGATTTGTGGCTCTAAATGAGCATACTACTCCTGTCCCCATATATATCCTAAGGGATACCGGAGCTTCTCAGTCACTTTTGTTGATGGACTCCTTGGAGTTACGTGATGAGACCGCTTCAGGGGATTTCATACTTGTACAAGGTATTGAAGGGAGGACTGTATCTGTACCCCTGCGCTCTATATTCTTGAAGTCAGATTTAGTTACAGGACAGGTAAAGGTGGGACTTATGTCAAGTCTACCTATAAAGGGTGTTTCTCTGTTGCTAGGCAATGACCTGGCTGGGGGCAAAGTAGTTCCCCCTGTACATCTTACTTCACAGCCGAGCACTGAAGATGGGGATGAGGACCCATCTCTGTATCCTTCTTGCGCAGTGACTCGTGCTATGGCCAAGAAGGCTAAAGAAGAAGATGATGTGGTGCCGTCCAGTACATTGAATAGTCAGGACTCAGGTGGTTCGCCTCATGACTCTGATTGGCCTACTATGGTTTCTCCGTTTGAGGACTTATCAGATACTTTTATCAGTTCTCTATTCAGCCAGCCGGATGGGTCTGGTGATTCTGATGTGTCTGGAGACTTGTCTCTGTCCAGAAAGCGGTTGATTGAGGAGCAAACTAATGATCCTGAAATTTGTGTACTAAAGAGGAGAGCCCTTCCTGATAAAGAAATAGACGCAGTTCCAGTTGGGTATTATCTCAAGGATGGTGTGTTGATGCGGAAGTGGCGCCCTCCTGATATCCCTGCCAATGCAGATTGGGCAGTGGTCAGGCAAATTGTTGTTCCGAAGGTCTATAGGAATGAGATCTTAACAATGGCTCATAGTTTACCTTTAGGAGGTCATCTTGGTGTTAACAAGACTGTTGATAAGATCATGAAACACTTTTTTTGGCCTGGGCTTCGGAAAGATGTTTCCAACTTTTGTAAAACCTGTCACACTTGTCAGGTAGTTGGAAAACACCAGTTAGACCCACCTGTAGCTCCATTGCAGCCTATCCCAGCATTTGGGGAGCCGTTCTCTAAGGTCATTGTTGACTGTGTTGGTCCATTACCCAAGACTAGATCAGGAAATCAGTACTTGCTGACAATCATGTGTGCATCTACCAGATTCCCTGAAGCCATACCTCTACGTAACATCAAGGCAACTGCAATCTCAAAGTCTTTGATAAAGTTCTTCACGTTGTTTGGCCTTCCCAGGGAAATTCAGTCAGACCAAGGTAGCAATTTCACTTCAGGATTGTTTCAGCAGGTTGTGTATGAACTAGGTGCAAAACAGATTCTTTCTAGTGCCTATCATCCAGAAAGTCAGGGTGCCTTAGAGCGGTTTCATTCCACTCTCAAGACAATGATGAGGACTTATTGTTATGACCATGAGAAAGACTGGGATGAAGGGGTTCATTTGCTGTTGTTTGCAGCTAGAGAAGCAGTGCAGGAGTCTACTGGATTCAGTCCATTTGAGCTAGTGTTTGGTCATGAAGTGAGAGGACCTTTGCTATTATTGAGTGAACAATGGCAAGAGAAAGAGCCGCATATCAGTCTGTTAGACTATGTTAGCAAGTTCAAGGAAAGATTGCGTGCAGCTTGTGACCTTGCCAAAGAGAACTTGAAATCAAGTCAGGGAAAAATGAAAACTTGGTATGATCATAAGGCTAGAAGCCATGAGTTTAAACCAGGAGACAAGGTCCTTGTGTTGTTTCCCTTGCAGTCCAATCCATTGCAGGCTAGATTTCATGGTCCTTATGAAATTCTGACAAAACTCAATGATCTCAATTACATTGTGAAGACTCCAGATAGGAGAAAACCAAAACAATTGTGTCATATTAACATGCTAAAGCCTTATCATGACAGAAATGCTAGGGTTGCAGCTGTCACTTCAGATTCTCCAATGGTCGAAACGTGTGAAGATGAGGGGGAGTTTCAAGATGATGAACCAAGAATTAAAGCTGAAGTTCTTTCATGTAAATTGTCAAACAGTGAAGTGTTGCAAAATCTTGATGTAAAACTCCAGCACTTAGAACCCTCACAGAGAGATCAGTTTGAAAGGTTGATCAAGAAATATGAGGATTTGTTTCCTGATGTTCCAAAGAGAGTTACTATAGCCTCTCATGATGTAGATGTTGGTGATGCCAAACCAATAAAACAGCATCCATACCGGATGAATCCTGAAAAGAGAAAGATTGCTGAGAAAGAGGTTGAGTACATGTTAAAACATGATATTATCAGACCCTCCAACTCCGATTGGAGTTCACCCTGTGTGCTAGTTCCAAAACCTGATGGAAGTACTAGATTCTGTACAGATTATCGCAAAGTCAATGCTGTAACTAGAACTGATGTGTTTCCAATACCTAGGATTGATGATTGTATTGATAGTGTAGGGCAAGCAAAGTTTCTGACCAAGATTGATTTATTGAAGGGTTATTGGTGTGTGCCTTTAACTGAGAGGGCCAAGAGCATCTCTGCTTTTGCCACACCATCTGGATTGTACCAGTATGAAGTCCTACCCTTTGGCATGAAAAATGCCCCAGCCACGTTCCAAAGGATGATACAGTCTACAATCGCCGGATTGCCACACACGGGTGCATACATCGATGACCTGATCACATGGAGTGACTCCTGGGAAGAACATCTAAAAGATGTAGAGACGTTGTTCCAGCGCCTGACCCAGGCTAACCTGACTGTTAACCTGAGCAAGAGTGACTTTGGTTGTGCTACTGTCACCTATCTTGGCTACGTCATAGGCCAGGGTAAGGTGGCACCCATAAATGCTAAAGTCCAAGCCATCATGGACTTTCCAGTTCCTGACAACAAAAAAGCTTTGCGCCGCTTCCTTGGAATGATCGGGTACTACCGCAAGTTCTGCAAGAACTTTGCTGAGATTGCTCTCAGTCTAACTAACCAACTGAAGAAAGGCGTAAAGTTCACCTGGGATGATGCATGCCAGAGAGCCTTCGATCACCTGAAGTCTCTGCTGTGTCACTTCCCCGTGCTCAAATCTCCTGACTTCAACAAACCGTTCTCCATCGCGGTCGATGCTAGCGACCAAGCTTGTGGATCTGTGCTCCTACAGAGAGGTGACTCTGATGACATTGAGCATCCCGTGGCATACTTCTCCAGGAAGTTCAATCGCCACCAAAGGAACTATTCCACAATAGAGAAGGAACTGTTGGCTCTGGTCCTTTCTTTACAACATTTTGAGGTTTATGTTTGTACGGGACAAAAGCCAATGATTGTATACACTGACCACAATCCGTTAATGTTTTTGAGTAAAATGAAAAACAAGAATCGGAGATTGTTGAATTGGAGTTTGATTTTACAGGAGTTTGACTTGGAAATTAAGCATGTAAAGGGTACTGACAATGTAATTGCTGATTGCTTATCGCGTGTTTAAATATGTATATATATATCATGTGTTTATTTGAATATTGTATGATATGTATATATAGACAAGTGTCCACTTAACCATTTTGTATTGAAAAGAAAAAATTTTGCCTTTATGAGTCAAAATTTTTCCCTTTTGGAATGGAGGTGTAATGTGAATATAGGCCACTAGATGGCAGTATTTACCTTTTTTTGTTAAGCTCAGACTGGAGTCATGTTTAGACATGTCCTGGACATGTCTGGGGCAAGTCTCAGAGAATTAAAAAAAAGAGGTCTGAATGTGGGTGGGGTCTGCAAAAGAGTATATAAGGAAAAGAATTGAGACAGTAAAGGGGGAGGAGAAATTGCAAGAAGATGACCAGACCTGCCATTCTGTTCAAGACCTGTGACGTTTCTTTTGTGGATTTCTTTGCCTGTGTTTGAGCATTTTCTTCATCCAGGACATCACCAAGCCACCCCACCAAAAAGGGACTGTAATTATTTCTGTTTTTTCTTATTTATCAATCTTGGTCTTTAGTTGTAGGTTGTTATTAGTCTTTGTCTTTGTTAAAAATTAAATGTGTTTTAGTTGTTAAAACTGTGTTTGTCATCCCTTGCTGTTGCTGTTGTGTTATAAATGTAATAACAAATTGGGGCCATAACAATTGTGATTTGGTTACCTGGTTTTGTTATTGAATTGTCTTAGTTTTTTACTTTTCCATATTTTGCCATAGTCTTACTCCGGTCCATGTTTTCCATTATGCTTTGCACTTTGTCTCGCCCGTCTGGTCTTTCGTCTTGTCATTGCTCACAGCCCCAGTCCTGCGTGTCACTCTTCGGGTGATTTATTGGATTCTGGATTTGAGTCTTCCTTCCAATCTTGTTCGCTTACTTCGCCTTACTTTTCGATCTTACTAACCATACTAACAGTTTGTTGTTTTCGCTAGGAGTTACTAACACTAACATTGTATATAATACAAACAAGCACCAAGGGATTGTATAGTTTCACTTACTAATTGTCAAGGATTTCGGCCCGCCGGCAAGAGACACAGCCGGCGGGCGCTGGGACCATGCTCCTAAAGAAATTAGAGGGACCCAAAGTAAAGGCTGAGTAAAAATATGAAGAGCTTTAATTAAAAATATAAAGATTAAAAGTGTCCAAGAGGGAAGCAGCAGCAAGACAAAAACATGGTAGGGCTCAGAAGACAACCAAAATACTGCTGCACAGAGACAGGTGCAGCCCACTCTTAAAAACTAAAACTTCACCTCCACCTTAACGAGCAATAGGTGCGGCTCGATAAGGTGGAGGCAAAGAATGCAGCAGGGGGAAGGGCCTGCAGGCAAACACCATGACACTAATTGATTAACAAGCTCTCAGCACTAGCCCTGCTCTAGTCTCCGCCTCTTGTCTCTCCCTGATCTCCTTTGCTGCATTTTCTATGGAAGCTCCACATCTGATCACGCTGTCCTTCTCTAATTGTCTATGCACATTAGAACTCCTTGACTGGAGCTGTATATTTGTATATAGGTTTGTCCCATGATGCCCGTTCGTGCTTTGACTTCTGCCAAATTCCATGTGATTAGCTCCTTCCTCATGTGCTGCTCCCTTGTAATCAGTCCGACTGTTTGCACCTGTGTCTCTCACCATGTGATCTCCCTGAAAGTGTATATTAGGTGTCTCTCCACAGTTATTCTCCTGTCTTCTTGTGCCATGCTTCTCTCGCCTTGATTACTCAGTGTATATCTTTCTGACTGGACCGCCTGACTTTTGCCTTTGTGATTTTGGATTATTGTTGCATCTGTGTGTTTTGACCTTTTTTCTGCCCGACCACAAGATCTATGTTTACTGCCCTGGTTACGATTTGGATCACGCCCATTGGATTCTGGTTTTGCTTCTCTGACATACCTATTCCTGTGAACCAGACCCATTTCTGTCCAACTACGATTTCTGTGATTGCTGCCCTGGTTTTTGATTCTATTTTTGCCCAACTGGATTTTGATTTTTGGAGTGTGCACTTTTGCCCTTGCCTTCTGCCCAGCAGGGGTCCTCCCCTTTATTAATATAGCAAGTTCTACTGCATTGCTTGGT
Organism: Gymnothorax reevesii; assembly: GCA_029721435.1. Taxonomy (NCBI): domain Eukaryota; kingdom Metazoa; phylum Chordata; class Actinopteri; order Anguilliformes; family Muraenidae; genus Gymnothorax; species Gymnothorax reevesii. The sequence continues at coordinate 17,193,127 of CM056588.1, read as the reverse complement.
TCTCGCGACTGGTTCCTGATCGCACCCTCACAATCATATAAACTGTCAGTGACTAGACTGTTCTCTTTAATTCTTCCCTGTCTTCCACGGAACAAACAGGCTAGCTTAGGAGGGGCACATTTTCAATGCTCTGATTTCGCTGGTTGAGAAGCGCTAAATTCTTTATATCATTATCACTTAAATATGTTTGTTTGCATAGCTTTAATGTCTTGGTGGCTAGAATAAGAATAATAAAAAAGGAAATGTCTGCATTACTACTTGTAATTGGCACAGACATACACAGGCCTACTATTACAGCGGCATATCATCGGCCTGCTGATAAAACCTTGCATCTTCAAAATGCTAAACTTCACAAGAAAATGAATATTATAAAATATAAATTGAGAAATATAATTTAAAATAAAACCTGTTTAATTCTGCATGTTAGAATAGTGGACATATGAGTTTTTGTTTCTTATCAATTTGGAGATACAAGGTTTTATCAGCAGGCCCACGATATTCACGATAAGTCTGGTTTGCGTTTTCCATGGACCACAACTGCATTTTCATGGTTAATCACAAAATCCTTGTTCCTTGTTTTCCTGATAGCCATAATCAATGAGCTTTGTACAGAGTCTGCCTCTCTTTTGGATCAGTCACATCTCTTTCATAAGGCCGCCTACATTCTGAAGTTGAGCGCTGTGGGCGTGATCGAAGCACGTAGGGGAGAATACGCGTAACTCAAAAGCATTTAATTCAAATCGCGTAAAAAAGGACTTACACGCAAATGGGAGAATAGACCCCAAAGTGCTTTACAGTGCATATGAGGAATAAAAGCAAAAGCAGATCATTAGACATAATGGAAAAAGATAGCATCAAAATTCAATAAATACATCGATATACGCTAAAAAACCGCAAGCCACTCAAAAGGCAATTCTAAAAGGACAAGTCTTCAATCTCCTTTTGAAACTTTCTACACTGTCTGCAAATCTAATTTTGGTGGGTAGAGCGTTCCAAAACTTAGGCACAGGCACAGAAAAAGCTCTATCACCACAAGTCTTTAGGTGGGTACGGGGAACAGCTAGCAAGTTTTGATTGTTGGATCTAAGAGAGCGTGGAAGAGAGGGCAAGTGAATGAGTTCAGAGAGATATGCAGGTGACTGACCATGTGTGTAATAATGAGTATTTTCATCCTGTAGATCACAGGAAGCCAGTGTAGGGAATAAAGGAGAGGGGTGACATGAGTGTGTCTGCTTGACCTAGTCTGAGCCTAGCAGCAGCATTTTGAATGGATTGTAAATGGTGGAGAACAGATTTGTTGAGTGAAGAGAACAGTGCCTTACAGTAATCAATACGAGATGAAATGAAGGCATGAATGAGCATTTCTAACTCCGCCTGAGACACCACAGACCTCATTTTGCTTATATTCCGCAGAAGAAAAAAATAGGATTTAGGTAGAGACTTAATATGAGTGTCAAAAGACAAGGACTTATCAAACATCACCCCTATGTTTCTCAAACTAGGACGGACTAGTGATGATAGAAGCCAAATGTTCTCTTTTTTCTCGAGAACAATTTTATTTGGTGCTATGACTAAGACCTCTGTCTTATCCATATTTAATAATAAAAAATTCTCAGCCAGCCAACCTTTAATGGCCGATATGCAACCAAGAAGCTTTGAGAGCTTGTGCATCTCTTTTGGACTAAAAGAAAAATGAAGCTGCATATCATCTGCATAAAAATTATAAGCAATGATAAAACTATGAATAATCTGGCACAGAGGCAACAAATATAATGTGAACAGTAAGAGCCCCAGTACTGACCTTTGAGGGACACCACAGGTAAGGGGTGAGGAGGCAGAGAGGGAAAATTCCCATAAGACACTGCAAAGCTTCTATCAGAAGGATATGAAGAAAACCATTCTAAAGCCACACCTGAAATGCTCACCCAGTCGCCTAACCTCTTAATCATGATGTGATGATCTACAATAGCGAAGGCAGAGCTGAGATTGAGAAGCACGAGTACAGAACAATATCCAGAGTCAGAGGCCAACTGAATATAATTATGTACTCTCAGCAGGGCAGTTTCTGTGGAATGCTGTGTCCTAAATCCAGAGTAAAATTTATCAAATAGCTCTAAGTTTTCTAAAACACTCGTGAGCTGGTTAACTACAGTTTTTTCTAGTATTTTAGATACCAGTGGCAATTTAGATATGGGCCGAAAATCAATGCATGATGCTCTAAATTGCCACCAACAATCATACATTGCAAAATTTTATAATAAATTTGATAATTCAGAAAATAATTTCATTACTGTAACACAATTTTATGGTAATTGTCAGCTAAATCAGTTTTGACACAGTTGATTCAGCTTTTTTGGTTTCTTAGTTCTGGACTGTTTGGTGATTCAAAGGAAAAAATAACAGACTTTGTGGCCATCTGGGGACACGGTTGGCAGCCTTATCACAGAGCAGCAATGCACTTCAAAATAAAACATAGACAAGAGCACTTCTTGTGAACTGAATTGCTCAGCTCACCCTTTAACCACTAGATGTCACTGACACTCTGTTTTTCATGACAGTCTCAAAGTCTCTCAAGGCTTTGGTTTATGGTCCAATGCCAGATTTGGGAAAATATTACTCTTTTCCCTCTTTTATTGAGTACACAGAACACATTTACTTCTTCATCTGATAGAAAATGTTTCCCTCAACAGTATCTTTCCAGAGCTGTTCTTGCTCTCATTTAATACAAGCAGACTTGCGTCAGTTACCTGGAGAGGCCTCCTGGTAGAGCTTTGCTGCTGTCCGCAGTGGTACATGGTAGTCCAGGTCAGTGGCAATATTCCTTCCCAACAATGCCAATTCCCAAAGAGGACACTATAAGAAATTTAATCTGTAACATGAAACTGGGATCCTGACATTTAGGGGTCATTGAAAGAGCCAGGACACTAATAACAACGAGTCGGGAGTTTTCCAGTCTCGTGGCTAAATTCCAAACCTGATTCCAACCTTTCAAGTTATCTCGCCCACATAAATTGGCAGCAATTGTTTTACTCCTTCTTGACCTCAGCATCGGCAGTGGTGTGAGTGCTGCTAAGCAACACCACGGGAGGCGCTATCCCTGCAAAAAAATGTTCTATAAGAATACTCTTGGACAGTTCAATAGAATTTCTATAGAACTTTAGTACCTCAAGTCCTGTAGAAAAACGTTTTCATGGAAAATTTCTGTCAGAAACAGTTCGATAGAAAATCTCCATAGAACTTTTTTTCCCGGCAGACCCTTACCAATTTGCGTCCCTGTAGCGCAATGGCCAACTGTGCGCTACTCTGAAAAAGCTGCTATCCACTGCCGGCTAAAACGACTGGGGCTTGAATTAACGCCATGATAAACACATTTATCTTGCAAAGCGGTGCTTTAACCCAGTGAGCTATCCGGGGACTTGAACAGATATTGTGAGAAATAACCTTTAGAGCGAGTTCTGTAGGAAATTTCTATGGAAAAATGCTGATTGTACTTGATCCTGATCAATTTGAATTGCTTTGCTGAACCCAACAGATGGCCTGTTGTATGTCTTCGTAAGCAAAAGAGGAAGACAAGTTTTCCATTAGAGCATAATAAAGTTGTAATGCCTTATATTTATATTTTTTAATTGCTGCTGAGGAAATGGAAAGAGGTCTTCATTTACCGTAATTGAAATACTGCTAAGTTGTGTGGTCAAATAATCGTCTGATCAGAGAATCAATGAGTTGGTATGTGCCTGGTACCCCATGTGCTTAAGTACACCTTAAACTGAAAAGAGACAAGATTTCCTTGCTACTTCAGTATAGTGGATATCACTGCATATTGCACATTTTCAAACCATTAGTCCAGTCTCTCACTTCTAGAACCCGGGTTCAAATAAGGTAAACTGACCCTTCGACAGAGCATTGTAAGGAGTCATAAGATATCTTTTCCATAAGCTTTTGTTCTATTTGATGACCTAATGACCATCAAAGTCCTATAGAACCACTGATCTATATATAAGAACTGGATAGCTGTCATCATAATTTTGAAGTAACCGTGCCGCCATATTGGTATGCCCAACTGTAATCTCTCAGAACATTACTCACATTGAACACGTTGAAGCCAACGATATAATTAATTGAGAAGATATATTTTCACAGACGCGGAAGAGGCGGTATTTTATGTTTCCTCCTCAGATCGACCTGACTGTACGAAAAATGCCTCAAGGGCCGCAGATTTAACTACAGTAGACGGCAGTTGTACGGGCCTTTAACATTTTCAATGGACAATATCAGCATTTGACAGTGCAGTCAACGAGTGCGTTCCATGGGAAATCTATACGGATTTTTCTACATCTCGCCTGAGTGGGGCAGCGGCACAACGAAACTGAAGTCAAAAGTCATTGAGACTGAAGAAGACAAGACGTCTATCCTGCATGAATTATTATTCTCTGTGGGGTGATTTAAAAACTTCTTGAAAAAAATAAAGTGGCCATAAGCTCGCATCTTGTCAACCGTTGTCTTTATTTTAGAAACACTGGGTGTGAGATTCAGTCGCGCATAACGCATATGTAACTCCCAACAGATGTCTTGTGTTGAGTTTTCTCTTGCGATGTCTTCAGTCACTCGCTGCCACGAAGCCGTAGGCTAATTTTCCTACAAAGCGAAAGGTGGTTCCCTGAAGAGAACGCAATGTAAACTTATCAAGGTCGCTAAATCAGCGTTCATGAGAAATGCAGTGAGTTGTGCGTTGTGGAGATGTAACGTTATGTCGATTGTCGAGTGTGAATCACATTATCAATTCAAGTAGCTCTAACGTTACATCCTCATTGATAACCTGGCCGAATTAAATTTGTCCGTCAACGGTAATTGAGTGACAGCGGAACATTAGCCTTTTTTAGTGCTGGCATAAATTTGTCTTAATGATTAGACCAGTCAACCCCTGGTTTTATTGTCTAGTTAGTCTGGTCTAATATTATAGACAGCGTTACACTACAGCTTTATTGGATTATCTAATTTATGCCGTGTGACATTGATTGATCTGGTTAACTTTAGTCGGTAATCTAGGTAGCTTTAGACTGACCTAATGGATCACGTTAGCGAACATTAATTTTGAATAGTTCCAATAATAACCGTTAGCTGGGCTAACATTGACACATTATCTGCCGTTAAGGTAGATCGCCAGTGGCTAATAATAAGCAATATATTCATTGAAATTCATTTATGTGTATCCGTCTGCACTACAGCCAGTGCGCTGTCTCGCCATATCCCCCAAAAATGTCGCTCCGCATTGCAAGGCTGCACATCAGCGCTTCTCTGCCATAGAATACTAAATAACGGATGCTTACTACCGGGCATAGTAAGATGGCGGTTCGACCACTTCCGCTTGCTTCAACCTCCCAACGCAGTTCTGTATCACGTCAGCAATCCAGTTATTCTATATAGATCAGTGTATAGAACAGGTTTTTCCAACTAGAGAAAATTGCAAATTGCAAAATTGTTCTATTGCAAGGTCTTATAGAACAGTAATAATATTAAAGGACTTTCCTTTCCATAGAGGTGTTCTATAGGTTTCTATGGCAAATTCCTACAGAACACATGGAAAATCCTATAGAGCATGTTGGTCTATTAAAATGTTCTATAGAGTTCCATTGATGTTCTATAGAATTCCATAGAAGTCCTATTGAACGTTTTTTGCAGGGATGCATTGGTGATGGTTGACAAAGGGTCTCCCACGTGTCCGTAAAAAAACTTTGATTGTGAGAAAAGCTCTATATAATTGTCATGTCATTAACGTTTAAACAATAGTTCAAGGGACTATGCTCGACAGCACAGAGGTCATGCATAAAATGCTTTTCCCTTCATGACTGAGGAATATTTTGGACACATTCTAATCTTCAAAACTGTGCTTGTACCTACTGCTGTTCACAGCTCTGCCGAGGGATAGGGCCAGTTTATGATTATTATTATTATCATTATAAGTAGCCTATTATATCGTATCACAGCCATTAGGTAATAAGGTTGCCATATTGGAATCAAACTCTTCGTTAGTCATCTCTTCGCAATTAAGTGAGCGGGGGAGATTTTTTTCTTGACAATGGAGACAGTGAAGTAATCTTCTCAATCCGTGGAGCCAGCAGTTTGCGCAGTTTGCAGCTGTTCACGTTCATAGTGTTGCATCTGAGAAGGGAGCGCGTGCTTATCTCCTGCAGTGTAAACACAGCTCTGGAAGGCACTGGAACATCTCCACTGTCGGATCTGTGTGGGGTCAGGGAGAGGCCACAGCAGGTGGTGTACATCATCTTGGAGCTGACGTGTTTCCACTAACTTATCCAAACAGGAGACAAGCCGTGCGCCGAGCTGGCTGGCGCGGCTGTGAGAGGAGGAGGCACCCTTTCCCCCTCTCACTGTTATACCTCTTCTATCCCCCATCCCAATGAATAACAACAGACTGACAGCAAGGACCTCCTCAGACGTTACTGTTGTGTTTCAGGCCCCCTGATCCCAACTCCTCTGCAGGGCTGCAAAGCCTTCTGCTCAAATCGTTCGAGCGCGAGCAGTGAGAATTCACATCGCTACAGCCCAGAGGAGGCACATGAGCACTAAATATGAATATCCGCCTACCCCTAGGCATGCGCGCTCTTATTCCTGCTGCCCCTGTGAACTGGTTTTTAACGGTTGGCTTATCCGCACGTTTCCATATTGCGTGATAGATTAGTAGGTCTTGATCAAATTAAAAGAGTTGCCTGCATAACTGTGAATTTTACACGTAACGTACCTCAGAGCTGCTGCCTCTACTGACATGGTCTAGTATTGCGACAACAATATATTGTGTATTGATTGAGGAGGCTGCCAATATCTTCTCAAACTATCGTGATAACTAAGAAAATTGACATTTTGGGAAGGTCAGTGTTGAAACAAAGTTTTGGACCATCACAACAATGGGTTAAAATAAACGCGGAAATGTGCTGTTCTTCGCGGACAGACTGGCTTCAGGAAGAAAATAAGTAAATTGTGAGTACATAGTATTGTCTCAATAAAGATTGAATTTGCGTATCATAGCTTTATAGGGTTTTAACATGAATTGTATGTTTTTCCTCATTTGACAGTGCTTTTCTTTAAATATAATATAAAATACAATATACTATGTTGTGTACATGCATCCAATATTTTCAATTTTCTCATGGTAGAAAAAATACATATTTTCTAAAATAAATTTATTTTTTGTTCTAATGTAAGTCTTCCTCACCAGCTTTAAAAAGGAACACATGGGAAAGACTTTGCGTAATGTAACAACAATTCAATTGTAATAGTTTTGTGGAAACTACTTGTGCTCTTGTTTAGTAGTACAATTAAAAGCAAAATCACTTTAACTATAATGTCAGCCTAAGTTATATATCAGTTGTATTAGGCTAAAATTACATTGTTACTTGCTATGACCGGCTGGCCACTTACCAAAATCTGCAGCGCCAACTGAAGGATGTTTCCTGACTTATTAGGAAACTATTTACAAATATCACAGAAAAAAAAATTACAAGACTTCATAACCACAAGTCATGAATAAATGAACACATGCTCCCTCCAGTTTTAACTGACCAGTTTTAACTGACCTACAAAGGCTATGGGCCGGATCTACAAAAGCTTTGCCTGTATAAAAACGTGTGCAAACTCATTGCACACGCAAAAAAATGTACAAACTGATTTACTAACAGTGCACAGTAAGGGTTGCCTCTTTCAAAGGTGCAAAATAGCACGTCTGCATCCAGTTAGTACGTCTGCCACAATGAATATGCAATATGGCGCGTTTACACGCAATTGTGCGTGTGTTGGGAGGAGAAAATGTAAATATATTAATTTAGCACGCGCAAATTGATTAATCAAACCTCAAAGAAATTTTGCTAATAAAATCTGCGTCTATATTTTAACACGTGTCAAAAGGAGGTGCAAACGGTTTGTATGCGTAATTGCGCACACATGGCTACGGTTATTGTCGCAAGAAGGAGACATCGAAATCATGAAAGGAGACGCAGAGAGCGCATTTTTCACCCTCGTGTGAATGTTTTTGGAATGAACGAGGAAAAAAATCATTAAAACATATCGCCTATCCAGCACTGCCATTTTGGAGCTGTTGGAGGAAATTAGAGGATTTGGAGCCAGCCACGAGAAGGAGTCACGCAATACCTGCAATGACAAAACTCCTTGCAAGTTTGCATTTTTTTGCATCTGGGTCATTCCAGCGTACGGTAGCTATTACAGCTGGGATCTCCCAATCCCGTTTTTCAGATGTGCTGTCTGAAGTCCTTAATGCCATGTCGCGCCGGATGGCCAAGTTCATTAGGTTTCCACGCACTCGGCACTTATTGAATGAGACCAAACAAGGTTATTTTGCGGTAGCTGGATTTCCTAGAGTTTTTGGGGCGATTGACTGCACCCATGTGCAGCTTGTGCCCCCCGCAGACACTGAGCACGTGTACAGAAATCGCAAACACACGCATTCATTGAATGTGCAGTGCGTTTGTGATGCCAAAGGCATAATTTCCAAAGTTGTGGCAAAATATCCCGGGTCAGTGCATGATTCTTTTATTCTGAGAAACAGTTTTCTATTTTCATTCAATAATGCGTTGTAGATTGCAATACAATGCCGTTCCCTCTGGCTAGTGTGACCCAACAAACTGCAGAACATTGCAAAGTTAAGCAAATCAACATTTATTGAAAAAAAGACTGAAATCACTTTCTGAATTCCAAACATTATCAAACGAAATACTCATTCACGTCTAATTATGTTAAGTCCCGCAAAATCATATTAAAGACACATTGTTTCAGTCAGAAAATGTATTAGGCTATAGTCTTAACATTTATGGTGGAAAAAAAAGAAAAAAAGCAGTTCATCATATAGCCCTCCCTCTCCGGTGCCCGGCTGCCAAGCTGTCGCTGTGGGACTCGGTCGGCCCGCTTCTCCACCTGGATTGAGGGCAGTCATTGCCTGCATCCCTTCCCGTAGCCCTCTTGCCACAGAATTGACGGCCATCGTCAGGGCAGATACTGCGCTGACCATCTGTCTGCAGTGCGTGGTAATGGCCTGAGTATCGCGCCTTGCCGCCCGTGCCAACGATGACGCCGCTCGCATCTCCCGTGCAATTGTCTGAATGGCTGCAGACTGTTTCTTTTGTTCCAGCAACTCCAGATCAATGTCCACGGGACCCTTTTGAGGCTCTGCAGGGGTGGCGGCTGCTCTGGGGGGATTTGAGGTGGATGGCTGGACGTCTGCTGAAGATTCTACATGTAAAAAATAAATATTTTTTGTTTGGAATTTGAGTTAAAGGACAGCAAAATGTAACCAGAGGAGGCACATTCATTTTTCACTTACTAAATAAATATCTTTTCAGAAAAAGTGTGTTTATACAGTATTATTGTGCGCCTACCTTGTTCTGCTGTTTGGTCCAGTGTGTCATACCCGGCAATTCCAGTGACTTGCGTCTCGCAGAACGTTAACTGCACCTGTTCCTCAATGCTGGTCAGAGGCATCTCATCCACTGTGCCCCAACCTGTTTTCTTTGCAGATGTTTTATTTACGCCAATTTTTCTTTTGTTCGTCTTCGGATATCTTGATATCGTCTTTTCACTTCATTCACTGTTCGCATCGTTTTACCCACAGCATTTACTTTTTACAGATTTCCGACCATATGACGTTCCTTTGTACGACAGTCAGATTTCTTTGCTGTAGCTCATTCACGTGTTTATTGGCTTCATCTACCAACACCTCTAATTCCATAGGGTCGAATTTCATTTTGCGCTTTCTTCTCTCCAAACTCTCCATGCTGCAAACCATGAAACACGCAAAGCCTTCATTTAAATAGGGTGTGTCCAACACGTTTGCACCTGTTGCCATTTGCGCAATCACTCTTAGTAAATCACCTGCAAACCGCGGTTCAGCCCCACACGCAAAATTTTAGATTGCACGCGCAAATTAGACAACGCAAATTGGGATCTTAGTAGATCCGGCCCTAAGTGTAGTAACTATACAAAATTATTTAAGCAGTAAAAAACAGCTTCAGAGATTGTTTGCTGACCTAACAAGTGAATAGTTAGCTCATCTACGATAGATTATGGTTAACTGACTTGCCATTTTGTAATTTATATCCAAATAAATCCTCATCATCATATGCTCTCAGGCCCAAAACTGCATAACTCACATTTTACCCAAAATGTAGTTACTGCACTTCGGCTTTGTATGGCAGTATACATGTCAATGTGAGAAAGTGGTTGTGGGAAAATTTTTGAATGTTTACGTTATTTATGTTCTATAACCTAGGTGTGAATGAGCCCCTCCAAGCCAGCTCCACGTCCCTGTTGTAGTGGTCATGTGGTTGGTTTCTTATGTAAACTTTTGCACTGGGCTAAACATTTATGTTCAGCAATGAAATTGTTCTAGTCTTTTTAGTATTGAGCCTACTGTCCTTGCTACTTGTATGCAGTTGCCATGTTGGCTCTACGTGTGCATATTTCTTCGCTGTTGGACAGCTGTGTGTTTACTTAAGCCATTCAAGGTTATGGCCTTGTCCAAGGGTGCCTGAGCTGTGGCTTGGATGGTCACAAAGCTGTTTCCTCTGCCCTCATCAATATGCCAGCTCTCACTCACTGATCACAGTGTGAAGAAACTGTGTTAGGAGCTGACATGAACGCTTCTTTGGTATTGTATCTCTCTGGCTGTGAGTTTGTCTCCACTCTTAAAGGGGTCTTGGGAGTTGCGTTGAATTGAACCTGAGTTCCCAATAATTGCTGACACATGATCCATCGAATGTGTCTATTGTGAATGGCATGGCTAGTGTTCAAACACCTGACCAGAGGACTTTCAGACAAACTTCTTTGCTGTAAGCTACTCGGAAGCATAGACCTTAGAGTCATAGAGCAGGCACTGCCTTTGTTTTCATTGTGAGGAAATGAATGTGTGAGTGCTGACAAGGAGCCCTGAGTCAAGTTTGTTCAAGCTAAGAATAATAAATAGCACATTGATTTCGAAGCATCAACTGCAGAAATCCTTCAAACAGACTGGAGAGTACGGAAAGAAAACTACAGCATTTATTTCCCATTCAAACGTACGTGCAAACGTACAAATGTATGTGCACATAAATTAAGACGATTGCTGCAACTGTTTGTTCTTACACAAGCTATTGGTGGAAATGCAACTCAGCATGCCAGTGGCTTTACTCAATAGGTCACATGACCAGTCAGTTATGAGAAGGGTTTTCAATCCCCCCCCCCCCCCCAAAAAAAAAACAAAAAACAAAAAAGGGTTTTTTTTCAGTAAGGAGAGGTTGTTGACTTTTGTGGAGCCTAACAGATTGAAGATATCAGGCAGCATTCAGTTATTACGTTTACAATGGAGGACTCCATGAAGTGGTTAGTTTTGTTTTTCCTCTTGATCCTCTTAGGACAGTGACTCTTTCATACTCCTCTGTGACCGTGCTCTGACTTGCCCGGGGTCATGACCCTACTTTAGTAAACTCATGTTGGATCATTGGTCATCTCTGACTTCTAGACATGACCATTTTCTCCCTTTGTGCAAGAAGTCTCAGAGTCTTGTTTAACTTGAACTTGTTGAATGCATTGTTGGATATGGAGGATTTCCCATCAAATGAGAATAGTTTTTTCAAACTTGTTTTGTCATCATTATTTTTCCGCCAAGATATTTGTTACAAATTTTCATGGAAGATGATTCCCATTTTGTCAATTCTGTCCAAGCTATGAGCTGTTTTTGCATCTTGTTTTGTTTTAAATACGACTAGGTTTTAGCACATCATAATTTACTGAAGTCATGATTGCAGAGCCACCTCCAAATTTGCCATTCTTTTGGAATAGAGCAAAATGCAGATTTTATGTGTGAAGATTTCTGATGCAGTGGAATAATGACCCTTCCATAGCCTGGATGGTGAGAAGTCACCACGGCTTTGTTAGTCCCAATTTCTGTTATAAAGTGCAACCTCAATTCCAAAATAGTTGGGAGGAAGTGTAAATTGAGAGTAAAATCAAAATGCAATGACTTTCAGGTCACATGAGCCAATATTTTATTTACAATAGAACATGGATAACATTTCAAATGTTGAAACTGAGACATTTTACATTTTTATCCACAAAATCATTATCATTTCAAATTTTCTGGCTGCAGCAGGTCTCAAAAAAGTTGGGACACAGGCAAAAAATGGCTCGGAAATCAATTAATATATCAGAGAATCAGCTGGAAGAACATTTAGCAAGTAATGACATTAATCGGCATCAGGTGTGTAACATGATTGGTTATAAAAGGGATGCAAAACGGAAGCCATTGTTGAGCATGGTCCAGAAGCGCCGCCGTGCTCTGTGGGCCAAGACTCATTTAAAATACAAAACCCAAAACCAGTGAAGTTGGCACGTTATATAAATCATAGATAAAAACAGAATACAATGATTTGCAAATCCTTTTCAACTTATATTCAATTGAATACACTTCAATGGGAGACAGGTCTGGACTACAGGCAGGCCAGTCTAGTACCCGCACTCTTTTACTACAGACCCATGCTGTTGTTACACGTGCAGAATTTGGCTTGGCATTGTCTTGTTGAAATAAGCAGGGGCGTCCATGAAAAAGACATTGCTTGGATGGCAACATATGTTGCTCCAAAACCTGTATGTACCTTTCAGCATTAATGGTGCCTTCACATATGTGTAAAATGCCCGTGCCTTGGGCACTAATACACCCCCATACAATCACAGATGCTGGCTTTTGAACTTTGCGCCTATAACAGTTCGGATGGTTCTTTTCCTCTTCGGTCCGGAGGACACGACGTCCACAGATTCCAAAAACAATTTGAAATGTGGACTCGTCAGACCACAGCACTCTTTTCCACTTTGCATCAGTCCCTCTTAGATGAGCTTGGGCCCAGCGAAGCCGGCGGCGTTTCTGGGTGCTGTTGATAAATGGCTTTCGCTTTGCATTTTAAAGTTTTAACTTGCACTTGCAGATGTAGCGACGAACTGTAGTTACTGACAGTGGTTTTCTGAAGAGTTCCTGAGCCAATGTGGCGATGTCCTTTACACACTGATGTCAGTTTTTGATGCTGTACTGCCTGAGGGATCGAAGGTCACGGGCATTCAATGTTGGTTTTCGGCCTTGTCGCTTACGTGCAGTGATTTCTCTAGATTCTCTGAACCTTTTGATGATATTACGGACTGTAGATGATGAAATCCCTAAATTTCTTGCAATAGCTCGTTGAGGAATGTTGTTTTTAAACTGTTCGACAATCAGCTCACGCATTTGTTCACTAAGTGGTGACCCTCGCCCCATCCTTGTTTGTGAATGACTGAGCATTTCAGGGAAGCTGCTTTTATACCCATTCTTGGCACCCACATGTTCCCAATTAGCCCGTTCACCTGTGAGATGTTCCAAATAAATTTTTGATGAGCATTCCTCAACTCTCTCAGTCTTTTTTTCCACTTGTGCCAGCTTTTTTGAAACATGTTGCAGGCATCAAATTCCAAATGAGCTAATATTTGCAAAAAATTACAAAGTTTACCTGTTCGAACATTAAGTAACTTGTCTTTGCAGTGTATACAATTGAACATAGGTTGAAAAGGATTTGCAAATCATTGTATTCTGTTTTTATTTACGATTTACACAACGTGCCAACTTCACTGGTTTTGGGTTTTGTAGACTGTAGCAAAGCGGCAAAGTGTCCTGTAGTCAGACGAGTCCAAATTTGACATTCTTGTTGGAAATCATGGGAATTGTGTCCTTCGGGCTAAAGAGGAGAAAGACCACCCCTCCTGTTATCAGCGTTCAGTTAAAAAGCCAGCATCTATGATGGTATGGGGATGCATTAATGCATATGGTGTGGGACACTTGCATGTTTTAAAAAGCACCATGAATGCTGAAAGGTATATAAAGGTTGTAGAGCAACATATGCTCCCCTCCAGATGACATCTATTCCAAGGAACGGCTTGTGTATTTCAGCAGGACACTGCTAAACCACATACTGCAGCTGTTACAGCAATATGGCTTTGTAGTACAAAAGTCTGCGAGCTGAACTGGCCTGCCTGCAGTCCTGATCTTTCATCAATTGAGAACATTTGGTGCATAATCAAAACGAAAAGTCCGTCAAAGGAGACCCAAAACTTTTAAGCAGTTGAAAGCCTGTATTTAACAAGAGTGAGATTAAATTCCAACGGCTAAACTCAAGAAACTTGTCTCCTCAACGCCCCCACTCTTCTGTTAAAAAGAAGAATGGATGCTACACCATAGTAAACAGGCCCCTGTTCCAATTTTTTTGAGACCTGTAGCAGCAATCAAATTTGCAATGAGCTCATTTTGTGGATAAAATTGAAAAATTTCTCAGGATCGACATTTGCTATGCTATCTCTGTTCTATTGTGAATAAAATACTGCCTGGTGTCATTTGAAATTCACTTAGTTTTGATTTTATTCACAATTTACACTTTGTCCCAACTATATCGGAATTGGGGTTGTATTTCAAAAGGCAGAACTTTGGTATAGTTGGGAATGTGTCCCAAATATTTCAGAATTGGGGTTGTGCACACTGCTATTACTGGGAGATTAAGAACAAAAAATAAGTTTGTTATCCTTGGCAGAAATCTGCAGAAAATTAATATTTAAAATACTATTTCTTGAATCAAATTGTATCTGAATCATACAAAGTCAATTTAGGATTTTTTCCAGGATAATTTCTGGGCGATGATTTGGGATATCAGGAGTATTTGGTTGGTCATGTTGGCTTAGTTAATATTGGATATGTGACTAGGTAAACAGAGTCGAAGAAAGAGTGGGATGTGAGAGCCCAGAAGATGGGTGAGGTTGTCATTTTGTCATGTCCTGCCAAAATTGTGTACTTGGCATGGAGAGACCCATGTGGCCTGCAAATAACTTATCTGAGGTGTCTTGTGTACAGTGCGTACAAATTTCTGTCACCAAAATCGATTTTAAACATTCTTTTCCCAGTACAGTATTTTATGAATTATTTTATACTGAAAGATTTCTATGTTTTTTTTTTTTGGGGGGGATGTAGAGAATATGTTTTGGCAGATTTTGTTTTCAAAGGGGGGTGACCCCCGCAGGGCGAAAAACAGTACAAAGTCCACAATCCAAAAGTCGAAATCCAGTTGGGCAAGAATAGAATCAAAATCCAGGGCAGCAATCACAGTAATCGTAGTCGGACAGAAATGGGTCTGGTACACAGGAATAGTTCTATCAGAGAGACAAGCCAGAATCCAAAGGGCGTAATCCGAATCGTTACCAGGGCAGCAAACAGATCTCGTAGTCGGGCAGAAAAATGGTCAAAACACACAGATGCAACAATAATCCAAAATCACAAAGGCGAAACTCAAAAAGTCGGGCAATCCAGTCAGAAAGATAAACACTGAGAAATCAAGGCGAGAAACGTGGCACAAGAAAACTAGGGAGATACAATCTGACACAGAAGTGCTAGAAAAGACATCTAATATACACATCCGGGGAGAACACATGACAAGGGAGAACAGGTGTGATCAATGAAACAATTATCAGGACTGACACATGAGGAATAATCTAATTTACATGAATTTGGCAAATACCAAGACGCAGACAGGGATCACAAGACAATCCTATGAACAAACAACAGCTCCGATTAAGTAGTACTAAAGTGTATAGTCTAAAGAAAAGGAAAGCATGAGATATACGTGGAAAACTGCAGCAGAGATAATTAGGGATAGGCAAGGAGGGCGGAGATTAGAATTAGGCGACTGTTGAGAGATCGTTAGTCAATTAGTATGTGCAGCTATACAATCCCGAGTGCATGTTAGTAAGTCAGTAAAAATATACAATGTTAATAAGGGTTAGTAATTATCGAAAACAATAAACTGTTAGTACGGTTAGTAGATAGTAAAAGAGAGAGGAAGGAAGCACACGAGATAATGAAGGAAGATTCAAAACCCAGAAACCAATAAATCACCCGAATGAGTGGCACGCAAGACTAGGGACCGTGGGCAAAGACCTACATAAGACAAGACAGGGTAGACGAAGTGCAATGCATGGAAACGAAAACATGGCATAGAAAACTGAATGATCTAAACATGAAAAATAATAAAAGAAGAAATCTAAATACCAGGAACACAATACACAATACTAAGAATATTCAGACAGGCAGTGGTCACTTAAACACAAGAATCCTACACATGGCAGAGCCAGGCACAGAACTTAAACATGACATGCACAGTGGCAGAATCACAACAGATTTGGGTCCAGAAGCCGGTACTAGGGGGTGATCTGTTGGTTGTGTTTTGTTGAAGACAGGGATATTGTTGGGGTTAACGTAGCAATTGGTTTGTATATTCAGCTAGACCTCATGTGGCTGGAGTGTGTCAGCAGTTCCTGCAAGACGAAGGCATTGATGCTATGGACTGGCCCGTCCGTTCCCCAGACCTAAATCCAATTGAGCACATCTGGGACATCATTTCTCACTCCATCCAACAACGCCACGTTGCACCACAGACTGTCCAGGAGTTGGCGGATGCTTTAGTCCAGGTCTGGGGGGAGATCGCTCAAGAGACCATCCGCCCCCTCCTCAGGAGCATGCCCAGGTGTTGTAGGGAGGTCATACTGGCACGTGGAGGCCACACACACTGCTGAGCTTTATTTTGACTTGTTAAGGACATTACATCAAAGTTGGATCAGCCTGCAGTGTGTTTTTCCACTTTAATTTTGATTGTGACTCAAAATCCAGACCTCTATGGGTTAATAAATTTAATTTCCATAAATCATTTTTGTGTGATTTTGTTGTAAGCACATTCAACTATGTAAAGAACGAAGTATTTAATGTTGTGTTCCAGGGTTCTGGCCTTTGGCCAGAACAGTATTATTCATGGTTTTAACAGTTTCATGTTCCATAGTTCAAGATTCCAAGTTTCATAGTTCATGCTCATAGTTCATGCCACAGTTTTAACAGTTTCTTGTTTCAGGATTTTACACTTCAAGTTTCATTCCTTGTCCATGTTTTTACTTTTCCATGTTTTTGTTTTTGCCAGGTCTGCCATGCCACTCCACCGCTTGTCTGCGTTCCGCCCCGTGCCTTCGTTGTTGCACATTTCAGAGCTCTGGGTTGGCTTTGGTATTTCCCTCTTCCTTCTGTGCTGTGCTGGCTTCGGGGCTGTCTAAGCTTAATTGGCAATTAACTGTTTTTAAGTTACTAACATTTACTAACACTCACTGGGTTGGTGTAATTCTTAGATAGGCACATTACTAATATTACTAATTTAGACAGGGAGTTTATTGTCATGATTCCTGCTTTGCTATTTCAAGATCTTGCTGTGCTTTTCTGTTCTTAACATTCATGCTTGCTTCCAAACTGCATACTTAATTGGTACTTAAGCTGAGCACGCTCATTCTCTTAATGAGCAGGTCATGTCATCCAATCTCTGTCCATGTCTTGATCTTGCCATGCCTCTTGTTTCTCTCTCTCCAGGTGTTACCCCTCATGTCATGATTTCCAAGCCTTTATCTGGATGCGGTGGAAGTTGGCGGGCAGACAGTGTCTCGTTGCATGTGCAAGTTTAGCCAAGTCCTTGTTGTCAAAGTTCCCTAGCATTTCTAGTTTCAAGTCTTGTCCTAGCCTCTTGTTTTGCGAATATATATATATATATATAGTCTGGTTATTTATTTTTCTTGTGCATCTTGCCTGGAGTTTCCAGTGCCTTTTTGTTTTTGCCTTTTTGCATTTATTGTTTATAGCTCTGTGTAGCTTAGTTTAGTTTGTTTTTTGCAACCCTTTGGGCCAAGTTTTTTGTTGGCCCTCGTGCCTGTTTATTTTTGTTTGAAATAAATCCTCATTCCCATCTCCCCGCATCTGGTGTCTTACTGATCCCATATCAATTTAATATGAATATTTCATTCATTCAGATCTAGGATGTTATTTTAGTGTTCCCTTTATTTTTTTGAGCAGTGTATTTTTTTTTTTTTTCCCTGTAATTGATGTGTATCTGGTTTGATATTAGCTGGGGAAGATCTAAATAGGGTGATTCAATATTGATTTTGCTTTTAATATATGACTTAGTCTGTAAGAATTCAAAGAAGTAATCCCCCAATGCGGTACTTCTGGACTACATGACTGTATGAGGTAAGACAGTCATTGTGAAAAATATACTGGTGTCTAATTCCTTTGCCAATCCATGGTGGAAAGTTGAGTGGTTTTTCTGTTCATTATGCAAGTAGGATTGTTCCTGATGGCAGTCTGTTTTTCAAGTAACATTGTGGTGTTAGTTATTTGGAGAAATTTCCACCTGGCTGTTAGATATGGCTGGGTTGCTGAAATAAGTGTAAGGATAATGTGTGATGGAGTGGCTTATGAGTCTGTGATGTGGATTTCATTGCGTAATGTCTGTTTTGCATCTTCCCAGATACAGAATTTCTTAAAATGCGCCAAAAAAGTTAAAATATTATTTGATACTGGAATAGGACACCCAAGTTTTAGGTGCTTTAAAACTTCCTTTGGCAAGTTAAAATATCCTGAAAAGGCGTGAGACTCAGTTAATTTCGAGGCTCTATCTTCTTGGTTAATACTGTATTTTTATGGGCCCCTGAACATCACTGCAAATAGATGAATTTGGGATCTTGTCAAAATGTCTGTAGCCGCTGCCCCAAGATGGAGTATAGTGCCAAAGATGTTTCTGCTGTCTTTTGTTTAGCCCAGGGATGGGCAACTCCAGTCCTGGAGGGCCGGTGTGTATGCAGGTTTTTATTGCTATCAATTACCCTGACTATTTGAGTTAATTGGCTGCATATACAAATATAGATTTTTGCAAAGGTTTGATCAAAGAAAAATGTTTTTTGTTGGGTGACAAGAACAGTCTTTAGTGATAATTCATGATAATTTAAAGAAATGTCAGATTTCATTAATAGTTTGGCTAATTTAGATAATTAACTAATTAAAGGCCAGAGGTTGGTGTGAAAACCAGAGACAGATACGGCCCTCGTTGCCCATCCCTGGTTTAGCCCAAAGGAAGGTTCAAATTAATGGTCTCCCCATCCTCACAGGTGTCTGGTTATTAATGTTAATCCACTGTACAAACAGAAAAAAACTAAGGCCACTTCTAACTTTGGGAGTTAATATCTCAAAACACCAAAAAAAGTGCCAGACTAAATGTTGTGATTCTGCTCTTTTGGTTTTGGTAGTTCTGCTATGCCATGATCCCTAGCCTAGTTTAAGTTCTGTGCCTAGCCTTGCCATGATTATTGATTGTTGTGTTTAGTGACCACTGCCTTTGTCTGACCATTCTTAGGATTATGTATTGTGTTTTTGGTATTTTAGATTTCCTTGTTTTATTATTTTTCATGTTTTAGTTTATTAGTTATCATGCCATGTTTTCTTTGCCATGCTTTGCACTTTGTCTCCCCTGTCTTGTCGTGTGTATCTTTGCTCACGGTCCCTTGTCTTGCATGCCACTCATTCAGGTGATTTATTGGTTTCTGGGTTTCAGTCTTCTTTCATCATCTCGTGTTCTTCCTTCCTTTCTCTTTTACTGTCTTACTAACACATACTAACAGTTTATTGTTTTTGCTAATTACTAACCCACACTAACCTTGTATATTTGGACTAACTTACTAACAAGCACTCGGGATTGTATAGCTGCACTTATTAATTGACTAATGATCTCTCAGCAGTCGCCCAATTCTAGTCTCTGCCTCCTTGCCTATCCCTAATTACCTCTGCTGCTATTTTCTGCGGATTTCCACATTTACTTAGCGCTTTCCTTTCTTTTTACTATGCACTTTAGTACTCCTTGACCGGAGCTGTTCTGTTCATAGGTTTGTCTTTTGTTACGAAAAACACGGATACACGAGGGAAACACACTAGGGCAGTGGTTCCCAAACTTTTTCTGCTGGGCCCCCCTTTGGTACATAAAAAAATGTACCCCCAAAAAATAGGTAATACATACGCACATTTTGTTTTCAGAGACCATTGCAGTTTATTTCACTCATTGTAATTTATATAAACCTCAACCTTTTTGGAAAAAATGTAAGTAAACAGTCATAAACTGTAGATTGTCATAAACTAAAACTAGGCTACTTTTAGAATTGGAAATAGCAAAATAACAAACAACCACGGTGTAATTATTTTAAGTGTAACTGTTTTCAAGCACCTTAACTGTGTAATTATGTTCAGTGTAACAGGTTTATTTTTTTTAATATACAACAACATTGCTATTTATGCATTTTCCGGACACCAACAGAAACTTACTTGCATACAGCCAATCAGCAACCTTGTGCCGGACCGCTGAAGAGTGTCTCGAGACAGTTACATTTTCCTCTCTTCACTGGCCTCACACTTTTAAGTTAAAATACGTTAACCGAGATCGCGTGAGCTTATTCTAGAAAATATGAATGCTCTGAACTGATGATTTTTGTCCAGCCTAGCTGGGAACATTAAAAATGATTGGCACGTTTGGAAACGGCCACAGTTATTTTCCAATTAAGGACACGAAAATTTAATAATGCAAAATCTCTTTTAAAGTATAAAATCATTAGGCTGTATCACACTCCTCTGCCTGAGTATAGCCGTCTACTTAAAATTATGTTTCTATGATGCAGAAAGACAGCGAAGTACGAAAAAAAATTCATGAACACCACTTGCCGAGCCTGCCGATATGTTTGTAACGTTCAGTTGGTGGGCTAGATAAAAATAATCTGTCGGCATACAGAGCATTCATATTATCGAGAATAAGATGACGCAATCTCGGTTATTTCTGCTTTGTATTCATCGGATTTTGTTTGGTGTCACTTACCATTTTATTATCAATATGCCAGATCAGTGCAGGATAAAAAGCGGCGAGTTGGGTATCGCGAGACTACATTACCGGCTTCAAATATTTCAACAACTACATTCATAAATTGTTTATGAAAATGGCAGGCTAGATGAATGATTTGGCGAACAGTTATGTTGAGAGGAAGGCAGGCATTTACGATGTAATCGCAGAATTCTGGGCAGCGAATGGACTGTATGCAAATTATATTCTGTTGGTGTCCGGAACTCCCGCACCCTGCACCCCCCCCTGCAATTGCTCTGCGCCCCCCACTTTGGGAACCACTGCACTAGGGGAACATGAACGTGGAAACGTGAGCGTGAACTTGGAAACATGAGCTAGAACGGAAGGGAGACACAAGAGGGGAGTGAGACGCCATAAGCGGGAATCCAAAATAAATTTTATTAACATAAACACAGAAATAAACCAGGGGGAAAAAGGGGCACTCAGGCCAACAAAAACACTGTGCCTAGCACTGACGCAGGAGAACTCAAGAATCCAAAACACAACATACCAGGGGAACAGACGCCGAACAAGACATGGAACGAGACTTGACACATGGAACGAGACTTGAGACAAATCAGAACTCTGGAAGCTAGACATACTCACAAGACAAGACAGTTGGCACAGCTGGCAGATGGCTAACTCGGGTGGCACAGCTGGCCAGGAGAAGGGTAAGGGAGAACATCAGGAGGGGGACAGACAGGACACAGGGCTCAGGGCAGGCAGGAACGCTGGGGCTATGGCTTGGGCTATGACAATGGCTATGGCATGGCATGGCTTGGCTTGGGCTTGGGACTGTGGCTATGGCTTGGCACTGTGGCTATGGCTTGGCTTGGCTGGTGCTCAGGACAGGCAGGGCTTGGCTGGTGCTCAGGACAACTCGAGACAGGAGGAAGACTGGCACAAGGACACAAGACGCTGGAGGAGACAGGGGGCACCAGGGGCTTGAATGCAGAAGGGCAGGCTGGACAGGGAAGGAGGCTGAACTTGAGACACAGAAAAACCTGAGGGGACCAGAGGAGAAGTGCACGAGGCAGAGGGAGGGGGAATGCGTGCGTGCGTGCGTGCGTGCGTGCGTGCGTGCGTGCGTGCGTGCGTGCGTGCGTGCGTGCGTGCGTGCGTGCGAGCGAGCGTGAAGCGTGTGTGATGCGTGGGTGATGCGTGTGTGGGTGATGCGGTAGAGTGGTTGAAGTCAGATCTGCTGACGTGCAGAAACTGCTCAAACATATAGGGCAGGGGCACACACAGACACAGGTGTAGAAACTTAATCCAATTAATAAGGGGTGGAACATGAGGGAAACCAATTACTTGAAAACATTAACATTAACACACAGACAAGGATCACAAGACAATCCCAAAGATGGGATAAATAAACTGGATAAAAAGACTCCTAAGTGTACAGAAAAAGAGCCAGAACAGATTATAAGAATGCAGAGATCCTGTGGGAAAACTTTAGCAAAGCCAGTGAACAGTAAAGCGAGGGGCGGAGCTAGAACAGAGCGACTGCTGAGAGATAATTAGTCAATTAGTAAGTGCAGCTATACAATCCCGGGTGCTCGTTAGTAGATTAGTATTATATACAAGGTTAGTTTGGTTAGTAATTTTAGAAAACAACAAACTGTTAGTAATGTTAGTATGAATAGAAAAGCAAGGGGAAACTAGCAAATGAGAACAGAAGGAAGGATGAAACCCAGAATCCATTAAATCACCCGAAATAGTGTCACAATCAATTACCACAGAAACTGATACAAACAATGACGCGACCGGGGAGAAAGCAAAGACAGTATATGGGTAAAACGTGGACTGGACTACACAGGAGAGGAATGAAATGTGAACACTAAGACATGGACTAAAAACTGATATACCAAAATGATAGAAACCTAAAATTGACTAACCAGACACTCAGACCACGGAACACAACAGTCTTGTGATCCCTGTCTGCGTTTTGGCTACAGCCAAATTCATGTAATTAGTTTATTCCTCATGTGTCCCTCCTTGATTATTGTTACCATTGATTGCACCTGTTCTCCCTGAGCACAAACTTCGGGATTTTCTGTTACACATATATGGGCACTATTCTGCCAAATTTCATGCAATTTTGAGATGTCAACTCCACGAAGTAAAAGTGCTATACACTCAGAATATGGCTCTGAATTCTTGGATAGTTTTTGTGAAACAATATTTTTGCATTTAAAGGAATTTGATGGGAAAATGGAGGTCTTGGTCCATTCAGCCAAACCTATGGGGTTAGTGGCAGACCCTAAATCCAATTGTCACCCCAGAGGTTTGGATGAGTTGACCAAAACCAAGAGTGAAGCCAAAAACAATTCTTTCAACAATTTTTATGACATTTCAAGATGACAGCATAGTGGCATAGTGGTTAACACTGTTGCCTCACAGTAAGAGGGTTGTTGGTTTGATTCCAGCCTGGGGCCTTCCTGTGTGGACTTGTTCTCCCCGTGTTCATGTGGGTTTTTTTCCCGGTACTCTGGTTTCCCCCACCGGCAAAAACATGCATCATAGGAACACTCAAACAAGTACCGATGACCAAGGTACTGGCTGTTGAACTAGAGTCGGTCTCCAGGTGCTGCTCTGTAGCTGCCCACTACTAACTATAGGATGGGTCAAATGCAGAGGACAAATTACCCCAGGGGGTTCAATAAAGTTTGAAAAAAAAAAGACATAATTGAGGTTTTTAGTTTTATAAGATTGTATGCTGCTAACATGAACTGATACTCGTACTAAGTGATATCATACTTTTTCTCAAATGTTCAATCAGGATTGGATTTCAATGGGTCATGTGACAAATACCCAGTGCGGGACTGTCCCACAATGTCTATCCATCACAATAGTAGTAGTGGTCACTAATAGTAGTGGTCAATGCTGTGTAATGTCTTAAGATGTATTTTGATCCACTTCGACCGGAAAGATGGTCGAAATTGATTTTGTTGCATGTTTGCAGTATATTTTCTCCGTAACCCAGATATATACTGTTGTGAAAAATGCCATTTGTTGTGCTTTTGGAATTCTATTTTCAGGAATACCAAGCATTTCTTTATCTACACTTTCCAGCTGATCAGAGCCAAAGTTGGAGGAAAACTCAAAACAGACCATTTCATAGCAGATTGTGGCTGTGTTTAGGTGGCATTATTTTGTTTACCCAGCTAGATAGAGATCTGTAATTCTCTGGATACACAGTCTGTTTTAGGTACATTTCAGCATCAGTAAAATCTCAATGGTAGTTTTTTCAGAGTAGATTATATTCAACGTCAAAAGTCGTAGAACCCACAGAAACACAGTAGAGAAGATTAGGGAAGGACAAGAGGCGGAGACTAGAACAGGGCGAATGCTTAGAGCTTGTTAATCAATTAGTAAGTGCAGCTATAGAATCCCTAGTGCTCATTAGTAAGTTAGTATTATATACAATGTTAGTCTTGGTTAGTAATTTAACAAAAACAACAAGCTGTTAGTATTGGTTAGTAATATAGAAAAAGCAAGGTGAAGGTAGTAAACGAGATTGGAAGGAAGGTTGAAATCCAGAAACCATTTAATCACCCGAAGGAGTGGCACGCAGTACTGGGGCTGTGAGGAATGACAACACCAAAGATCACACAGGGGGAGA
Source organism: Gymnothorax reevesii (assembly GCA_029721435.1). Lineage (NCBI taxonomy): Eukaryota > Metazoa > Chordata > Actinopteri > Anguilliformes > Muraenidae > Gymnothorax > Gymnothorax reevesii. The sequence goes on along the minus strand of CM056588.1, from coordinate 17,168,704 downwards.
CAAAGTGCAAAGCATGGTATAAACAAAAACATGGACCAGAGTAAAACTTTGGTAAAAAGTAAAACAAAACTATAACATTGCATGAATAAAACTGAGTAATCAAATCACAATACACATTTCAAGAATAGTCAGACATAGCAAAAATCAAAATATACTCATGGCAATCTGGTCAGGAACATGGCAAGGCAGAATCAGAATCACAACACTGTGTCAATGAAGTCAGAATGTTTAGTACAAAAGTTAAAACTGTTTTATGCTTTTCATGTTATCCAAAGTGAAATGACATCAATCCAGCATGTGACGAGCACTCCCAATCTGTTGGAATTGGACTGTGGGTTGGCGGCACCTGGTGGTGCGCGCCAGAGGTGCTCCTTGGCCCTCAGCAGCAATATTAGTAAAGTAATAACAGTTTAAACTAGAAAAGCACCCAGAGAGCGCAGAACCTCCGCCAGGGGGCAGCAAACCCAAAAGCACGGCGATTGGAACTTCGGCCCATTGGAAAGACTCGAAATCTTGAACTTTGGCGTATATCTCAGCAGTACTTTGGCCTAGACATGCCAAAATTTAATCACCTCTTCCTAGACTTAATACCCACCTACCCTGAAAATGTCATCAAAATCTGGTCATAAGTTTTTGAGTTATGTAGTACACAAATAAACCAACAAACAAACAAACGGCACCGAAAACATATACCTCCTCGGCAGAGGTTAAGGAAATATACCAGATGCTCCACATTGCTCTTTTATAGCCCATATGTGTATTTGGGCATGTGTTTTTCGATGTAGAGCATGGGTATAGCATGTGTGTGTATGTAGGAAAGAGAAAGAGTGGCTAGAGCCAGTTCTCTTTGTGTAGTACATGGGTACATGGGTGTGCTCTGAGTGGGGGATCTGGGGTCAGGTATGAGGCAAGTGAAGTACAGGGATTTGGCAAAATCAGGCAAATAAACCAACTAATAAATAGGTAACTAGAACGGGCACTCGGTAGAGCGCATACCTTCGCCGACGCCACTGAATCCCTCGCCACATAACTCTGAGGACCAATTTTTATTTTTTTAAATGATCGATGAATGACAAGAGTACGATATATTTTTTTTTACATCAATACGCCTTTAAGTTCGAAAGGTAATGACCCCCCTGACCTTTGACCCCCAACCGCTAAGAAGGGTATTGACCCCATTGTACCGTGTTTCACATCACAGTATCGGGTATATAATTCTGCACATTTTGGCGTTGGTTTCATGCCGATCGGATAAAAATTGACCGAGATATGGCCGAAAGTCGGTTTTGACCTTTTGGTGGCCTTGACCTTGACCTTTGACCCGATCACTCCCAAAATCTAATCGATTGATCCTCAGGTCATGCCAAATCAACCCACCAAATTTTATGAAATTCCGTTTGGTACTTTTTGAGTTATTCGATACACATACATACACACAGACAGACAGACAGACAGACACACAAACAAACTAGAACGGGCACTCGGTAGAGCGCATACCTTCGCCGACGCCATTGAATCCCTCGCCACTGGCGTTGGTTTCATGCCGATCGGATAAAAATTGACCGAGATATGGCCGAAAGTCGGTTTTGACCTTTTCGTGGCCTTGACCTTGACCTTTGACTCGATCACTCCCAAAATCTAATCGATTGATCCTCAGGTCATGCCAAATCAACCCACCAAATTTTATGAAATTCCGTTTGGTACTTTTTGAGTTATTCGATACACATACAGACAGACACACAAACAAATAAATACACGGGGATCAAAACATTACCTTCGTCAGCGAAGTCGCTGGCGAAGGTAATGAACATGAACGATAAGGGTGTAAACTCTAAGTACTGAGGTGATGAGTGAGACCTGAGTCCGTTTTAAAAGCATTGCTTCGAGTTACAGGGGATGAATTACATTAGGGGGAGAGGAGAGCTGATGTTGATTATTAAATGCAGTTGAAGATGAGATATGAGATAGAAAGTGGAAGTGCAAGAGGGAGAGGGAAAATGAGAGGAAATAATGCATTCTGAGGATTTCTGTTCTAGGATTTTTTCATGGCTTGACAATACCATGAAACAAATAAAGTCTGATATTCATGAATGGCCATTAAAATGTAATGAAATGTTATTTTGATGAATGTGTGATACTGAAGCATTGACGTTTCTTCAGTGACTGGCCAAAGGATTATGTCTTCAATTACAGTACATTTACAACCTTAATTCTACAAGTGTATAAAATGGTAATAAAAGCTAAATTTAGTGATTAGTAAATACTCTTTCACTTGTTTTTAACTGAATATAACACATACACACATTACCTATACTCGCTTTCTTCCTTTATTAGAGTCGCTGGAAGCTGGAGCCTATCCCAGCTGACTACAGGCAGAAGCCAGGGACCTACCCTCGACGGTTTACCTCTATTGCAGGGCACACTTACCACTCACTCATATCTCTGGGCAATTTAATGTCTCCAATTACCCTGATGTGCACTTCTTTGGACTGGGGGAGGAAACCTATGTTAACATGGGGAGAACATGCAAACTCTGCCTGAAAGGCCCTAGGTAAAATTCGAACCAACAAATTTATTGGCGGGAGGCTGCAGTGCTACCCACTGTGCCACTGTGCTGAATATATCAATTTTTTGTTCTAAAATTTTTTAACAAATGTCCTTATCTGCTTTGTAAACTACTTTCAAGCAATGCTACAATATTGAGATCTCTGATAAAATATTGATATGTTGATCTGAGTCAGCTCAGGAATACTCATGATATTGTGGGTTTGGAGCACGATGGTGACAAGTCCAAATTTTGTGATTTTGACATTTGTACCTCCTGTCACACATTTCTATCGACTAATTCGTGGAGCACAATAATTATATGTCCATGTCCCTCGGTTTTAAACAGAATTCACATTTTCATTTTGTGGTATGTCCAACAAAATCTGCTTACATGAATTAAACATTGATATTTTGATGAATAAATATGAATAGTATTCCAGAATCATCTGTCTTCCATTGCAAAGAAACAATTTCCCTATCACCATTGTATTGTGTCACATTAAGTGCTAGAATAGTTGGAGCACAGAAGTGACGTTCATTTTGGCTATTTTGGCCGTGAAGTCGCGGTACCACAATTATGTTCAGTTTACCTCTGAACCATGCAGTAAAAGAGTGACTGATATAAAAATGATGTAAATGATGTACATGATTTAATAGAACATTCGCAAACCTAAAAATCAATTTTTCTCAAAAACCTCTAAAATGGACATATAACTATTGTGTTCTGACCACTCGATATATACTTATATTTGTTCTTTTTTCTTCCCTTTCACTGTTGTTGCTCTAATAGTAGCCTGATGGCTGCTGTTTTCTTGCATCGTTTGGCCTCCAAGTGTATAAACTCCGCCACATTGACTTCCCTCAGGTGCAGATTGTGCTTCTAGTGTAAACTGCAATTTTGAGCTCTTCTTGAAGAGAAAGGTTTCATCATGTATTTTTCTCAAATAGTTTCCAGTTTAGTCTGAAATTAATGCACCACAGTTCCCAAGCCTCTGACACTGCAGTGATATCATTGGCTACAGATACGGACTGCTACAACATGTAAGAACTCAATGTGTTTTTAAAAGTTTTTACTCCATGCAAAGAATTTTTGTAAACAAAAGAGAGACTTTGACTTTCCCACTGTAGACTCTTTTTAATTTCAGAATTTACGGGCACTAAGCCCCGCAGGTTCAAGAAACATACCTATGCAGATGCTGTAAAAATCAGGTGAAATTAGTGTTTGTCTCATGTTTAATCTAAAATGAGCAAATATTTGTGCTAACTTGTGGTTTGGATGCGGAATCCCGTGCATTCACTATGCTTATAGCTACAGTATGTACAAGGAATAACATCTTTAGTTTAAAATCTCTCTGTCACTTTTAGTTCATTTAAAAATGAAATGTAAATTAAATATAGATAAGAAATAAAATCCATTTATAACTATAAGTAATGGCTGCCTGCGTGACCGTTAATCTGACACAGGATTACATTGGGCTTCTCTAATTCGGTAAAAATATGAAAATTTTCATAAACATGATAATATGCGCAAAACATCACTGAATTCTGTACGTACAAACCCCAATTCCAATGAGGTTGGGACGTTGTATAAAACGTGAATAAAAACAATACAATGATTTGCAAATCCTTTTCGACCTATATTCAATTGAGTACACAACAAAGACAAGATATTTAATAATCAAACTGATTAACTTTATTTTTTTTTTTAATATTCACTCATTTTCAATTTGATGCCTGCAACATGTTCCAAAAAAGCAGGGACAGGCATGTTTACCATTGTTTTACATCTCCTTTTCATTTAACAACACTCAATAAGCATATGGGAACTGAGGACACTAATTGTGGAAGCTTTGTAGGTGGAATTCTTTTCCATTCTTGCTTGATTTATGACTTCAGCTGCTCAACAGTTTGGGGTCTCCTTCATATTTGAATGGGAGACAGGTCTGGTCTGCAGGTAGTCCAGTCTATTACCCGCACTCCTTTACTACGGAGCTTGGATGGCAGCATATGTTGCTCCAAAACCTGTATGTACCTTTCAGCATTAATAGTGCCTTCACAGATGTGCAAGTTACCCACTAACACATCCCCATACCATCAAAGATGCTGGCTTTTGAAATTTGCGCTGGATGGTTCTTTTCCTCTTTAGCCAGGAGGACACAATTTTCATGATTTGCATAAACAATTTGAAATGTGGACTCGTCAGACAGCAGCACACTTTTTCACTTCGCGTCAGTCCATCTCCGATGAGCTCAGGCCCAAAGAAGCCAGCAGCGTTTCTGGGTGTTTTTGATATATGGCTTTCGCTTTGCATGGTAGAGTTTTAACTTGCACTTGTAGATGTAGCGACGAACTGTGTTAACTGACTATGGTTTTCCAAAGTGTTCCTGAGCCAATATGGTAGTATCATTTACAGAATGAGGTTGGTTTTTAATGCAGTGCCACCAAAGGGACTGGTGTTCACGGGCATTCAAAGTTGATTTCCGGCCTTGCCGCTTACGTGTGGAGATTTCTCTGGATTCTCTGAATCTTTTGTTGATATAATTGACTAAAGATGATGAAATTCCTTGCAATTGCACAATGAGAAATGTTCTTAAACTGTTGGACTATTTGCTCACGCAGTTGTTCACAAAGTGGTGAATCTCACCCCATCCTTGCTTGTGCACAGCAAATTAGCTAGTGTTGAGTTTACACCCATGGTGTTAAATTTAACACCCATAAAGTGTCTATATGTGTCTACACTGTGCAGTGTAAAATTAACACTTCTGAAAGTTTTGACGTGCTAGGAGCGCATGCGCGGACCGAACAATCCTCTTTATCAACACAATCCGCTCCACTCAGTCGTTTACATGGAGCATGGGGCGGATTATCAATCGGCGTAGACTACCTCTTACAATCCGATCCGAAATACAATCGAATCCGGGTGAATCAGATTGGCTAAGGTGTTTATATGAGACATTTTGAATCTGATTGACCTTTCAATCGGATTGTAAATAGGATTTTTGGACGGGGCCAATGAAAGGCTATCACGAAATGGACAGAAAACGTGAAACTGAGTGAAAAACGCGCACTAGAACTTGAAAAAAGAAACGAATAGACACTCAACAATCACATAAAACTAGGGAAGCAAAAGATTGAAGAAGAGGGAGTTACTTTAGAGGCTGGTGCCTTTTAAGGAGGACAAAAATCCTAAAAACCACTAAAAACTAAATAATAAATGTATTCCTCCTGAGAACATAACTGTCAAACTTTGATCACATTATTACTGCTGAACTAATATCACATTTTTCTAAAAATACAGATTTTCAAAAAGGAAATACAGATTTTTCAGCAACTGTATATCCAATTAACTTCATATTTGGCAGTTTTCTTCATTTTGTGTAAATCTATGTCTGTACAGAGCTCTCTTTTGCAATATCTACCTCTGAATTTGAGTAAATCAAAATATGCATATTTAATTATCTGTTTCCCACCGAAATAGATTTTGGGGGGGTCAAAATCAATGAATATAGAAACCTGGAGAAAAAGCTGTGTACTGACATTAGGAATGTTTTTTACATCACATTACAGCTGAAATTATAACCAAACAATGTTTAGTTATTTCAATAACTGTGTTTCTCTAAGTATCTACAAAACCCAAAACCAGTGAAGTTGGCACGTTGTGTAAATCCTAAATAAAAACAGAATACAATGATTTGCAAATCCTTTTCAACCTATATTCAATTGAATACACTGCAAAGACAAGTTACTGTTCGAACAGGTAAACTTTGTAATTTTTTGCAAATATTAGCTCATTTGGAATTTAATGTCTGCAACATGTTTCAAAAAAACTGGCACAAGTGGCAAAAAAGACTGAGAAAGTTGAGGAATGCTCATCAAACACTTATTTGGAACAACCCTCAGGTGAACGGGCTAATTGGGAACAGGTGGGTGCCATGATTGCGTATAAAAGCAGCTTCCCTGAAATTCTCAGTCATTCACAAACAAGGATGGGGCGAGGATCACCACTTAGTGAACAAATGCGTGAGCTGATTGTCGAACAGTTTAAAAACAACATTCCTCAACGAGCTATTGCAAGAAATTTAGGGATTTCATCATCTACGGTCTGTAATATTGTCAAAAGGTTCAAAGAATCTGGAGAAATCACTGCACGTAAGCGATAAGGCTGAAAACCAACATTGAATACCCGTGACCTTCGATCCCTCAGGCGGTACTGCATCAAAAACCGACATCAGTGTGTAAAGGACATCACCACATGGGCTCAGGAACACTTCAGAAAACCACTGTCAGTAACTACAGTTCGTCGCTACATCTGCAAGTGCAAGTTAAAACTCTACAATGCAAAGCAAAAGCCATTTATCAACAGCACCCAGAAACGCCGCCGGCTTCGCTGGGCCCAAGCTCATCTAAGATGAACTGATGCAAAGTGGAAAAGTGTTCTGTGGTCTAACGAGTCCACATTTCAAATTGTTTTTGGAAACTGTGGACATCGTGTCCTCCGGACCAAAGAGGAAAAGAACCATATGAACTGTTATAGGCGCAAAGTTCAAAAGCCAGCATCTGTGATGGTATGGGGGTGAATTAGTGCCCAAGGCATGGGCAACTTACACATATGTGAAGGCACCATTAATGCTGAAAGGTACGTTCAAATTTTGTAGCAACATATGTTGTCATCCAAGCAACGTCTTTTTCATGGACGCCCCTGCTTATTTCAGCAAGACAATGCCAAGCCACATTCTGCACGTGTTTTAACAGCATGGCTCCGTAGTAAAAGAGTGCGGGTAGTAGACTGGCCTGCCTATAGTCCAGACCTGTCTCCCATTAAAAATGTGTGGCGCATTATGAACCGTAAAATACGACAACGGAGACCCCGGACTGTTGAACAACTTAAGCTGTACATCAAGCAAAAATGGGAAAGAGTTCCACCTGAAAAGCTTCAAAAATTGGTCTTCTCAGTTCCCAAATGTTTACTGAGTGTCGTTAAATGGAAAGGCGATGTAGCACAGTGGTAAAAAGGCCCCTGTGCCAACTTTTTTGCAATGTGTTGCTGCCTTTAAATTCTAAGTTAATGATTATTTGCAAAAAAAAAAAAGTTTCTCAGTTTGAACATTAAACATCTTGTCTTTGCAGTGTATTCAATTGAATATAAGTTGAAAAGGATTTGCAAATCATTGCATTCTGTTTTTATCTACGATTTATATAACTTGCAAACGTCACTGGTTTTGGGTTTTGTAATGCAACACCAACACTCTCTATTTAACACTGACACTGAATTTTTAACACTCCCATATTTGCTGTGTGAACGATTGAGACTGCGGATGCTCCTTTCATACCTAATCATGACACTCACCTGTTTTCAATTTACTAATTATCAGCCGATATCACTCCTTTCCCAATTCTCAAAAATACTTGAAAAACTTTTTGCTGCAAGGTTGGACAATTTTATTGAACAAAACAATTTATTAATGGACAGTCAGTATGGGTTCAGATCAGCCAGATCAACCTCAATGGCTTTAATGGAGTTGGTTGAGGAATTAACGAGTTGTATCGAAAATAAAAAATATGCAGTGGGAATATTTATTGATCTTGCAAAAGCATTTGATACAATAGACCATGAAATTCTACTTGAAAAAATGGAGTGCTATGGTATCAGAGGTTTAGCTTTTGACTGGTTGAAAAGTTATATTGTAAATAGGCAACAATTTGTGCAGATGGGCCAACACAAATCAAAGTGCCTCAATATTACTTGTGGGGTCCCACAGGGCTCAGTACTGGATCCCAAATTGTTTATTTTATATATCAATGACATTTGCAAAGTATCAGATTTGCTAAAATTTGTTATTTTTGCTGATGATACAAATATATTTTGTTCTGGAACGGATTTGAATCAGTTATTAGAGGTGGTCACAAAAGAAATGGGTAAAATTAAATATTGGTTTGATAAAAACAAATTGTCCTTAAACTTGAACAAAACAAAATACATGTTGTTTGGTAAGCGTAGTATAAATACAGAGGTACAAGTCAAAATTAATAAGGAAATGATAGAAAGGGTTGATGAATATAAGTTTCTGGGTGTTGTATTAGACCATAAGCTCGGTTGGAAATCTCATGTTAAATATCTGTGCTCCAAGATCTGTAAAAGTGTTGGGATATTATGGAAAACTAGACATATGCTAAACCAAAAAACACTGTCCATGCTGTATAACACACTCATTCTACCATATCTCAGCTACTGTGTGGAAGTCTGGGGTAATACTTACAGGAGCAATTTACAAAAAATATGCACACTGCAAAAAAGGGCAGTCAGGTTAATGAATCATGTGGGTTACCGAGAACATACAAATGTACTGTTTTTAAAATCAAACATTCTGAAATTCATGGATCTAATAAAATTTAAAACTCCACAAATCATATTTAAAGCAAGACACAATCTACTCCCAAGAAACATTCAAAAATTATTCAGTGACAGAGGGGCAAGATATGAGCTGAGAGGGAAATTAAATCTGAAACAAGCTTGTGTCCGCACAACACAAAAAAGCATGTGCATATCAGTTTGTGGGGTGATCCTGTGGAATAGCCTTGATGATGACATTAGGCAAAGCAATAATATTACACAGTTTAAAAGCAAATATAAGAAATTAATCATGGACAAATATAGAGACGAGGCGGAGCTCAAAAAAGAGAAAAAAAAATCATGATTTAATGATGTGGGGAAGGTTGCAATTGCAATGATAAAGATATCTTGGTGAGCATTACTTCGGGTATAAAATAACGATCTTTAAGTATACTGTTACTGTAATGATGGGGTAGGACTTGATAAGCACCTTTGCTTCTTCCTGCTCCTTCTCGAACGTATTACAAATTTTCTGTCTTCTGATGAATACCAAGTGATGTATTGTAATATATTTTGTGTTATTTATATTATTTTTTTATCTTTTATGTACAGTAGCTTATCTTCTGTTTTTGCTGTTGTTGTTCGAGATAAATAAAATTTAAAAAAAAAAAAACCTGTTCACCAGTGGAATGTTCCAAACAGGTGTTTTTTGAGCATTCCACAAATTTCGTAGTCTTTTGTTGCCCCTGTCTCAGCTTTTTTGGAACGTGTTGCAGGCACCACATTCAAGATGAGTGAATATTTCCAAAAAACAATAAAGTTAATCTATTTGAACGTGAAATATCTTGTCTTTGTCGTGTACTCAATTGTATATTGGTCAAAAAGGATTTGCAAATCATTGTTTTCTGTCTTTATTCACGTTTTACACAACACCCCAACTTCATTGGAACTGGGGTTTGTAACACAATTACCTGTCAAATTCTCATTTAATTACCAGAAATTGTGTTTTAAGCCTGTTTACCAAAAAAACAACCATTTTCCAGTAAGTTGTTTATGACCATGAGACATGGGGCTCTAATTTCCTGGCGCAGCGCAGGGCAGTGGTAATTTCGTACGGCGCAGCCTGCGTAGTGGTAATTTCGTGAGGTGCGCAGCCTTCGGTAGACAAAGGTGCGCCGAGATGGGTGTGGCGGCGTAGTAGGGGGAGGTGTCACATATTCATCAAGATGCAGTGACAATTTCGTAGTAAAAGTCTCCACTGGAGTTGCGCAGAAAACTCGCCAGCTCCAACCTGGTTTAATTTCCGTGCAGTGGTAATTTGGCTGAGAGCACGCACACGTCACCAAAATCTCACAGGCAGGTTTACAGAATGCCAGGCACATTTCAATGCAAGAAATAATTACAGAAAGCACTATTTAATGTAAATATCTGAATAAGGACATAAATTATAGTATCTATATCGATTGTCCTGATGTCAGATTAAAGGCGGTTGCCACGCGTAATGGAAACTTGACCTGGCTTAATCAACGCAGCTGAATCTGTGATGCAAACTAACGACTTCACATCTTTCTCAGCCAACCACAAACTGTATATATATATATTTTTTTTTTTGGCTGTCAGACACGGAGGCATTGTAAATTGTCTCGCGCCAGTGTCGACTCACTTTATTGAGCAGCTTAAACAGAAACATTGATTGAAATTCTTGGTACTCATCTTGAAGAACTGAGCCCTCTTATCAAAACATTCACGTTTAATATCTAAAAGAGTCAGCAGATTTGAAGAAATTAAAAACAATAATAGACTGTCGGACACGGAGATTTATTAAACCCTGCCAGACTTTCGGACACAAGACGCAATCTGTCGAGCGAAAAATTCGTTTCGCGTCCAGTGTGCAAGCGGCTTAATATTAGGCTACTATGTATTATTGTCACTTAGGTTTTATCGTCTTTAGTGGGGGAAAGGAATACAGCCTGATTGCTATGATCTCGTACTGAGTTAAGATCACATATTGAAAATAAATGTGTCACGTATCTTGCATTGTTGTCCATGCATGTTAATCCCAAAATTTAAAGCAGCAACAGTTTGTAATTAAAGCTGCAAGCAGCCTTGAAAGGGCCCTCGCTCCGCTCTTGCACGTTGGGGTGGCAGCAAGATCTTGAGAGGTGCAGGTGTCCATTCACAGCCATTGGACACTGCTAGACTGTGTACAATGTGGTTTCCTGAGTGGAGTGCAAAAATTTTCTGGAGGGCACTATGATACCATTTTGACATGCCCGTGCGCAAAATCTACAACATTATAATAGTAATACTGGGCTCCATGAGTGTGTTGATTTTTGTAAATTTTACCGCATTTTTAGGTTCTCAAAACGGCAATTCTTTTAAATATCTGATTGGGGCGCTATAGAGCCAATATGCCACATTTAGTGCCAATTGATGGATGAAATTGAAGAGAATCAGACATTTATAATTTGTGCAAGGTTTTGCAAGTTTTGGAGAATTCTAAGGCCTTCAAACGTGTGTTTGTAAAATTTGGAAAAAGGCAGGAAATAGCTCATAGCTCACTTCCTGTTTGGCCAAAAAATTTCCAAAAATTAAGCATTGCCCGGAATGACTAATGCAATGATCACCCCTAATTTCATGAACATTCAAGCACTTTTATCTTAACTAATCGTATCTAGAGGGCGCTGTGGAGCCACTTAACCACTCCCGATCTTATATTGGCATATATTTATACTTAGGAGGACAATTTTATCAAGCTTGGAAAGTTTCAGGCAAATCCCACGAAGTATGTGGGTGTAAAACCAACTTCCTGTTTCATGGTGGGACATTGAAATTCCCCGCGCCGCCATGGGTACATCGTTCAATGAATCCAAAAATGCTTCGCAATTTAACATTGGCAAGGTCTTTAGATATTACTCGCCAGATTTTAAGTTGATCGGATAAAATCTCTAGGAGGCGTTCGTTAAAGTACGATGCCTCTGAATGGGAAAAAATCCAAAAAATTTGCAAATTCAATTAAAAATGGCGGACTTCCTGTTGAGTCTAGGTCATGGCACCAAAAGACTTTTTTTTAGGTCTTGGCATAGTCCACATGTCCACCGAATTTTGTACATGTAGGTTAAACACGCTGCGAGGGCTGCTTCATTGAAATTTTCTAGGTGGCGCTGTAATGCAATTTTGCCACATCCATCTGTACACTCAAACTCTTAATAAAAAGTATGACCAGCTTAATATGTTTGCAAAGTTTTGTGAGTTTTCGAGCATGCTGATGCCCTCAAAAATGCAATTATGTATTAGGGGGCGCTATAGAGCCACCATGTCACATCAAGTGCCAAATGAGATATCGAATCAAAGAACTCAATATTTTTAGTCTATTAGCCAAGTTTGGTGAGTTTTCGAGTATGATAAGACCCTCGAAAATGAGTTCGTAAAATCTGAAAAAACGCAGGAAATGGCTCAGAGCTCACTTCCTGTGGGGCAAAAAAATTTCAAAAAAATTGACAAAAAAATTTATGATGACTACTATGACCCTATCAAATTTTGTGAGAATCCGAGCAAGTGCGTTTTAAAATGGCCTCGTGTTTGGTGGCGCTTTAGAGCCACCAGGGCATGTCCAAGCACAAAATTAATAATACTTTGCAATTTTCACCACGACTGACGTGTGGGCAAATTTTTGTGAGTTTTCGTGCATGGCAAAGCCCTCAAAAATGCGTTCTCGCAGCAGAATAAAAAGAAGAAGAAGAAGAAGAAGAAGAATAAAAATCCCATCAAAAACAATAGGTTCCTCGCACCTTCGGTCCGGTCGGTGCTCGGGCCCTAATAAAAATCCCATAAAAAACAATAGGTTCCTTGCACCTTCGGTGCCAGGACCCGTTTCGGGCGGTCGGTGCTCGGGCCCTAATAATAGGAACACACTATACATCGTTTCTCTTGCCAATGAGCAATATTTGACTCGGCTGTGTCGCCTTCTTTGCCAACTTGCGCTGGAAGGAGGGACAGAGGCGGGACGGAGGAGTACTTCCACCAGGCTACGCCAGGCACGAAATTGCCACATACGCCTGGACACACCCTGTTGGCGCCGCGCCTGCGCCTGGTCTACGAAATTAGAGCCCATGGTGTATAACCAACTCAATGCTTTAGCGTGAAAGGAGGACCCGCCAGTTTTGGCAACTCAGGCCATCCTACAGCGTGTAATGTGTTTGCTGGTGACCTGTGGCAGTAGTCTGCGCTGTGTTGTGTGGTCATGTGGGGATGGGGGATGTGGTGGCGTTACCAGACAGTGGTGAAGGACTGCATGTCCACAGTGGACCATCCTTTCTCTCACTTTTCAGGGTTCTTTAAAAAAAAAGTCTCCCTCTCAGGCCCACTGCCTGAGCTCCTTCCTTCCATTTTTGATTAGAGGAGGGAAATTTTCAAGTGGGAGGTACTTGAATAATGCAGGGGCGAGTGTTCTCTTTAGGGGGTGGGAGAGTGGGTCTGAGCTGTGAATGCAAACACAAAGCGACAGACCTGCGCAATGGGAAGGCCCGTATGAAATATTCATCCTGCTAAGTAGGCCTCAGCAGCACAGGGGCAGATTTGAGGCGATCGGGGACCGTGTAATGCTCCGACCCTCATGGGACCCAGACCACCCCCTCCCCCCCTTTCCCCACGTCTCATTATGCACTTCACTTTGACTCTGAAACATCCTGTCTCCCCACCGCCCTCCACTATTACTTTAACCCTGCAGCTCCCCCCACAGGATGCAGGCTTACTGCACTGCCCCTGTCATACTCAAGGAGGCGTACACAATGGCTCCCTGATGGGTGCCAGCGAGCTCTGCAACTGCAGACATGATGAGCCGGTATCTTACCCTTATAAGTTGCCTTTTGATCCAAATGCTGTTTTTACGTCGGCAATTTTTGTTTGTATTGGTGGGGCGTGTTGCTGCTTAGCATAAAATATTGATATGCAATAGTCATAGATATCTTTTAATGCTTTGGCTGATTAACTGGAAGGTACAAGAGAACCCTATTTATTTTTTAGTCCCATTTCCTTCCTTGCTGAATGCCAAACAACAGATGGATTTTGTTTCACTAGGCCTCAATGGGAGTCATACTCCCCTGCCATTGACTACAGTCAGCTACACAGTAATCAGAAATTTTACCTGATCAGTAGATAAAGGGCATGTTATTAAATGTATTGCCGAATTATTATTTTTTTGGACAGTTAATTTTTTTTTATCTGAAATTATCTGATACACTGTTGGTCTGTGCCATTGCAACTAGGTCCTTTGCTTTGGAGAGAGTGTACACCAGCATACAGGCTCTGGCTTTATCGAGATTTGACGGGGCACATGAGATCATAGTATTGGACAAGCACATCAGTGATCTCTGAATTGTTTTCCAAATGTAAATGAAAATGCCTCATGGTTTTTCAATTCAAAATGATAAAGATACATTATGAAAGTACAGAATATTAATAACTTCAGTAGCGACTAAGATCTAATTTCTCATGTCTGGAAAGGACCGTATCACTTGATTTATGACTAGTTTGATAGCCTGCAGATAATTTGTTAAGTAACTCTTATGTGTGCCAATGACTCAAAGAGTATTCTCTGACAAATTTCAATGCCTAGAACCTGGTGTTAATCAGTTGTGACAGGAGTGCCTCACGGATCAGTTTTGGAGCCTGCTTTGTTTATTGTTTATAAAATATCTGTGGGAGTTCATAATATTTTAACACACATTTCGATATTGATTCAATTGTTCTGCTTTTTTTTTTACCGAGTCCATGCAGCCTGCTGCCAATAAATTAAAATACCCTTTGATGCTTTTCAGGAACACCTTTTTGATCTGAAACTGTAGTCTCACAGAGAAATCACACAGCTGACTTGACTGAAGGGCAATGAACTCAAATTATAGCAATTTCTTTATGTACACTTGAGATGGGATGATGATCGGGAGTTGCTCAATATAAATGTCTTGGCATTTGATTGATGATAAAATCGTTCACAAATTTATTTTGACTATATTGCTTGGGAATTGAGGTTGGATATGGGGCTTTCTATTTACTGAAACAAATGAATCATGGTGTTTTTTTCCAGAAAAATGGGTCTTTGAAGTAGTCATTTCTTCCCTGTTTAACTGTGGAACTACCATTTACAGGCATGCAGCCAGTACTATCCTTTATCCTCTTAATGCCATATAACACTCCCTGAATTCATTGCAGGTGAATTAAGGTTGCACATATGAGCCCCTAAGAACCATACTGAGCCAACCCACGTGGGAGTACTTTTGAGAAAATAGGACTCAAAGTTTCCAGCCTCCTGTGTCATCTAGAGTAACTGACAACAAAAAACACTGCATGTTACAAATTCAAGATATGTAAAATTATGTATCTGCACTTCTTATGCAGGTTATGGATGCACTTCTGTTTCATTTAGAGTGAAACCTACCTCCTTCTGAAGAGGAACCATCATCTTCTGATTAATTTGGGACAAACTCTGGGTCTCTGTCATCTTCCACTCCACCATCATCGTCAATCATAGCAAGCAATTCCTCATCAGTGAGATACTTAGCTGCCATGTTTAAAATGAATTATGGGAAAGTTGTGGGACGACCCACAATGGCTTGGGTAGAGCTGTGCATTTGCACAGTGGCAGAGATTATGTTTGCTTGTATTAACAATCCATATGGGCAGATTGGGTTGGCCCGTTTAGGATCTCAGTTTTCTAGCACATGTGGACTACCTCAATTCAACTTCGCCAAGAATGCAGGATGGCCCAGTATGATTCTTGGGGGCTTATATTTTATTCTTCTTTATGAAATAGTTGACTGCCATATTTTTGCTCTTAAAACCTTCCTAGGAAATATAAGATTTCCATTTTAGGTCTTCATCAGGTAAGAATAGTCATGTGGGTGCACCTACCAGTATTTAAATAAACACAGGCAACATATCAGGATTGGTTGTGATACTCGCAAACATGATAATGTACCACAAACATAATGTAAATCTGTGGTTTACAATGCACAGATCATGCAAACAATATGTAATAATACTAACTCTAACTATAAACTTTACAAATCCCCGCAAATGCGATGATTATTATGCTTGCTGAAAATTGGTTGTTATGCTTCTGTTGGGCTACTGGTATTTCACTTGTGGGAAACTTATTGCTTTTGTGAGATTGTTACATTCAAAGCTGAATATTATTTAGATTTGTATTTCGCTTCTTCGTCTCTTTCTTTTATTGCATTGTAAATATGAGACATTCCCTCAAAGGTCAGTTCAAATATGAGGTTTAAATAGTCCTGTAAAATATTGTGTTAAGTTTTGATTTTCTATCACTTGTTCATCATTAATTTGCTCCCATTATGAATATCTCTCAAATTAGCACTTAATCACTATCAGAGATTGCATATTGTGTATTTTATTTCTCAATATTGTATTTGGCAATTCAGTGATTCTCAATTGTGCCTTCAGTCAGAATTCAGCATCCAAATATAAAGAGGCCATGTTTGTGCCTGTTAAAATACTTATAGAGGGGATACAATATGATG
Source organism: Gymnothorax reevesii (assembly GCA_029721435.1). Taxonomy (NCBI): domain Eukaryota; kingdom Metazoa; phylum Chordata; class Actinopteri; order Anguilliformes; family Muraenidae; genus Gymnothorax; species Gymnothorax reevesii. The sequence goes on along the minus strand of CM056588.1, from coordinate 17,152,285 downwards.
AAGGATTTGGAAAGTCAATCAAAAATGCAATTATTGCAGAAATGCCTCAAAATTTGAATGGATCCAGTCTGTCTATAGTTCCTGTTAACAGGCTGAGTTTCAAACTGTTTGAGGGAGAATAGACAAGGCTAATGCTATCCTCCCTGCCCAAGCTGTGGCAGTGAGGAGGACCAGCAAAAGAGGACTGATACCTGAGGCTTGTGACTTTTATATTTGAAATGTTTAGATTTAAAAGAGAGTCAGTCTCGTGGTCCAGAAGAGAATTATTAAAAGATAAATTTCTTGGACACATTTATCTCAATGTTGTTACATTTGGCTACTTTGAGTCCCAAGTTAAATAGAAATCCTTTTAAAGTCAATGATTTAAACAAACTGCCGCTACATTTGGTCTGTTGGCAATTGTAACATGCTGAGCAACCCATTTCATTGCTTACCAAGCTGTATCTTTAAAACTCTAATCTCAGTTACCAGTTTTGTGTGCTTATTGATTAAAGTATTTACATGGCTGCTCTCTAAAGTTCTGTGTAGTTTGTAAATGATCACGTTTCCTTTTGTAGCTATTGTTCCCTGGAAGCCTAGAAGAAATTCCACTTTTTTAAACTAACCCAGGAGATAGGAAAGAATTATTTGATATTGTGTAATGATAAAAACCAGTTTTGGCCGCATCCTGATCAGTAAACGGCATTGACTGTATTTCTCTAAGAAAATCACTTTGAATGCCAACGTGCTGAAGGACAGAATTATTTTATTATTATGAGGTTTCCCTCCATTACTTCCTTTGGCACACAAGCCTGTCCTGCTCCATAGGCCTCATATGTTCTTTTTTACTGTCTTCTCAGGGTTTTACTGAATGACCAGAACACCAATGGCCCAAAATAAATAAATTCCTAGAAGTGGCCCTGCCAATGAAGATGAGCTTCTGTTAAACTTTTTCTTTTCCCTTATGGATAAGATATTATTCTCTGCTGTAAGGTTACCTGACCCAGTGACGGAAGCCCCTCATATGGAGAATATGCTTTGTTCTCCACGAACAATCAGTAAGCTGCTGTAATGTTTCTCTCTTTTTGGTTAGTAGTGTCCTCCAACACTCTCTTGTAATTCCTTGCAAATATTGTATGACCTGCTGTTGACATTATTTCCAAATAATAATAATACTTGTTAAAAAATGCAAACATGTTTAAATAAGACCCTCAACCAGACCTCAGATTTAAATGTGTTCAATCTAAAGTGTTATCTTTCGTATGTTACCTGCATTGAGTAACATTGCTGCTTTACAGCCAGAGGTTTGTAGGTACGAATCCAGCCTGGGTCGTCTCTGTGTGGAGTCAGCTCGATCTCCCTGTGAAGCTGTGTGGATTTCCTCAAGGTACTATGGTGTCCTCCCACAGTCCAAAGACATGCAGGACAGGCTAATTGGAGACTCTATATTGTCTACAAATTTGAGTGTGTGAGTGAATGTTTAATAGAAGGACAAAGAGGGACACAAAATGGCCTAAAAAGTGCCATTAAACATGTAATCAGTTATTTAAAAAATACATTGATTGGGCCTATCTGGTGTTCTTAAAGTAGAACATATCAAAGAGCTATATCTGAATGGAGGTACTCCTGGTGTGGTTTGGGCACCACATCAGTATGTAAATCATGTCCATATCATCCATCCATCCATTTTCTATACCCGCCTATTCCTCACTAGGGTCACGGGGCGAGCTGGAGCCTATCCCAGCTGACTACGGGCAAAGGCAGGGACTCACCCTGAACAGCTTGCCAATCCATCGCAGGGCGCACACACCATTCACTCTCACACTCATACCTATGGGCAATTTGGTGTCTCCAATTAGCCTGATATGCATGTCTTTGGACTGTGGGATGAAACCGGAGTACCCGGCGAAAACCCACGCAACACGGGGAGAACATGCAAACTCCACACAGAAAGGCCCCAGGCCGGATTCGAACCCACGACCTTCTTGCTGTGAGGCAGCAATGCTAACCACAGTGCCACCGTGCTGCCCCATGTCCATATCAAATATTACTTTTTAGAATTAATAGTAAAAGAATTCCACTACAGGAGTGGCAAGCTGTACGAACATTTCAGCTTCTTATTCCTGAATGCTGCCATAAGTTAATTTTCCTTTATTCCCAAGCACAATGGTTTTTTACAGTTATCTGGCAATCCTTCACTGAAAGGCTCTTTTCTTTCTTTCATCTCCTTAAAACTTTAATTGGCTTATTAAATCACAGGGTTTGGAAAAGGGAAGATGACAAAACGATGAGGGAGGTGATGAGACCGTTTGCCACAGGCTCCGTGTGAGTGTGAGCAGACTGAAGAGGGCTTGTTAAATAAGAGAAAAGCATTTTAAGTACCAGCACTGTCCCATGCAGCCATCAAACAATCAACCAGGTCTTTCCGCCTGTATCCTCAGGAAAGCTCTTACCTCCATTGGCTGCCTCCATTTATCCAAACAGGAAGTGACATTGAGATCATGCTGCCTTTGGCTCTAAGTCTCTGCAGAGCTCAGGGAGGTGACGCAACAGCATGCATAAATGAAAATCTCCATGAATATTTAAAATGGCAGTACATCCACGCCCACGCTAGGCTTGCAGCCTTTACCCACAGTGTGGGGCGTAACTGTGCTCTCTGAGGCCCTGGATATGCCCTCCAGTCTGCAGCTCCACAGTGCTGCTCTCCACTAGCAGTTAGTTAGCGTCCTGGGCCTTTAATTTTTTATGAGATTAGTGCCGCTGGCTGGTTCAGTAGCGCAAGTTCTGCCAAGCGTTCTCTTCTCTGAGCCTCAAATGGAAGTACTGTTGGTGCCCCCTTCTGTGCCATAAAGCAGTGGAGGCCCCATTGTTTACAGAAACCCTGCAACCCCCCCCCCCCCACCCACCCACATCCCCTGCCCCCCTCCATTCCCGTCCCATCAACATTACGGAACTCTCCACTTTGGCCTTCCTCATCGCTTCTAAATCCTGTGCATAATCCCCTCTGTCAGTGGAGACACGCATGCATCCCCTGTATTTTATTGGTTTGTGTTAGAGTCGCCTCGCACTTGGACTGTGATGGGAGGGACCTGCCCTTGCCACCCACGGGCCACTCATTGGGAGAGGTGGGTCAGGTTCCCAGGAAAGAAAATGCTCCCATAGGATTAACTCTGACCACAGGACATTGGCTGGCTCCTTGGGTCGCCTGATGGTCTCAGTTTGATTTCACTTTGTTTATGAGGTGTACAGCTCTGGTCATTCTCTCTCACTTAAATCTGTGACATTAACAGCTAACTGCCGCAGTCACATGTCATGCGCTGACACATTGCTTGAAACAGAGGCGCCATCGACCCGCACTAGTGAAGGTCTGAAGCATACAGTGTATGAGATAACAGCGCAAACTTTTATAACTTTGCTTGTGCTTGTCAACTGACATACTGCAAGTTGATGGAAAGAAAGCAAGAAAGGACATGAAAAAATAGAGAAATGATTAATGTCACTAATTAGCCAATATTTTTGAGTCCACCTCATTTTTGTTGAATCCATTTTCTTGACATTTGAGGGGTTTCTTACATTTTACTTAATCAGTCTCTGTGCCCTCTAAAGTTTAGATAAACCTTTAATTCATACTTCATATATGATGATATCAGTCTGTCTTTCAACAATACCATTTGTACAAAAATAATTTGGAGAAATGTGGTGCTGAAGTGTTGCTGCTGAGAAGATTGACTGAGACCGGCAAATGGTCTGACAATCTGAAAAGGGAAACTGCATTCATTATGCCTCTTGTGCATCTGAACCATTTGATAACACAAATTGATATCTTTCACCTTGACACTCAAAGTTTTTCTGAACAGAATAGTGTTTAAACCCCTCTCTTCAGTCTCACATTGTTCACCGAGGGCCTGAAGTGTGGACTTGGGGCCAAGGTCCACAATGGAAAGTTCTTTTTTTTCTCCTCAGAACAAAGATGTGCTTCCTGTGCGGGTGCTTTGGGCCTGTGTCGTGTCACAGACAGGTTCCTGCTATTTCCCAGCTGCCAGAGGCCTTGCCTGCGCTCTGCAGATTGAGACGGAGCGCACAGGATCTAAATCGAGGTGACGTGTTTGCATTTCTGCTCCCTGATGGATGGCCTGACGTGACGCTCCTGATTAATGGGGAATTTGCGGGAAAGCTCTGTGCGGCTCCTGGGCTCTCAGAGTGAGACCTGGAATGCTGCGTACTTGGAGAACAGGCAGGGCAGCCTTGGAAGTTTCAAACTGTAAAGTGAGGCTCATTAAAACTGTTAAAAACTTTATGTACCACAAAGCATGTATTAAAGCCTATAAAGGCCTGAAAGCAAAGCTAAACATGAAGTGGAGTGGGTTGTAATTGTGTGGAGGGCTATCAGATTATACTGACCGTTCCATAAAGGATTTTTAGTGTGGACGTTTGCTCTAAATGCTTATAAGGATTTAGTGATGCATTTACGAGCTGTTTGGAAAACTACTCAAGTTAATGATTTTCCATGGTTTGCTTCTCTAGTTTTGCGGCAAATGCTGAAACCTGAATACTGTGGAAGGTTTTAAAACTGAAGTTATCACAAAATGTAAATGACCTGTTTAAACACAGATATCATTTGGCCTTATGCAAATAAAGTTGATTCCCACTATATCACAGGCGTTATAAAGAAGCTTTACTTTGTGGTGGCTGAAAATTAGATGACATCATGAAGTTAAGAAGCAGAAAGTAAATCCCAGGAACCCAAGTAGGATAAAGAGAATCATTCTGTAAAAGAAGCCACAGTACATGCCTCCAGAAACTTTATTTGCATTTCAAAATGGATGTGTATGATCTGTGCAGTAAAAAATAACATTGAGAGGCCTGGTTGCTATGGTAACCTGATAATGCACACTCCTTATTTGGTGTGGGAACCAGCCCTTCTTTGTCTGGCTTTAGCTTCACAAATTTTACTGATAAGATCACTGAGTTCCTGATTCTCAGGAGGCTAAGACTAGCAAACAGTCTGCTGCCAATGTCAGCAGACTCAGGCAAATTAGTGAGTACAGTTAGTGTCAGCCACTGCTGGACTGCGGGTGATATGGCCTTCTTCTGTGCATTGTGTCTTATATGGTCCAGTGCAGAAGTTATTATGTCCAATTAAAGACAATGAATGAAAGTGCCTTGTACTGACATTGCATTAACAGGCCCCGCGAGCAGAGTAATGCATGGTTATAGTGTATCCACCAGACCTCCCTCAGTTAGGCTGAGTTTGGGAGCCATGACTGTCTTCTGGGGCCTGGAGCAGGGGGGCATTTTGTCAGTTTCAATACCCAGTAATAAAACTCTTCACGAAGGGGATCCAAATATTGGCTGGCTTGATTCTTATCTGGCGCACTTCCTGTCTTTGAAAATCCAGGGTGGGATTCCCGGGCTGGCACTCAGTTTCTGTTGTGAGAGCCACGGCCATTACTGCTGAGTGTTTCCTGAGACCTTGAGATACTGTAAATGCCAAGACACTGGATTAAACTCACTGGACAATAGTCAACAATCTGTTGCCCTCAATTTCTCTGGGCTCAAGGCTGCCCAAAGGGCATGTCCCTTCGCTTCATGGTTTTGGTTTACTGTATCTGTTTCACTACAGTGTTTACAAATACAGGCATTAGTTTTTTTGGATAACCAAGGGCTGTAATAGAAGTATGACTGGCTTAAAATTACATGAACAAGTCAATGAGACATGCCATATTCATTCTTTGGCTTATATCAAAGATCAGGGTTATCTGGCTCCCTGGTTTGTTGGCTGCATCAGAGGTTCTCAAACCAGCAGCCAGCTTCCATCAACACTGTCACACAACAGCTACCTTGGCTCCATCATTACAGCCACCCTATGGTAGCATAGATTGTTTCTGAATGGGTACAAAAATGCAATGAAAATGCAATGACAGATCCTCCCTTATTTAATACTAAGTATTATGTCGGAGGACCATCTGAGTATTAACATGACAACCCAAAGTGATCTGGGAACATTAGTCATGCTGTAAAGGCCCATTTGAGCCTGTTTCTGTACTTCCTCTTGAGGCTGTGTTCAGATCTGTGCTCTTGGGAGGTTAATCATCACCTCCATATTTTGGGCAGCCTTTGATTCTGCCTCTGGGAAACGATGGCCTTAAGTCATCCAGTCCTGAGGTACAAAGTCATTTTGAAGGCTCTGCCACGCTGCTCTTGAGACCAGTCTCCAATCGGCAAATGATCATGAGAGCCATGAGAGTAGCCATTTTAAACACTCTATGGTGCTGCTCTTGCTAATAGACCCCAATTTATCATGGGAATTGAAGTTTTATGAGTCCCCAATCTCCAACTAGATTCACACACTCCTATATTTAGCATGGCCCCATGAAACATGTGCTGTGGTCATCAGCGGCAGCTCACTGGGGTCAGGTTGGAGCTATTTTAATCTATGTTCAGAGGAAATTTGTTCAACTCCTGTTTACTTTTTTACTGAACTTCGAGTCCTTCTCGCCCTCATCCACCATTTCTTGCTGAGATGTGATTGGTGGGAGTCGGACTCTGTTTTTGAGATCCATTGGTTTTCCCCCAGGTCACCCCACCCAGCTTTACTCTGTCCTTCTGCTAAGCAGCCCCTGGGCTTGTGAAAAGAGTTTTTTCATCTAATTCCTGCTCCTCTCCCTGGGAATCTGTTGCCCTTCTGATTTGAGGGCATGACCCATTTTGTCCACTTTCAGTCCGGATGTGGGAGACTCTGCCATACATATGAGACAGGATGTTGAAGGCTCTGGTTGTGTTTGCATTTGCGCTGAGATAGATCGTATTGGGTTTTATTATTTGTGGTGAAACTCCAGGCCTGACAGACATTGAGGAGATGCGCTGTAATTCTGTACAACTTGCTCTTCTGCCTCAGCAGGACAAATGCTCTGGAAAGTGTTTCATCATACCACCGGTATTGTGAGTTTGTGACATGGTTTTCTAATGGAAAACCTTTGGGTTAAAAGAGGCACTAAAATTATTACAGTAATGCTCATTATAACTTGTCTGTCATCAAATAATGGAAGAGCCAAAATATGCCAAATTGATCACACAATAATCACCTGACAAATCTGCTGAAATGACTTCTGTTTGTTCTTAAATACAGTTTATTGCTCCTCATCAGTTTCCAAGAATGTAATTACAGAGTATTTTGGGCTAGTAGTTGTTTGTCACAACAGAAAAATACTCTGTTAGAAAAAGCCTGGTGAAAGCAGACAGGAAGAGCCGTTGAAAAGCCTCTGGCCCAGACTGGAGGGCTGCGCTGAGTGGCTGTGTAATGAGTGATGCACCGTGTGAAGGACTGTCGGGAAACCCCAAGCATCACAAATTGCGGCTCCCTGACAGGAGGGGGTCCGCCCCTGTGTTGGGGGTCTCTCCGGGAACAGGGTAGCCTGAGCGGAACAGGAAATGAGCAGGCCTGAAATCTGGTGTTCAGGCCGTCACTGGGCCCTATCCGTTTTCACGTCATGTGTGAATTACTCCCCATCTCTGCCAACTGGGGGAAGGACCGCTACCCCTGGAATTTCCTGTGTGCAGAGCTGGTCCTGTGTACAGCCACTTATCCACAAGAGCCACACTGAACACAGCTGCTGCTTTCTCCTGAGAGATGGAGAGACACAGTGTCAACAACAGGTTCAAATGTGTAGTCTGGGAATATACTTTAACTTATGATGCTATATTGATTGTGTAGGTATCAGTAGACATCAACATATTTCTAAGTTTTTGTTCTTTGAAGTTTCTTTGTGATTGCTTATATAGTATGTGTGATGGAAAGATTATGTAAATAGACAGCTAAATGGGTTGCTATCCTGCAAAAAGAATGTTTATGCTTGGGGTTTGCTGAAAATATGAAATGGGGTGAAAGTAGATCAGCTACTCCCATATGATATTAGACTGCGAGGAGGTGAATATAATCTTTGGTAGAATGAACCTAAAGATCAGGGCAGTACTGAAATAATCCATTCCCTGATGCACCGGAATGTACATCCTACAGCATGAGATACTATTACTTGACTTCACCAGTTAGTTATAGTTGTCGCGTGATTTCACTGCTACTCACAGGGTAATGAGGGGTTCCATGAATCCACTGCACATTGAAACACAATGATTATTCTTCATACTTTGGCTCCTCTAACATTTCTCACTAAGCTCAAGTTGCAGTTTTTTTCCCCTGCTTGCTGCAGAATTCTCCCTCTTTTGGAGTGGAAAAGAGAAGGGAGAGCTCAGGAGAATGTAAACAAGATCCCGCCTGGGACAGTCTGTACTGCAGTGACGTGCGTTGTTCTGAGTGTAATTTAGATTTATGAAGTCTGAGAACAAACGAACGCTGCGACGAGCCTGGAGGGCCCAGGCGGGGGTGGGGTGGAAGGATCACCACAAAATGCTGAGGTTTTTCATCCACATGTTGTTGTTTCTTTCTAAAATAGGGATACAGCAAAACACACATGCATGTAAAAGAGTGATCATTGTCTCTGACCTATTATCTTTTGTTTCCATTCATTCATTTGTTCATTCCCACCACATTGAAGCACTGCGCTGCATGCTATAGTTGGTTCCAGTAAGTCTGGGTTTGATGCCAGGGTATTAAACATTCTGCCATTCGAAAATGGGGCGATAACTGGAAAGGTAGTTTTCTCTCCATATTTTACTTTGCTTTTCTGCCATAGAGTCAGCTACCCCATGTTAGCACTGCTTAGCAGTGATGAATATATGCTGAGTTCCATAGGGAATCTCAGCTGATAAAGACAGGGAAACCCTGTGCAGGTTGACCTTCAGTAAGAGTGTCCGCCCTCCCTGCCTTGTTAAGCCTCTCCCACAGATGAATCACAGCGAGTTTCCTGAGGCAGATTTACCATTCATGAGAGGCCCCAGGGCTGTTCCTGGGAGAAAAAACAAACGAAACCTCCAGGGCTCAAAGGTCACCACAGCAACACCAATCCAGTTGCAGGATGCAAATAAGGACATCATACTCATGTTGGGCACTTATTTTGATTGTAAATATCCCTTAGAATTTTTATATTCTGACTGCGGCTCTGAATGAGTGCTTTGTCACTTTTCTCTTGAAGTGCAGTCGTGTATAATTAAGACTTCATTTTTAGTTAAATCTGGCTCCATGAATCTTTTTTGTAGATGTATTAGAACTGTAAATTTTTAACTAAACCTTCTGGATTGCAAGTAAGTACCATACATTTTTAACTAATCCCTCCGGATTGCAAGTGTGGCTAAATTGTCCTTGTCCTTGTCAAAGGCTGAATGCTAATGTCCAGTCTTCCACAAACTTGCTGCTCAGTGGATTTAACTGGCAAGCTCCCCTGTATCAACCAAAATCATAAAAAGGTGGTATTATACGCTAAATTAAAATTGAAACTGAAAGCTGAAACTGGAAGCAGTGATTTATATCCTTTTAACCTGTATTACATTGAAAACAATGCAGCACATAATTTTACATTTCGCCCCATGAATGTTATAGACTTCTCAAAATAAACACATTTCAATTTCTATTCTTGCTGCTTATTTCAAAATTGTAGGGAGACTATGATATTTATCACTGTGATGTTGCTATTCATTTACACAACAATGAATAAACATTTCGGTACAGAAGACACCAAGTGATTGAATGCTTCTGCTTTCGTTCAAAATACACCTTACATTTTCTGTTGGGGAAAAGTCAGGACTGCAGGCAGGCCAATCCAGCAGCCTGTTTTTCTGTGGCCATGCCTTTGTAATGGGGCCAGAATCCAGTTTGTTGTTGTCTTCTTAAAATATGCTTGACTCTGATTTTTTCATTTTTTAAATTTGGATTATACCCAGGCATATGAGGAAGATCTGAAGTCAGTCTCATTTGTGCATTTTAGCTCTAAGTCCTGCAGTCTTATAGGTTTCACTCAGTGACACAGAGCAGTCCAGTTAATGCCTCAGTACATAAGACTAAAGTCTGGGAGGGCTGAGTCTGCAAATGCAGTGCAGAGATATTCAGCCATACTCACCCGCCACGCCCAGAATCTAATTCTGACCCGGCCAGCACTAACTGCTCAGTTTCTTATGGAGTAGTGCATAGTTCGCTGTAGTGTTTCTCTGGAAGGGGGTTTTGAGTTGGCAGGGTTGCCCTGCTATCAATGATTGCTTGGTTCCATTGGTTGCTGGCAGGTTTCCTCATTAGCAATGCATAAAGTTCAGTCCTTCCGAGCAATGCTATGTCCTATGAGCTGCTGAGGCAAAAAGAAAATTTCTGGCCACGGGCATTAAAGAGGCCTTTTATGCTAACTGTGTTTACAGTCTCAAATAGACAAGGGAGAGTGACAAATTGGGATAAAAAGTGAAAATATTTAAATATTTCATAAATTCCCAAAAATGTTCCCAAACATTGAGCATGGAAGCTTCAAGTGGAAAGGCAGCTCATTGTTCTTGGCAGTTTGAAAATGTATTGTTTCAACTTATTTTTGTTTGATTCAGGTCAGTGTGATAATAAACATGCATTTCTCTGGCATCATTTTGCTTTTTTTGGATGCCTCATACGTTTTGTGATTTGGAAACTGCAGAGGCAGTGAACTCCAAAAAATTCTTTCATTTGCACATGTTTCTGGTTCCTCAGATATGAATGGCCAGCAAAGTAGAAGCATGACAGATGTTGTCCATGTAAGGGTACGCTGTAATGCCTTAAAGCACGGGAGCGCTTCAGTTTAATACACTGTAAAAATAAACTGCAGTTTGAGCTCAAATGAAGGAGAGCGTGACAGTGCTCTCATATGTGTATGTAGAAAACCATGCACATCATTAAGGAAGCACAACCTAATTTTATTGTTTAATTAGCTTATTTGGACATGCTTGACTATTGGACTTCATGGAAAAACGGTGAAACTTTTAATGCAGTTTGCTTTGTCAACCTGTGTTTGACAAGAACCTGTGTTTCAGGCTGATAAGTGGAGGAATTATTTGCCATTTGGCAGTAGTTTTTACCTTCCAAGTCTCCAATGGATGCTATTTTTGCCCATTCCCTTTCTAATGGTGCAGTCAGGAATGCTAAACTTGTCTTTTTATCGTGGCATATTGTGCACCTTGCTGAGTCCTTTTGCCTTTTTCCCATTTATCGAAAATATTCTATTTCAGTGATGTTAAGATTCAAGACTGGCAGTAATCGGGCCTGGGTGGACTTTCATCCATTTTTCAATTACATTTGGTTAATTAGCTGATAGACTAAGGGAACAATCACATTTTTACAACAGGCCAGGCGGTGTTGGATACTTTGTTCTGAGATTATAATTTAAACTCTGTAATTTGAGTTTTCTATAGGTTTCTTTATGTTCTGTAGATCAGAAATAAAGAATTGTGATGAATTCGCACGAAATGGAAGGAGTCAGAAACGGGCTGATACTTAAAGAAACCCATGCTGAAAGTCGGCTTAAGCTTAACGGTTGTAAATTATAATGCTTGATGTTTGTTTCAGGAGTTTAGCCAGCTGTTTGCAAAAGCAATGAAAATTATTCCACAGTGGGTTTGTTGGGACAACCATTCACTAAAGTCACTGAAGAGCTCATTTTCAAAATGATGCCAAAATGCAATAACCATGCAGAATATGTTGAACATGTGCATTTCAGAAGTGGCGACCAGTTGAAGACCTGCGTACAAGAATTACCTAAGTCACATTTTTTTAAAATCAGCCTGGCACCAGTTCTGGAATCTACTGATAAAAGAATCATTTGATACCAAAATTTGGCAAAAAGAAATACTTCACCCCTGTTTATTGTCATATGGTGTTTTCGGAATCCACTACAATCTTCTGCAATAAGTACTCAAGTCCATAAAACTTGTGCAATAAGTGCCCAAGTCTATGACTAGCCAATCAAAATGCTGGAATTGAGGAGTTACCATGGTTGCCAAGGGAATGTTCATACCCTCAGAAGTAGATTTTGCTGTTATAAACGTTACCTAAGTAGAAGGGAGGTGTTGTTTGAAAGATGACTGGTTCTCTAAAATTTGATTTTTCTGCATTTCGAATGTTCATTTCTGATTTGTCTAAGTGACTTTGGATTTTACCAAGTTATTGAAATTGAAAACTAAGCAATAAAGGGTTTTTGTTGTTCAAAGTACTCAAGTCCTTGATTTTTCAAATTAAAAAGTACCTAAGTCCAGACATTGTGTCACAAAAAGTACTAAAGTCCAAAACTTCTTCTCTAGACTTCTAGGCAATAAAGGAGGATCATTCCACAACAAAACGGAGACGAACCATGTTTAGCCCCTAGAACTAGTGCACAAGCCCATATTAAGCTACCTTGAAAAAAGTATCTGCAGTATGTTTTGAAAACTTTGACCATCAATCTCAAAACTGACATTTTGTGTCTGAAGTACTTCTTGCACGCAGGTCTTCAGTTGTGTTCCTAAAGATCCACGGTTCTGTATATTCTTGCTCCAACCCAAAAAAAGCACTTTTCATCCAACTGCTAGAGATCTACGCTTTGCTGCTAATTTGTCTCAGGGTACAGGAATAGTGACCACTGTATTACAGTGGGCCTGTGAGAAAGGTCAGGTTTATGTCATGTGAGAGGGCTGCTCTGCCTCTTCTGAGGGAATGACCTACAGGGCAGCCATCTGTCTGAAACTCGCCTCGGAGACAGAGAGGGATGGAAGTGTGTAGCCTGCTGGTGATTCTCATCTCTCTCACCTCTCCCAACAGTCCGAGCAAGTACAGGATTCCAGGTAACTCTTAGTCATGAAAGAAAAATGCTTTCATTACCATAATTTCCCTTTTTCTATGGCACACATTTATTCAAATAACCACAAAAACAAACTGTATTTGGATTTGTTCCCAGGAATGGGACTATAGGGTGAATAGTGGTGCAGATCGTCTTCCCTTTAGCAATCTGGAGGCTTGAAAGTTTTTGTACAGTCTTGAAAATGGATGTTTCACTTCGGTGCGGAGGACACGGGGAATATAAGCTAAGAGCTTTGGCAGCAAGGGTGATGCTGATGCGATTGGACAGCTCCAGCAAGGCGTGCAGGCGAAAGAGAGCAGTACGAGGTGGCCTTTGGGAAAATGGGGGCTGCTTTTCCCCCTAATAAAACATGAGGCCCACCAGGGGCTTTTCACTTGTCTGCTTGGGCATTGTCAGGTGGTCAACACCTGCAAAGGGGAAGAGAGAGAGGTGAGGAAAAGAGTGGGACTGATGTAAGAATGTTGCTTTTCCCATCAAAATGGCAGCTTCAACAGGACATTTTGTCTTTCACTTCTTTTTTTCTGTGGATATACTAGTGTCTTCAGCACTGTGTGGAATGTTGAACTGCCCAACTATTTTTTCCCATGATTGTCATTACTGGCTCAAATCATAGTTCTTTATGGAGCTGTCGATCCCATACATGGTCAAAAAGAACAGAAACATTTTATTCTGCTGCTCTTTTTAGAGAAAATAACTGAATGAACACTTTGAAGGGTAATTCAGTGGTCAAGGCTCCTAATGGCCAGTGTCCTTTTTAAGGAGAATAAAAAGGGAAATTCTCATCTTCACAGAAAAGGCCTCTTTTTACAGGAATGGCAGTTGTCAGAAATAGTTGTCAGCAGATATATTTGAACCCTGAGAACTCAGTTAAAGTATTTTTTTATACAGATACACAACTTTGATCAGGATTGGACAAAAATCAATTAACCACCAATTAAGTCATAACTGGCTTAGCAAGAGTAGTTCCTGTGATTGAATACTGTTGGAGTGGTTATTGGATTATTTTCCAGAGACAGAACAGCTCTTAATCACCAGATTTTTTTTAGAGGAATCAATTGCTGCAATGCCTAGCTGTTGCCAAAGCAATAATTGGCATCTGTGAGCACAATTGTGGCCACAAGGTCATCCTCACAAACGATTACAAGTAGTTGTAAGTGTAAAGATGTGTGCTCTCTTTAGCTGCATTTTGTGAGCTGGTTTTGGGGATTTGGAGCAAAATCTTACACCTATGGAGATCTGCAACTGTCTCTCACCTAGCTCCAGTGCATTCAGTCAGCTAAAGGTGAATGAGAGCAGGGAGCTGAGCTGTGGAATCAGATATATTAAGAGAAGATCGTGAGCAGGGTTCTCAGGCAGGAGTTTTGACAGGATCTGCAGATCTTGTTGGTTGTAACTGGAATTAACCTCTGCCACCTTGGATGTTCAGTGTTTGCCATCAGAGGTATACATACCCTTTAGTAACCTCAGTTTAAAATGCTTGTTTGATTTTCCTAATTAGGAGAGATGCAGAACATAGCCACGATGCATTAATTTTTAATTTACTAAATTCCCAGTGGTTTCAATGTATGTCTTCTTTAGGGCATTGAATCATGTCTCAATACCCTGAAGAAAACCTCTCAAAACTTTGGTAATTTTAAAAGTTATTATTATCGTATTGTGGCTGTGAGTGTTCGACTGCCCCTCTTCCCATCTAAGTAGCAGTCAAACATTAATTCGTGCATTTGCAAAGATCAATCAGTTGACCCGCTAATTTGACCTCAACCATTGAATGAACCATATCCAGCTGGCATTATTGTATATCCCTGAGGACGATAGTGGGATATACCATGGTTTAGTTCCGGGGGGCACTGCCACGCCCGCAGGGATTTTCTGATCTGATTTTGAATGGGCAATTTGACCGTTGACTGTTGTCAGTTGTCGTAACCGATTGGATAAAATGCCACGCTGCTGAAAGGAAATTGTGAATGTACGATTCTTGATCAGGGTGCTTTTTTATTTTTTATTTTTTGGAAATAATCGCAGTTGCCCTCTACAAATAATCGCTGGGGTTTTTTACTTTTTTACTCTTACTTTTCTTACTTTTCTTTTACATTTTTTCACATTGCCTTTGTATATATCATTTTATTTATTTGTTTTGTTTTTTAATAAATATGCTCCAGTGAAGTCAAACCTAATTTTCACTGTATGTATTATCTTTGAATGGGAAATTGTATAGGCAACAAAACTGGCAGAAATAATTTTTTTTTTTTTAATTCTAAAAATTAAAGAATGTCGTATTTGGATGGAATGGATGCCAGTAGTGATTTTTAAGTGAAATTTTACTGGTTTTACAGCTTGGTATCAGAGAAATCTGAAATGGAACACAAGGTACCTAAATTTCCAAAATGGAGAAGCCACCTAGACATTCCTCTCTAATTTTGCTCTGATTGACCTAATCTGAATAAACTTTGGCACAGATAATAATGACATTCTGTGCTGTAATTTTTTAGAGGTTTCAGGCTGCAACTCAACAAATTTACAAGGAATTGAAGTAAAACTTTGTCAGGTGCAAAATGAGATCTTTCATTTACACTGTGTTCCATCTCCATTTACTCTGACTCAGTAACATATAGAGTGATTTTTACACCAGGTATGAAATCCCAAATGGTTTTACCTTTATTAGGATACCAAGATTATTCAAATGGACCAAGCAGTCGCAGAGATACACTCATGTCATTTTGGGCTTGCCATTTTCAAAAAAAGAGGCTCAGGGCTTAAGGGGTTAAAAGAAATTACACTGCTGATGAAAATGTTAAAACAGACAGATTTCTGAGTAAGTTTCAGATTGATTGTGTTATTGACATCAATACAATATGTAATGCACATGTATTGCATTTACACAATCATTTCTGAATTATTATATGCTTATGACCAGTCTTTATTTTTTTGTAAGTAGATTGTGTCGTGTTCCAGGGTCCTAGGCCTTTGGCCAGGACAGTATTTTTGGTGTTTTAACAGTTTCATGTGCCAGGTTTCATAGATCATAGTCATTACTCATGTCACAGTTTTAACAGTTTCTTGTATCAGGATTTAACATGTCATAGTTCATGTTTATTGTTCATGTTTTTACTTTTCCATGTCTTTTGTTTTGCCAGGTCTGCCCAGCCACTCCACCGCTTGTCTGCGTTCCGCCCCATTTCTTCGTTTTCGCACACCTCAGAGCTCTGGTTGGCTTTTGGTATTTCCCCCTTCCTTCTGTGCTGTGCTGGATTCAGGGCTGCCTAAGCTTAATTGGCAATTAACTGTTTTTAAGTTACTAACATTTACTAACAGTCACGGGAGGTGTGATTCTTAGACAGGCACATTACTAATACTACTAATTGAAATAGGGAGTTTATTGTCGTGATTCCTGCTTTGCTATTTCAAGATCTTGCTGTGCTTTTCTGTTCTAACATTCATGCTTCCTTCTAATCTGCATGCTTCATTGGTACTTAAGCTGAGCACGCTCATTTTCTTAATGAGCAGGTCATGTCAACCCATCTTTGTCCTTGTCTCATGATCTTGCCTTGCCCATTGTTTCTTCTCCAGATGTTGCCCCTCATGTGTGCTGATTTCTTCCCTTTATCTGGTGTCGGTGGCCGTTGGCTGGCAGACAGAGTCGTGCGTTTCATGTCCCTGTGTTTTGTGCAGTATTTATGTCTTATAGCCAAGCTCTTGTTGTTTGAATTCCAAGTCTGATTATTCTTTTCTGTTTGTGGTTTTCTCCCTGGAGGCTCCAGTGGTTTTTGTTTTTTGTCATTTGGACTTTTTAGTTTTAGCTCTGTGAAGCTTACCTTAGTTGGATTTTTGCAACCCTTTGGGCAACCTTGCAACCTTTTTTGTTGGCCCTCGTGCCTGTTTTCTTTTGCTTTAATAAACTCCCTGTTCCCCTGCATCTCGCTAGTGGTGTCTTGCATCAGATTGTTTGATTGGCAGTCAGGCTGTATTTAACAGGATCAGGCTGAGAACAACTATGCATTAAAAACTTAGGGGGTTCAAAACCTTTGATGGCAGGCCACAGAAAATGTCAAAAAATCAAGGGGCATTTGAAATGAAGAGGTTAACATTTTGTTATTAATGGCCATTGCACTTGTTGAAAGGTCAGAATGTGATTTGCCCTTGATACTAATTGTACAATTGCCAAAGCTCTCTTCATTGGAGATTCAGGCAAAAGCATGATTGAAGGCTGATGGCAGGTTGCATAGCCATTCAAACATGCCTTTGATTGTGAGGAGTAGTATTCTCCTGGGAATTGGTCTGAAACGGGTTGTCTGGAATTGCTGCAGTCCGTCAGTATATGACAAATATTTGGGTAAGTTTGTCATTTCTAATAACACAGACCCTTTTTTTTTTTTTTCTTCTTAAACTTCTTGGATTCTCTGTTTTAAAAATATGGCAGAGTACAGAAATACTCAAGCTCCTCTATTGTTTACAAATCCAAGTAGTGCCATTATCATGCTATAATCAGCTTTCTGAAACTTCAAAAAATCACAGCTCCATGCTTCCTCATTTCTTAGCACACTGAAAAAGTAAGAAGTCATTCAAGAGCCATTCAAATTCACGACAGCCCCCCCACAGGTTCAAGACATTTTTTGATTACTGCCTAATTCCTGAGAGTGCCATGGTTTAATATAAACACTGAGAATATCAACAGAAACGAATTTCTGGGGAGACCTCGTAGATCTAGTCTGAACTACTTAATTAAAAGTACCTTAAAGGTTCCATATGGCCCCTCTCATTGTGCTGAGCAAATCTAGCTCACAAGATGTTCAGCCAGCTCCACCCACAGCTGGTATAATTATCAGAATGGGGTGGCCTGTGTGGCTCAGGGAAGTTTTCTTATTTCAAATGTTGCATCTGACAATGATGGATTTATTATAGACTTGAAATTGGTACAAGTTTGGGGGACCGTATTCATGAGCTTGATGTAGGGGTCTGGAGTGAACATTAAGACACATTACATAGCTAAACTACTGGGGGATAGGACACATTTCACCACAAGGACGAGTATGGATCCAAGAAACTTATGGAAAAGTTTGAAGTCTGAAAAGTGAACGCAGGCTTGACCGAGAGCAGAGAGACAACTGCTCTCCCTCTTTATCTTTTGTTTCACATCATACGAACTTTCTTAAAAAGTAGGTTCTCGTTAAATGATTAAAGATGCTGATGGCAGTCCTGATGTGATGAGAATGGAGTCTTCGAAAGAGGTTTCAGGGCTCATAATTTATACAACCTCTGTGGGTTGCGGCAGCTCTCCACTTGAATAAGTACAAGAGGGGAATGGGCATTAAAAAGAGATGGCCATGCAGTACTTTTTCAAAAGGTCTGTCAGCAGTCTCCATTGGGGCTGCCAAGAGCCAATCAGTGTCCTAGACAGGTCAGTCCCAGGCCTTTATTTTTTCTGTTTCACAGTCAACTGAAAGATTACTGTCCCTGTATACTTAATAAAAGAGGAGTCAATAAGACATTGGATCTTGATACCATTTTTGGACGGTGAAGCTCACTTAATGCAACACTAAACAAGCCTGAATTACATCACAGAAATCAGATGGTGGTCCAGAATGAATGGCACTGGCTTTGATGGATGTCCAAGGGTTTCTGAACCATTTGTAACCCCAAACTGGGAATGCGCATGACACGCATATCTTGCTCAAATCTGCCACTTACAACAATCCTGCTCTGTCCATCAACAAAAAGTACTCGGAAATGCGTGCAAGAGATGCATGAAATAAGCTGGACCAATGTGTGCTCACTTGAAGGGCCGCAAAGTAAAATATTTTCCTTTCACCTGCTCAAAGTCACAAGAGGAAGTGTCAGTGATGGAATCACAGATATTAAGCACCTCCACTCCGGATCTGCCCCGGCTCTTTGCCGACTCCAGCTGATCCGGCTCAGAGCTGGGACAGATCTGGAGCGGAGGTGCTTGCTATCTAGGATGTCTTTATGCAATTCATTTGTACTCAGTAACAAAGCATAATGTTATACAACTGCACTTGCCGATTCAAATGCCCTGAGTCTATTCAATCTTTTAAGTTGACATCCTGCTGGGGAGCAGTGAGGATATGCGCCAGGTGCTTCCAGGAGGAACTGACGTGAGTCAACACTGCCTTCACCCGCTGGATGACATCTGCCTTGCAGCAGAACAGTTACAGACACCAATAAACCAAGCTGCAGAAGAAGAACAAAAATTCTGGACAAATAAATCAATCAGTTGTCTCATCAAATAATTTTTACAGGAGCAAAAAGTAAACAAATCAGAATGACCTGTGACGCAGCATGGCCGTTGGCCCAATACACTATTATTAATAGACTTCAGTTGTATATTACAGAACTGTGTCATTTGAGTTTTGGTGAGCAGTGCCATATTTGCTAAAATAAGAAGTTTGTATATTAGGTCACAGTGATTACAACCCCATTTCGAGAAAGGTTAAGACGATGTAACATAGACACATCCTCAGTGATGTAACTTGGGGTCATCAGGTGTTACTGGTTTTTCAACATCATACACTCTGGCCCAGGTGACCCAGCCAGGGGTGATCAAGTCCCAGCTTGGGTCTAAGTGGCCTGTGTAATCCACGGATCACCCTGTTTGATCCACAGCTATCTTAATGCCGTCTCTGCGGCATCAGTGATTTTCATGAAGGCCCTCCTGCTGTGCAGTCCTTTAATTCCCCGCAGCTTAAGTGTCTTGACAAGCGACTAGGCTACAGACCCTCTGCATTCGACCTCATTGGGGTTGCCCCAGGTCCTCTTTCCCCAGTTTCTACATTCACCTGCCAGCCCTTAATACTTGGCCCTCCTCTTCCTGAAAGTCTCCTTCATTGGTTCTTTCCAGGGAATAGTCATCAGGACAACTGTAAAATGTAAGTAAAAAGAGAATCATTTAAACCCAATATTTTATTTAAAATAGCATAAATACAACATACAAAACACTGAATCTGAAAAATTTCATTGTTTTTCTTTTTTTTTTTGTTGTTGTTGTTGCTTTTTTTAAAACTATCTGCTCATTTTCAATTTTATGCCAGCAAATTGTTTCAAAAAAGTGGAATTGGGGCATGTTTTATCTGTGTGTTGCACCATCTCTTCTAAGTGTTGCATTATCTCTGCAAGTGCTTGGGAACTGAGGAGACCAACTACTGTACTTTTGAAAGCAAAATGTTTTTCCATTGTTGCTTTATGTTGGAATACAGCAGCTCAACACTTTGAGCCGCCTTTTGTCATATTTTTGCTTCATCTTGTGCCAAATGTTTTTAGAGGGTGACCAGTCTGGCACCTGGACTCTCTTACCATGAGAGCCATATTGATGAAATATGTGCAGAATGTGATTTGGCATTGTCTTGCTGAAGTAATTAACCCCCATCTTTAAATTAAGCAGAGAAGGATAATGACGTTATCTGTGCTTCAGGACTGTCCAAAAAAAAGCTAATACATTATCTCAATGCAAGGTCAATTAGGAGAAAGAATCACAGGAAGTGTTGACACAGGAAGAAATTACTTTAGGAGCATTTTTTTTTTTTTGTCCAGAAGACCCACTTTGGACAAAGCTGCATTACTTGGCTTGTCCCTCACTTTCTCCCTGACTGTCCCCTATCGAATCATTCCCACCACAAGCACCATTTATTTTTCATTTGCTCACCCATTTATTTTTAATTTTTGTTCCATTTACTTCTGTTGCCTCCAGAAGTGGCCAAACATGCGAGAGGAAGTGCTTTTCAGCTCTGCAGGTGTAATGAAGCTGAAGAATCGACTGTGTGGAAGAGGGGCAGTGAGATGGAAGACAGACCCTCAGAGGACTGCTAAAAGCCTGCCTTCCCTCTCGCCCCCACCTACCCCCCACCCGCCACAGGTCTGCGGCCCCATTTCCAGCCAGCAAAGGAAGAAGTGTGGGAGTAATGCTTTCACTCCCCACAGTCACTCTTTTCATCTTCGTTGATGCATTATGAGCCCTGAAAGGCCTTGTAATTAATAGATTGTTAATATTTATCTGTAATGTGCAAACTTTTTAAAGCTCGTTTTCGTTAAATGGTTGCTCAGTGTTTACAGTTTGTAATGTAAATTAGAGAGCAATTGCTATCGAGAGACTATCAGCTATGTCATCTGAAGGGGCAATATTGAGCATATCAAACATATTTTTGGATTTTAGATGCTCTGTCTTTTGTATTTGTCAGACACCATTTTGTGCATGCATTATCAACTGTGGATGTGCGGCTGAAATGTTGCACAGAACACCACCAATGGATAACAGCATATACAGGAGAAAAAAACCCCAAGTGCATTGAACTGCATTGCTTAAAAATGAATTTATCAGAAAATTTGTAATACATGTTATCATGATGAAAACAATTTGGATTAATATTTAAACTTATTATTGTTGTCATTATTATTTTTATGTATTATTTTTTTTATATTGCTGGAGGGAAAAGGTCAGGCTTAAAAGATCATACCAGTGCCAAAACCAAAAGATTAGCTGCGGCTATTTGACTGTCTTTTCTAGCTGTAACAAGCACACATTTATTGTTTATCTGATTGTAGCTAGTTGGTAATAATATAGCTGATAATTGATTTTAAAATTAAAATTATGACATTAAACATTTTCTGGGGGAAACCCTTGTATGTAAATCTGTGGATAATATTTGTCTGAAGGTTGAATGCATTGCAAGTAGCTATGCTTTGCGTGCAGAGGTCTGTTTCCTCGGCTGATGGTTGTCCTCCAAAGACACCATTCACCTGCTTCTGATTGTGTTTTTCACCTGGCTGTTTCTTCTATATGCAATAGGTATGATAAGTATTTTTCACAACAAACTCTGAGTAAGTCAGAGGCAACTGCATCTGTGTCAGAATTAATTTCGCATTCCTACTTACTGTATTGCATTTTTCATATTTCATTAAATCTTTAAGTCCCTTTAAAGTAAAGCATTGCCCATGTTTTTTTTTTTTTTTTGTCTGTTTTTCTGGGGAGGGCAAAGCAGTTTAATTTTTGCTCTGTGCCTCAGTGATTTTGTGTATGCACTTACAGGCTCATTTCATGCAACCCCCTCAAAGATAGCACCATGTTTATATTACACAAGTACAAAGGGCTTCACATGGAGACAGAAGTGGGTTGGACCTGAGTCAGTAGACAATACATGAAAATGACCCAGAAGGGTAAATACGGAATCTTATTTATGAGATGGACAGATTAATGAATTAAGTTAGGGTGGTCTGCAATCTTAGGTGAACCAGAGCCGTCAATCAGTCAAGTTGCCCTTACATTTTCCCACAGTTCAAAAAAGAGTCCCATATCACTTTGTGGACAAAATTAGAAAAATAAGATCAGCCTGCACATGCCTGTCTGCATCTGGTACATGGCATAAGTTGTTTCAAGAGATCCAGCCCACCTCAGTCCCCTGATGCATGTTTTGCTCATGAGCTATAATATGTGACATGGGTGTGATTTGCCCAGTTGAATGGGGGGTAGTTTAGTGAGTACCTGAACCAGAAACAGTTATTTAAGACTAGTGGGGGACTCACAGAAAAAATTTTCACCTCTATTACTCGCCAAATTTCAGGAGTGATTAATCAGTTATTTAAAAGCATCACTACAGCAAACCCATGCCTCACGGTGGCAATATAACAATACATTGCACTAGGCTAAAACCAGGGATATCACAGAGAAACAACTTAAGTACAAGTCTGAATTAATTTTGTTCTGTTCTTAGTGTTTATTTACGGTGAATCATTATGAACAAGTGATGTTTTGAAGGACATCTAAAATAAAAGTTGTCTTCCTTGATGTTCATCGCTCTTACATTGATGTGAGTTTTTTCTGTCATTCAAATTGAGTGACAATGAATTTACAAATTTCAATATTTTTCATATTGTATTTACAAACTTAGATGTTTTGTAACACAGGAACAACTCAAACGATTGAGTAAAGTGACTGCTGTGTTCCCCTGGAGAGCAAAGACCATTGCATTATACTGCTTAATATATTCCACAGAGCTGCCATGCAAGCCTGCCTTTTTTCATTTGTTTCAACCAACATACAGTGTAATGTGAATATAGGCCACTAGATGGCAGTATTTACCTTTTTTTTGTTAAGCTCAGACTGGAGTCATGTTTAGACATGTCCTGGACATGTCTGGGGCAAGTCTCAGAAAGTTAAAAAAAAGAGGTCTAAATGTGGGTGGGGTCTGCAAAAGAGTATATAAGGAAAAGAATTGAGACAGTAAAGTAGTAGGAGAAATTGCAAGAAGAAGGATACGTGTGACCAGACCTGTCATTTCTGTTCAAGACCTGTGTAGTTTCTTTTGTGGATTTCTTTGCCTGTGTTTGGGCATTTTCTTCATCCAGGACATCACCAAGCCACCCCACCAAGAAGGGACTGTAATTATTTCTGTTTTTTTCTTATTTATCAATCTTGGTCTTTAGTTGTAGGTTGTAATTAGTCTTTGTCTTTGTTAAAAATTAAATGTGTTTTAGTTGTTGAAACTGTGTTTGTCGTCCCTTGCTGTTGCTGTTGTGTTATAAATGTAATAACAAATTGGGGCCATAACAAATTGGGGGCTCAAGGTCCGGGATAGACCATTGTGTGAGTAATTTATTGAAAATCCAAATTGTGAAATTGTTTTTGTGAATTTTCCTAGATATATATTGACAACAGCAATGGATGATTTCTTGGCATCACCAACCGTAGGGGTTTTGAAGTCTTTTAAAAAGACAGAACTGCTAGAAATTTGCAGACATTTAGAGCTGACAGAGGTAAAACCAGCCATGCGAAAAGCAAGACTGGCTAGAGAGATAGTTGAATATTACATTGATGAAAATGTGTTTGCACCCGGAGATCTGGAACAGTTTCCAGTGGAAAATCCAAATATAGAAATGGAACTTAAATTAAAAATGCTAGAGATTGAAAGGGAGGAAAGAGAAAAAGAAAGGGAATTTGAGAGGGAAGAAAAAGAAAAACAAAGGCAGTTTGAGTTAGAAAAATTAGCAAGAGAAGAAAAACAAAGAGAATTTGAGTTAGAAAAATTTGCAAGACAGAGAGATTTTGAATTAGAGAAATTCGATAGAGAAGAAAGACTCCAAATGGAGCAACTAAAAATAAAAATTCAAACTGAAAATAAATTTCGGGCTAGCCAGGAGGTAAAACTGGTGCCTCCATTTTCGGAAAAGGATGTTGACAACTATTTCCAGTGTTTTGAAAAGGTAGCAAAGAGTTGCCAGTGGCCAAAGGAACACTGGCCTCTGATGTTGCAAACTGTCCTCAAGGGTAAAGCTCAACAAGCCTATTCGGCTTTGTCTGCAGATGATTCCTCTGATTATGAGGTTGTCAAAAAGGTTATTTTGAGAGCTTATGAGTTGGTTCCAGAGGCTTACCGACAGAAATTCAGAGGTCTGAAGAAATCTGAAAATCAGACTTATGTTGAATTTGCTAATGAAAAGCAGGTTTGCTTTGAGCGCTGGTGTACTTCTATGGAGGTCAAGGATGATTTCAACTCACTAAAAGAGATGGTGTTAGTTGAAGAATTCAAGAACTGTGTTAAGGATGATGTTAAGACCTACCTTAATGAGAAGCAAGCACTGAACTTGCAATCAGCTGCCAAATTTGCAGATGAATATGTTCTCACTCATAAGTCCAAATTTCAGTCTAGCAGTAATAATAGATGGTCCCAATTTCAGAAAAAGGGTTATGGTGATACCCAAGATTCCTCACCCAAAGACAAAGACAAATCTGGTGATGGTGCTCAGAAATCCAGTAACAGGTCTGATCAAAGTGTGAAAGCTGACAGTGACAGAAGTGGTCTAGTTTGCAGATATTGCAAGAAATCTGGTCATGTTACAACTAACTGTTGGTTCCTTAAAGCTAAAAAAGAAAAAGAAAAGGATACCAAACCAAATGCCTTTGTGAAAACAAGGTTAGTAACCCCTGTAGTAGATCACCAATCTGCTAAATTGCCTGCTTCTTGTGGGGCTAAAAAGCCTGATACAGCTGACTTCGTGAGGGAGGAATTTCTTCCATTTGTGTCAGAGGGATTTGTGGCTCTGAATGAGCATACTACTCCTGTCCCCATATATATCCTAAGGGATACCGGAGCTTCTCAGTCACTTTTGTTGATGGACTCCTTGGAGTTACGTGATGAGACCGCTTCAGGGGATTTCATACTTGTACAAGGTATTGAAGGGAGGACTGTATCTGTACCCCTGCGCTCTATATTCTTGAGGTCAGATTTAGTTACAGGACAGGTAAAGGTGGGACTTATGTCAAGTCTACCTATAAAGGGTGTTTCTCTGTTGCTAGGCAATGACCTGGCTGGGGGCAAAGTAGTTCCCCCTGTACATCTTACTTCACAGCCGAGCACTGAAAATGGGGATGAGGACCCATCTCTGTATCCTTCTTGCGCAGTGACTCGTGCTATGGCCAAGAAGGCTAAAGAAGATGATGTTGTGGTGCCGTCCAGTACATTGAATAGTCAGGACTCAGGTGGTTCGCCTCATGACTCTGATTGGCCTACTATGGTTTCTCCGTTTGAGGACTTATCAGATACTTTTATCAGTTCTCTATTCAGCCAGCCGGATGGGTCTGGTGATTCTGATGTGTCTGGAGACTTGTCTCTGTCCAGAAAGCGGTTGATTGAGGAGCAAACTAATGATCCTGAAATTGGTGTACTAAAGAGGAGAGCCCTTCCTGAAAAAGAAATAGATGCAGTTCCAGTTGGGTATTATCTCAAGGATGGTGTGTTGATGCGGAAGTGGCGCCCTCCTGATATCCCTGCCAATGCAGATTGGGCAGTGGTCAGGCAAATTGTTGTTCCGAAGGTCTATAGGAATGAGATCTTAACAATGGCTCATAGTCTACCTTTAGGAGGTCATCTTGGTGTTAACAAGACTGTTGATAAGATCATGAAACACTTCTTTTGGCCTGGGCTTCGGAAAGACGTTTCCAACTTTTGCAAAACCTGTCACACTTGTCAGGTAGTTGGAAAACACCAGTTAGACCCACCTGTAGCTCCATTGCAGCCTATCCCAGCATTTGGGGAGCCATTCTCTAGGGTCATTGTTGATTGCGTTGGTCCATTACCCAAGACTAGATCTGGAAATCAGTACTTGTTGACAATCATGTGTGCATCTACCAGATTCCCCGAAGCCATACCTCTACGTAACATCAAGGCAACTGCAATCTCGAAGGCTTTGATAAAGTTCTTCACGTTGTTTGGTCTTCCCAGGGAAATTCAGTCAGACCAAGGTAGCAATTTCACTTCAGGATTGTTTCAGCAGGTTGTGTATGAACTAGGTGCAAAACAGATTCTTTCTAGTGCCTATCATCCAGAAAGTCAGGGTGCCTTAGAGCGGTTTCATTCCACTCTCAAGACAATGATGAGGACTTATTGTTATGACCATGAGAAAGACTGGGATGAAGGGGTTCATTTGCTGTTGTTTGCAGCTAGAGAAGCAGTGCAGGAGTCTACTGGATTCAGTCCATTTGAGCTAGTGTTTGGTCATGAAGTGAGAGGACCTTTGCTATTATTGAGTGAACAATGGCAAGAGAAAGAGCCGCATATCAGTCTGTTAGACTATGTTAGCAAGTTCAAGGAAAGATTGCGTGCAGCTTGTGACCTTGCCAAAGAGAACTTGAAATCAAGTCAGGGAAAAATGAAAACTTGGTATGATCATAAGGCTAGAAGCCGTGAGTTTAAACCAGGAGAAAAGGTCCTTGTGTTGTTTCCCTTGCAGTCCAATCCATTGCAGGCTAGATTTCATGGTCCTTATGAAATTCTGACAAAACTCAATGATCTCAATTACATTGTGAAGACTCCAGATAGGAGAAAACCAAAACAATTGTGCCATATTAACATGCTAAAGCCTTATCATGACAGAAATGCTAGGGTTGCAGCTGTCACTTCAGATTCTCCAATGGTCGAAACGTGTGAAGATGAGGGGGAGTTTCAAGATGATGAACCAAGAATTAAAGCTGAAGTTCTTTCATGTAAATTGTCAAATTCTGAAGTGCTGCAAAATCTTGATGTAAAACTCCAGCACTTAGAACCCTCACAGAGAGATCAGTTTGAAAGGTTGATCAAGAAAGATGAGGATTTGTTTCCTGATGTCCCAAAGAGAGTTACTATAGCCTCTCATGATGTAGATGTTGGTGATGCCAAACCAATAAAACAGCATCCATACCGGATGAATCCTGAAAAGAGAAAGATTGCTGAGAAAGAGGTTGAGTACATGTTAAAACATGATATTATCAGACCCTCCAACTCAGATTGGAGTTCACCCTGTGTGCTAGTTCCAAAACCTGATGGAAGTACTAGATTCTGTACAGATTATCGCAAAGTCAATGCTGTAACTAGAACTGATGTGTTTCCAATACCTAGGATTGATGATTGTATTGATAGTGTAGGGCAAGCAAAGTTTCTGACCAAGATTGATTTATTGAAGGGTTATTGGTGTGTGCCTTTAACTGAGAGGGCCAAGAGCATCTCTGCTTTTGCCACACCATCTGGATTGTACCAGTATGAAGTCCTACCCTTTGGCATGAAAAATGCCCCAGCCACGTTCCAAAGGATGATACAGTCTACAATCGCCGGATTGCCACACACGGGTGCATACATCGATGACCTGATCACATGGAGTGACTCCTGGGAAGAACATCTAAAAGATGTAGAGACGTTGTTCCAGCGCCTGACCCAGGCTAACCTGACTGTTAACCTGAACAAGAGTGACTTTGGTTGTGCTACTGTCACCTATCTTGGCTACGTCATAGGCCAGGGTAAGGTGGCACCCATAAATGCTAAAGTCCAAGCCATCATGGACTTTCCAGTTCCTGACAACAAAAAAGCTTTGCGCCGCTTCCTTGGAATGATCGGGTACTACCGCAAGTTCTGCAAGAACTTTGCTGAGATTGCTCTCAGTCTAACTAACCAACTGAAGAAAGGCGTAAAGTTCACCTGGGATGATGCATGCCAGAGAGCCTTCGATCGCCTGAAGTCTCTGCTGTGTCACTTCCCCGTGCTCAAATCTCCTGACTTCAACAAACCGTTCTCCATCGCGGTCGATGCTAGCGACCAAGCTTGTGGATCTGTGCTCCTACAGAGAAGTGACTCTGATGACATTGAGCATCCCGTGGCATACTTCTCCAGGAAGTTCAATCGCCACCAAACAAACTATTCCACAATAGAGAAGGAACTGTTGGCTCTCGTCCTTTCTTTACAACACTTTGAGGTTTATGTTTGTACAGGGGAAAAGCCAATGATTGTGTACACTGACCACAATCCGTTAATGTTTTTGAGTAAGATGAAAAACAAGAATCGGAGATTGTTGAATTGGAGTTTGATTTTACAGGAGTTTGACTTGGAAATTAAGCATGTGAAGGGTACAGACAATGTAATTGCTGATTGCTTATCCCGTGTTTGAATGTGTATATATATATCATGTGTTTGAATATTGTATGATATGTATATGTAGACAAGTGTTCACTTAACCATTTTGTATTGAAAAGAAAAATTTTGCCTTTATGAGTCAAAATTTTTCCCTTTTGGAATGGAGGTGTAATGTGAATATAGGCCACTAGATGGCAGTATTTACCTTTTTTTTGTTAAGCTCAGACTGGAGTCATGTTTAGACATGTCCTGGACATGTCTGGGGCAAGTCTCAGAAAGTTAAAAAAAAGAGGTCTAAATGTGGGTGGGGTCTGCAAAAGAGTATATAAGGAAAAGAATTGAGACAGTAAAGTAGTAGGAGAAATTGCAAGAAGAAGGATACGTGTGACCAGACCTGTCATTTCTGTTCAAGACCTGTGTAGTTTCTTTTGTGGATTTCTTTGCCTGTGTTTGGGCATTTTCTTCATCCAGGACATCACCAAGCCACCCCACCAAGAAGGGACTGTAATTATTTCTGTTTTTTTCTTATTTATCAATCTTGGTCTTTAGTTGTAGGTTGTAATTAGTCTTTGTCTTTGTTAAAAATTAAATGTGTTTTAGTTGTTGAAACTGTGTTTGTCGTCCCTTGCTGTTGCTGTTGTGTTATAAATGTAATAACAAATTGGGGCCATAACAACAGTATCTCACAAAAGTGTGTATACTCCTCACATTTCGACAATTAATTGATTACATCTTTTCAAGGGACAATGTTACAGAAATGAAACATAAATTTTAGTGTAGTCATTGTACAATATGAAGATACGGTGGCCCTGAGGGCCAAAACACAATGACATTTCAGAAAATACAACAACATTTCAGAAAACACAACCACATTTCACAAGACACAACGGCATTTCACAAAACACAACAACATTTCACAAAAAACAACCGCATTTCACAAAACACAACAACATTTCACAAAACACAACCACATTTCACAAAACAGAACCACATTTCATTATCGAAAGGGTAGGGACAACACTTCTTGTTTGTGATTGGACGAACCCAAGTCTGGTGACATGCCATTTTCTGTTTTAGGTCATATCTCCAATTTGTTTATTTGTGATGGAATAATAAATCTGGACAAACATCCTCCATGCGTGGTGACTCCTTCATTTTTTTTAGGGGTTATAGAAGAACAACAGTAGAAAGTTGTGGCACTGTGGCGAAAACTTTTGGCCGCATGGCTCGGTTCCTGCCAAAAGAAATAAGTGAGTAGGACAAAAAAAGAATAGAATCACCTGATATAGGGCAGGAATTTAATTTGTACCACATATGGGAATCACCAGTCGTTATGAAGTCCTTTTGTTAAGTGTAAGACTGGCAATGTGCTGTCTAGCATGATGCTGCAGTGGTGTTCATAAAATCTCTGCAATACACTTTTTATCTAAGAGCTGCCAGATAGCTCATTCGGTTAAGGCACGTTGTTGCAGAGCAGCAATCACTAGTATGTCGCATGTTCAAGCCCCAGTCATACCAGCTGGCAGTGATCGGCAACTTTTTCAGCGTAGCGCACCATTGGCCATCGCGCTACAGGTATTCAAATTGGGAAGAGACTGCCGGGCAGGGGAAAATAAATAAACATATTTGTTTGTTGATCAAGCGCCTCCTGTCAGAAAGACGGGCGCTCGTCAGGAAGATTCTAAGTTAGCCTGCGTTGCCGGTGTTCTGACAAATTTTGCTACCTATCAAAATATGCTACCTCGCGGTTCGGCGCTTGCGCAAACCTGAAATTTTCCTCGCTCTTATCTTAAGTGTCTTCAAAAATCATAAAAATAGATTTATTTTCAGCGCGTATTTCGACCTTTAAGCATACATATATTTGCATGTACACACTGGGTTTTCCTGAAAATGCAGAAATTACATGATAATGGCGTATATGGGCATATATTTTCAAACAAACTTATCCAACTCATTATAACATCTGCTTTTGTTATAATAAGCTAACAAATAACAAAGTTACTTTTGTAACCTGATTCATATTGCAATATCAAGGCGAAAACAAAGATTTTACGATCGCTTTGCATCACGGTAGCATTTTTTGACAAGGGAGCAAAATTTGACAGAACACCGGCGGTCAGCGGCTTGCGGGAGAAAGAAGAAAGGAGAGGAAAGACCGCCTGCAGGATAACGTAGGGATTTTAAGTTGTCCGTTCACCAGTGAACGGGAATTACTGATTGGCTTAAGAGGTGTCAATCAAAATTGAACTGTCATCGAATGTAACGCAACGCATGGTTACGCCGTAAACTGCCAGAACAAAGATGGCGAATGTAGAGAACGACGCTTTGATAAATAAATCGCTTGAATATCTTGAAATTCACGACTGAAAGATTACTCTAAAAAACGAACAACTACCGGCGATCAATCATTTACTAGATGGTAAAGATGTACTTGGAGTTTTGCCGACTGGCTTTGGTAAAAGCATGTGCTCTCAAATTACACTCGAGTTTCATTGGTTTAAAAAAGGGGTGGTCCGTCGCGGTTCATTGCGCAAGGAAGTGGGCGGCTACTCCAAATCCCTATGTTATCGTGCAGGAGTTCTTTCCTCTCCTTCCTCCTTTCTCCCGCCAGCCGCTGACTGCCGGCAACGCAAGCTAATTCTAAGTCTGTTCATGTCTGGGTATCCTCCGCCCTCATTCGGAACTTGCGAAGATTCAACCAATGAGTGTATAAGAAGCAGTGGCTGATGGGCACGTGCTTCGGAGGAGAGCCGTGAACTGTCTTCACTATCCTGAGTTGGCAGCAAGGGGTCGCATACGAGCAAGCTTTGTACATAGTTCACCAATTGGGCATTCCAGATTCGGGTGGGATTGGAGATGCAAAATCTAAAAAAAAAAAAAAAAAGAATTCTCCAAGCCGAGTCTAGGCTCGGCAGTCATCATTCTGGCTCGAGTGCTTGACAATTGTTGCAACTCATGTGAGTGCTTGAGCTTCCGATAAATCGTACGACCACTGTTGAAGACAAACCAACATACAGGAGCAATTAGAATGATCAATGCACTCTGTTAGCGTTGATAGAAAACAGATATCAGTGGTCTGCTGTTGTCATGTTTCAGTGTAATGCAGGAGTGTGTCTTATAAAATGGCTTTTTTAAGTTAGATCAATATTGTATTTGTTTCCATGCCTAGTGGTTCATCATACATATATGAGAGGTGACATTTTTCTCTTTGTTTGAGAACAAACCATTAGTTATTGATACAATCCAATTTAAGTAATGTTTTTTACTGTAGTACCTGTTAATTTCCATTCAGTATTTGTGTAACTGTCGCTGTCGGGTAGGAATACCATTACTGGAGTTATCTGTTGACTTCCATTCTTTTTCTCCATCCAGTAAGGGGCTGAGCAGTCCTATGTAGTATTATTACCTTCCTATTATCCACAAAGCAGCCATATAGTGAACAAAATATTTACTTTTGGTCACTGCCATCAGTATCCATGAACATTATGGCTAATACTATAAACTTTCATGTCCGTTTTAACCATTTCTGCCAGAACGCACATACTGGGCACAGCTCACCAACTTTGTCTTCCTCTGTGGCTGTGAGTGAGGCTTCTAATTTGTCTGTTCTCCTGAAGCCAGTGATAAAGTTGTAGTGACAGCCTGGCCCTTTTAAGGTAGTGGAACCATGGCTCTGGCTATCTGCTCCTCTCTACTCTCTACTCCTCAAAAATCTCCTGTCTCTTCTATGTTCCACTTCACAGCTATTCTTGGTCAGCAATCTTCAATTTTCCATGAGGTCAGAAGGAGTGGAGGCGACTACACAAAGTGCCTTTTTGATATATCACTGCGAAGAGGCCCTCCATCACATACTCTGCAGACGAGTTTACACTGGCAGTTATAATTATTTGCACCAAAACGCTCATGTCCCAATAGTATTTGATGTTCTACTCATTGGTTTTAATTTCAGAGTATTTGGTCCTACATTTGTCATGCTTACTCCTGTGGTGTGCAGCAGCGTCTACCTCGCAAAAATCCAAAATATTCATTGGCAGTTTGTCATCCAAATCTGGGTCTTGGTGGAAATCAAAAGATTCCACTATGATGCCTGTGGTGTAATATTTTTCTTTGTATGAACACATGAAGTCATGATTTTTTAAATTTTGGGGCTCACTTTGAACATAAAATCATTCTTTCAGTCTCACCAGACTAGGTTATTCTCAGACACCAGGTTTTATGTGTTTTCCTGAGATTAAATCGTCTAAGAAACCAGAAAACCCAACCGCCCTATGGCTCTGATGTGGGACACGCAAATAAATAACAGTAGGTGTACACAAAGCATCATCTCATCATCTAAAAAATACGTAAATAAAGAAACTTTTGCTGACACTGATATCTCACATTCTTGCTTTTGTCACCCAAATGATGCAAGAGTCCTAATGTACTTATAGGCTATGAGAATTGTTTATGATCAATTTCGTGAGTAAAAGAGGAATTTGTTAAATTAAATAACAAATAAAAATAAATAATTTAGTTCCGAATTGGCTTTTGGAAATGGCTGAATTCCCTCCAATAATTTAATCATATGCATGCGGTGCCACAAGAACTTTTTGCCCCTTCCTGATTTGTTTTGTTTTCGTGTCTTTTTACAGGTTTTGAGGGTAGAGGCTTGAGCGAAGTGGCTCAGCCTCCCTCCTCACATGTCCGCTGTACTGCAACTCATACTATTCTTTACCGAAGTGCAGCATTGTACTACTGAAATAATCTTCAAAGACCAAACCAAAACAAAGAGGAAAAGAGACTACAGTGACAAATGACATTACACCAGCAATGCTGCTGCAGGCCTTACATTGCACTCAATTCTGCTCAGCACCAACACTTGGATGACGGTCCCATTGACTTTCACTGTTTCAAAGTTGGGAGCAGTCTTAACTCCGAAATGAACATCGTCCAAACTGAATAATGCTGAGTCATCGCTCAAAACTTACGGATATCCATTGAGTGTGCTAAATGGCCCGTCCAGTGAGGTACAGTCCTGCAGATCAGTTGGGGTATGGGCGGACATGGAAGGTTTTTAGATTATGCTTTTCTTTGTGCACCAAACAGCAGACAATATGCATGCTCTCTCACACATGAACTCATCATACTCCTCTCTGATTGCACAGCAGAACATGGAAAGCTGAAGGTGGAAATTGTATTTGGCTTTATTTTTGTTAAGCCCAGACTGGAGATAGGTTTGGGCATGTTTTAGGCTTGTCTGAGACAAGTCCCAGAGAAAAATTTTTTAAAAAAGCCTAAAAGGTGGTAGGGGTCTGCAAAAGAGTATATAAGGAGTAAAAGTGAGACAGTAAAGTAGTAGGAGAAATTGCAAGGAGAAGGATACATGTGACCAGACCTGTCATTCTGTTTAAGACCTGTGAAGCTTATAGTAGATTTTTGCCTGTGTTAGAGCATTTTCCTCACCCAGGACATCACCAAGGAACCCAACCAAAAGGGAATGTAAATATTTCTGTTTTTCTTGTTAATCAATCTTGGTCATTAGATTAGTCAGTAGATTAGTTAATTGTTAGTTGTCTTTGTTAATTAAATGTGTTTAAGTTTTAAAATTGTGTCTGTCATCCCTTACTGTTGTGGATGTTGTAAATGTAATAACAAATTGGGGCCATAACAAATTGGGGGCTCAAGTCCGGGATAGACCATTGTGTGAGTCATTTATTGAAAATCTAACATTTCAAATTGTAAAATTGTTTTTGTGAATTTTCCTATATTCATATATTGACAGATAGACAGCAATGGATGATTTCTTGGCATCACCAACCGTAGAGGTTTTGAAGTCTTTTAAAAAGACAGAACTACTAGAAATATGCAGACATTTAGAGCTGACAGAGGTAAAACCAGCCATGCAAAAAGCAAGACTGGCCAGAGAGATTGTTGAATATTACATTGATGAAAATGTGTTTGCACCCGGAGATCTGGAACAGTTTTCAGTGGAAAATCCAAATATAGAAATAGAACTCAAATTAAAAATTCTAGAGATTGAAAGGAAGGAAAAAGAAAAACAAAGAGAATTTTAGTTAGAAAAATTAGCAAGACAGAGAGATTTTGAATTACAGAAATTCGATAGAGACGAAAGACTCCAAATGGAGCAACTAAAAGTTATAATTGAAACTAAAAAAAAATTTTGTGCTAGCCAGGAGGTAAAACTGGTGCCTCCATTTTCGGAAAAGGATGTTGACAACTATTTCCAGTGTTTTGAAAAGGTAGCAAAGAGTTACCAGTGGCCAAAGGAACACTGGTCTCTGATGTTGCAAACTGTTCTCAAGGGTAAAGCTCAACAAGCCTATTCGGCTTTGTCTGCAGATGATTCCTTTGATTATGAGGTTGTCAAAAAGGTTATTTTGAGAGCTTATGAGTTCGTTCCAGAGGCTTACCGACAGAAATTCAGAGGTCTGAAGAAATCTGACAATCAGACATATGTAGAATTTGCTAACGAGAAGCAGGTTTGCTTTGAGCGCTGGTGTACTTCTTTGGAGGTCAAGGATGATTTCAACTCACTAAAAGAGATAGTGTTAGTTGAAGAATTCAAAAACTGTGTTAAGGATGATATTAAGACTTACCTTAATGAGAAGCAAGCACTGAATTTGCAATCAGCTGCCAAATTTGCAGATGAATATGTTCTCACACATTAGTCTAAATTTCAGTCTAGCAGTAACAATTGATGGTTCCAATTTCTGAAAAAAGGTAACGGTGATACCCAATATTCCTCACCCAAAGACAAAGACAAATCTGGTGATGGTGCTCAGAAATCCAGTCATAGGTCTAATCAAAGTGTGAAAGCTGACAGTGACAAAAGTGGTCTAGTTTGCAGTTATTGCAAGAAATCTGGTCATGTTACAACTAACTGTTGGTTCCTTAAAGCTAAGAAAGAAAAAGAAAAGGATACCAAACCAAATGCCTTTGTGAAGACAAGGTTAAAAACCCCTGTAGTAGATGACCAATCTGCTAAATTGCCTGCTCCTTGTGGGGCTAAGAAGCCTGATACTGCTGACTTTGTGAGGGAGGAATTTCTTCCATTTGTGTCAGAGGGATTTGTGGCTCTATATGAGCATTCTACTCCTGCCCCCATATGTATCTTAAGGGATACCGGAGCTTCTCAGTCACTTTTGTTGATGGATTCCTTGGAGTTACGTGATGAGACCGCTTCTGGGGATTTCATACTTGTACAAAGTATTGAAGGGAGGACTGTATCTGTACCCCTGCGCTCTGTATTCTTGAAGTCAGATTTAGTTACAGGACAGGTAAAGGTGGGACTAATGTCAAGTCTACCTATCAAGGGTGTTTCTCTGTTCCTAGGCAATGACCCTGCTGGGGGCAATGTAGTTCCCCCTGTACATCTTACTTCACAGCCGAGCACTGAAGATGGCGATGAAGACCCATCTTTGTATCCTTCCTGTGCAGTGACTCGTGCTATGGCCAAGAAGGCTAAAGAAGAAGATGATGTGGTGCCTTCCAGCACATTGAATAGTCAGGACTCAGGTGGTTCGCCTCATGACTCTGTTCGGCCTACTATGGTTTCTCAGTTTGAGGACTTATCAAATACTGATGGGTCTGGTGATTCTGATGTGTCTGGAGACTTGTCTCTGTCCAGAAAGCGGTTGATTGAGGAGCAAACTAATGATCCTGAAATTTGTGTACTAAAGAGGAGAGCCCTTCCTGTTAAAGAAATAGACGCAGTTCCAGTTGGGTATTATCTCAAGGATGTTGTGTTGATGCGGAAGTGGCGCCCTCCTGATATCCCTGCGAATGCAGATTGGGCAGTGGTTTGCCAAATTGTTGTTCTGAAGGTCTACAGGGATGAGATCTTAACAGTGGCTCATAGTTTACCTTTAGGAGGTCATCTTGGTGTTAACAAGACTGTTGATAAGATCATGAGACACTTCTTCTGACCTGGGCTTCGGAAAAACGTTTCCAACTTTTGCAAAACCTGTCACACTTGTCAGGTAGTTGGAAAACACCAGTTAGACCCACCTGTAGCTCCATTGCAGCCTATCCCAGCATTTGGGGAGCCATTCTCTAAGGTCATTGTTGATTGTGTTCGTCCATTTCCCAAGACTAGATCTGGAAATCAGTACTTGTTGACAATCATGTGTGCTTCTACCAGATTCCCTGAAGCCATAGCTCTACGTAACATCAAGGCAACTGCTATCTCGAAGGCTTTGATAAAGTTCTTCACGTTGTTTGGCCTTCCCAGGGAAATTCAGTCAGACCAAGGTAGCAATTTCACTTCTAGATTGTTTCAGCAGGTTGTGTATGAACTAGGTGCGAAGCAGATTCTTTCCAGTGCCTATCATCCAGAGAGTCAGGGTGCCATAGAGTGATTTCATTACACTCTCAAGACAATGATGAGGACTTATTGTTTTGACCATGAGAAAGACTGGGATGAAGGTGTTCATTTGCTGTTGTTTGCAGCTAGAGAAGCAGTGCAGGAGTCTACTGGATTCAGTCCATTTGAGCTAGTGTTTGACCATGAAGTGAGAGGACCTTTGCTATTGTTTTGTGAACAATGGCAAGAGAAAGAGCCACATATCAGTCTGTTAGACTATGATAGCAAGTTCAAGGAAAGATTGCGTGCAGCTTGTGACCGAGCCAAAGAGAACTTTTTTTTTTTTTTTTTTTGTTGTGGTTATTTTGTTTTTATTGTTGTTGTTGTTATTATTATTAACTTTTTTTAATTTTTTTTTTTCCCCTAATTTTTCCTTGTGACAATTATAATCCTATGGGACGCAATTCAATTCAATTCAATTTATTTTGTATAGCGCTTTTCACAGAGACTGTCACAAAGACGCTTTACAGTGAGAGTTTAAAGAAATAAAAAGGCAGTGCCCAGCCTATTCCCCACTACAGCAAATGAGGCAAAAAACTCCGAGTAGGGAGAAAAATCCTCCAACAGTGGTGAGAAAAAACTTCCCAGTGGGAAGAAATCTCAGGAGGAACCCGGCCATAGTGGGGGAGCCCATCCTCCGCTAATTAAGAACAAAAAGTAAAATGGAGTGAACGACAGAGGAGTTCCATTTAAGTCCATCTAAAGTGGCAACGGTAGCTTCAGAAAGTGGCAAGTCGAGGATGGTGCAGGACTGGACCAGGGCCAAACCGGATCGGATCAGGACAGCAGGACAGCAGCAGCCAGCGCTCATGGTGAGGGACAGGGCTCATACGGTCCAGGACTCAGGGAAGTGGAGGGAAGATCCTCGGAAAGAGACAGAGAAGAAAGGGGTGTGAGGCACTGGATAACTACTGCATGAGAATAAAAGTACCGTCCTCTGGCATGTGCCAAGTGAGAAGTTATAAGGAGACTGGTCAGGAAACAGTCAACACCCCTCCATCCACTTCCTGCAGCACAGAGGCCCAACACTTATTCCAGGCTGTTAGATCACTTTTCATTTTCTAAACAATAGTACCATATGGACCTCCCCGGTGACTAAGGCTATAGCAAGCCCCACTGGTGCCGTGTAAGTGCAATCTCAGTGCCACCGGTTCCACATGGATTTAAGCAATTTTAACGACCAAAAGCTAGTAACCTTCATCCATTTAATGCAGCACAGAGGCCCTGAATTCCATCCGACCAAGGCTGTGTAATTTTTCAGTCAGATACCACCAACACCATGTGGACCTACCCGGTGACTAAGGCCGTAGCAAGCCCCACCGGTGCCGTGTAAGTGCTATCTCAGTGCCACCGGTTCCACATGGATTTGCGTAACACTACACCAGTACCATATGGACCTCCCCGGTGACTAAGGCTGTAACAAGCCCCACTGGCACCGTTAATGCATGCTCAGTGCCACCGGTTCCACATGGATTTACTTAACTCAGGCTTCCAATATCTTATGAACCCATCAACTAGGTTTTAGTCAGTCCCATCCGAGCCAAGTAATGTTTTATACATAATGATCTAATCATGATCTAATCATAGGCTTGACTAAAAAGGTAAGTTTTTAGCCTACTCTTGAACACAGAGACCGTGTCTGAGGCCCGAATGTCCGTTGGGAGATTGTTCCACAAGATTGGGGCTTTGTAGGAGAATGCTCTCCCTCCAGATGTAACTCTAGATATAGTTGGAATTTTCAAATATCCAGCACCTTGTGAACGAAGTAATCTTGGAGGGGAGTAAGGAATGAGAAGTGCACTAAGATATTCTGGGGCCAAATCATTTAAGGCTTTGTAGGTAAGCAGTAGAATTTTATATTCAATTCTAAATTTGACAGGCAGCCAGTGAAGATTTTTGAGTACTGGGCTAATGTGGTCATATTTCTTCGTCCTGGTCAGAACCCTAGCAGCAGCATTCTGCACTAATTGAAGGCGATTCAGGATAGAACTGGTGCAGCCTGACAGTAAAACGTTACAGTAATCTAGCCGAGAGGACACAAATGCATGAACCATTTTTTCGGCGTCCTGAAGAGACAGCATTTTTCTCAGCTTAGATATATTTCTAAGATGAAAGAAAGCCACTTTTATGATGTTGTTAATGTGACAGTGCAGAGAGAGATCTGAATCAAGGGTGACACCAAGGTTTTTAACAACAGCTTTTGCAGAAACCCGGAGACTGTCGACGTTGAGAGAAAACTTGAGGAATGTGTCTCTGAGTGATTTGGGACCAATTACCAATATTTCAGTTTTATCTGGATTTAAAGAGAGAAAATTCTGTGTCATCCATGCTTTAACGGCTTTAAGACACATCTCGAATCTAGTTAGTGAATCGATTTCACCTGGTTTAAAAGATATATAAAGCTGCGTGTCATCTGCATAACAATGGTACTTCACGTCATAACTACTTATGATGCTTCCAAGGGGAAGCATGTATAAGGAAAACAGCAGAGGGCCCAGAACAGATCCTTGAGGTATTCCAAAGTTCATCTTGGAATACTCAGAGGAATTACCATTTACTCTGACAAACTGACATCTATCAGAAAGATAGGACTTAAACCATGAAAGGGCGAGTCCAGAAATACCAACCAGATTTTCTAGCCTGTGAAGAAGAATATGGTGGTCTATCGTGTCGAAGGCAGCACTTAGATCTAGTAGGACAAGGACAGAGATGCGGCCACAGTCCATGGAGAGAAGTAGATCATTCATTACTACAGTGAGGGCTGTTTCAGTGCTATGATGTTTTCTAAAGCCAGATTGAAACCTATCATTTACCTTATTCGTTTGCAAGAAGCAAGTGAGCTGTTGGGCAACACATTTCTCAAGGATCTTGGATAGAAATGGAAGGTTTGAGATCGGCCTATAATTGGCCAAAACTGTTGGATCTAAATTTGGTTTTTTGAGTAGAGGCTTAATTTCAGCAATCTTAAATGAAGTCGGAATCAAACCTGAAATCAGGGAAGAATTGATTATGTGCAGAATTTGACTGCCAAGAATGGGCAGGAGTTCCTTCAGTAACTTACTTGGGATGGGATCTAAGAGACAAGTTGTTGATTTGGAAGTAGCGACCAGTTTGGCAAGTTCGCTCGGGGATATGGGAGAGAATGAATTAAATTGGTTTATATGCATAGCATGAGGTTTTAAGTTAAGGCCTTCACCAACTGCGAGGGAAGCACTAATATTTTCTCTAATTTCAATTATTTTGCCACTAAAGAATTTTAAAAAATCATCACTGCTGCAGGATGGTGGAATTTGAGGGGAACTTGCAGCATGGTTGTTTGTTAATTTGGCCACTGTTTTGAACAAGAATCGAGGGTCATTTTTATTTTCCTGTATAAGATTTGCAAAATATGACGACCTAGCAACAGACAAAGCCTGCTTATACACAACAAGGCTCTCTTTCCAAGCACAGTGGAATACCTGGAGTTTAGTGCAGCGCCATTTGCGTTCTAGTTGACGGGATTTTTGCTTTAGAGTCCGGTCAGTGTACCATGGGGCTGGTCTCTTATTCTGAGTAGCCTTTTTAAATTTCAATGGGGCAACTACATCAAGTGTACTACGGAGGGCATTAGCAAACTTACCTGCCATTTCATCAATACCGAGGGGGCTGGCTGGATAATCAAGATAAGTTGGTAGTACTTCAATGAATTGTGAAGATGTTGCGGCAGTAAAAGTACGACTTGCGTACATCCTATTTTCTAATAATACAGGGTGGGCCAATTGTAGACTGGATGTTAAAAGAAAATGGTCCGATAAGCTGGGATTGTGTGAATGGATGTCAACTTTGGCAATCTCAACACCAAAGCTTAAGATCAGGTCTAAAGTATGACCATGAATATGCGTTGGGCCAATTACACTCTGAGTGAAGCCAACCGATTCCACAAGATTAGTAAAGATGGATGTTGAAGAATTAATGGTAGTTTGATCCAAGAGATGGGGTGTGGGACAAAGAGTGTTTTATATGTTGTTATGTTTTCGGTTTGTCTTTGTCAGC
Source organism: Gymnothorax reevesii (assembly GCA_029721435.1). Lineage (NCBI taxonomy): Eukaryota > Metazoa > Chordata > Actinopteri > Anguilliformes > Muraenidae > Gymnothorax > Gymnothorax reevesii. The sequence continues at coordinate 17,111,798 of CM056588.1, read as the reverse complement.
TAGTCGTTCTGTTTGTGTTTGTGATTTTTTTTCACTTGACTGTGTTATTTTCTTTGTTTATGTTTTTCAACTGCCGTACAAATTTTTACAGGCATGGCGCCTGCATTGACAACATTTTTTATTTTCCGATTAGCTCTTCCATTATGCCCAGAAAGCACTCTGCTGGAATATTTGACCATCCAAAATCCTACTCCATTAATCCTAAAATCTTAGCCTGTAAAAAATGGGAATAGATGAAATCACTATTGCCAGCTATAACTGTAATGGCCTCGCTGATAAGAAGAAAAGACATCAAATATTTACGTGGTTAAAAGAGAAAGACCACACTATCTTTTGTATTCAAGAAACTCATTCGGTAATAACAGATGAAACTACATGGATGGAGGAATGGGGTGGACAAATATTATATGCACATGGTTTAAGAAATTCAAGGGGAGTCACGATCATGTTTAAAAACAACTTTAATTATACTCTTCAAGCTTTAGAATCAGACCCTCAAGGAAGGTGGATCATTTTAAATATGACCATTGAGGATAAACAAATATGTTTAGTTAATTTATATGGTCCAAATAACGATGAGCCACATTTTTTTGAATCAATTTACAATATTATAAAATCTTCAAAATTCACAAGTAAATACCTCATCATGGTTGGAGACTTCAATACAGTACAGAATAATTTAATAGATCGTAAGGGAAATAATTCAACTAATAATCACCCACATGCTTCAGCAGAAATCACATCAATAATGAATACAATGGATCTGGTTGATGTTTGGAGATTAAGGAATCCGGAATTACGTAAATATACCTGGAGAAGACAGAACCAGGCAAGCCGAATAGACTATTTTCTTGTTTCCTTTTCTTTGTTACCTAAAATAAAAAAGGCAATAATTGAAGACAAATTTAAATCTGATCACCAACTTATATCGCTACATTTGGTTTTACATGAATATCCACGAGGACGGGGCTATTGGAAATTTAATCAAAAGTTACTGGAGGACCAGACATTTGTAGAGCGTACAAAAGAATTTATTACAGATTTTTTTACACACAACATAGGATCAGCAGACCCACATATTGTGTGGGATACTTTTTAATGTGTTTTTAGAGGCCACGCAATTCAGTTTGCTTCACGAAGACAAAAACTTTTAAGATTAAAAGAACAAAATCTTAAAAAAGAAATTGAGATTCTCACATCAATACTGGATAGCTCACAAGCAACTTGCGATGTAACTGACAAATTGGACCGAAAGCAAAAAGAATTGGAACAATTAATTTGTGACAGGTCAACTATAATGCACTATAATAATAAAGCAAAATGGATGGAGAAGGGAGAGAAATGCAATAAACTATTTTTAAGCCTCCAATATAGAAATACAGCAAAGAAAAATATACAGAAATTAAAAAGGATTGATGGGACGATTCTCATCTCTCCTACAGATATTCTGAATGAGGAAGAGAGATATTTTACAGAGATATTCTCCCCCCAGTTATCAGCTGTTTCACTATGTAATACTGATAGTAATTCATTTTTCCCTCAAAATCAAGTTAAATTATCAGAGGAACAGAAAGCAACATGCGAGGGGCTAATTACAGAAACTGAGCTTTACAATTCAATCATGTCCTTTCAGCGGGGGAAATCGCCAGGGTTAGATGGTATCCCAATAGAAGTCTATCAAACATTTTATGAACAGATTAAAAACCCCCTGCTCACATGTTTTAATTTTTCATATGATCAAGGTATTCTCACCGGGACTCAGCGAGAAAGTGTAATTTCTCTGCTCTTAAAACAAGAAGCTAGCGGCCACTATAAAGATCCGGTCCACTTAAAAAACTGGAGGCCACTCACTCTTCAGTGCTATGATGCGAAAATATTAGCAAAATGTATAGCATTGCGTATAAAGAATGTCCTGCATGATATTATACATCATGACCAGTCTGGTTTTATACAAGGTAGAAATATTTCAAATAATATAAGACAATTACTTGAAATTATAGAATATTATGATAAAATAAAGTAACCAGGTTTGATTTTCATAGCAGACCTTGAGAAAGCCTTTGAAAAATCAGATGGGATTTCATCTACAAATGTTTAGAATTTTTTAACTTTGGTAAATCTTTAATACAGTGGGTTAAAGTAATGTATCATAACTCCGTCTCCAAAATTATAAATAATGGTTATCTCTCAAACCCCATTATACTCTCTCGGGGAGTAAAACAGGGCTGCCCGTTATCACCGTATCTGTTTATTATGGCAATAGAAGTACTTGCTATAAAAATACGAGCAAACAATAATATCAAAGGTCTAGAAATGCAAGATCTTAATACAAAAATTTCAATGTATGCCGATGATACCATTTTTTTACTGAATTCTGATTATGAAACACTTCAGTGTCTTACAAAAGACCGGGATGAATACTCAAAACAATCTGGGCTGAACCCTAATTACGAAAAATGTCAAATACTGAGACTTGGTTCCTTGAAAAATAAAAATTTCACTCATCCATGCAATCTACCACTTCACTGGACAGATGGACCGGTCAATGTTCTCGGTATACACATTCCAGAAAATATTAGTGAAATTTCAACGGTTAATTTCAATAATAAACTGAGTAAAATTGAAAAAATTCTTCTCCCATGGAAAGGGAAACATTTGACCATTTATGGCAAAATAACTCTGATTAATTCATTAATTGTATCCCAGTTTACATATTTATTCATGGCATTACCAACTCCTAAAGAATCATTTTTCAAAATTTATGAACAGAAGATATTTAAATTTATATGGAATGACAAACCTGATAAAATTAAACGTGTGTATTTCTACAATGATTATGTATCTGGTGGCCTAAAATTATTAAATTTAAAAGCTTTAAATCTTTCACTGAAGGCCTCCCTTATTCCAAAATTCTATTTCAATTCAAACTGGTTTTCCAGTAAGTTACTTAAAAGTGTCCATCCTATGTTTGAAAAAGGATTCTTCCCATTCCTGCAGATTAAACCTGTGCATATTAAGTTAATTACTGACATGTTTTTTAGTGTTTCCACCTTTCTGGAAGAAGCTCTACAGAGTTGGTTGCAATTTCAGTTTCATCCACCAGAAAATACAGAACAAGTTCTACAACAAATAATATGGTTAAATTCCAATATACTTGTTGATAGAAAAATGATTTTCTGGAAACGCATGTTCGATAACGGAATTATTTTTTTAAAGGATATAGTGAATGAGGAAAATAAAATTATGTCCTACAGACAATTAACTAGTTTTTATGGAACTGTCTGCACACTGCAACAATATAATCAACTTATTGGAGCTTTACCAAATACTTGGAAATCAAAAATTATTAAAAGACCAGGAGGACATCTAGTCTGTCTGCCTCAAATGAAAATGGTACAATGGTTAAAGAAAATAAAGATTAATAAACATATATACACATTTTACTTAAGAATAAAGAATTTAGTTGCGACACCATATAGAATTCTAGATAGTTGGGAAAACTTGTTAGACACACCAGTTCCATGGAATAAAGTCTTCAAAATTCTTTACAATACATCACTTGATCCGAAGATAAGATATTTTCAATATAAGCTAATATATAAGTTTCTAGCAACAAAAAAGATGCTAAATATCTGGGGAATTGAGCCATCACCCCTCTGTCGATTCTGTCAAGAGGAAGCGGAGTCAGTTGTCCTTTTGTTTTGGTACTGTCCTGGAACAGCCCTTTTTTGGATAAAGGTGCAAAATTGGATATCTCAGTATAATAGTATACAACTAGATTTATTTAAGGTATTACTGGGTGATGTAACTAAAGAAAAACATCAAATATGTAATATAATTGTATATCTTGCAAAAATATTTATTTTCAGGTTGACATCTGTTGGGGAGTTAAGACTTGAGAGATTCAAGAATTTTGTCATGTATTACAGTAGAATTGAGTGTGCGATGGCCTATGAGACGGGTCTTGTAATTTATGCCAAAAGATGGGATAAAATTCGGGAGGCTGAAGGTTGGGAATAACAAAGAGATGGAATGGATGAGCTAATAGTTACAAATGCCAAAAATATAAAACTCTGTGAATGTAATCCTTATTGTATTGTATTTTATTTTAGTTTTTTTTTATTATATTTTATTTTATTTTTTGTTTTTCATGGGTGTGTGTTTTGTTGGGTGATGGTAGGAGGATTCATACTTAATTATATAACTGATTAAATGAATAAAGTTGTCCTCCAAAGTGGGGGGGTGGTGGAGGGATAGAAAAAAAAAAAAAGAGAACTTGAAATCAAGTCAGGGAAAAATGAAAACTTGGTATGATCATAAGGCTAGAAGCCGTGAGTTTAAACCAGGAGAAAAGGTCCTTGTGTTGTTTCCCTTGCAGTCCAATCCATTGCAGGCTAGATTTCATGGTCCTTATGAAATTCTGACAAAACTCAATGATCTCATTTACATTGTGAAGACTCCAGATAGGAGAAAGCCAAAACAGTTGTGTCACATTAATATGCTGAGGCCTTATCATGACAGAAATGCTAGGGTTGCAGCTGTCACTTCAGATTCTCCTCTGGTCGACACGTGTGACGATGAGGGGGAGTTTCAAGATGATGAACCTAGAATTAAAGCTGAAGTTCTTTCATGTAAATTGTCAAATTCTGAAGTGTTGCAAAATCTTGATGTAAAACTCCAGCACTTAGAGCCCTCACAGAAAGATCAGTTTAAGAGGTTGATCAAGAAATATCAAGATCTATTTCCTGATGTTCCAAAGAGAGTTTCTGTAGCTTCTCATGATGTAGATGTTGGTGATGCCAAACCAATAAAACAGCATGCATACCGGATGAATCCTGAAAAGAGAAAGATGGCTGAGAAAGAGGTTGAGTACATGTTAGAACATGATATTATCAGACCCTCCAACTCAGATTGGAGTTCACCCTGTGTGCTAGTTCCAAAACCTGATGGAAGTACTAGATTCTGTACAGATTATTGCTAAGTCAATGCTGTAACTAGAACCGATGTGTTTCCAATACCTAGGATTGATGATTGTATCGATAGAGTAGGGCAAGCAAAGTTTCTGGCCAAGATTGATTTATTGAAGGGTTATTGGTGTGTGCCTCTAATTGAGAGGGCCAAGAGCATCTCTGCTTTTGCCACACCATCTGGGTTGTACCAGTATGAAGTCCTACTCTTTGGCATGAAAAATGTTCTAGCCACGTTCCAAAGGATGATACAGTCTACAATCGCCGGATTGCCACACACGGGTGCGTACATCCACGACCTGATCACATGGAGTGACTCCTGGGAAGAACATTAAAAGATGTAGAGACGTTGTTCCAGCACCTAACCCAGGCTGACCTGACTGTTAACCTGAACAAGAGTGACTTTGGTTGTGCTACTGTCACCTATCTTGGCTACGTCATAGGCCAGGGTAAGGTGGCACCCATAAATGCTAAAGTCCAAGCCATCATAGACTTCCCAGTTCCTGACAACAAAAAAGCTTTGCGCCGCTTCCTTGGAATGATCGGGTACTACTGCAAGTTCTACAAGAACTTTGCTGAGATTGCTCTCAGTCTCACCAACCAACTGAAGAAAGGCGTAAAGTTCACTTGGGATGATGCATGCCAGAGAGCCTTCGATCGCCTGAAGCCTCTGCTGTGTCACTTCCCCGTGCTCAAATCTCCAGACTTCAACAAACCATTCTCCATCGCAGTCGATGCTAGCGACCAAGCATGTGGATCTGTGCTCCTACAGAGAAGTGACTCTGATGACATCGAGCATCCCGTGGCATACTTCTCCAGGAAGTTCAATCGCCACCAAAGGAACTATTCTACAACAGAGAAGAAGCTGTTGGCTCTGGTTCTATCGTTACAACACTTTGAGGTTTATGTTTGTACAGGGCAAAAGCCAATGATTGTGTACACTGACCACAATTCTTTAATGTTTTTGCGTAAGAGGAAAAACAAGAATCGGAGATTGTTGAATTGGAGTTTGATTTTACAGGAGTTTGACTTGGAAATTAAGCTTTTAAAGGGTACTGACAATGTAATTGCTGATTGCTTATCCCGTGGTTGAGTATGTATATATATATCACGCGTTTATTCGAATATTGTATTACATGTATATATAGACAAGTGTCCACTTAACCATTTTGTATTGAAAAGAAAAATTTTGCCTTTATGAGTCAAAATTTTTCCCTTTTGGAATGGAGGTGTAATGTGAATAGAGGCCACTAGATGGCAGTATTTACCTTTTTTTTGTTAAGCCCAGACTGGAGATAGGTTTGGGCATGTTTTAGGCATGTCTGGGACAAGTCCCAGAGAAAAAAAAAGCCTAAAAGGTGGGAGGGGTCTGCAAAAGAGTATATAAGGAGTAAAATTGAGAAAGTAAAGTAGTAGGAGAAATTGTACGGAGAAGGATACATGTGACCAGACCTGTCATTCTGTTTAAGACCAGTGAAGCTTATAGTGGATTTTTGCCTATGTTAAACCCAGGACATCACCAAGGAACCCAACCAAAAGGGACTGCAAATATTTCTGTTTTTCTTGTTAATCAATCTTGGTCATTAGATTAGTCAGTAGATTAGTTAGTTGTTAGTTGTCTTTGTTAATTAAATGTGTTTAAGTTTTAAAATTGTGTCTGTCATCCCTTGCTGTTGTGGATGTTGTAAATGTAATAACAAATTGGGGCCATAACACTGCATAATTTGTGAATGCCTCACGATTAGATAAGATCTTATGCCCTGTTTCTCCTGGGGCAGACCACCACTGCTTCTCCTCTTTTGGGATGAGTACAGCAGTGAGGGTTAGCACAGTACAATATTCATAGGTCATGGCTGTGTTGGTAAGATTGGCTTTGATGTCCGGGCCCACCTTTGTCCATAGAAGGGCTGAGAAGGCAAGTGGCTGAATCTCTTAAAATAGACTCCTTTAAGCAGGTTGAGAGTTTCCACCCCTGAGCGCCTCAGTAAATCTGATTTTATCATTTTGTATTCCTGCTAATACCGCTCTTCTTTAGTTTTATCTCTTTTTCATTTGGCAAACACTGAATCATAGTTCTCCCATGAAAAAAAACAGAAAGGTAGAGAACACATTTCCATAAACAAAGCATTTCTATGCTACAGCGACCAAAGGCCATTCTTCTCTGAGTGCTTTGTAAAATAAACAACAATGTTGTTTTGACCAGAGAGCCCATACAAGGGCTTGATGAATGGCGAGCACACGTGTGTGTGTGTGTGTGTGTGTGTGTGTGCGCACGCGTGTGTGTGTGTGTGTGTGAGAAAACATTAAACTTCAGCATTATTGGTCAGAAAATTGGTTACAGTTGAACAAAGGCATTTCTGAGACCTTCAGCACTTGTTAGCTTTTGCTCCAGGGAACTGTTTGGGAAAAAGTGAGTGAACTGCTCCCCTGTGAAGCTGAGCTGCTTCACTGAGAAAAGTTACTTAATGCTTTTGAGTATCAAAGAATATTACAGCGAGGCTTGCTTTCCACAATATAAAGTTTTATACACTGAACAAAATTATAAACGCCCCATGTCAAATATTGATGCCATGTGGAGTGAACAACTCTAAGTGAGCATATGCTGACTTCTACTTGTACAACAGGGATATTTCTCTTGATTTGTTTACCATTTTTTAATCTATCTGTCTGTCAGGGAGCATTTGCTTAGTGATGCAGTGATTTCACTCAGTACATGGGTGTGGCATTCGCAGATGGTGATCAGACAGAATGAGCAGTACCCAGACACTCCTTATACTGGGGACAATAAAAGGCCACCCAAAAATGTCAAATTTTGTCAAAAGTCATCATGCCTCAGATTTCTCAAGTCAAACGGGAATGTGCCATTGGCAGCTGAATGTTAACTATGGACGATAGGCCGTTTGAGAGTTCGTTTCCGACAGACGGGCAGTACTGCAAATCGACCTCACCCACATCGGCCACGTGTGACCACACCAGCACAGGATCACTACATCCTGCTTGTCCGCCTGCGGCGTCGACTCAGATCAGCGACGCACAGCGATTGAGACCATTGGTCTGCACAACAGACGCATCACGCCACAGACAGTCCGTAACCGCCTGTGAGAAGCCAACTTGCATACTCGGTGTCCTCACCGTGGTCTGGATCTCACTGCTGTTCGGGGTCGGAACCGACTTGCATGGGGAAACGCACAAGTTCGATGGCCCTTGGCACGCTGGAGAAGAGTGCTATTCACAGACGAATCCCTGTTCCAGTTTTTTGTTAATAAAAACAAAAAATTTTGACATGGGGCATTTATATTTTTGTTCAGTGTATAAAGAGGTACCAACATTTACGATTTTATAACTCCTCTGTCCATCAAAAGCTGTCCGCCAGTCTACCCACCAGGCTTAAATATTTAAAGAAATCGAAAGAGAAAGTTATCCAGTACCAAGTTACTTGATCTATTTATATAGTTTTCGCCATTTTTTTTTTTTTGAGACCATTAAAGACCTCATTACTTTAACACATTTTTGGCCCAGGAGTATACAAGTATGTCAGGATGTGAATCTGCTTGATGTAATTGTTGCACTTTTCATGTTCTTATTATTTTTCATTCGTCATTTGTTAATTCACAGTGTTCATCACTACATCACTAATTTTAATTCATTAGTTTTCATTTTGTCATGTTATATACGCTAATGTTTGGGAAAGAAACCACAGAGGAAGAGTACACATTTCAGCACAGATGTAATAGACAAAACTGGGCTGGCTTCCAGGATACAGCCAGGTTGAAGTGTGCACTTCGCCAGAGTCAAACTACCCCACAGAAGGATGGAGTAGCTAGAGGAGAACTTTGCTCTAATCCTGATGACCGTTGAAGAATTTGAGCTTTGTTCCCAACAAACTGGTCAGAGGAACACACTTGGAAGGATTAAGTTGAACGTTGTCCCAACCCTGGACCCAGCTTTGGAAGCTTGTTTTGGTTAAATGAGCGAAGTGGAAAGGTTCTACCAATTACTTTTATTAAAGCTTGCTTTATACTTAATAAAGACAAAGAGTTCTCACTAGGAAAACTGACTCTTTCTCACCACAAATAGCAAATTACAATCCACAAACTTGCAGTGGGTTTACATACATGTCAAAGAGCCATTATGAAATGACCATGAAATGAGACACAGCCAGGGAGGGAAAAACACGCAAGACATAAACCAGACAAACAAGACATTCTAATAGACACAAAAGTTGCTGAATAGGAAGGGGAACAATAGGCATTCACACAAGGGTTGTGACAACCTGTCACTTTTCACAAGCTTTCTGTTTTTATTCCCTTTCACTCATGCACTTGCGGTCCCCTTTCTGTTTTTCAATCAGCGCACCCCATTCTCTTGTTTGCAACCACACCTTCCTAAACATTCTCTCTGCTCACACTCACTTGTTCTCCATCTAATCAGCCTCTCTTCTCCCCATCATATTCCTCCCCCTGCTCTGAGTTTATCACAAGTTTGTTAGCCGATAATATCTAAGTCAACTCACAAGCATTGTTTGTCACTCCTGAGATCTTTTGGTTTAATTTTTTTGTCGATGTTTACAATTCAGCATCTATATATGATTATTTCCTTGTGTATGACTTTATCTGGCTTCCTCAATTCAGGATTTTGCATATACCTAGTATTTCGTTTGCCAATCAACTGGTTTTGGACCTATGGATTGTTTTTTTGTATTTTGATTTGGATTACCCCTTTTCTGCTATATTAAACCTGAGTGACACTGAAGTGGGCTGTCAGACCAAAACCATTGAACAGTTTCTGCCTGATGTGTGCGTTCTAACTCTGCCGTCTGTCAGTGTATTTGCGCGCACTAAAGTACAGTAAATATGTGCATGCAAGTGTATGTGTATGGATGATTCTTTTCTCTGAGTGTGATCCATTTCCTTGCATCTCATGTGACTCTAATCACCCTTCAGCTCTAAACTCAGTCCACACCCTCACGTACTGCTCTTACAATTGTCTACCCCTATGTAGCCACTGTACAAAAATTTCAAAAATAAAACATAGAAATATTGAAAAAAAAAATGATAAAGCAAAGCTTTCTTCTTCATCACCCTCAGAGAAAGCAGAACTTTATTACAAAAACTCATAAAACTAATGATGCTGTACTCAATATATGTTACTTAATAATGAATAAATGTACCCATCTGAAGTGAGGTTGCTGATACTGTGATGTCATGTGACAAACTGATCCATTTACAGGTTGGTGAGCACTTGCACTGCCAAGAAAGAGTTAAACTGTTCCATTTTGCTAATTGGCCACACTTAGCTTTTCAAGCAACCAAAGTGACTCCTGAACCATTTTCAGGAGGTTCAAGTGGACATCTTAGTCACAGGCATGCAAGCAAATAAACCTGCCCTCCTATGAGTCAGGGTGGGAGAGCCTGTTCAGAACCAGGGAGATTGCCTTAAAAGGAACTGCCATTGTTTTATTATAAACCACAGTAAAAGCACCTACCCTCTGCTCAGCAGGTCTCTTTTGATTGACAGCACAGGGACTTTTTAACTGCTGATGCTGACATTGGTAAATGGGGTGTCTCCATGCTGACATGAAGGACTTCCAATATGTATAATTAATTTTCCATGTCTCCTCCACCTGTAGTGACTGTAATATTGTCAAATCACTGTCAAGGGGCGGAGAGTACGGCTGTGTGTATGTATTGCTGGGTTAGTTAGTTAGTTATTTATTTCATTAATTTTACTCCTCGGGACAGAAGATAACTTCCCCCAGTTGTTGTACTCTCCTTGATCAGACCCTTAATTAAATTATTTGAATCTGTTTTATACCTGTTAATAAATAAAAATGCCAGATTCCTTCAGTAACCAGTTAGATCTCTTTGTATGCTTACATGAGTGCATAAAATTTTCCACAGAAACATGGGCACTAGTTCAGAATAATCAGAACATCTATGACTAAATATATGAGGCACAGCCTCAAGAACAAACATAAACACTACTGTTCAAATGAATTCAGAGACAAGTGAAAATAATGTCAACATTTTCCCCAAAGTTCATTCCGGCTTGCCAGAGATGTACTGGTGAGTAGTCCTTTCAGTTCACTGACTAAATTAATAAATCAATGAATATCACAGTGCACCATAAACAAAAGTCATGCAAAATCCCAAGTAGAACAGAAATGGTGGCGCTTGAAATATAAATGCAGTTTCATGCTTATGTTCAAGGGGGATGTCAGAACAGATTGTGGAAGAAGTACGTAAATTTAGCCACATAACAGATTTGAAATATTTACGGTGATGCTTTTATCCAGACATGAAATTGCCATAAAATACTTTAATATTTCATTTCTGACGAAGAATAGTGGAATACTGGAAAGTGAAAATATGGAAAAATGCCAAATTTAAAACCAAATAGCTTCATTCAAGTGACTAGTCTGGCACTCTGTGATATTTTAAATTCCATTTAAAGAGGATAGTCTTGTGTGTCTAATTTCTCATTGTATGTTAGCTGTTGTGGAACAAGAAATGGGGGCTCTATTAGCCTCCCAGAGTTCACACTATGTTAAAACTTCATATAGTGCATTTTCACCATAAGAGTGATGATGCACGTTTGGCAAAAGACACATCATCTGCATTACTGAAATTTCTGATTCATCCCCTATGTCTGTGTTAATCTGTTTGCACAGCAGTGCAAATCATAGACACTAGTGTTCACGGACCTGCCCAGCTGGTGCATTCAGTTGCAGTATCCTATCCATATGGAGTGAATGCTAAATGTACAGCGGGCTCCAAAATTACTGGCACCCCTGACTGGCAATGCAGAAACAATTCAATTGTAATAATAAAAATAAAAATAATAATAATAATAATAGAGAAATGGAGTACACCAACATATATGAAATACTTTATTAATGTTTCAATGGAAAGCACCAAAATCGTAACAATTATTTAATACAATTTCAATTTCAATGAAATCAAGGTTTCATAATTATTAGTTCCCTTCATTTAGTACTTAGTGCAACACCTCTGGCATGGATAACATCTTGGAGCCTTTTCCTTTAATTTTTGACTAGGTTAAGCCACACTTTTGGGGGGGATTTTCGACCATTCCTCCAAGCAAATCTTTTCAAGATCCTTCATTCTTGGGTTTGCATTTATCAACTGCCTTCTTCAACTCAGACCATAGGTTCTCAATTGGATTGAGGTCTGGCCATCGCAGAACAAAGATTGTGTCGTCACAGAACAATTTCTGTATGGATCTTGAGGAATGCTTTGGGTCATTGTCTTGTTGGAAAGTTCACCTATAGCCAAGTTCCAACCCTCTGGCGGAGGTAACCAGATCATCAGCCAAAATATCCTGATACTTGCTGGAATAAATTATCCCATTAATCTTAACCAGTGCCCCTCGACCTCTTGAATTAAAACAGCCCAAAAACATGACTTCAACCACCATCGTATTTCAACATGGGTATGAGGTGCTTCTCCTTGTATGCATCTCTATTTCAACGCCAAACATGCCAATGCTAAATCTGACAAAAAAGTGCAATTTGGATTTCATCTGACCAAAGTATCTTGTTCCAATCATAATTTAAAAAACGTTTGGCAAATTCCAAGCGTTTGCCACGATGTCTCCTGCTCAGAGCGGCTTTCTTCTGGCAACCCTTCCAAAGAGCCTGTGGTTTTGGAGATGGTGCCTGATGGTGCTTTTTGAAACCTGGCGATCCCAAGATGCTACCAAGGCCTGGGAATTTATTGGGAATTTAGTTGCTTCTCTCACCTTCCTCCTCAATATCCTGGGGGGGAAATGCAGTTGCGTCCTCTACCCTTGAGGTTTTCAACAGTTCTATATCTTTGTAATTTTTAAATAATTGCGCTGACAGTGTCATATTTAATCATTAGTGAATTTTCTTGTAGCCATAACCAGATTTATGAAGGGCTATGACCATCTGTCTCTTTTGAACTGACAGTTGTTTTGTTACCTTCATGGTGTTGGACGATAAAGGGATACTGCATGTGTTTTACCACTAGTAAAACAAGAAGTGATGTAATGGCTAAATATAGTTCCTTAACACTAAGAAAAAGCTTAAATATGTGGAATTTAATGCATGGTTTAATTTTGGTGGATGTTATTTACAATAATCTTTATGGGTACCATTAATTGTGAAAACTTGATTTGGAGGAAATTGTTTTTAATTTAAATCAGGAAATTATTTTGGTTGGTTCCACTGGAACATTAATATTGCAGTTTCTCACATGTTGGTATTTAGAGTTCCTCTATAAATGTTTTTTTTATTTAGAATATTATCTTTTTTGTAAAAAAATATAAGGTATATTTCAGACATTACTGTGTTGCTGAGTTATAATTGCTCCTAAAGAGTATGGAAAGGGTTTATACAAGCTTGCTTTTCGCTTGTGTGCTGGAAGGTGAAGGTGGCTCTGATAGTAAAATAAACAGTTTTTTCTATTGAGTCCATGTAATGGCTGATACGGCTCTGATGAAAAATGTGCAAATTTTAATACTTCATAATGGAGAAAGCATTTTTTGGGGTTTGGGGAGGTTTCTAGTGACCATTAATGTCCCTCCCTTCCTATATTGATGAAATCATGCCATTCCCACTTGAAAAAAATCATTCATTCATATTGAGCTTCATGATACAAATGTTTTGTGATTTAAAAAAAGAAAGATTCTCTCATGATTTGACTGCGCACAGAAAGAATTGATCCAGATTTGACTGATCCAGAAAGAAAAAAAAATATTATGTAGTACTGTGTTTCATTTTCCCCTAGGGTAAATTTACCCTTTGCTGTATTTGAGAAAATGTCATAAGATTTTCCGGTTGAAATAGGTCCCCTGCAATTTTAATATCTTTGCCTTTCCAGTATCCAAAAATTGCAGACTTGAACCCTGCAATAAAGTCTCAATTATCATAATTAGCAGACATTATAGATATAGATTTTTCTGTGAATAGGGTAATACCTCACAAGGTTCTCCAAGGATTATTGAATCAGTCTTGTTTTTTTATGGAATATTCTCAGTATTATTCTCAAGAACAATCCAAGACAAGAAGGGTGTATGGACACTGGAATCTATACAGAAGTTTGAGCTACGGTATATGAGAAACCAGCCCCATATTGTTTGGAATGACACTCCAAATTACAAAAAGGAATATTAGGCAACATCAGGTCACCCATTCTTATTAATGTCTGAAAATGAAAATTCTTTGCCTTGGTTTCTTCCATTGCAGATGAACCTAGAGAACATTTTATCAATATCGGAGGCCATTTTCTTAGATATTCAGTGGGAGAGCATCTGTAAAAGGTACAAAAGTTGTAGGAGTATGTTCATTTTAATGGAATTAATTCATCCTATAAGAGACCATAGTGGATCAAATCATAATTCTAAATCTTTATCAATAGTCTCTTCCACTGGGATCAGGTTACACTTCCATAGATCTTAAAGGTTTCAAGAAATATTTATAACCAGAACAGTAAATACTGACTTTGTCAATTGTTACAGATGGCCTTAATAATTTTGACATCAGCTGTATCCCCTATAACATGGCTTCAAATTATCCAAAATTTATTTTATATCAGGATATTTTACCAAACAAGGACATAAATCTTTTAAATTCACAATCAGAATCTTAATTTGTGCATTTTTGTTTCTAAAATCAATGAAGATTTAACTTTTATGCAGTTTATATGACACTATAAGTAAGGGTCATGACAGAGAGGTTTTCTCTGTGGGAAACATTACAGACACAGTCCCGTTAATGGGTAATTTATTAAGAATTTCACTGAGGGCATTGTCAAAACAACTGAAGCAGGTCTGGTCAGCTTTGTACTAGTTCAGTCATGGCAGCTCTACTGACTGCACCATACAAAAATAAATCACTAAATAAAATGGCAAATAAAATGTAGTGATTATATTTGAGTGTGCACTGATAGAAAAATGTGTTTTTCTTTTTTAATTAATTTAACTCATCAAACCTGCAGAATTATATATGGGTTCATCAAATGCAGCTGGTGTATTCATTCAAGGCTATTTTAAATTTTAGTGGAGATCCCATGGTTTCCAACAATCCCAAATATGCCCTCCTGAATTACAGGGAAATGTGTATAAAATGATGCACAAGATCTAGATATTTTCTAGTTTATGTTAAGCTGTGGCCTTAAATGGAGTCCTGGGTTTGAATATATCTTTCAATGTAAGTGAGATGTAGCCTTAGTAGACAGGGGCTGGGAGCTGAGACACTTGATTGAAGTTTTGGGCAGGTCCCTTTCTGTCTTATCTTTGTCAGAACAGGGTGCCGGAGAATGAGGAGGGTGGAGCACTTTTATTAATAAACAGCTGAGAGGCTGATGAAGGATTGGTGTTGGAGACACAAACAGCTCCCTGGCCTCCCTCCCATCACCTGGAGGCCCACAGCAACTATAATGAAACAGACCGTACATTAACATGTAAGCTCAAATATCAAATTTTACCAAATATCCTTTCAACAATGACAAAAGTGTTTTCTTTTGCCAGATATGTAGATGATGCATTTCTGAGTTTTCACACAGTTTTGGAAATAACTAGTAAATCTAATTTTGGTCAAAACTGAGTTAGGAATATTTTTGTACTTACTAGGCTTTGAATCATCATATAATATAGACACATATACATACATCATATACAGTAAGATACATAGAAAATAGTCCCTGGTTCCCTATATTTCCCTATGGCAAAACCTGTGAAGCCATTGGAATTTAATTGTTTGCAAAGCAAAAACCTAGCCAGTTGATTTGACCAGGGGTTTCCACTTGAAAATTTCTCATTTTTTTACAATCATGAAGGCTTGCAAGCTGAATTAGCAGTTATGAAGCAGCAAACGTATCACATGATCTATCCGATCAGTCCCCATGCAGAGTACTCATTGTGCAGAATGTTCAACATTCATAAAAAAAAAAAAAACACCACAAGGAATTGTTGAATAATCTCTTTTATTTGAACTTAATAGGTCCACACTGTTACAGTGTGTGCAACGCAATGATTTGAATAAAGAAATCATCATACATTATTGTTAGGTTTTTGTCCACTATTTTGATCATTGATATTTTACAATTTTGGATGGAAAAAAACTTTTAAGTCATATTGCCATGGAGACTGACAAAAAAGTTTTTAAAAAAAGGCCCCCCCTAAATACAGTATAGATTATTATGTAATGAGTAAATAACTGCATTTAATCCCAGACGACTATAGTTTTCTGTTTTTTTTTATCTCAAAATCTGCTTTTTGTGACAATTTTTTTCCATTACACTCAATAACAACTTATTGAACATAATTCATTCTGTGTATTTAAATGAAATAATAGAAACACCATGCCTTGCTGAATGTGTGATGACACAATCACAATGACACAAAGAAAGCACACTCAGAGAAGTGCATAGTTTCTTCACTTTGCCTGTGAAAATATGTCAAGAACTGATTAATGAAGTAAAAAAACTCTGATGAAGAAATAAAAAAAGTAAGATATCTGTTCCTTTTCTATCCCCCTTGCATATAATGCGGGGGGATTTAATCATCAGTATGTCCCTCAGTGTGTCCGTCTGTCCGTAATAATTTCGTTTCTGGAGCAGAGCTCGAATACCATAAACGAAACTTGCTGTGCGTATTCATCAGGTACTAGACTTGTGCCTTTTGATATTTTGGGATTTCTGAGACTTTAACTTTTTTATGTTTCCATGGAAACAACTTTAACTTGGACAAAATGAGAGTGGGGATTGTTTCCGGAGCAGAACTCAGTCAGGGGAAATGCCACTTTCTGATGACTCTTGTTTTTCTTGCCTGTAACCTCTCTTTTCTCTGCATCCATCTCTCTTCAGCTTTTCTCTCAGGTCTGGTATCTCTTGCTCTCGTTCCTTTTCTCTCACTCTCTCTTTCTTGTTCCTCCTCTTCGCTGGGTCTCTGGCCACTGAGGTTTGTGTGTTCATGGGGGAGCAGGCAGGAATCAGACCTGGCACCCAGCCGCACTATGGCAGTGGAAACACCAATATCTAGGGAAAAGGTCACCCTTCTTCTCAGTATTGACTTCGAAGTGCTTGATTAGATGAGTTAGGTTTAGAATTACTGGCACCTTCGGCAGAGTTAGTAACCCATATGTTACATTCAAACGAACAGAAAACTGTATTCTTCTGGTCTGCATGAATTTTTCAATGTTTCAGTTTTTGTTCATGAAGTCATCACTTTTTGGGGAAAACTATTTATTTATCATCAACAATACTGATTTGATACTAACAAAAAACCCTTGTCAAAGATGGTAACTGTGAGACTCATATGATATATGATAAGATTAGGAAACACATTTTAAAATTTTGAATGACTCCTCTAAGCAGAACTATACAAAATCATTGATATCACTTGGTTTGCTTGAGGACAGCTGTCTTAAATTGAGATGTTAGGGGAGCTCACAACTATCCAGAATGAGCTGGTGAGGGTTTCCGACCATACAATTCCACACCTGATTCAACTAATCATGGTCTTTTGCAAAAACTCAAAAGTTTCGTTATTTAGTGACCTGTTTATCTTATTTTTCATTTAATTTGTAGTTTTTTATTTTTATTACTGTTGAAACAATTTCTGTATTCCTTTGATTTCTTTGTGATGATCCAAGTTCCCATGTTTATTTTCCAATTGTTTGTTTTCATTCCCTCCTGCACTAGCCCTCCCCAGTCAGTTTGTCAATTAGTTCACCTATTTCCCCATCTGTTACCTCACCACAAGTTGCACTTCCTTGATGTCCTCACACCAGATTTTTTTCCTATATTATACTTGTTCCCATTCACTTTGTGAGTTTGTCTCTGTGTATTCATAGTTTCTTGCGAGCCTTCTATTTTCTGAGCAGTGTCTTGATTCTGATTTCTTTTTTTCCACATTTTTTTAGTTTGCATAGTCTTCTGTGTATTAAGATTTCTGGTTATGGCCATTTCGGTTTCCTAGTTTATGATTCTGTCGACTCCCCGGCTTGGCATTCCAACCATTTGCCTTTCGACCCTTTGCCTGTCTTCTAATCTTATGATTTTCGTCTCTGTGCTGCATTCTCCATGAATCATAAAGAAATGGACTGTACGACTTTGCCTATGCTTTCAAAAAAAGCTTGTGAAACTAATTTTTAATGTCTGCGCATGAGTCCTGGGTGCCGTGTCCATCAGTACAGACCTGCCAGAATATAAACACCGGACAGTGGTCAGTTTTGTTTTGCTCTGGATTAGAAAATAGCACTGCTCAGCAGACATCTATCCAGCTGGAAAATATTACTAAGACCCTTGAATCCTTCGCCACTAGCATGAACACCCTCTCCCTCTCTCTGGGACAACTCTAACAACTCCAGCACCAACTGATGTTACTCTTGCTCCATCCTGTGCTGCTCCTGTTGTTGTCCATGCCTGCCTCCTCCAAGTACAGCGGTCATCCCGGCACTAATGACCACAATCCTCCAGTTATACAACGACGATTTCCATATTTGCTAATTGCACAAAAAACTCCAAATTATTGTGTGGTGGTCGAGGTCCGGACCATCCTGCGTTGGAATTGAAGGATCGACCGACATTGGACAAGATGACCAGAACATTGCTGACATTTTCAGATTTGAAAACATCAGTGATTCAATGTAAATTAGTGAATGGTCTCAACTCTTACGCGATGTGAACTCGATCCTGGATGTGCTGCCAAAATGGCTCCATCAAACTGACATCCATTTAAATTTCCAGACCCTGGGTTTCCCACTTCCCTGAGCATCATTCTCCCTCCACCAACTTCTCTTCTTCCCACAGTGCATCCTGGTGTCTGGTAAATAGTGCACAAATACTCCGCTGATGCTCATAACATAAAATAAAATGGGACCCACTGGACCAGGCAATGTTCTTCAATCGAAGAGTTTGTTTCCAAAATGCTATATAACCATTTTACTGATTTTGAGTAAATCAGCCTTTTCTATGTTGGGGCCTATTGCATTTTATGAAAAAATGCAAACTTTGACCATGAAAAAATACACCTTAAGGTAAAAATTTCTAAAAACAGATTTTTTTGCACCGTGTGTAAGAGGCACAGGGGTATCGCTGTATGGTATTATTCCAATTTTTGTAATTTTGGCACTTATTGCGTATTGGAAACAAACTCTTCAATTACTCCAACGTCCAGTTCTGATGTTCATGTACCCATTGTACCCAGTTCTGACTTTTTTTGGCTGTGGCCCAAGGTTAGAATGGGCACTCCAACTGGTCTGCAGCGAAAAAGCAATATATGCAGCAGGGTGAAATTCAAAGTTACTCAAGTCCTATCTCTCCCACATCTAAAGCGTCAAATATGAGTTCCAAACTTTTTGCTTTACCATCATATGCCCCTCTGGTGCCCTTGACATGTCCCGTTCTTGTGAGATAATCAACATTATTTGCTTCATCTGCGAGTGGTTGTAATGTTTTGGCTCATTTGTTTATGTTTCCTTACACAGGTCATTTCTACATTATCAGTAACATTTTATACATGTTGCAGCATGCAAATAATACTTCATGCATTTTCATGGGGAATTGATGTTTTTCCTCAAGAAGCTGGGGTCCACCGTAAGGATGAAATTTGCAATATATATGTACTTCAGCTGAGTTGAAGACATAACTTAACATGACAGCTCTTACATGTGTTACAATTTGTTGATCCTTAAAGAAAGAAAACATTGCTCCTATTTCATGAAAAAACCAAAAAATCATAATTGATTATAAGCCAAAAACTGGTTTCATTTGACATAGATCTTTATCCTTATCCTCCACCATGGAGATTATGTTTTCCCCCCTTTATTTATTTGTCATGAAAGGTTTGGCACGAAATTCAGTGGGATGAGAGGTGGTAGTCCAAGAATGAGTTGATTCAATTATGGAAGTGATCAAGAACATATTCTGGATTCTGGATCTGGAAGAACTAAAATATATCTATCTAACGCTAGTTTGGCAGAGGTATGCGCTCTACCAAGTGTCCGCTAGTCTTTTTTTGTTTTGTAATCTCATCCTGTTTCCAGAGCAAAAACTGCACTTTATTCAATATAACAACTTAGAGCAACATTTATTAAGATTTACATTGTTATTATTGTTATCATGTACAACATCCAACTGATGTCCTTTTTGCTGATCTTTTCAATCCAAGTCTTTTCAGCATTCACTCAGACGAAAAACAAAATACTGCAGCAGGGAGTTAAGAGTCGGCCAAAACTATGACATGAAGTTTAGAAATAAAAAATGGCCCTTGTGCCTATTTTTAGAAGTACTGTTAGGAACAGCCCAGGGTCAATGATTACAAAAGAGACAAACATTTTTAGAGACTCCCACTCCTCGTGCTCTGGCCTTTTCTGATTGTATTCCAGCACAAAGTCAGGAAAGCGGGCTTGCTCTTTGAACATAGGTTCTATCTGAGGAGCTGGAAAAAGAAATATGGCGTTCACCACCTCCTGAGATCTTGTACACTCAAAACAAAAGTCCAGTTAAAATGGTACAATCAGTCTCTTGAATTTTTCCCCAAGCCATATTCTAACACTACCTATATCATTCGTGGCAAATTTGTCAACCAGAACAGTGCAAGTGACTCTTGCTATTTACCAGACTGTGGAGATGTGTCAGAGCGTCGTTCAGTAATCTTTCACATATGAGGACAAGTTATGGCATAAGGGGAAGGAGATTTGTGGGGGATGTAAGAGGCTAATATATTTCACTGTTTTGGCTTTAATCTGACTCAGAGGGTGAAGCTCCTTTCATGGTTTAAAGGAATAAAGCGTAATTACAATAGTTGTTATTAATACGTCATCAGGGGGTTGGGATTTTGAATTATTTCAGTTTGGAGTATATAGCACATGAGCTGGCTCATTAATGGCAAAAAAACATGATAGTAGAAATTTCACTAATTCTAAAGACAAGCTGGAAGGTCAGCAAAACACATTTATTTCAAGTGTTTGTAGGTAATGTTTTAGACAAAATTATAAAAACTATTAAACTATTTAAAATGAATCGTAAGCTTGATGTAACCACGATGGAGTGCCAACCTTATTATTATTATTATAATTATTATTATTGAAAATAATAGATATTAGTAGCAGCCCAGTTTTATTAGGTCGATTAAAATGGTCTTATAATTTTTATTTCCCTAATTATTTGGTTTGTATGAGGATAAAAATGTGTTATTTCACTATAACATTTTAATGTAGAAATAATATAAGATAACATACTGCCTGGTGTCCAATATTTTATGAATAAATATCATTATTAATTTAATTATTTTTCCTTAAACATATTGTATAAATTTATACAAACGGTATGTAACAATTACACATGAATATACAGTACATTTTGAATGAATTTAAATCGTTTGCGGAAACTGTCCATTGAAGAGAAAAACGATTTCTATACCTACAATTTCATAAATAATGATGATAAATTTCCATCAGCGAGAATTTTTTTAATTATTTGATTTGGGGTATCAGTATTAATACAGGGTGCATTTTCGCGTCTCTAAATGAAACTGTGATTTCCTAGCATTCTGCATGATTTAAAAAAACGGCAAACAGATTGAAGATGTCCCTCCGGTTTTGTGCCGTTATTTCTCCAGACACAAGTACAAAAACAGCCAAACAGCAGTACGGTGTGTTATTTTTATTTATTTATTTTTGTACAGCTAGTGACAATTGAAGCTACCGGCACGTTTTAGCATGATTCCTCACTCTTTATGAGTTCACAGGGAATGGACTGAAGGTCAGTGAATACAATGGATTCCCTTAAAACTCTGTCAAACATTAGCAGCCTGGTAAGAGTGAATAAAGCCCTCTGTTCAAAAAGCACAGAATTCCAGGTACACCTTGCCATTTAATGGATAGACGTTGACAAATTACAAAATGCTAAATTGCAGTATGCGGCATCGTCGGCATTATAGAATTATTAAACACATAAATAGGCTATTACACCAAATTATGAGTAATTGCAATCTGAGATCAAAACCGGCTTTGTTTACAAAACGTTATTCATGAGGTATTCTGAAAGGTCTTCCGGACCGACCTACGCATCAGATGATTCGAAATAGGCCTCTGCGACTTTCTATCCGCTAGAACAATTCCTTCATCAGGTGAGTCAGTTCTACGAGGAACCATAAAAGCCATAAAATTAGTCATCATGAGAGGGCTTATAGTTTAACAGAGTAGCAGACCGAAGTGAAGCCACAAAAAGCAAGGGTAAAACTTCGGAAAATATTTTCGATTGGCCCAGAGGTTTCCCATAGAGACGATGATGCAGTAGTAAATGGGCTGGGCTTTCTCTCAGCTGAGAGTCATCTCAGAAATGAATGTAACTCGCCCTCTTTGGCTTGTAATATAATTGATCATCAAATTAGAGAGCAGGGGAATATCAACCTTAGCGTAGTGCCCCTTTAAATTTTCGCCAGTTCCGCTTTTTTCTTTCTTAATAGAGTTTTAACCCAAACAAGCTTGATGTGAGCAAAGGGAAATCAGGTTACTTTTTTCCCTTCTCTCACCTTCACAGTGCACCTATCCACCAAATCACCTTTAGTTTTTCAGATTTTTTTTCCTATTGTACTTCTCTGGATACTTCGGCAAAAACACGGCATCACTCGAGCACCGTTTTATATGAAGTCACACGAAACTGCACCAAGATTTCCTCTGCAACTTGAACGCACTTGAGGGAAAAACCACCGACAGGGGAAACGGCACTTTTTCTGGTTCAAATAGCCGTTAAAGTTGCACAATGAGTCTCAAGAATGATTCTGAGCCGAACAACAACGTATCCATAGAAGAGGAGGTGAGTGTTAATTTTTGTTTTCTGAGAAAGATTGCTTCGGACGGCAGTTAACTTACGTTTATCAGGTGTGACCATGTGCACTCGTACGCCAAATCCCAACTAGACCTGATCAAAGTGACGAATTTGGGGTCGAGGCGATGTTTTCTGTCCGTATTAGAAGCAGGGATTTTCTTTTTACAACTTTGTCCCAGGGCCATTCATTTATGTTGGTTGCAATAAAAGTTACCAGTCGCCAGAAGTTGCAAAGTAACTGGTTGACTTCAGCGCACTTGCATTCTTGTAGCTTATATAGTTATAAGTAATTGTGTATTGAACAAAACAAAAGACCTTTTCTGCCCGAGTAATGACACTTTTTAAAGGAGTGTGGAAACGGGCGGAACTTTGCTGCACAATTTGAATCCTGCTTTCCCAGAGAAAATTGTTGCGGAATTTTGCTTGTTTGAGCATCCAATTATTCAAGTCTGTACGTGCAATGTCCCTTTTGTCCATTTTTCTCTTTCGACGTTGCAAAAACCAACATCTAACTTGAGTGTCACGCCTAGACGCCAAGTTTGAGCTGGACATTCTTTGAAAAAAATAGAATTTGAGCGTAAGGTGTCCTCCGCGGTATTTGACGGTGCATGGTCTGTATGTGGCGTAACAATTTTTCAGAGTAGGGCAGTGGATTGCGGTTTTCAGTGCTGTCCAGCTACTCCGTTAAGATGTTGGCTAATGTGTTCATCTAATCGTTGTGGACGTAAACGTCTGCTGGTTGAATTTTAGAGTAACCAGTAGGTGGTTCAGTAATGTTCATTTCTTGGATTCTTCAGCTCCAGCATGTAAAATGTTATCAAACCCTCTTCCCTTGAAACTTCCGCTATACATTTAACTTGCTCAGAAAATGAGCTGGACGTATTCAGTGGAATTGTGTACAGGTCCATGTCGATTTAACTCTTCGTGTCGCTTTACTTCGGATAACTACTAGTTTCCTCTAACAGTCCAAAGATATGCATTTGCTTTTGGTCTGAGACATGGCTCTCTCGTAGGTTGACCTGTGTGGGGGTGATTCGATTCCTAAGCCTGCAATGTTTTATAAAGCTACGACGGATGACACGTTACAACCGTGAAAATAAAAACTCACTGTCGACATTTAAATGAATGGATCAATTAAATTGGCCTCACTGAGCTGGTAATGTGAAAGGGGTCAGTCTTGTGATGCAGGCCTTCAACTGCTGTTCGCACTTCAATGTAAACCAGTGAAGATATTGCATTGCAGGTTTAGTGGATGCTGCTGAGCAAGTCCAGGATGGTCTGGAACGCCATTACGATACACCTTGCTTTAAACCGTGGGAGAGGTAAAGGTCTTATAGGCCTACCTGCGGTCCACTGCTGCGTTTCAGAGTAGTGGTTTAGAATGTTGTTTTGAAAGGCAGCTAGTGCTTGCGCCCGAAATGTTCCTTAATGCCCGGTGCGCAATTTTTCTGTTTTGGGGGTTCTGTATATGGATAACTTTCATGTTGCATCTTATTTGACATACAGATTGGTAATGATCGTTTGTGGTGAGTTTCCTCCAGCTGACATTCTGTAATTGTCTTGTACGTTTTTGGCAGACGCTTTTGAACCTAGCGACGTGAAAGTGCATAGAATAAGGTAATTGAGACTGCAACACAACAGATAAGACGAGGTGCAGTTAACTGTGCCCATAAAATCTCCGCTGGGAACGGGCTCTCTGCTTGTATTTATTTATTTTTTGCGAACGGCTCTGCCAAAGAACGTCTCACTGGACTCTGCTTTTTTTTCCCCCAGGGCCCTCAACAATACACCTAAACTTGAAGTCGATAGGGAAACTGGTTGTAGAGAAGACGGACAGTCTTTCCACTTTTAGTCGGAACGAGCATCAGTCAGCTCATGAGCATGGAATCCGTGGACTATCGGTTGGCGCATACAGCAGTAATGTTGTGGAAGTGGGCCAACATTAAGTTTTCCTTGCCAAATGCTGTTGCCCCCGCTCAGAAATTGTAATGTTACTTTATATAGTAAATCTATCGCCACCTTACCTCGGAATATCTTTGTTTCGGCATCCTAAATTGATCCTTGAAGTGAATTGATTTGGAAAGCAGTCTTCAAAAAACCTACCCTCAAATGTAGTTACGTGTTCACGACATTTGAGTTGCCTTCCCCTCAGCCGTTGGTTTTACCTTGATGTCATTGGTAGGAATGTCAGCATTGGATTTCGCTGATGCACTAATTTCTGATTGACTATTGTTCAGAATGAAGCATTTGAGACTTTTCTTGCATATTTGCAAAATTTGTAGTTTAGGGAGTGTACAGCTATAAAAATGCTTTTCTAATTGATCTACTGGATTCAATTAATAGTGGGGATGAAGAACCAGCAATAGTTTAGGAACATTCATTTAGGAATGGAGTTGCTGCCTTTAAAAAAAAAAAAAAAATTGACCTGACATTTCTGATCAGGGATTTTATGGTGGTCGGGGTTTTGACACCTGCTCACGGGCTTGTAAGCAGTGGTGGTGCTACAAGCAGAAAAACGAAATGAAATTTGGTCTTAGCAGCAATTGCATGTTTTTGCACAAAATCTGAATGGCTAATTTCCGTGATGGAAGTGTCTATTCGCCCCGCAGCGGAGTGAGTTGAGGGAAATGCATCCGCTATCTGCTCCGCAGCGGTGCCGATGAGCAATTTTGCTATTCGCTCCAAGGCATGGCGGATAACAGAAGTACTTCTGCTATTTGACCAGCAGCTGGGCCAATAAGATTTCATTTTATAATCCGCCCCACTGAAGTTTCGCGCGGAAGCGCTGCGGGGTGATTAGCCTCTCTTGAAGGATACTACTTGATTTGTACTCCTAGCCCTCAAGTTCAGGAGTCGGGTCTTGTGGATAAAGCAATAGAACTGCTAAACTTTCAGTTATGTTTCACAATCTTAATTTACTTCTAGTATGTTCGTTAGACTGTCACTTCACAAAAAGGCATCGGCTGCTTTTCTGATCCATATTGCGGAATGTTTTGTCTTGTTGCATGGAAGTACTACGTTTAATGAAAGGTGGCATGCCATTAGGAGCCTCCAAATGCCTCTTAAGCTGCTTTCACACCGGATTCAAAACGAATTTTTCGCACGACAGATTACATTCAAAGTCAATGAAAAGATGCGAATACACGCGTTTCGCATGTATTCGCGTCTTTGCATTGACTTTGAATGTAATCTGTCGTGCGAAAAATTCGTTTCGCGTCCGGTGTGAAAGCAGATTACGGCAGTATGTGATTGACAGGGTAGTGATACCCATCACCCCGAAGAGGGCGTTTACCCCCTGTAATACACAACTTAGTCTGAGGACTACCCTAGGACAAGGTGTGGTTCTATGATGTTTTGCTCCCAAGTGTCGCTGTGGAGGTGTTTAGAGGTAATCGCTTTCTCACTGCTTTTGGGACCTATTAGACCTGTCCTGTTTGCAGCCGATAGTCTAACCCACATGAAGGCACTTTCCCTGTCACTTCCATCTCTATGCATGTATAGTGGGCACATTTTCCTGGGGCCAGCGTGAAAGGCAGGGATCACATGTTTGTACCTGGGCTACAGAGAGCCTGTTTTTGAGGATCCTCTCACGGAAAGGACAATGAGCCTCTTTACTTTTGTCCCTGCAGTGGTCTCTGGTTGTCAATGTATTGCTTCTGTGACCCTGATTAGCGCACAAACAATTTCTGTACAATTATGAATATTATTGCTTTGAGATTGTTTATCTTGGAATTCACTATGTACCAGTGCAGTGCCCATTCAATTGATGCTTAGGTGGTATAGTGCAGTGCCAGTTCAATCGATGTGTGAGTGGTATTAGTTCTTGCAGCTTTCTCCATTTCTCAAGAATCGTTCAGCTAAAAGTCTACACTGCATTCCCTTGGGTCCTCAGCAATGTATCCACTAAGTTTCTAGTCATTAGTTTAAACAGCTGATGAGATGCCTTAGATACAACTGTGCATACGGACAGACCCCTTGCTTTGTTATGGTAATGATTATATAGGCTAGTATAACTAGAATTTGGCAGTTGATGCTTAAACTGTAAACTTCATTTGACATAAAATCTTGAGGTTGATTGGAGTGCGGTTTGAGTGTTGACCATGAGATTAACTACTGCACTTGAGTGCCCTTTTATAGCCGTTTAGAAAATTCACCAATTCTGGGCAGCCATTTGTGACCACTTATAGAATGGTGGCTTAATCAACCCTCAGGGCGCTGATACCGCATGGCCAGTTTGGACCGCAGAACGAGAGCCCAACTTTGTTTTTTCTGTTGAATGTGGGGTGGTAGCCTTAAACCTGATGATGATTTCATTGCTCAGGCATTTGGGGGAGGGCAGTTGGATGGCTATGATGGTGGCTTGCCATTCCATTCATCGTCTTAATTTGTTTTGGTTCATCGCATGAAAGGGTAGTTTGTGGGTCAGAGCTGGGCCCACTTTGTGCCCCCCCCCCGTGATCGTTTATGCAGACTTTTATTTCTAATGTACTTAAGACCGTATGGCTCACTCGGGCATTGAAAAGGCTGTCATCTAATTTTGCTGTCATCTAAGTGGCATATAATTATTAATTTCCAATACTCTTGTAGCAATGAGAAATAACTAAAATATATATTCCTGTTTTCTAAAGTGTCAAGTATAAAACCATTAAAATATATTGAAATAATTTAATGAATGCCACTGCGAAAAGTTAACCTAAATTTGGAGTTAAGACCTGCCCCTCACTCATCAGTTCTCCCTCTCACTAATGTGTCACATTAATTTTCACTCTGTACTATTTGAGCTGCAGTGAGTTTCATTTGTAAGCAGGAATTTTTTGCCTCTGTTTTCAGAGGTTGGGTATCCTACAAAGCCTGCTCACAAGAACATTGATTTTTGACTCGGGCTGCAACTATTATATTCAATCAGATTAGTCTCTTGATTATTTTCTCAATTGTTAGTTGTATAAAATACCAAAAAATGAAGAAACGCTTATCAGAATTTCCCAGAGTCCAAATGACGTCATCAAATTGCTTTTGTCCAATTGACGGACAAACCCAAAAACTTACTGTCCTAAGTGACAGCCGCATATCCTTTCATTTAATTAGCTAGAACCAGCTAATGCAGTCATTGACAGTTAGAAATTAAATCAAGTCTCCCTTTTTCTTACTCTTGCTGACCTAAGTAAGGGACCTGTATAATGGCACCATCAACCATTTACCTTTCTCTGCCAACAATGTGATAGTTTTACTTGCCAATCTTATTCTTTAAGGTTAACATTAATTAATGGTTGCCCCTTTTTAGATTTCCTTCAGCTGCCCCTCAATTGTACAACCAGTGTAAAAATTGCATACATCTCAATCTTGCTGACAGGGAGCTTCACCGAATGAATTGTGCCAATTGTGCCTGACTAATTTGAGGTAATGTTGGTCTTCATTAAAATATATAGAATGTTGTGATATTTATGATGCACTTTGCTAAATATAAAATGAGAATTTTAAGCACATGGATACAAGCACATCAAAGCCATTTTTTGGGACCTGACCATAGGAAATGTCTGTGGTTTACAGTCTGACAGATCTACAAGTTAATCCTGCAAAATATTTTCTGAAATTAAAGCCAGCAGAAAAGGGAACTGAAGCCAGCATTTCTGAGAATGTAGTTTCCACTTACTGAGACAAATGCTTTCAAAGTATTAAGTGAATAAGTTTTTAAATGATGGATGTACATCCATCTTTTCAAAAATGTTCTCTTTTCTAATTCTTAGGCAAGTCTGAGAGTTTTATAAATTAAACAGACAAGATGGGATAAATGAGTCATTCAATGAAAAATCAGTCCATGTCTCCTAACTGTCCCCCTCAGTATCAGCTGTTTACGATAAGTCTGTTGATGAGCACGAACAGAGAGATTGCAATCTGTTCCCCAATTCTACCGACTCGATCGTGCTCGTCAATAGACTTATCGTAACTTTCAAGATGGAGGCAACTGGAAAATGCCTCGAGGTACTGTTCGCATAAATAGTCTTTTTTTAATAATCTACCTGTCCATTTTCAAAGTTCTCAGTGCCTCGTTTTAAATGTCGGCCCTCGGAATTCTCCCGATGAAGTGTGGAGCTACTTTGAGCCTTGTTAATGATGGAAAAAAATAGTGATTTCTTTGCATAGCAACACTATGCCTGATTCACAACTACTGTAAGCCTGTTGGGAGCTTAGGCTAAAAAGCTATACATTTCGAAATGTTGCGGGCGTACAGAGTTGGGGTATTCGGAAAAAGTTAGTACTCGTTATAATGTTTCAATACACCCCAAGTCAATTTACACTGGAATTCTCCTTTAATGAGGCCATGCAAAATATCACCTCCATACTATGAATATTATCCTTGTTGCAGGCCCACGATGTAGATGGGTGGGTCAAAATTTCAGGCTTTTTAGTTTGCTTTTTTTTTCCCCTCAATTTTGAGCCTGCTTAACTTAAGCACAGGAGATAGCCGCATGAAATTTTTTCATCCACTCTAGGTGTGAAACTCCAAAGCCAAAATCTAATTTGTCATACTTTTTTTTTTTTTTTTTAATTTATACTTTTAAAATATTGACTAAACCAAATTGCTGTCCTGCTGCTCAGCTGCTTTGCATTGTCTGGCAATGCATGTCATGAATTCTTGTAGCCATGCTGGCTGTATTTGTCCCTCCGGGAGTTTTGGGCTCTGTACCCATTTGTGTTCCAGTCGGCGGTCCCTCTTAGTTTCCGGACGGTAACTCCAAAACCGTTTGCGTGATCTTGACGTAACTTTGCATACTTACTACTCAGGTCGTGCCCTGGTGCCTTTTGGTATGGGTGTTTTTACAGAAAAGGGCACTTATGGTAAAGACTTCCATCCATTTTTTTTTTTTTGCAATGGAACTTGGCTTTCCTACTCATTTGGGGCTAGAAATATTCAGGATGATATTTGCAATTAGGGGCAACTTTTAAAGGGACACTCATTGCAATGACCTTGACATCCAAGGTCCGAGTGTGATGCAAATATCCATACCGTAATCTTTCAAAATTGAGCCAACAGAAAATTTGAGTTGAAAATCAAACCCTTTTCAATGACTCAGACTTGACTTGTTTCTGGTGGCATCTTTAGTATTTCAGGTTACATTAGAAAAGCTATTGGTTCAAAAAAAGGGATTAACCCCCCCCCCCAACCAAAAGCAGGTGTCCTCTTTAAGTTTGGTTTTCCCTGTCTTTACTGTAATCAGTCCGCTATTTTAGTTCAACAGATGTCAATCCTGCCCTAAAACAAAAACAACACACAAGGAGGCCATTTTGAAACCCTTTTTGGTGTGGTGGCTGAGTGCCAAGGCTCAGGTAGTATTCGAATATTTCTTGTCACACAAATTAAATGTCTTTGCCATAATCATGAAGATATGTTTTTGTAGCTAGTGCTTTATGTGGTTATGCTTGATTAGAAACCTTTCAGAGGTAGGAAATGAGGGAAAATGTGTGTGTTTATCAGTCCAAAATGATGTTCTCTTGACACAGGTTTTCAAATTTGAACTCCGCTTCTAAAACTAAAAAATCTACTTACAATACATACTGCAGTTACATATGACTGTAGTCCTGATACTGCGGTTTTCCATGTTAAATTTTAGCTTAGAGTTTGCATTTATTCAGAACTTTTTGCAGAATATTGATTCACTTGTATATTCACTGTCTTGATGCATGCATTGATTGTGAAATGAGGCTCTGGCAAAATGGACCATTTTGGAACATAAACTACTAGTACTTTACAGTATAGAAAAATTATGCAGGGGCATATTGGAATATCTTTAATTTGCCATTTGGGTCCTACCCCCAAAATGAGTCTGCAAAAATTCCTCACCCTTTATAGTCAGTGCATGTTCAGACTGCAAAGGTGGAATCATGCCTTCTCACACTCAGACTAGAGTTAACAATGAACCTTTTCAATGCCTTTCAAGTGTTTGAATGACTAAAAGATTCTTGTAGGAACTGTGATGCTCATTTCTTCAGTGCTATTTGCCTAAAACACTGATTATGGTAAAGAGGTATGTCACTTCATCTTTACCGTAATTGTTGATTACGCTTAAGACATCTGACCATCTTAAAAATGAAACCCGCCATAACCCAGCTTCGCCATTTTAATACTTACTAGTACTTTAGAAGGTGTATTTGAAGGAAAAAAAAAAATGGAATCCCTCAATTTTTGGTGGACATTTCTTTACAGAAATCATGCCCTTTTCTGAAGAAATGCATGTATGTGTCTGTCCATCTGTCTGCTGGGTTACGCAGGGAAGGGGGCCAGGGGGGAGATGTACGATTTTACAAGTAAAACTACATTTTAGTAGTTTTGTGATGGAAGACTCTGTGATCCAGGATTTCGATGAATGTTGCGGTTTTGCTTGTTTACCAGCCGATAAGTGAGTGAAGGTTAACTTGTGAGAAGTGATTGCCTTCCACCATCCCTGCAGTATGTCATGAGCATCCAGGAGCTACTTTGGCTTTTTAGTTGTGCATGATGTTGTGGAGAGCAGAGACTCATTCCTTGGGCAGATTAGAAGATGGTGGGAATTAGGTGGGCGATGAAGGCCATTTCTATTCTTGGCTTATGCTCGAATATCTGACCTTTAATTGCTATGTGAAACCATTTATGAAATCTGGCATTTTAGCTGCATTCATCCACAAGTTTTTGAATGATTACCAAAGATGATTCCTATGTCCCCAAATGGAACATTTTACGGTGATCTAGCCTATGAGTAAACCCATGTTTGTCTGTACTGCCAGTTGACCCTTTCAGTAATTTGTGGAAACAGAAATTTGCATATGCACTGGCCCTCCAGGAATGGAAATGCTGATCACTGGGCTATAGCCTTAGAATGATTACTTCTGATGTTCAATGCACAATTGTCATCTAATGTTTGATTATGATTTGGGCCCAGCCTGGTGCTGCAGTGCAGTCAATTCAAAATCAAAATCTGCTCTTCGGTATCGGTGACGATATTTGGATGCCACTTCTTTTAAAAAAAAAAAAAAAAAAAAAGAATTTCTAAAGAACTTTGCAGGAATGGATTTTGTTTTCATATCCTTGTGAAGGAATGAGCCAATGGTATTTTGTGGAGCTGAAGGATGTGATGTAATTTCCTGAGTTCAGTTCTGATGGAAGTGTGGAATCCCTCCTGGAAAACAGAAGCTTGACTTCAGTATAAATTTGGAGCTCTGTCAATGGCCTCATTCAAATGATGAATTAAGACTTGACTGGCCAAAAATTCCACTACCACTTGCTAATCATCACATTGTCTTTGGAATCCTGTGGGTGCAAAGTATGCATTTGACCTCTAGGACCCATGTTCTATGAGATCATTGAAATTTAGTACCTGCTTTATGGTGCCTTTCCACTATGTAGTACCGGCGCTACTCGCCTTGGTACTGGGTACTTTTCTGGGGGGTAGTTTTCCATTAGAGGTTAGTACTGCCTCAGTGTAGATGGTTTTCATAGCGGCTCAGCATGAAACTTCAGAAATGTCATCCTCAACACGACTATGTAGCTGCAGTCATATCAAATTTGCATTTATTCAGTTTATTGTTTTTAAAGATTTATGTGCTCAAATCAGGGGACGCGCACTACCGTCACCAGGTTATGGCACTAAATTTGAATAGTTTTTTTTTTCTGTTTCATGTCCAATTCAGTTGCACATAATTGTTTACCACCTAATAATGCAAAGCAATGATGTCCGTAAAAGGTATGCAGAGCGAATGTGTATTTACCTCTGCCATGGAGGTTGTTTTTGCCTGGGTTTGTTTGTTTGTCTGTTGGTTTCCAAAATAACTCAAAGTTATGGACAGATTTTGATGAAATTCCGGGTTTGTACAGATTGGTATAAGGAAGAAATGATTAGATTTTGGAAGTGATACGGATCTCCGCCTGGATCCAGGAAGTTTTTAAAGGATTCTTTAACATTTTCGACATTTATGCATATAACTCAACCAAAAATGGTCAGGGCACTTGGGGGAAAAAAAATACAGGACATGTTCTGCAATATATCAAAGACTGATCCTGAAAATGGAATAATTCCGGATACTATGATCCAGAATACGAAAGTAGGGGACCTTCGGAACTTTCATTATAGGAAGAGAACAAATGAAGCTACAAACATGCAACAAACACCATTATATAGCCAAGATATTGCAGAATTAGGAAGGTGTCACTGGATTTACTGCATCTTCAAAAGCCTGGGAACTAGATCCAGAAAACCACCATTACGGAAAATTAGATTTTCGTGAATAACTACTGAACTAATATTGATATCATTATGAATTGAGTTGCTACCGGTACGTTTTCTTGGTCAGGGAATCTGAAAAAATACATGAAATAAATGTAGGACTAATATTTGTGTAAATCACAACATGAGGGGAAATGTTGCGTCATAAAAAAAAAATGAAGCTAGAAACATGCAACAGACATCTTTAAACGGCAAAGATGCTGTGGAACTAATATTGATATAGCATTATGAATCAAATTGCCATGTTTTCATGGTCAAGGGATCTAAAAATGAACATAAAATAAATGTAAGACTAATCTATGGTGGAAGCGCTCTCCGAGTGCTTTTCTAGTTCACTCTGAAATTAACTGCAAACAAATTTTTAAAGCATGGGATAATTAAGGGATCATTACTGAGCAGAGTTCCTCGATGCAAATCCACAAATCGCACGAGATTGCAGAGAATCAGAATTCATCGCTTTATGGTGCGTCATCTCATCTGTGGTAACGAAGAAATGATTCGTCAATACCCGTAAAGATTTTTCTGCGATTTTCTTAATGGGGGTAGCATCACAACTTAAGCGGAATTAGTTAGAGGAACATAAACTGGACACTACAGTCACTTAATTTCACCACGAACAAGGTCACAGGCAAAGAGAAATGCATTTCATGTATGTAGCATTTTTGAACAAGTGAAACCGTATTTGAAAGGCAAGGCAACGCACTGTATATCGAACAAGTTGCCTAAAACGATCAATGATCAAAGTCAATGATCAATATTACGCTAATCTTGAGACTCGTCAATCTAACTTAAATGAGATGTCCCGAGGTCAACTACGGAGTCATCTTTCGCAGTGACTTTGCAGTCCACTGATTGGTCAGATATGTTGTCACGTCACATTTAGTACCCGGTTGGCTGTTTTTGGAACCCTGCGAGGGCAGGTACCAGGAAAAAGTGGTACCAAGAACCAGGTACTTTGTCCTAATGGAAGAGCAAAAAAGGCGAGGTAGAGTAGAGCCAGTGCTGCTTTGTGGAAAAGTGCCATTATTTTACTTTTCTGAAGCTGTTGATGTCTACATTTTGCCGTATTTCATAAGGGATATTGATTTGTGCCCAATTATTTCCCTGTTTTGCATTCAAGACATCTTGGCACTCAAAGCCTGAGAATTTAAGCGGAGTGTTTTGCAGACCACGGTTTCCTTTTGGAATAACTTGTTCTAGGACAGTTTTGTTAGATGGAATTAATTTATTGAAATACTTTCAATGTTAGGTGCATGAAACTTTCGTCCTCACTGATTCTGTGGATTACTCTCAAAGTAGCCTTTGCTTACTACTATGGAAGGCAGTGTCAGAAATGCCTTGTCTTAATTCCCTGTTTGCTGGCTCCAGTATGGGCTAGAGAAGAGTATACTGTCCTCATACTGGTCTGATTTATAATGTTGGCTGAAACCTGCTTTTGTCACATCGGCTTGAAAACCACTTTTTAAAAAAAGCAAGACTTGGGCAAAGCTTTTGAAAACCAGCTCAAATATTTGTTATTCAAACAGTTTAAATTATTTTGAATGCATTTCCATTTTGATTGCATTAGTGTTTTTTGTAGTCAGATTATGGTGCTTGGGGTCCAGGAAATGCTGGTTTCCCACCCTATATTGTCATTATGATGACTCTTGCCAATGGGCAACACTAATTATTTTGTTAAATACCTCGGAAGAAAGGGAACCAGGACTGGACTTTCTCAGTAAAAAGGTCTTTTCATGCTCTGGTATCTTTGTGGTTTGCTTAGTGATGCTGAATAACCTTAATTTATGGATTTGGTCTGATGTTTGTGGCTGTTTGTCCTCTGCCTATTGTCCCACTAAACTGTTTTAATTTTTTGATTTGCTTATACAGTTAACATTCTTCATTTGATTTTTCTAGGTACGAACACTTTTTGTCAGCGGCCTTCCAGTTGACATCAAACCTCGTGAACTCTATCTGCTATTCAGACCATTTAAGGTGAGCCGATTATTTTTTTAATTTATTTATTTATTTTTTTTAAGTAGCTTCATAAAGATGAAGTTTCAGATGTTTTGTAATGCCTTAGACCTTGGTTATGTTCAGTCATCCTTTTGGCATGGCACATTTCCAGTGGTTAAAGATTGTGTGATTGTGTCCCGAGGCCTCAATGCTCCCAGCCCCCCCCAATCTGCACCAAGACCTGCCCCACATGGCAAACAAACTGAAGCCGTTTCTTTACGTAGGGATGGTGTACAGGAATGCAGCTCTTGCCAGACCACAGGAAGAAGGGGGGTAGTGGTGATATCTTTGCTATTTCATACTTGCCTCTAGATTAGACAATAACTCAACAGTTTGTGAATGTACCGGCTGCTTGGGATTTGAAAAGGTTGCTCAAAATTGCCTGTCAAACTCTTTCCGTGTGACTCTTCATTCCCTTCAACTTAATGCCAG
This sequence comes from Gymnothorax reevesii, assembly GCA_029721435.1. NCBI lineage: Eukaryota > Metazoa > Chordata > Actinopteri > Anguilliformes > Muraenidae > Gymnothorax > Gymnothorax reevesii. The sequence goes on along the minus strand of CM056588.1, from coordinate 17,076,329 downwards.
ACTTTAGATTGAGTGCCTGTTTTGATGGAGATTGGAGCTTTTGAGCATGTCAAGGTTTACCTACAGGACCACAAGGTGTTACTCAGGATGCTGTACCCTTATGTCCTGCAACCATCTACAAAAGACCTGGCTCTGTCAGGGTGGTTGGGAATCGTTGGACAGCGCACATAACTGAGTATTAACTGGGTTTCTTTTACAGGGTTATGAAGGTTCACTCATTAAGTTGACATCAAAGCAGGTGAGTTGTCTCTAGTTACTAGTTAATTGCCTTATTGCCTCACTGAAATTCCTCCCGCTGATATTCTTTCAGTTTCCCTGGTGTTGGTCACGGGAGCTGAAAATATCCTTGAACCCTTGGAAAATCAATTCCATGTTTCCTGTGCGTGAAAAAACAGTTAGGCCTTGCTGCCCAGCCTTGTCACATCTCATGGTTTCCAAGATATTGGCAGATATGTCCTGGCACTCAAAATTTCCCCCCTGCGAGTTATTTACTCTGCTGTGGTATGCTCACTGGTTGGCCCACCTGATTTTTGAAAATACAGGGCTGTCAGTAACTTGGTGTGAGAACCTCACTTTGGGATTTGACTGCAGACAGCAGGAGGGAAGTATTTATCCCCCCCTCCTACCCCCACCCCTCCATTCTTCCGTCAGCTTGCACCAGCAGTACAGGAAATGCTCCCTATAACTTCAAGCCAGGAAATGAGATAAACGGTGACTGTTCTTTTATTAAAAGGGGGGGGAGAGGAGAGGAGAGGGAGTTACTTGAACTCCTGAATCAAGTGGAGTTGATACTTTGCATTAGTCAGACATAACATCGTAAGTATATAAGAAGTAATTGGGTGGCAAAGTTCAGAGATTCAAAAGTTACGGTATATAAAATCAGTGGAATCCGTAATCATGAGTCGTGGCAGAGTGTTCGGTCTTGTGAGCAATGGAGACATTTCACATTAATGCAGTTCTCAAACTCTGTCCTGGGGCACCGCTGCATACTGGTGTTTCTTGTAATCACAAATGCAATCCAAGAATTTTAATGAGGATTTCTCTTCATTAACCTTTTCAAGCAACATTGTCAATAATTGCTATCCTTGCTTTGAAGAAAAGTTCCATTTCACATTGCTATGTAGGAAATGGCTAAATAAAATGAGAAATTAAAACAAATGTGGTATAGAAAAATCAGTGGGCTCTAAATTTATATAATTGATATATTCACTAAATCTACGCATTCATTAACGAAGAGTTTGACGGCAAAGCAAGTAATGACTCACACCTGCTCTTTGTAATTATTGTGGAAAAAAATTTAACAACTTTTTAAGCTTGTGTGAATCAACCTATAGGAAATCATTAATTAACCTTTCTGCAATAATTGCAATTACTTGCAATATTGCATTATCAACATGGGGATATGGACTTTCATTCCCCTTGGCAGACACCATTTCTTACAATGTGAAGTCACAAGGTAAATAAATGAAATGCCACAAATTAAATTAAAATCGCAAGCAGTGTTAAGGCCCTCGCCCTCCCATGCAATCACCTCCCATACGCACGGTGGAGCCAATCAACAATGAGAGGACAGCATATCTTGTCTTTCAGTACACAATTTGCAATTGCAAATTTTTTTGATTGTCAAAATAATTGTCTTCCTCCCATTCCAAAAATATAAGGGGCGCTGGAGAACTATTTTCCACATCAGTGTCCTCGGGTTGTCATTCTGCACAAATGTTACATTGGGTCAAACTAAGTCTGACACTGCATGCGTTAGAGAGACATGCATTTAAACTTCTGATAATGGCCGCTTTGATATAAGCTCATCACAGCCGCGCCCAACATTTTATCAAAAATGTAAATCGTAACTTTAGACCTCAAATGCGTCTAGGTGATTTTCACCAAGTTTGGTGCAAATTGGATGAAAACCCCAGGAGGAGATGTTGAAAATATGTGGGGTGTGATTTCATATGCCCACGCTTCTGCCCAATATGGCCGATTTCCTGTTGGGTTTTGGGTGGGCCCATAATGCAATTTTTAACTTGTCCCAATATGTGCTATGCCTCTACAAAGTTTCATTCTTCTAAGTTTGGGGTGGGCTCCCATTAGCCTAATGTATTTAGATATTTGGCGGGGCCAAGTCATTTTTCAATATTTTTTTTTTCTTTGAGACCTCAAAGAATTTTTCGCCGGGCGTGAATTTTTAGTCGAGTAAAATTGACCATTTGTTTGTTTAAGGGGTCAAAGCCAAAAACCCATTCATTTCAATTGCGCATTTTTGTTGTTGCCATGGGAGCACGTTTACAAATATGGGTGTGTCCTCATTTGCTTTTTGGTTCAGTTTCACATCAGATGTGTACCAAATTTCTTGTAATTATTGCAAAAAATTTTTTCTCCCATTAAAAAAATGTAGGGGGTGTCAGAGCCATTTTGCCATACAGCTATACGAGTTGCATATCACCATGTTCAGATTGTCATTCCGCACAGATTTTACATCGGGTCCAACTCAATCTGACAGTATGCGCGAGATTCATACTTTTATACTTCTTTGTAAGCTAATCTCAGCCACGCCCAACATTTTATCAAAAATGTAAATAGTAACTTTTGACCACACGTGTCTAGGTGAGTTTCACAAAGTTTGGTGCAAATTGGATGAAAACCCTAGATGTTGAAATTATGCGGGGTGTGATTTCATATGTCCATGCTTCCGCCCAACATGGCCGACTTCCTGTTGGGTTTAGGGTGGGGCCATAATGTAATTTTTAACTTATCCCATCTTGGGCTATGTCTCTACCAATTTTCATTTTTCTATGTAGAAAAAAGTTTGGGGTGGGCTCCCATTAGCGTAAAGAATTTAGATTTTTTGACAGGGCGTGGCAAAGTCATTTTTCAATTTATTTCTTTCTTTTTTTTGGACTTCAAAGAAATTTTTTCACCAAGCTTGAATTTTTGGTCAAATAAAATTGACTTTTCGTTAATGTTCAAGGGGTCAAATTTTGCGGAGGAGATGATGGAACCATGTGGTTTTAATAGGCCCTCGCTGGCTTCGGCCAGGCTCGGGCCTCATTAATAGCTTGATAGAATTCTGAGACTGCAGTTGTGGTTGAAATGAAAACCTGCATACACAGTGAGCCCCCAAGACTGAGTTTGTGCTGGATATTTTCCTCAGAGAATGATGCATCTGACATCTTAAGTCCTCATGTTTGATTGCTTTTTCTTTTTCCTCTTCCAGCCTGTTGGCTTTGTTACCTTTGACAGCCGGTCTGGCGCTGAAGCGGCAAAAAATGCATTAAATGTAAGCACCCAGCCATCAGTAACCAGGTTTGAAGGTAGCTCTAAATTATTGAGCAATCTGTTTCCATCTGGTGGAGTCCCACAGTGGATTTAGTGTTGTGCATGTTGGTTTCTTTTTGCAGTTTGGATGGATGACTGTGCCATGTTTAGTGGTCCTGGTGGCTAATGCTCTAAATTGTGACCCTAAAACCCCCCCCCCCCGTGGCCTCCTTATTTGGCCTTTGAGGTTGCTCCTATGTGAATTCCTAAGTCGTGACTGGGATGCAGTGCATTTATCAGGCCCAGTCGAGTAGAAGGCCTCAAGCTAATGGTAGTGCAGGGTGAGGCCCCAAACTTAAATCCTCTTCTGGGCAAAATATTTTAATTTATTGTTTTGGGGGGGAAAATGGCTAATCTAATTATCCAGTGGTAGGCATAATGTTATCCTATTAAAATTGATGAGTAACTCGACTGTAAATTTTAAGGTCTGGAAAGAGAGGAATCCTGTTTAGGGTGTTTTCTTTTTTTTTTTTTTTTTTTTAAACTGTATTTCTAACATGGCCTGTTGAAGCAATACCCTTTGTTTCCAGACACCTCTGCCTAACCAAACGGCCCCTGTCACAAATCGGAAGTACCTGCATGTGGGCCACAAAATGAGGGCACCAATCACTCACTCATGGGGTCTGACAGGCTGGCTCACCCCTCACGTCCCTCATTGTGTCCCCCCCTCCCCCTCCCAATTTCTCCCCAGGGGATTCGCTTTGACCCAGAAAGCCCTCAGACCCTGCGGTTAGAGTTCGCTAAAGCCAACACGAAGATGGCTAAGAGTAAGCTGCTGGCCACACCGAACCCCACAAATATCCACCCAGCTCTAGGAGCACACTTCATTGCACGGGACCCATGTAAGTGTACTGCTGCACCTAGAACTCCCACTCGCACTGCACTGAGGCCAGTGACCTCTGACCCCCATCCTCCCGCCCCCCTTGATCCTCTTGGCAAGTACCCTAATTGAATCATACAATTAACAGACCTAACTGATTCACTTCCACATGCATGCGTCATGCCCACTGGAGGCCTCGCTGCTAAGGCCAGAAGTTCCACCAGAGTATTTCTACAGTCTCTCACTCTTACACACCTACACTCCACAGCAGCTTAAGGAGTCCAAGCTCATGTCTATCTTCTGCTGCCTTTGCGCTTGCTTGCTTTGGAAGGATTTTGGGTGGGTGGGAAGCACAGGTATCAAAAATTGAGGTTGTGGGTTTTTGGTTTTTGGTTTTTTTTTTTTTTTGGGTTTTTTTTTTTAAACCATCTCTGGTTGAGAGGCACTGGCTCAGGCACAAAAATGTAAACTTTGAAACCGAATGGAATTCCTGCTTATGCTTGAGTAAACTACTCTGGTTTTCAAAATGGGAAGTGTTCTGGTCCGCAAGGTTTAATTTTTGTCAAGCAAGATTTTATTCAAGCTGATCATAAAATGGCAGTTCCCCATGTCCAGTTACTGGATGAAGGAAGGTGCCTCATATCCAAAAAACGGATGGCGTTTTAGCGATGAGTTTTTCCAAATCACCTTTGGGCAACCAAGAAAATGAATTCTCTCAACACTTTAAAAAAAAAAAAAAAAAAAAAAAAGTTCTCTGGAGTTTACTTTAAAACATGGAGAAATCTGCCAGGCTGTAGGTCTGAAATGACAGCTCTGCATTAGGGGCACCCAGTATTTATCGCTCTTCTGTGCTCAGTGATTTTGGTTTTTGCCAGTGTCTGAATGTAAATGGGGGTATTGTCTCATGTCGGGGGGGTGTGTGCGCGTGCGCGCGTGTGTGTGTGTAGATGACCTGACAGGAGCGGCACTGATCCCTGCTTCTCCCGAGGCCTGGGCTCCCTACCCACTGTACACCACAGAGCTGACACCCGGCCTACCCCACGCTGCCTTCACCTACCCTGCGGCAGCCGCCGCCGCTGCAGCCCTCCACGCCCAGGTGAGGGAGCAACCGGTGTGTTTCCTCATCTTTCTTATCCCCGTTAACCCCCCACCTCCGTGCATTTGAGTACCCTGCATGCTCACTGCCGTATTAAAAGGGAACCTAAGTCAAACCTCAAGTAGATTTCCCCAAAAGGAGCACACTTGGACCTTTTTAAGTTGATGTCATTCACATATGAAGTCCTCCTTGATTTCCCAGAAGAGTTGTGGAAGTAGAGCATCATCTGCTCCATATGGGAGCAAACATGTTTCCCCAACAGACACGATGAACTTCCGCCCCCAGTGTTATTGTGACCATTTTATGGACAACTTGTTCCGCATCTGACGGCCCGTACACTATTCCCTACATACAGCGCACAGCGAAATGGTGTTTTGCCAGGCTTATGGTTGCTTGAACTGCAATGGAAAGTGCTCTGGGAGGATATTTCATCCCTTACTGAACCTGGAAAGAAATCCTGAACTCTCAAATGTACAGAGCCTGGGAAGTGCAGTGGCATGATGACTCTGTCAAGGCTGCCCTCCTGCATTTAATCCCTTCTTCCCCCCCACCCCTCTCCCCCTCCCATTCCCCTGAAAAAATTTCAACGCGTTTCCTGCGTGTCGTGTTATAACCTGATGAGTATAATTATGTCTGTCATCTTCTGTGTTACCTGTAACCTGTAACCTGTAACCTTTAATTTTCGAAGAAGAAAGTGGAGTTGGCAGCGCGACGCACGTTGCAGGAGCCCGGAGCACTTTCTCTCCAAACGTAATTTCGTTGTTATTCTGTAACAATGACAAATTCATCTGAATCTGAAAAATATTTCATGGGCAGGAGATGTCATTCCCAAGATTTTGCTTTCTCATAGTGAGTATAAAGGCGAAGAAGTTTCAAACCAAAAGCTAGAAGCAACAATTGACTAACGAACATGCAGTCCACAAATGGCACCTAATCCTGGCAACTACAACCATGTTGGCTTGCTGCGTGCGTGCGTGCGGTGGTTTTTTGCACTTTTCCTCTGATGCAGATATTACTTTGAAGAAATTTGTGGCTGATGGAAGCACCATGTGCTCTTTTCAGGCAAATCTAATTAAGGTTTGACCTGGGTTCGCCTTGAATAGTGAGGCAATGTTGTGATGGTCAGAAAAGGGCATTAATTTCTGCAGCCTTACTAAGCACTATGCATGCCTTGTGGCACTGTCTATGGGCTTAATTTTGCTGAACTGTTTTCATGCTTGGGTCAGATATTTGGTACTGATTTTTAACCAGTTAATTCCTGCACTCAAATGATCAATGTGCTCCAGACTGTCCTCCAATTTTTAAAGGTTCTTTGACGGCAAATTGTCTGGTTCAGTCCAATTTCAGTTGACCATTGGCCACCGAGCAGTACCCTGACCAACAGAAAGTGAATTGGGTGTATAAAAGTTTAATGCGGTTTGAGCTTAAGAGTTAATCTGCAGTGACTGGTTTTGCTGGAGCAAGCTGTCAAGAGTGGGCAAATTGATTGAGCTGGTCTTCTGTTGCTGTGGCAATGAACTATTATACACTAAAGGTCAAAGATGAAAGGGTTGACTGAGCATTGCCTTTCTGAATATTTTCAGAAGACTGTGGATAGTCATACTGCCTCCTGTCTTTTTCTGCTTGAGCATGTGTCCAGGTTACAGATCTTACCCACCTCTCAACAGATGTTGGTGTAATCGAACAGCTTAGCTGTTCGCGCTTCGTGCACCGTCTGAGCAGCAGGTTGAACCTAGTCCTAAATTGGATTCCTCTGAGTGGAAATTCTCTGAACAAAACCCTGCAAACTGAAAATTGGGTGGTGGTCGGGTTTGTTTGTTTCTTTATTGGGGGCTGTGGTTCTAATCTTTTCTCAGTCTGACCTGCTACAGCCAAATGTGCATCCAGTTGCCTCACACCACGCACTTAAGTGTGGCTCTGGAGGTTCACACTTGGTAAAGCTCAAACTGACCAGAGCTGAAAAGACTGAAGTTGAAGTCACTCTGCCAGACTTCTCTAAGGACTTGGGGACACTGCCTGAGGAAGGCTGCAGCATTGGTTCTTTCTGTAACCCTCTTGCTACAATAAGCCCTGATTATATTGAGTTGCTTTCATATTAAACTTCTGCTGTACATGGTATAAAACTAGCAAAAGCAAACTCCAGGCCATGAATGACTGGTAACTACTGATTTCAGTGAAAAATAGCTGCTGGAATTGCAGTTCTGCAACATTATTGTGATCTAACATCAAGGATTTTGGATATCGTAATATCATGGAATTGCGTCTTTTGTGGTTTTTAGAAAATTCATTGCAGTAAAGGGATGCAGTTTTCTGCACTTGTTAAACTGTTTCTGTTGCCTGTGCCTGCTTGGTGGTCATATCCACATTACTGACAGTTTATGAAAATTCACATTTTGGAAATTTAAGGCGCCAACGGTTATCCCTACAATATCGATATGGAGGTATCCGGACGAAAATGGAGATATTTTGATTGTCACACAGTCCTGGCAGTTCCTGTTGCATAACCGCACATTCACTCTTTCTGGAGTAGCCTGGCATCCACTTACTGTAAAACTGGAGTGGCAGAATGAGGGAAAGTGACTGCTTCATTTCCCAAGCAGATTGACTTTGGCTCTGTCAGTTCCACACGGGCCCCAGCCCTAATATTGTGTGCCTCTGCAACAGTGGATGGCTAATTGTAATCTGGTGAAAGACTGATACTAGAATGAATGGTGCTTCTGTACTGCTTCTCCTGTTCAACTCTCCCTGTCAGCTTGGCTTACGTGAACATTTAGCCCCTGGAAGATTTGGAAGGAGGCGCGCATACCAATAAATGGTCAATTATTTTGCCTGTCTTTAGTTGTTAGATCGACAAATTAACATCACTTATTCAAGTACCACTAATTTGGGCCTCAGGGGAATTTTTACAGCCCCCTCGTGTTCCAAAACCCTGTCAACTCGGCCCTTGCATGCAAATGTGTGACTGCTGTTAATGTGCTTGGTTTTCTTTTTTTTTTTTTTTTAAACCCTTTGCTTTTGCATTTGTAGTATTCGGACTTGATTTTGGGGCATTTTCTTCTCAAAAGGTGGCCAATATCTGAAGTTTAAGTGCTGCCATAAGTCCCGATAGGAAATATTTAATGTCCTCTCCTCTGCAAAGCAATGAACTGATCAGAATTTGGGTTCATACCTGATGATAAATTCTGAGATGACAAATTTCAGTTCAAATCCAGTGCCCCCAATTTGGGGACTGATTTATGCCGATGAATGGTCTTTGATAAATGGACCTTTGGTTGTGGAGGTGAAAGGCATGCTTGGCTTGTAGTTCCCAGGCCTTGTTTTGGCACACTCGTGGAAGTTTACCGCCATCAGGCGCTCTCTACTCGCATTCCCACCTGCTGCTTAATTTGTGGAGGTCAGATGTCATGTCTGTCATATCGGTCTTCGTGTTGATAAATGTGTGTGTGAATGAAGCCTTGTACCTTGAACATGACTGGCCTGCTTCCCGCATGACTGCTGTACATCTGCCATTCTATGTGCATTTGATCCATATTACCTACCAGGCTAGTGCTGTGGTCTCAATGTAATCTAGTGCTTCTTGACATGCCCTTATTGGAAAAATATTTGGATGAACACTCTCGCTGTGTACACTTGAATTGTCTAACATCATTTAACTAATAGAATGCTTTAATGTCATGGCCATTTTTTTTTTTTTTTTTATATTGAGGGCTGACTCCAATAAAGTTATGCCTGATGTATAACATCTGGATATAACTGTTTATTGCAGTCAGCCCTCTATCTAATGAAAACTGGGTAATTGTTCACTTCACATTTGCACTGTAAATTGGGATTGTCAGTTGATATAGTGATTGTCTTTCTTCATTTTAAAGATGCGTTGGTACCCTTCTCCATCTGAAGCTTCCCAGCCAGGATGGAAATCCCGTCAGTTTTGTTAAAGTATTTAGTAAGTGTCCCTTGCCATTATTTTAAAAAAGCACAAAGAATTTAAACTGAATTTTTTTTTTTTTCTCTAATTCAACTCCCTTACCCTCACTTCACAAGTGTCTGAATGAACTGACTGGACCTTTCCTCCTCTCCACAGATGCCATTCAGTACATGAAGGATTTTTTTTTTTTTTTCCCTCCTAAAGGAGTGAACTGTACTGAGCTCTAATTTAATCAGGTGTATTTAACGGACAATGGTGCATTATGGACATTTTTTTTCTTCCCCCTTTTGGAAACTGAAGAATTCGGAGCTGAAAACATCTTGTAGACTAAACTGAAGCGGAGGATATTTTGGCGAACGATTACGGTACATTGCCTGCACAACTCTACCCAGTGTAAGAACTTCTACAGAAGTGGACAGGTTTTTGCCGATCTAATGACATGGCTGCTCTTTGAAGAGGCTGGGCTTGTGGGGCTGGCATTGGGATGGGGGAGTGGGAGGGAGTTTGAGACAATCATTGTGCATGTTGAAGTATTTGGCATGAATTGGAATGCAAAGTTCTGTGTATCCTTGTTTTGTAGTGCTTGCGTTGCCTTGGTAACAGGTCTCGGCCTAATCAGCTGACCCTTTGCTCCCTGTATTTTAGTCATGCTTCTGTAATGAATTCCTGGGTTGTTTGACATTACATGCAAGGCAGAGACCTGCTCTGTTACTTTTGAATTTCTTTTTTCTTTTGTTCAGAATGGACAGGTTTTATGCACTGGGTTTCTCTCTGATCTCAGCAGTGAAACTGTTCAGGGTCGGGTGAGCAGTTTCAGCGACCCGGCTTCTGCAGATCTTTGGAACACCTCATCTTACAACCTGGTCTTTGCCAAAATGTCTGTTTAGAGTAATGTTATATTGAACAAAACGAGTACAAATATTTTTGTACTTGTGTAATGAATATTTATGCTTTTTTTTTTTTTGTGCAATTAAATGAATAATCTGTATAAGTTGAAGTTTAGTCTTCCTTTTGTGTTTTTCGGTGTTATGATGGATGCTGATTCTATCTATATCCTGTTTGAAGTAGTTTAAAAGTGCAATTTTTTTTTTTTGGTTTGGTGTTAAATGCTGAAATATCCTGACAGTGGCTGAACTGCTAGTTTAAACAGACTGCTGAAATGAGATTGCTGTATTTAAAATTTAAAAACAAACAAAAAAAAATGTTCTTTCAGAATGTGAAACTGGATAATAAATGGATTAAATGAAATATGGCTGCCTTCTCAGCTTTTCCGAACAATTTGAAATGTGGATAACTTGGAAGTTTTTGCTTTTGTAGGGACCATTTCACCAAGATTTGGATTACTTACAGCGATGACTGACTGGAGGAATGTCAGACTGGGGGAGTAAATGTCACTTATCAAATAAGCTGTTCAATAGAAATTGAAAATTAAGGTGTCACAGATCTTTGTGAACCTTTTTATTTATTTATTTTTTTTACATCTGCCTTTCATATGCCCTTGTACCAGTGTAATTCCAAACAATATTGTAGCTGCAATAGCAGATGAGTTTATTTACCTGCATTTTTCCTTTGGCTTCTAACTGCATGATGGCGCGGAGCAATTTGGAACACTGACAACTTTGCTTTGATTTTTCACAACACCACGGGGGGGAAAAATTGGCCCCACACATTCCATAGATGTAGTTTTTATGCAGCAAGCCCATATTTAAAGTTTCTTGCTTCGTGTCTTTGGACTGAAGGTCCCGACTCAGCAGAAGGTTGGCTATGTTTGTAGTAGGTAATAGGTAAATGTTCTCATTGAAGACTATCAATAGAGGCATATTCAAGATCGAAGGGTCTCATGCCTGGGTCTTGCGAGGTGTTTTTTTTTTTTTTTTAATGAGTTGAGTTCTTGCGTGTGTCATGGCCCCAATTTATTACATTTACGACAGCAAGGGATAACAGACACAATTTTAAAACTTAAACACATTTAATTAAACAAAGACGTAACTAATCTACTGTCTACTCTACTGACCAAGATTGATATGTACAAGAAGAAAAATATTTACAGTCCCCTTGGTTGTGTTCCTTGGTGATGTTCCGGGTGAGGAAGATGCTCCAACATAGGCAAAAATCCACAAAAAGCTTCACAGGTCTTGAAAAGAGTGACAGGTCCGGACAAATGTATCCTTCTCCTTGCAATTTCTCCTACTACTTTACTCTCTCAATTTCTCTCCTTATACTCTTTTGCAGCCCCCTCCCACATTTAGACTTTTTTTTTTTTTTCCCCCCCCTGGGACCTTCCCCTCTCAGACCTGCCCAGGACATGCCAAAAGCTAGCTCCAGACTGAGCTTAACAAAAAGTCAATACTGCTTTCCACATTACACCTCCATTCCAAAAGGGAAAAATTGACTCAAAGGCAAAATTTCTTTTCAATTGTGTGTGTGTGTGTGTGTGTGTGTGTGTCAATATTCGAATAAACACGTGATATATACATACTCAAACACGGGATAAGCAATCAGCAATTACATTGTCAGTACCCTTTACATGCTTAGTTTCCAAGTCAAACTCCAATTCAACAATCTCAGTTTCTTGTTTTTCATCTTGCTCAAAAACATTAACGAACTGTGGTCAGCATACACAATCATTGGCTCTTGCCCTGTACAAACAAACTTCAAAGTGTTGTAAAGAGAACCAAAGCCAACAGCTCCTGCTCTATAGTGGAATAGTTCCTTGGGTGGTGATTGAACTTCCTGGAGAAGTATGCCACAGGATGCTCAATGTCATCAGTCCCTTCTCTGTAGGAGCACAGATCCACAAGCTTGGTTGCTAGTATCAACCGCGATGGAGATTTGAGCACGGAGAAGTGACACAGCACAGACTTCAGGCAATCAAAGGCTCTTTAGCATGCTTCATCCCAAGTGAACTTTACGCCTTTCTTCAGTTGGCTGGTGAGACTGAGGGCAATCTCAGCAAAGTTCTTGCAGAACTTGCGGTAGTACCCGATCATTCCAAGGAAGCGGCGCAAAGCATTTTGTTTGTTGTCAGGAACTGGGAAGTCCACGATGGCTTGGACCTTAGCATTTATAGGTGCTACCTTACCCTGGCCTATGACGTAGCCAAGATAGGTGACAGTAACACGACCAAAGTCACTCTTGTTCAGGTTAATAGTCAGGTTAGCCTGGGTCAGACGCTGGAACAACATCTCTACATCTTTCGGATGTTCTTCCCAGGAGTTACTCCATGTGATCAGGTCGTCGATGTACGCACCTGTGTGTGGCAATCTAGCGATTGTAGACTATCATCCTTTGGAACGTGGCTGGGGCATTTTTCATGCCAAAGGGTAGGACTTCATACTGGTACAACCCAGATGGTGTTGCAAAAGTAGAGATGCTCTTGGCCCTTTCAGTTAAAGGCACACACTAATAACTAGGGGTGTAACGGTTCACCATACCCACGGTTCAGTTCAACTTTCGGTTTTTAAGTGACTGTTCGGTTTAAACATTAAGAATATCAGTGTTTTTTATTTTTTTTAGTTGTTGAAAACCTCCAGACAAAATGTCTTGATTTTATTGCAATATTAAGAACATGTACATGACTCATATGTTATATCGCTTTTAGACCAGTTCTCAATAATAAGGTACTTCTAATTAACCTCAATAAACCAAGCATAATAAAATAAACATTTGTATTATGATCAGTCTACTTTGTCATAAAATAAGTGAAACCGTTCTTAAACCAGTCTGAGGTATTACAAAAAAGAAATTAAAACACTTAAGAGCAGCCAATGTTTAAATAAATAAAATATAAATGGAAAACGTCTTAGACTGCTCTGAGGTAGAAAAAGGATGAATAAAAATCATTTCTTTAAAGACCAGTCGATATTGTCTGAAGTAAAATAAAAATCTTACACTGGTCTGAAGTAGAAAAAGGATTAATAAAAAGCACTTCTCTTAAGGTCAGTCTGCAAAAAAAAAAAGCTTCTCAATTTCTAGTCTAGTATCACATATACCAACAAAAAACAACTCTCACTGTAAATAAATGAAAAGTGTCACTTGAGTAAACCAGTCAGTGGTTGTGCATTCAGTTCAAAACATTTGTGTGATTGCTTTAGTTAATTTCCAGGTTTTTCTTCAAAAATACCATGTCCACATACTCAGGTGAGAGGCTGGATCTCTGTGCTGTTACAATATCACCTGCAGAAGAGAGAACCCTCTCACTAGCAACGGATGTTGCTGGGACTCCAAGATAGCGTTTAGACAAATTAGCTGAATGGGCATTGTCCTTCCACCATGTTAGTGGGTTTGACTCCACTGGGATACTGCTCTTCACCTTGTACTGCTGCATCTCTTCCTCTACCACTTGACACCAAGTCTTGGCTGTTGCCTGTTCAGGTGATGGAAAAAGGCTTCCAAACAGTTCGGTGATTGCTGCCCTTTTGGCTGGAGGACCGCTGCTGCTGGATGCTGTTTCCACTTTCTCTTTGACAGTCTCAACCCCTGAGGCCTTGTCCAAACCAAGACAAGTGCACAAAACAGTTGCAATGTAATGTTACTATAATCATTATAATTAAAATAGCTGACAACAGTCCTACAAATCCAAGAAAACAATACATTAAATCTACAAAAAAGTAAACTAAATTTATATTTTAAATTTTAGTTTTATTTTTAAATAAATTCATCTAATAAATACCTTCAAAGGGGTACCAGCTGTGATATCCTCAGTCAGGCTGTTGAAGATCTGGCCACGAATGGTCTCATCCAAAAAGGGGAGAGATTTAAAACATGGGTCAAGCGCTGTGCTCACGTGAAGAAAGTGAACCAGTGTTGAGTCAGTGTCAGGGTATCTCTTTTTGAAGTCAGTTGTGATGGCAGATTTCACATCTCTCACAGCAGCAGAATCTGAATCACTCTGTGCCATGGATGCAAGAATTGTGTGTTTCAAAGGCATTATCATTGAAACTGTTGTCAGCTGTTCAGTGCTCATTAGTGTTGTCACTGTTTTTAGTGTTTTCAGGACCTCAGCAATGTCCTCAGCTGTTTTAACATCTTCTTCAGACAGAGTAACAACATCCTTTACATTTCTCTTCACTCTCTTGTCCGTAAGTGCGGAGAAAACTGCCGCCTGCTGTTCGAGGTAGCGCTCCAGTATGTCATGGCTCGAATTCCAGCGTGTTGGGACGTCCTGAATCAGTTTGTGTGGGAAGTTGTAACATCTCTTGTTTTTCCCGCAGCACTGCTGCAGCAGTTGTGCTGCGATGGAAAAAAGAGACCACTTTTCTCACTCTTCCTAAAATCCGTGACACCTGTTTGATGCCCATAGCCTTCTGCGACGCCAGGTTAACAGTGTGGGCAAAACACTGGACACTCGGAGAAAATCCACACTCCTCCACAGCATTAACGATGTTTCTGGCATTGTCCGTAGTAACGGGAATAGCGACGTTTGGTTTTTCAATCTTCTACTCTGCAACCGCTGACTGTAGTATTTCCGACAGATGTTCACTTGTGTGACTTTCATACACAGCGCGGGTCTGAAGAACGGGATTCTTAATTATCCAAGTATCGGTAATGTGGTGCGCTGTAATTGTGATGAAGCTCTGCGCTGCTCGAGACGCCCAACCGTCTGTAGTTAAAGCAATAAATTCTGCACTGCTTAAATCCTCTCGCAGCTTAACCCTCATGTCTTCATAAAGTTTGAGCAACACCTTTTGGCTAAAATGAGGTCGACTGGGCATGTCATAGCGGTGTTCAAAGACATTTAGCAATTGTTTAAATCCGTGGTTTTCAACAACTGAAAAGGGACGCATGTCCAATGCCATAAAAACCCCGATAGCATTAGTTATTGCTTTTGCTCTCTGTGATTTCGGACCAAGTTTCAATTTGAAGGCCTTGTGAATATTTGGCTGCTGTTGTGGTTTCACTGCTCCACCGGGCTGAGTGAGCTCGGTGCCGGCGTGATATCTCCTCATATGCGCTAGCATGTTTGACGTGTTACCGTTCTCTCCCAAAGACAGTTTCATTGAACACAAACGACAAATAACTTGCGTTCGGGTAACAACGCGACCACCATCCTCTGTCGTCTCAATAGGAAACCCAAAATGTCTCCACACGGCCGACCGGAATGTGGCTGGGGGTGCTGCTAGTTCGGGTTTGTCCGTCATTGCCGTCAACTCGCTTGTGAGGTTGTGCTGCATTCTTCTTCTTCTTCTTCTTTTTGGAGTTTTATGGCAGTTTACAAACCATATGGTTACTGCCACCTACTGAGTTTACATAATCGCTTACATTATTGTGAAAAGAAACCGGGAGAAAAAGTTATGCTGCATTCAAGTGCTCCTCGGAATTATGACGTGCGCGGCCAAACCACGGTTAAAGATGACAGAACGAGTAGTTGAACCAAAGTACTTTAAACCGCGGTTTTCCGGTTCGGTTCAAAACCGTTACACCCCTACTAATAACCCTTCAATAAATCAATCTTGGTCTGAAACTTTGCTTGCCCTACTCTATCGATACAATCATCAATCCTAGGTATTGGAAACGCATCAGTTCTAGTTACAGCATTGACTTTGCGATAATCTGTACAGAATCTAGTACTTCCATCAGGTTTTGGAACTAGCACACAGGGTGAACTCCAAGCTGAGGTGGAGGGTCTGATATCATGTTCCAACATGTACTCAACCTCTTTCTCAGCAATCTTTCTCTTTTAAGGATTCATACGGTATCGATGCTGTTTTATTGTTTGGCATCACCAACATCTACATCATGAGAAGGTATCGAAACTCTCTTTGGAACATCAGGAGATCTTTATATTTCTTGATCAACCTCTCAAACAGATCTTTCTGTGAGGGTTCTAAGTGCTGGAGTTTTACATCAAGATTTTGCAACACTTCAGAATTTGTCAATTTACATGAAAGAACTTCAGCTTTAATTCTAGGTTCATCTTGAAACTCCCCCTCATCTTCACAAGTCTCGGGCATAGAAGGACCTGAAGTGACAGCTGCAACCCTAGCATTCCTATCATGATAAGGCTTCAGCATGTGACACAACTGTTTTGGCTTTCTCCTATCTGGAGTCTGAAAGCTGACATGAAACAGCCCAGTTTTTGCGAGTTTTGTAAAGACTTAAGTGTGTTGGAACTTATTTGAGAAAAAATTTGACAAAAAAACGATTACACGTTACAATAGATTTATGTTTGGTACTGATGTAAGCTTTCGTTCTGGCTCGCCGCCATATTGCTGTCGCACCTCTGATGACGTCACGAGGTTGGTTGGATGGAGATTCGCGATAGTCACTGGCGTACGTTCACCGAGTTAAACATGTCAGAAGACGAGGCTGAGCGGTATTTTGAGGGGATCCAAAGAAACCCAATGGCTTATGCCTTTGAGCCAGTGAGGAGGAGAGAAAGGATGGACAATATTTCATCTGAGGATCAGCCGTCGGTTCCTTCTGGTGTGGAGAGGGTGGGTAACACCTAGTGTCTGTGTGGTCAATGCACTGAAATGCCGACCGCAAGCGAGTCCATCTGCTGTCGGGAGGTGAACGTGGATCACTTGCTCGGGGATATGCAGTGCATAACCCTGTCCCGCACCTACCAGATGCGCTGCTGTGAGAGGGAGGTATTGGAAGTTTCCAATAGGTCCGTGTGGACATTCTGGAGCGGCCCATCAACAGCAGGTATTTTAACCTTACCTAACGATAGCAGCTTAGCATGAAGGGTAAAACGAGGCAGACTAACGTTTGAAACTTCGGTATGGATGAAAAAGTCTACTTTCGCTTAGTCACTAATACAAGTCGCTGTTTGGCTGATAAAAGCACTTAATCAGTTTGGAAGCTAGTGCATAAAGTATATAAAGTTGACTTTGACTAGTCCGGCTAGTTAGCATGCTTATGATATCATCAATTTGTTAGCTAGCTGTAGCAGGCTGAGATGGGCACTATTTTGAGTTGCAACTTGCCAGTTAGTTTCAGAGAAAGGATGGACTCATATTAATACAATGTTTTCTTTTCACAGGAATGTTCCCAGGACAAGCCCTGACTGCTTTCCTTCCTCATGGACCACAGTGAAGCCGTATAGTTTTATACAAATATTTTGGAATAATAAAAGTTTTTAGAAATGAAGGTGTTGTGGACATTGTGAAAACCTTTTGTACTTAAGATGCTGAATTTTATTTTTCTTTGTGCAACATCACTGCCAGACTTTAACAGTTATCACTATAGTTTGTATGAATCATGCACAGCTTGCGTTATTGACAGCAAACTGTTAACAGTAATGAAAGATATGTGAGGTGTAATGCTCCTTATTCAAGCTGATGGGTATTTCTGTCAAAATAAGAGCGCTAGCTAACGTTAGAACAAAAGGGTGTACCGTAATCTTAAATCGACCGACTGAAAATATGTTGGACAGTAGCTGTCTCTACGATAATGACCTGGTGCAAAAATAAATAAAGGCCTGCAGCGAATAGCCGCCTGGTTCTTTTAAACGCCCGGGGTCCGAGTCGATTTTGCATATTAAACGCCCGGGCGATGAATTAGTGAAATACGGTAGCTGTGATTTTTTTTTTCTTTTCTTTAATTTAACCACATTATTTGAACGGAGCTCCAATACCAGTTACTGCTATGAGTGGATTATCACTTCCTACTTGAGGAGGAAAAGCCAAAATGAAAATGGACGGAGACTGTAAGGTGAAGAAAATGTTTGATTTTTACAGAGATACCGGTGAATATTAAGAGTCACTGTGCTGCCAATGTAAGAAAGCTGAGCTGTTGAACTTGTTTATGGTTGTAGAGGGGTGCAGATATCGTGATGAACGGATACGGATGTGATGAGATTATTTTGTTGCTAAGTTATTAATGACTAGATTGCTGAGCTTTGACTGGAAAACAGTACCACAGCCCTGATGTTATAAAGACGATTATATTCTCGAAGATAGTGCTAATTTTATTTTCTGGTAATCTCAACCTTGCAGGTCGTACCTCTTGCTGCTCGGCCAGATGGGCGCGCCGTTGCGCCCTTTCATTACGGAACACAGCTACTTTTTTTTTTAGTTGACTGGGTCGGACGGTCTGTACACCCGACCTCATAAGAGGAAAAGTCGAGCACAGAGGGAGCAGCTTCGGACTTGAGTTTGTTGAATCATCGAACCACCAGGTTGCTGGACTCAAAAAACCTCTCCTCCACATAGTCCTCTTCCACAAAATGCTCACTACAAACACTAGCTTCACGGCTAACTGGAGGATTCTCTCGTTTCAGTGCAGCTAGCCAACGACGAAGAACCACTTGCCTCATAAGAGGCAAAGCATGAAAGTGGACAATCTTTCCTTGATTTTTAGCCGTATAAAATTCGTTGCTGCATCCAGGGGCGATGCAAAAGTGACCCCCCTTGCATCGTTATTTAGTTTGAGGTTCCTTATTCTCCATCAAGTCAGTGCTGTCATAAGTTTCTCCAATGCAAGCTAATAAAGGAGTTCCAAGCCAACCAACCACGTGACGTCATATTCTATGCGCCACAAGATGGCGCCACACTGGTTTGAAAAATGTAATTTAGATTGCTTTTTATTTTAATCCTGGTTCACTGACAGTGTTGAAACTGTAATTAATTTTTAGAGTGGGAACCCAACTTGTAAAATATGTTAACTGCTTCTGGTGTTTCATGTCCGCTTTAACAATGTATTTGAGATCATTGAGTTTTGCCAGGATTTCATACGGACCATGAAATCTAGCCTGCAATGGATTGGACTGCAAGGGAAAATACGCAAGGATCTTGTCTCCTGGTTTAAACTCACGGCTTCTAGCCTGATGATCATACCAAGTTTTCATTTTTCCCTGACTTGATTTCTAGTTCTCTTTAGCTAGGTCACAAGCTGCACGCAGTCTTTCCTTGAACTTGCTAACACAGTCTAACAGACTGATATGCGGCTCTTTCTCTTGCCATTGTTCACTCAACAATAGCAAAGGTCCTCTCACTTCATGGCCAAACACTTGCTCAAACGGACTGAATCCAGTAGACTCCTGCGCTGCTTCTCTAGCTGCAAACAGCAGCAAATGAACACCGTCATCCCAGTCTTTCCCATGATCATAACAATAAGTCCTCATCATTGCCTTGAGAGTGGAATGAAACCACTCTAAGGCACCCTGACTCTCTGGATGATAGGCACTAGAAAGAATCTGCTTCGTACCTAGTTCATACACTACCTGCTGAAACAATCCAGAAGTGAAATTGCTACCTTGGTCTGACTGCATTTCCCTGGGAAGGCCAAACAACGTGAAGAACTTCATCAAAGCCTTCAAGATAGCAGTTGCCTTGATGTTGCGTAGAGGTATGTCTTCAGGGAATCGGGTAGGTGCACACATGATTGTCAACAAGTACTGATTTCCAGAACTAGTTTTAGGTAATGGACTAACACAATCAACAATAACCTTGGAGAAGGGCTCCCCAAATGCTGGGATAGGCTGCCATGGAGCTACAGGTGGGTCTAACTGGTGTTTTCCAACTACCTGACAAGTATGACTGGTTTTGCAAAAGTTGGAAACATCTTTCCGGAGTCCAAGCCAGAAGAAGTGTTTCATAGTGTTAACAAGACTGTTGATAAGATCAAGATGACCTCCCAAAGGTAAACTATGAGCCATTGATAAGATCTCATTCCTGTAGACCTTCGGAACAACAATTTGCCTAACCACTGCCCAATCTGCATTGGCAGGGATATTCGGAGGGCGCCACTTCCGCATCAACACACCATCCTTGAGATAATACCCAACTGGAACTGCGTCTATTTCTTTATCAGGAAGGGCTCACCTCTTTAGTACACAAATATCAGGATCATTAGTTTGCTCCTGAATTAACCGCTTTCTGGACGGAGACAAGTCCCCAGACACATTAGAATCACCAGACCCATCTGGCTGGCTGAATAGAGAACTGATAAAAGTATCTGATAAGTCCTCAAACGGAGAAACCATAGTACGCCGAACAGAGTCATGAGGCGAACCACCTGAGTCCTGACTATTCAATGTGCTGGACGGCGCCACATCTTCTTCTTTAGCCTTCTTGGCCATTGCACGAGTCACTGCACAGGAAGGATACAGAGATGGGTCTTCATCGCCATCTTCAGTGCTCGGCTGTGAAGTAAGATGAACAGGGGGAACTACATTACCCCCAGCCACGTCATTGCCTAGCAACAGAGAAACACCCTTGATAGGTAGACTTGACATAAGCCCCACCTTTACCTGTCCTGTAACTAAATCTGACTTCAAGAATACGGAGAGCAGGGGTACAGATACAGTCCTTCCTTCAATACCTTGTACAAGTATGAAATCCCCAGAAGCGGTCTCATCACGTAACTCCAAGGAGTCCATCAACAAAAGTGACTGAGAAGCTCCGATATCCCTTAGGATATATATGGGGACAGGAGGAGAATGCTCATTCAGAGCCACAAATCCCTCTGACTCAAATGGAAGAAATAGCTCCCTAACAAAGTCAGCAGTATCAGGCTTCTTAGCCCCACAAGGAGCAGGCAATTTAGCAGATTGGTCATCTACTACAGGGGTTTCTAACCTTGTTTTCACAAAGGCATTTGGTTTGGTATCCTTTTCTTTTTCTTTCTTAGCTTTAAGGAACCAACATTTAGTTGTAACATGACCAGATTTCTTGCAATAACTGCAAACTAGACCACTTTTGTCACTGTCAGCTTTCACACTTTGATTAGACCTATGACTAGATTTCTGAGCAGCATCACCAGATTTGTCTTTGTCTTTGGGTGAGGAATCTTGGGTATCACCGTAACCATTTTTCTGAAATTGGGACCATCTATTGTTACTGCTAGACTGAAATTTGGACTTATGTGTGAGAACATATTCATCTGCAAATTTGGCAGCTGATTGCAAATTCAGTGCTTGCTTCTCATTAAGGTAGGTCTTAATATCATCTTTAACACAGTTCTTCAATTCTTCAACTAACACCATCTTTTTTAGTGAGTTGAAATCATCCTTGACCTCCATAGAAGTACACCAGCGCTCAAAGCAAACCTTCTTCTCATTAGCAAATTCCACATAAGTCTGATTTTCAGATTTCTTCAGACCTGAATTTCTGTCGGTAAGCCTCTGGAACCAACTCATAAGCTCTCAAAATAACTTTTTTGACAACCTCATAATTGGAGGAATCATCTGCCGACAAAGCCGAATAGGCTTGTTGAGCTTTACCCTTGAGGACAGTTTGCAACATCAGACGCCAGAGTTCCTTTGGCCACTGACAACTCTTTGCTACCTTTTCAAAACACTGGAATTAGTTGTCAATATCCTTTTCTGCGAATGGAGGCACCAGTTTTACCTCCTGGCTAGCCCGAAATTTATTTTCAGATTCTATTTTTATTTTTAGTCGCTCCATTTGGAGCCTTTCTTCCCTATCGAATTTCTGTAAATCGAAATCTGTCTTGCTAATTTTTCTAACTCAAATTCTCTTTGTTTTTTTCCTCCCTTTCAATCTCTAGCATTTTTCATTTAAGTTCCATTTCTATATTTGGATTTTCCACTGGAAACTGTTCCAGATCTCCTGGTGCAAACACATTTTCATCAATGTAATATTCAACAATCTCTAGCCAGTCTTGCTTTTCGCATGGCTGGTTTTACCTCTGTCAGCTCTAAATGTCTGCATATTTCTAGCAGTTCTGTCTTTTTAAAAGACTTCAAAACCTCTACGGTTGGTGATGCCAAGAAATCATCCATTGCTGTTGATCTGTCTATATATGTAATACTGTATAAAAGACTGCTTAATTGCAGTCTTTCACGTTTGAGGTGCAAAAAATGAATTACCTTGCAATTGACTAAATTGAACACAATGGGGTAATTGCACCTCAGACATCTATTATAGCATATTTCTGCAACGCTTCCACGTCATCTTACTTTGCTGAGCTTGAGTTTTGTTGTCTTGGTAGGAATCCTCAGAGCTTAAGACTGACACTTGGGGACTGTACTACAATGCACGATTTTGGCTTAGCGAGGTAACTTCTGGGTTAACCCTGGGTTTTCAGTGTTATGAAGGCGGTTCACTTTTTACCGTGGTACATCACCATTGCAACTTATGTTGAACGCCTAACCTGCTCCGGTGCAGATAAATTTTGAGATAATCAGCCGGTATAAAGCACTGCCTACTGACACATTCCTTTGGAAAATGGCCTGCGCTTTCCTACAAGATACAGTAGACCAGGGCTATTCAACATTATCCTGCAAGGGCCAGTGTGGGTGCAGGCTCTCATTCCAACCAAGCACTTACACAATACTCACCGGATACTACTAATCAAGCTCTTGAGCAAAGACTCTTGGGGTTAAATAGGGGTGTCAGGTGTGCAAGTGCTTGGTTGGAATGAAAGCCTGCAGCGACCCCGGCCCTTTCTGAATAATGTTGAATAGCCCTGCTGTAGACCTTGGTGAGTATATTGCAAGGAGCTTGTA
Source organism: Gymnothorax reevesii (assembly GCA_029721435.1). NCBI lineage: Eukaryota > Metazoa > Chordata > Actinopteri > Anguilliformes > Muraenidae > Gymnothorax > Gymnothorax reevesii. The sequence goes on along the minus strand of CM056588.1, from coordinate 17,053,756 downwards.
AGAGAATTTTCAGATATGATATTGTCACAACCCCTTTGATTACGATGTCCTGCATGTAAGATATAAGTCAGGGGTGTCCAATCTAATCCACAAAAGGCGGGTGTAGGTGCTGGTTTTTGTCACAGCCCAACACACACCTGATTCTACGCACCAAGGTCCTGACTGAACCCCCTGATCAGTTAATTAGTGGGATCAGGTGTTGTAGCACTGGACTTAAAAACCTGCACCCACATCGGCCCTTTATGGATAAGATTGGACATCCCTGATATTGGTGCTCTTTTTCATCCACCTGCTGAAATGAGGCTAAAATCTTCATACGCTCCGTAACGATACATTTAAGCAGCACATTAACATTTTTGTGTCCCTTAAAATGTATATTTTCAGATCTGCTCGTGTAGTCGTGATAGGGAGGTAATGGGCCTATTATCACACTCATTTACGCATTTACAGTCGGTGATTTTTGCCAGCTTTCCTTGCGGCTTTAGGCAGCTGCAACGGTGCCTCTCTTGGCCCAGATAATATGCTCATATTCCTAATTTTGTTAATATAATTGTTTGCTCCTCCGTAGTGAAGTATGCTGCTCAGCTTAATTTTTTCCATGTCTGCGATTGGTCGTATGCAGCAAACACCGCCCCTTTTAAGAGAGTGCGCACAAACTAGATGGGTTCCCTTTGTAAACCCTGGGTCTTCCTAACATGCTGATACTACACTGCCTGGCCAAAAAAAAAGTTGCACACTCAAATATTTAGTTGGAACCCCTGTAGCTTTGATTACAATGCATATTCGTCTTGTCATTGTTTTGACAACTATATGCAATGCCAGAACATTTCTTTTCGATCAGAAATGCCATGATTTTTGTCCAAGATCTTGTCTTCTCGACATAATGGTTGAACCACTCGGTGGTCTTGAGTACATCCCAATAACTTTTATTATGTTAAAGGTCAGGACTTTGTGGTGGAAAATTTGTTTGTGACAATGATTCCTCCTGCTTGGTTTTGTCATTCATGGTTTTCTTTGCTAAATACAGGCCAATAACTTGCCCGTTCTGAAATACTGTAACATCGTTTCCACCATCAGGGAATGTGTTTTCCGACATGATTTTGTAAGAAATGAATAGCGACGCACTTCATCAGTCAGGGTTAAAATGATTATTGCCAGCTGGAACATATTAATAACCGCAATAATGATCCAATTTTAGAATTTGTTCATTAACTTCCAAACGGTGAATTTTTTTTTGGCCGGGCAGTGTACTTTTAATACATATTAGTAATGTTGGTTGTCCTTGCTCAACCTCTGAAAAGTTTCTAAACATAAGATACAGGGAATTTGCTGTATCCAAGAACGTGATTTTGTGAGCGTGATTTCCTCTCTGAACAGCTCCTCCTGAGATCTTCACGAGATCTGGGTAAAACCTGACGTCAGGTTGTGCCGTCCAATTAGTACAGACCTAGCCACACTGGAAACTACAGGTACTCTAGCAGGCACTAGCAAGCACAACGGCTGGAGACGCAGTCGCGCAGTGGTCAAGTAGGCTTGACTTGAGATCGTGAGGTCCTGAGTTCAAGCCCCGGCCGCGGCCTTCGCGGTGTGTTCTTGGGCAAAACACTTTTCTACCACACTCCACGCCTCACTCTACCCAGGTATATAAATGGGTACCAGTAAATAGGTAGGGAAACTTGTCGAAGCTCCGATGGACTGGCATCCCATCCAGGGGGAGTAGCAATACTCCTAGTTGCTTCATGCCATGGAAGCCGGGGTTAAGCACCGGCCCGATGGGCCACTAGGCTCATACAGGCTTACTACGAAAAACGGCAGTTCATACCATGCCTTAGTAGAGTCTACACTTTTTGAAAAACAAAAGAACCGCAGATCATTTGAGGTGCAATTTTGTCAGTATCTCTCCCAAAGCTACTTGTCCGTTTTACTTTTGGACGCAAAAAAAAAATCTTTCTCTTCCAAAAGACAATGCCACCAGCTTTTTTTTTTGTTTGCTGGCAGCAAACAGCCGCGGCCAAAGAGAACGTTAGCTGCTTGCGCTGAGCATTTCACCAAAGACCGCTTTGTCAATAAAGGATAATTCGACACAGGATAAGCGTTTCAGCTGCTTCTCAAACCGGAAGCAGTTGCATCGATCAAGCGCTCGGAGCCACAAGCTGTAAGTAACCATATAACAGCAAATAATGTTAGTGAAAGAAACACTAAGGTGTTACGGGTGGCTAGCAGGACCACTAGCGATAGTTGGCACTAACAACTGGCCTCAAATGCAGGCTTTGTAAAATGTCTGAAGATAAAGCCTGAATCTGTCGCAACTGTCCGTGACTCTCAGACACAGAAGCTGTAAGTTGCTTTCACTGCATAAGCCAACCTGACGTCATAGCCAGTTGATTGTGGCTGTAGCACAGCGGCTAACGTAGCCAAGTTATTGTTGCAAATGTTTGTGTCCTAAATATGCAAGAGTGATATCAGGGGAAATTATACAGGCGGTGTGTGAACATAAACCTCATTTGAAGGTAACTTTTAATACTTGTTTGTCATTTGGATGCTTAGTACAACTGTTCACAGTAACAGAACTTGCTGTCTGTAAAACCTGTATTGCAAGGGTTTGTCTCTGTTGTTATGACCGCTTGGTTACCAGCTACTGCATGTTAGTTTGCGTATTGTGCTAGTTAAAAATGCTTCTGGTTAAGTTATATGCAGCAATTATGATCGGTATGCTAGTTACTTCGGTAAGCATCAATGTGACAGTTTCATCATAACTTTGCCTGATTGTAGCCACGACAGTAGAAGCTAAATGGAGAGGTGCTGTTTGTCTGCCGAGTTGGGGCTGCAGTTAAACCAGATGTGGATTTTGCAGAGCTAGGGGTGCGTTTTTGGGTGCTTATAAAACGATCACTTTACTTATCCATGACGGGTCAGCCTGATACATCTCAAATGTCTCAGCAAGCTCACTGATACTACCGGTGAAAGCAATAGGGAAGCTGTAACGTGTCCGGTATAATAAACGCTGCATTGCCATCGATTGAATATTAAATTTTTTCCTGTAAAAGTGATCAATTCGCTAGCTCCACATAAGCAACGGTTCACGCAGATGGAACTTACGGTCTGTAAAACCTGTATTATGTTCATGACATAACTGGAGCTCTGTCTAGCTCTCGCACATTATCCATAATGCGCCCATTTTTCGCGAGGAAAAGCTGGTCATTCCGAAGCAGTAAGTAAACCATTACCTCGGGCAATTTCCGAAACGGCTCTTTAGCTTGGAGCTTTCACCCCTCCATCATATACAGCGCCCTCCATAATTATTGGCACCCATGGTTAAGATGTGTTAAAAGCCATAAAATGAATTCAATTTTTATTGTAGACGCATACTCTCACACTGAAAACTGTAGAAAAATGTAACCTTCAGCTCAAGTGAATATTAAGGAGGGGAAAAAAATCCCTGTCTAAGAAATAATTATTTTTCATGAAATCACCTTTTACACAATTATTGGCACCCCTAACAATTCTTAGGAAATAAATGTAATTGAAGTATTTCTGTCATTTCTACAGTAGTTTACAAAGTGGATCAGAGAGTCTAGGAACTTTTAATTAGTAATACATCACTTCCTTTTTCCCTGGGGTATAAATATGACGTGACAGAGGCCATCTCTCTAATCCACTCTTCAACATGGGAAAGACAAAGGAACACACCATTGAAGTAAGGCAGATGTGTGTCGAGCTTCACAAGTCAGGCAATGGCTACAAGAAAATAACCACTCGCCTGTACCTGCCCATATCTACTGTCAGAGGAATAAATAACAAGTTTAAAACAACTGGAATGGTGGTAAGCGAGCCTGGACGAGGACGCAAGGTTATTTTGCCACCACGCACAGTGAGGAGGATGGTAAGAGAAATAAAAAGTTTTCCAAAGCTCACAGTTAAAGAATTGCAACAAACGGTAGCATCTTGGGGTCACAACTTCTCCAAACAACCATCAGGCACTATCTACATGCCAACAAGCTGTTTGGGAGGCATGCACGGAAAAAAACCTTTTCTCACTCACAATCATAAATGCAAACGCCTGGAGTTCGCTAAGCGGTATTGGGACTTCAACTGGGACCGTGTGCTTTGGTAAGATGAAACTAAGATAGAGCGTTTTGGCAACAAACACTCAAAGTGGGTCTGGCAGAAAACAAAAGATGAGTATGCAGAAAAGCACCTCATGCCCACTGTGAAGTATGGGGGAGGATCGGTGATGCTGTGGGCCTGTTTCTCTTCCAGAGGCCCTGGGAACCTTGTTAGGGTGCATGGCATCATGAACGCTTTGAAATGCCAGGACATTTTATATCAAAATCTGGTGGCCTCTGCCCGAAAGCTGAAGATGGGTCGTCACTGAGTCTTTCAGCAAGATAATGACCCTAAACATGTGGCCAAATCAACACAGAAATGGTTCACAAGACACAGAATAAAGCTCCTCCCATGGCCATCTCAGTCCCCAGACCTCAACCCCATTGACAACTTGTGGAGTGAGCTAAAGCGGAGAGAAGAGGAGAAGACCCAGGTCGCTGGATGATTTAGAGAGAGTGTGCAAAGAAGAATGGTCGAAGATCACTCTTTCTGTATTCTCCCATCTTTTGAAACATTATAGGGGAAGATTAGGTGCTGTTTGTTGGCAAAAGGGGGTTGTACAAAGTATTAGGGGTACTAATAATTGATTTTACCCAAAAGAATTATTGCTTAATGTGGCCTTTTTTTCCCACTGAATAAATGCACTTGTATTAAAGGTTGGATTTTCCACTTTTTTCATTGTGGTCCTACAAAACCCAAAACCTGTGAAGTTGGCACGTTGTGTAAATCGTAAATAAAAACAGAATACAATGATTTGCAAATCCTTTTCAACCTATATTCAATTGAATACACTGCAAAGACAAGTTACTAAATATTCAAACAGGTAAACTTAGTCATTTTTTGCAAATATTAGCCCATTTGGAATTTTATGCCTGCAACATGTTTCAAAAAAGCAGGCACAAGTGCCAAAAAAGACTGAGAGAGTTGAGGAATGCTCATCAAATACTTATTTGGAACATCCCACAGGTGAAAGAGCTAATTGGGAACAGGTGGGTGCCATGATTGGGTATAAAAGCAGCTTCCCTGAAATGCTCAGTCATTCACAAACAAGGATGGGGCGAGGGTCACCACTTAGTGAACAAATGCGTGACCTGAGTGTCGAACAGTTTAAAAACAACATTCCTCAACGAGCTATTGCAAGAAATTTAGGGATTTAATCATCTACGGTCCGTAATATTGTCAAAAGGTTCAGAGAATCTGGAGAAATCACTTCACGTAAGCGACAAAGCCGAAAACCAACATTGAATGCCCGTGACCTTCGATCCCTCAGGCGGTATTGCATCAAAAACCGACATCAGTGTGTAAAGGACATCGCCACATGGGTTCAGGAACACTTCAGAAAACCACAGTCAGTAACTACAGTTTGTCGCTACATCTGCAAGTGCAAGTTAAAACTTTACAATGCAAAGCGAAAGCCATTTATCAACAGCACCCTGAAACACCGCCGGCTTCGCTGGGCCCAAGCTCATCTAAGATGGACTGATGCAAAGTGGAAAAGTGTTCTGTGGTCTGACGAGTCCACATTTCAATTTTTTTTTGGAAACTGTGCACGTCGTGTTCTCCGGACCAAAGGGGAAAAGAACCATCCGGACTGTTATAGGCGCAAAGTTCAAAAGCCAGCATCTGTGATGGTATGGGGGTGTATTTGTGCCCAAGGCATGGGCAACTTAAACATATGTGAAGGCACCATTAATGCTGTAAGGTACATACAGGTTTTGGAGCAACATATGTTGCCATCCAAGCAACGTCTTTTTCATGGACGCCCCTGCTTATTTCAGCAAGACAATGCCAAGCCACATTCTGCACGTGTTACAACAGCATGGCTCCGTAGTAAAAGAGTGCAGGTACTAGACTGGCCTGCCTGTAGTCCAGACCTGTCTCCCATTGAAAATGTGTGGCGCATTATGAAGCATAAAATATGACAACGGAGACCCCGGACTGTTGAACAACTTAAGCTGTACATCAAGCAAGAATGGGAAAGAGTTCCACCTGAAAAGCTTCAAAAATTGGTCTCCTCAGTTCCCAAACGTTTACTGAGTGTCGTTAAAAGGACAGGCGATGTAACACAGTGGTAAAAAGGCCCCTGTGCCAACTTTTTTGCAATGTGTTGCTGCCTTTAAATTCTAAGTTAATGATTACTTGCAAAAAAAAAAAAAGTTTCTCAGTTTGAATATTAAACATCTTGTCTTTGCAGTGTATTCAATTGAATATAAGTTGAAAAGGATTTGCAAATCATTGTATTCTGTTTTTATCTACGATTTAAATAACGTGCCAACTTCACTGGTTTTGGGTTTTGTATGTTATTTAGAAAAAAACTTAATTTCTTAGAAGCTAAAGAACACATTTTAACCAGGGGTGCCAATAATTATGGAGGGCGCTGTACCAGCGCAGAAGCTGTTCGTTTCTCCACGCAAACAACACACCACAGCTATGCACATGAACCAACAGGTCCTAATACACACCGAAGCAGTCCATAAGCTGTTAGTCCACTTTTAGCTGATTCTCACTGTCCAGGTTTCCCTCAACTCAGACCCTCCGGATTTCTACGGTCTCCGCTCTACACATGGGCATGTCGACCCGTTCTACAATTGTGTCTATATGGGGTGGATTCTAGCTTTCCCTGCATCTGAGCTACGAAGTAGTAAAACTCCTGTACTCACCAACTGTAGCCAATAGCAAATTCGTGCTTGAGCTGCCAGACTTTCGCACTGCGTCCTCCACTTTCGCCATAGCGTTTATTTGAACAAGTTAATTTCATTAGATCTGTACACGTGCTGTATTACATTGCAGAATATGCCCGTTGATTCCTTCAGGAGTTTCCAGTTTCACTCTTCACCAGGAAAACTGCGTTCTGCTGCCTCGTCCCGTCTAGATCCGCCACGGAGCTGGCGTGAGCACACGGGGAGTGGTGGCCATAGCGGAAGAGTCACCCCAATGAAGTGTTTTAGGCAGAGACTACTATGGACTACAAATAGGGTTTTTTGAGGATGGCAGTATGAGCGAAATAAGTACCCTGTTTTTTTTACTTTGTGCGATCAGGAGTACTCCAGGGGAGTCAAAGACCAAAATATAAACTTGGAAAAATAGCATACTGGGTCCCCTTTAACGAGTTGATAACCACCTACGTCTGACCACTTATCGAGATTGCGGATGTCTGGTTAAGTGAAACCAAGTAGCCGAAAGAGAATTTGGGCATGTTGAACGCGCTTTGTAGTACAGCCCCGTGGAAGTATAGCAAAAACTATTTTCATTCTACAAGAAACGCATGCTAGGGAAGAGAAAAGGCAAATTTTGCACGGATTGGCCGATGACGTCACAAGAATACAACCGAGAGATGCAGTGTCATTTCAAATTTCATGACTGCCTGCATATCAGGGCCAGCCTTCCCTGATAGTGTTTTGTAGCTTGAGTACTACATAGGAGGAATAACCGGTAAAAATCAGATTTACAAAGATGTGAATTGGCTTTCTACCATGATCATCTCCCCTATAGCCAATGAATGCCTGTGGGTTTTTTTTTTTAAATTGATTTCTTGGATTCCTGAGGTTGACCTGCATCCGAATAAATGTATACATTTTTATTCCACATCTTTAACTGTTATGCCAAGGCACAATGACATTCAAATCATCTGTCTAGTTTCAACTGTCCCTCATCTGCGGCACCATCTATCTCCTTTTGGAAAGCAAATCTCAAATTTGCAGATGCATATGTTTTAGCTAGTCTGGGTTAAATTATCTATGTTGTGATGAATTGTTACTTTCTAGCCTTGGCTTCAGAAATTCTTGAGCATCTGAAACCAGTGTAATTCAAATCAAAATTGATGAGGGGCTCTCAGATGTATTCAGACTTAAGCTTGGCACATCCGAAGTCTTGTAACATTTTCTAGGAATCTCGATGAGAACTGCTTTTTATTATGTGGCTGATGTTTTCTTGATAAGTGCAAGAAATGGAATTCAAAATGGTTTAGTTATAGCCATCTCTGATTCACAGCTGCAAATACACCTTTGCCAGAAGACGCCGTTTTAATGACTCATTTTAGCACAACAGCTGGAGTTTGTCTGGTGTAACTTTCTTAGGAAAAATGTTGTCTAATTCCACATTCAAGACACTGGTGGGGTCTGAAATCACAATCCCTAATACTATTAGTGTGCCACAATGGTACGTCTGTTAGGGTAAGTCCAAAATTGTATAGTAGCCCGTTCATGAGGTGGTACGTGAAACATGCGTAGAAACTACACCAGAGGTCTTCAGTGTTGGTCCTGGGAGCCAAGGTATGCTGGGTTTTGTTTCAACCACTATTACAATCAGAATTGTTACAAACTGTTAATTTGGCTAAAGGTGTATTCCATGTTTAGAGCAGTTGTTTACCCTCTTCAGCTTTTGGAAAAATATCCATGCAATCTTTGAAGAGTAAAAATTCCATGTTCACATCTTGATATATTGGATGCTCAAAGAGGCAAAACATTGAACCAAACAAATTAAAGAATAAGTAAGTGCCTAAGTGGTGGAAACTAGTAAGCATGTGGTGTTAAAACTTAACCACTTATGCAAGCAAATGACAGTCAAACCTGTTTTCTGTTGTGTTTATATAATTCATGCAAAGTGTTTTGAAGAAATTTGAAATGCTTGTATTCAAGAACTTAATTTGGTGCATATGGATTTCCTCAATGTCAAATTTGTTCTGAATAAAATTTTACCTGAAATTCCTGGCAAAATAAAAATGTACAATATTTTCAGGGGTATTAATCGGGGAAAGCACCCGTTAATCAGGGAAAGCACTGATGTTTCAGTGTGGCTTAACAGTGAATAACTTCTCAGGGTTGTGCAGGGAGCCCTACTGGAATGGGCTCAGGTGAAAAAGGGGCATCTACACTGTTTGGGGGAAATTGTCACTGCCATGATAGAGTAGCGTTAAATTGTGACTAAAAAGAAGTAAAATTCCAATATTAAAATGATAGACCACAGAACTGCTCAAACAACAAACCAAAGCGTCAAAAATCAGGTAAACAAGCATGAACTACTTAGGCATGGCTAATATCTGATTTGGAGACAAAACACCGTGATGGGACAGGAAGATGAACTGAGACATGAAAAGGCTCCTCTACACAATAAGATATAATCGTATATAGAATTCCATTAAGAAATATTTAGCAGTTAAGTGAGCAGTTTAGGAGTTCTGGCCCAAAAAGGAACAGGATTGCAAATATCGGCTGGAGACGAAATACAGCGGAGGGACAAACAGATGGACAGAAGTATAAAAAGGCACATGCTCACAATAAGATGTATCTTGTGTGTATGAAATTTTGTTGAAGTATTGAACAGGTTCTGACCTGAAAAAGAAGGATGAGATACCTGAGCAAGGACAACTCTCATTCCTATATCCCCATCCTCTTTGTGGCGGGGATAAGTAAAAAAAAATAGCTCTTTTAATTTTTGGGTGACAAAGTAGAGTGAAATCCAATAAATGCAAACAAATTTTAAAAATTAGGGTGGTGGGACCTGGGATTGGAGACCTGAAAAATCCATGATTGACTTGGCAATTTATGTCATGGAAGCAGCTTTTCGCTGTGACTGCATTATTCTTCACTGTTTTCTGTTTCAAAATATGTTTTTTAAAGATGTTCGTCTCTTCCTTTGTGTCTAAGAATGTCCCCCTCTATACCTAAAAGGAGTGGGGCCTGCAGGTTTTGTCCACAGACTCCTCTGTGTGGACTTCACCAGCTTCAGCCCAGAGAGCAACAGCAAATAATTCAACATTGTGTTGATTCTCTCTCATTCTACTGTCAATTACAGTCATCACATACAAAAAATGCATAGTTCCCTATCATGGATTTGTGTGTAGATTCCTTCATTGACAAATTCAGTGCTTCCTTATATCCACCCAAGTACTGGTGTTGATAGCCAATCACTCAATCATACGCTCATGCCCTTCTGCGTAACTGCACAGTTATAGACCTATTTACAGCCGACGTCATCAAAAAGATGCGTGCCCATCTTGGCAACGGAAGTAGCGGTCTCCTCAATTCATTCTGAAGAGTTATGAATCTGCAAACATTGAATTAGATATTTTACCAGCACCGAAAAGTCTGATTGTTGCGTGTATGGCTGTCAGAATTGATATTTCATTGGTGGACTCAAGTTTTACAGGATTCTGAAAGGATCACATCCGTATGACACCCACTGGCCGCAAGCGAAGCATCAAGTCAAGCTCCGAACGCTGCCTTGATGCTTTTAAACGCCCACTGAAAGTGTCAGCTGCATCAACATTGACAGCTGTCAACACGACTGAGAATTAAAATACCTGCGCATTTAAGTTACTGTTTCACTTGCATAAAGATGCACCTCATCACAAGTCACATGGAAAGCGATTATGACTCCGGACTTCCCATGCTTCTCTTTACTCAGGGATTGGAAACAATGCATGTGTTTCATGATCGTTTAAATTGTTTTCATGAAATAAGAAACGTTTCTATGCAGTTCCATAGCTTTTAATCCCTCAGTAAAGACAAGCCTGAGAATTCCCGAGTCATAATCGATTTCCATGTCATTAGTGGGAAAATCCACCGTAATGCACATGAAACTGATTAACTTGATGCACAATGACTTAAATTCTGAGTGAATTTCATCAGTGCGCTTTGTTTGAATAATTGCTGTCTATGGCACAGAAACGTGAATGCCACTAAGAGGAGAAACTAACGCCTAAGACGTAATGTAATCTCTGCATACACAGCGGTTTTATGCCCTTGGGCTCTAATTTCTTGGCGCAGCGCAGGTGGCGAAGCATGGCGCAGCCCACGCAGTGGTAATTTCGTCCGGCGCAGCCCGCACAGTAGTAATTTCGTGAGGTGCCACACCGTGCGCAGACGAATGTGCGCCGAGATGGGTGTGGCTGCGTAGTAGGGAGAGGTGTCACTTATTCATCAAGATGCAGTGACAATGCAGTGGTAATTTGGCTGACCGGCGCGCAATGCGCACACGTCACCGAAACCTCACTGGCAGGTTTCCCGAATGTCAGGCACATTTCAATACAGTAAATAATTACAGCAACCACTGTTTAATGTCACTATCTGAATCAGCACATAAATTATAGTATCTATATCGATTGTCCTGATGTCAGATCAAAGGCGGTTGGCACGCGTGATGGAAACTCGACCTGACTTAATCAACGCAACTGAATCAATAATGCAAATTAACGACTTCACATCTTTCTCAGCCAACCACAAACTGCCTCGGCATCTGGCAGTGCGTATATAATGCTTGCGTTCTATGCTCGGTAAAGCCGCTCGTACACTGGACGCGAAACAAATTTTTCGCCCGACTGATTACAGTAAAAGTCAATGCAAAGAGCTATCGACCTCTCTCGGTATTTTTTTTCGTCTGCTTTCTTCCTTTGAAAATCGACAACAGTCTTTATTCGGTCTTTCTTTTGAAAATTAGTCAGATGGATCGAACAGATTCATGCTTTGTTTCCACAGCAGAGATAAAATAGTGCTTGCAATCAGAGAACAAATCAATTCCATGACCATTGACAGTGTGAATAAATTATCGCATGCGCGTTCAAGGCTGTCCGACGCGAGATGCAAAATACTCCATGTCCGGCACCCAGCAAAAAATAAAAGTATTGATATGAGAACAGATTTATAATGGAATAAAGAATAAAAATACATATACATCACCAACCAACAGAACATCCAAAAAAGATGACCCGCAAATAAATTAATCGCAGTGTTCGTTGGATGTTCTGTTGTTAAAATGTTTCTTTTTATTCTTTATTTCGTTATCAATCTGTTCAAATCGTCCTCTTTTGGCTGTCAGACACGGAGGCATTGTACATTGTCTTGCGCCAATTTCGACTCACTTTATTGAGCAGAGCTTAAACAGAAACATTGATTGTAATTCTCGGTACTCATTTTGAAGAACTGAGCCCTCTTATCTAAACATTCATGTTTAATATCTAAAAGAGTCAGTAGATTTGAAGAAATTAAAAACAATAATAGACTGTCGGACACGGAGATATATTAAAACCCTGTCAGACTTTCGAACACAAGACACTGCTTTCAACGCAATCTGTCGAGCGAAAAATTCTATTCGTGTCCAGTGTGCAAGCGGCTTAATACTAGGCTACTATTATTGTCACTTGGGTTTTATCGTTTTTTAGTTGGGGAAAGGAATACAGCCTGATTGCTATGATCTCGTACTGAGTTACGTTACATATTTATGTTCAATATGTGATCTTATCTTGCATTGTTGTCCATGCTTGTTAATCTCAACATTTTAAGCAGCAACAGGGTGTAATAATAGTAACACGCTATCCATTGTTTCTCTTGCCAATGAGCAATATTTGACTCGGCTGTGTTATACCCAAACACGTCTTCTTTGCCAACTTGCGCTGGAAGGAGGGACAGAGGCGGGATCAAGGATGTTTTATATTTCACTGGATATACAATTGGAAAATGGCCGCCCATTCATTTCAATGGAAATTGATCAGTGGCGCAGCACGCCGACATGGGGGCCAAGCTTCCGGACCCATGCGGACTTGTGCTGTGTGATTTTTGCTCACACATGCGTAGTGTGGGGCTCATGAACGCGCTGGTATCCGAGGTGTCCATGACAACGGCTCTGGCTCGTGGAACTTCGACCTAGGGCGCGTGTTCACGATCGCTTTTCACCGGATATGGAAGTCTGACCACTGCAGACTGGACCCTGATGTACATATGAGCCGAACGGAAAACAAAACATAGCCGCCGGTAAAGGTTTAATTATGGTTTGAGATACAATTTTAGAACACAAATGCAATATCAAATGTTTAAAACGACTTTGACAGGGAAGTAATACTATTGATTTCAACTCAGAAATGTCGGCAAAATAGTTGACTTGCTGTTGTGTAACGTTAACAGACATTGCTCAGGGGTGCGCTTCCCGAAATCACAGGTGCTAACTTCCATAGCTGGAACCACTGACTGAATGGACGAATTCATTTCTGCAACTACGCTTTTGGGAAAAGCGCCCCAGGCTCGTGTTCTCTTTAGTTCAACGTCGAATGACCACATTATCGGAGTCAGATGATTCTTGCCCGTCTGCGTGCGAATTCCATCAGGAGCTTTACACCTTCGTCAATTCTGGTAAGCTAATTTACTTTTAGCTTAAGTAACTTATAACCATTCCATGGAGTATCATAAAATGTGAGTCTACCGTGAAATGTTACGCACGTTGTACTGCGTTATTTTTACCTTTGTTTTCAAGCTCCTTTTTTCTGTCCTTCCCCAGATATCTGAGCCTCTTGGAGTGCACTGAACAGTTCATCCATGAATTTCTGCATGTCAGCGAACCGGAGGCCGTGCCTTTCTATCCACACCCAAAGCCCTTTCCAATAAAGTCTGTCTCGATTATAATTTTAATACCGTCTCTACGTTTCATTGCTAAGTGCGAGTTAACATCGATTGTATTTGTGGTTCTTAATTTTATGATAATGGCCGGCTCTGCGAAAGTTAAGCATTAAACCCCTTTTGATTTTGAGTACTTGAGTTCATCTTCAAATGTTAAGCAGAGCTGGCGAAAAAAAAAACAACTGACAAAACACAAATAATTCTATTTGAAAACATACTTTGATGCATCAAAATACAGAAATGTGAATTGGTGTTATTCAAAGTAATGGAAATATACAACCCATTACAATGATATCCATGAACTATGAAAAAGTGAGGTGAGTGTTAGTTATCATTTTGGATCACGTATGCCAAGTTGCCGAAAAGTTTCATCATCATGTATGAAGGTCGGTAAGTAATTTAACAACGAAGAATAGTTAGGCTGATAAATGGATCGCAAAGCAGTGTCCGAATTGAATTTATGTAGTGCTATAAATGCACATTGCGTTACGTTAGATGCTACTCAGCTTATGCATAACGCATCAAAATAGAGTGATGCGAATTGGTGCTATTCAAAGTAATGGAAATACAAAACGCAGTTAATGGATTTAACCATAACATTTTAATATCAAAAAGGTGAGTGTTGGCTGCGTACATGGTTCCAGGATGTCCCAACAGCTGGCTTAGCTTACTGTACATTTTCTCGCGGTGCATGAAGTGCAGCAATAGAGGTGCTACATATTACGGCCATTCATCAATTAAAATGGCAAAAATATACTGAGCGACAAAAGAAACGCAAGTCAGCATGTTAGATAATATGCTCTTATGGTTACCCAGATAGCAAGCACTTCCGCTCCGGATCCGCCCCGGCTCCAGCTGATCCGGGGCAGATCTGCGGCAGATCCAGAGCGGAGGAGCTTGCTATCTGGGTAGTGACTGCAAAACAAAGAAAAGTTTGATGAAACGAGTGTAAATGCGCACATGCTAGTAATAAATTTCAAACCCTTAATTTCAATAATTACGTGCAAACTTATTCTCCGGTCTGCCTTTAATTAACTTGCGTTTCTTTTGTCGCTCAATATATTTGCTCCGTGACTTGCCCGCTCACTTTACCGACTTGGCTACGTCTTTAATGTTGAACACAGACAGACGGCACAGAATGCCCATTGCTCCACCCACTCACATCCGCTGCAGTGCTAAATTCGGAAAAGTCGAAAACGCACATACATATGAGGACCTGTTGGTATTCGCATTGCCTGAATATAAATAAAAGATTTTGTCTTTGCCGTGAAACGAGGCATTAATGATTTAAAAGAGAAAATTAAACCGTTTCGGTATCGATAATTTGTGGCTGTCAAAAAAAATTATTCACGGATTTATCAGCGTGTCTTTTTCAATTATTCCTTATGGAGAAATTCCTTTTTGGCCCCCATGGCATCACGTGACCTGCAATATCAGACTCGCCGCTAGGACCACGTCGGCGTGTGTTACAGACCCTAGTTGTGTGTCCAGTTCTCCTTATAGGTCCATGGGCAGGACAGAGGAATACTCGCGCCAGGCTACGCCGGGCACGAAATTGCAACATACGCCTGGACACACCCCGTTGGCGTGGTGCACCCCCCATTCGCCGCGCCTGCGCCTGGTCTATTAGAGCCCCTCGTGTTTGAGTAGGAAGGACCTCTGATTTTGAGACACAAAACTCCAAGTCTGTCGTGGTATTTAACATTCTGCTTATATCCGCAGATAACGCTGTCATAAGCATCCAGTGACTTGTATGCTCGTAGTTCCTACCTAGTGTACACGGTAGGTTTCCGCTCACTGATACCATACGGATCTGGAAATTGGTTGCCATTTGTCAAAGTGAATTTGTTTACGTAGAATTCGCGATCTTTGATGACTAGTGCCCTCGCATAGCTTGAGAAGCTATTATGGTCCACCATACTTCCGTTGCTAACATACATGCGCAGCCTGTTTTGTTTGTAAACATTAAATGGGTCTAAAGTTCACGCCCTCGTGAAACTCCCCCGGTAACGATGTATTGATTGGCTCGTTTCTTATCCAATTTCTGAGTGTTTAAACTTTCCACAGTAACTGAAAGACATTGATTGGACAAACACAAAAGCATACAAGCCTATGCGCATCAGCAAGGTAGGTTGTATCCATTCAACATTGAGCACAATTGCGCAGCTGAAAATGACGCGATTTATAGAAAAAAAGAGTCCCTAAACCTATCGAGGACGATTTGAGCCATATTAATAAATACATATTTCAATAAATATATCCTTCAATATATCATTCATTAAATTAAATTAAAAAAAAAAAAAAAATATATATATATATATATATATATATATATATATATATATATATATATATATATCCATAAATGAAAAGATAAATTACTGCATAAACAAATGAATACATAAATACATAAATCGTTTAATATATTCATAAATAAATGCAACAATAAATAAATACATAAATACATCAATAAATGTTTTTATTTATTGATGGATATATTTCACATTTTATTTCAAGATATGTTTAAGGATATATTTATAGATTTGTTGAAGGATATATTGATGCTTTTATTGATGGATTTCATGATCTGTAAATGCAAATGAGGGGTGGGTGTCAGTTGGTCTAGCTGTTTTGATTGTATGTATATAGCTCAGTGACGAATGCGGTAGCTTAACCCCGATCAAAAAATATCGAAATTCGAAATGGAGTTCATGGCGGAGCTAAGAGCGGAAATGTTGACTCTTGCGAGTAACATTGATAGTGACAATATTGTACAGATGTGGATGTCTGTGAATTACCCATCCGTACTGTGTAAAATGGCTTTAAGCTGAAATAGCTTGCTGCTGAACAGAACAAGAAATGTTTTCTAAATAATTTTATGTCAAATTACGTTCTTGTCTGGCCAGTTTTCCGAAAAGAGTAAACTGGCGGATGTTTTGTTTTCGTGCTCTCACCTTAGGCCGTGCTGTTCCGTCCTCCTTCTGATGGTCCGTAAAGACACCCCGAAGAGACGAGCAACATCTGCAGGTTTAACGTTTAACCCTTCTAAAGCTTCAGGAGGGATCTCACAAGCGGGTCGTCCTACTCCACGTCTCCCGTTAAAATTTTCATACGCAGCTCAATGCAGGATCGTCTGCAGATTGCTCCACACAAACTCGTCCACATCGGAATCAGTCAGCGCTGCGATTTCAACAACGCTGTCTACAAGGCCTTCGACTCTTTCTATCACTCTTTCCCTACAACAGGGGTTCCCAAACTTTTCCAAATCAGGGCCCACTTGAAAATCTAAAAAATGTCCGCAGCCCACCTTTGTCCTATAAACAGAAATTATGACGAAATCGATTAGACCAGGGGTTCCCAAACTTTTCCAAATCAGGGCCCACTTGAAAATCTAAAAAATGTCCGCGGCCCACCTTTGTCCTATAAACAGAAATTATGACGAAATCGATTAGACGAAATTATGCATTTTCAGAACACGTAACAGCAACAATAATTGTTGTTGTTATTGTTGTTAATAAAATAAAATAAATAAAAAACAACAACAATAACAATAATTGTTGTTTATTATTATTATTATTATTATTATTATAATTATTATTATTATTATAAAGATTCAGGATTGAAATAAAAGCAGGGGGATAAAGGAAGCCCAAACTTTTAATCTGTGGTGAACACACAAGACAGAATTAATTATCAAATACAGTACGTGCTCCTACGATCATGATGACCAGAAAGCTATGTTCCGATCATAAACTATATAAGGTTCCTAAAATATTGTGAGGTCAATAACACTCAATAGGTTATTACTTCTAAATATTTTTTAAAATCGTGCAATAAATATTTTACAATAAAAATAATAAAAAATCATCTTTGCAAAAATGAATCATATTTTTAATGACTTCTCACGGCCCACCTGCAGTACCACCACGGCCCACCAGGGGGCCGCGGCCCACACTTTGGGAATCACTGCCCTACAACATTGCCACTATCAATGACTGCGTTTACATGCACACCATATTCCTACATTAATCGCCTGGTTTAATCGGAATATTAGCTCATGTATATAACTTAATCAGAAAATGCCCCCGAACAGAATACTCAACTACGTCCACGCCTGTTTAGTTTGCAAGGAATTGCCTTCTTGGAGCGAAGAGGAGACGACTGTGTATTGGAATATATCGATGGACGAAAGCACCGTAACAACGAAAAGTGTGAAAAGTGGAGAAAGGCTGGTTCTGTTAGCTAGCGGGACGGCAGGAACATTTCTTATATTTTCTAGCTAGTTGCTTAACCTAGCTAACGGTTAGGTTGTTATGAGAGCTTAATTTTAGGTTCAACGTTTGCTCTTTAATATTTGGGGAACTGTCAGGTCGTCACTCTCCACAGGCAATAGTCAGTAGTGATTAATGTCGTGTAGAAGAGCTAATAGCTGCACAAAGTTTGTCCTTGAAAGGAATTCTAGAGTACCAGTTGGCTAATGAGTTAGATGGCATGCTGGTTGGCTAATAACTAACCCTACCGAACTTGAGTAGAGGACATCCTGACTGTAACTCAAAGTAAGTAAGCCGGCTAGCCGGTCTAGTAATGTGAACTATAAGGCATGCAGCGAAAGCGGGATGTTTTCAACCCAGCTGAGAAGTTATTTTTTCCGAGGCCGAATTTCCCATAGTGCATGCGGATACGGAACTTCATGACAATAGCAAATTTCAGTAAGCTCACGACTGGCCTAAAAATAGCCACTAACAAAAACAAAACAATACTAGCGGCCCTTATCCAGCCAGTTTCTCTTTTTTTTTTCTCGGTCATGGATGAAATTCTGGAACAGAGACCGCTGGCGATGGCAAAGGCCAAGAGAATGGAGTAGATGTCAGCTTTGAAACTCTAACTGTAGGCAACCAAAGCCATGACGATTACTTCCGATATACACCGACCAAAACGTCCAACGCAACACTCAGGTTTATGTCATTTTCTTACGATACATTTAACACTACACAACAAATATTAAGATTCAAATCAAAAACACAGTTTTAGAGTCAGGAATGAAGAACAGACTTTTCCTGGTTTCCAATTCATTGTATCGTTTGAAGGCACAATTCTGGATTACCGAAGTCAGTATCTTGTATGGCCTCCTCTGGGGTCACACACAGCCTGGATTCTGCGATGCGTGGAGTCAATCAAATGCCGAATTTCAGCCTGTGTGATGAGGTCTCATTCCTCCTGGAGTGCTTGACGCAACTGTTGGACAGTGGATGGTTCTGGATCACGCCTTCTCACCCGGCGATCTAGAATATCCCATAGATGTTCTATAGGGTTTAAATCTGGGGAATACGCAGGCCAATCAAGACACTGAACATTATTCTGCCTCAGGTAGTCCTGACAGACTCTGGCGACATGTGGTCTCACGTTATCCTGTTGCAGCATTAGGCGATAGCGATGGACGAGTGGAACTGTGACAGGGGTAAGGATGTAGTCATGGTAACGGGCCGCACTGAGGTTTCCATCGCTAAAAATGAGGTCTGTCTTGTGTCTACTTCTTATTCCAGCACAAATATCACTCTGGGTCCATCCCAGCAGTCACGCTGCAGGTTGTTAGCGTCAGTATAACGTTCCCATCGCCTACGCCATACACGCAGTCTTCCGTCAGACACACTCAACTTGAACCTCGATTCATCGGAGAAGAGCACCCTGTTCCACCTGAGAGCATTCCAGCCCAAATGTGCCCTTGACCATCGCAGACGGACGCGGCGATGTGCAGGAGTCAACACCAAACTGTTATGTCCAATAACTCACGAACAATAGTTGTGCTCTCACGGTACTTTATTGTACATCGCCTTTACACTGCACTGCGTAACCCGGTTGTTGTTATAAGTGACGTCACGCTATCGTGACCCCGAGCTGTGGCTTAAAGCCATACACCACATTTACCCCCCCCTTCACAATGAAGTGCAAAACCGACTTTAAAAGTGCAAAATAGTGTGAAGGCACATTAACATGCAGGGAATGACTTTAAATCACACAGAGCATCCTGCTGATAGTAGCTTAAACTACCTAGGCCTGACCTTGAGCCTGGTTAATGTAAACATTGAATAAGCATTAATATGTGTAGCCTGACTGGATAAACTGGGTAGACTGCCAGTTTACCCGCATAGCCTTGTGGATTATTCTGCCACGTGACAGGCTCTGCTCTTAACCCCTTTGTGCAGAAGCCAAATTTGGCTATTTTTGGGTTACCCACTTTAATGCTGTATAATTCAAGATTAAAGCTTCATAAAGAGGAAAAATGTGGCTCAATTCTGAAAAGACACTTACAGCATTTAGAATTACATAGTATTTCAGTTAATTTTCATGATTATGGTAGAGAAAATGAGCTGCAAACATAAAAAATCTTCATGAGAATTCACCATTGAAATTGCAAAAAAAATAATTCTGAGGATTGAAAAACTGCTGGGGCTTAAAACTATACATTTCTGGGATCATAAACTCCTTGACCACAAGTACAATTCATCTTCAACATTACATTCTAGATTACCTACATGCTTTTAGCCAAATTATACAGCTATCCAAGTGTCTCCCCGAAGTCTCAAAATGAAGTCCAGTCAAATCATAAAAAAATCATGTATATAACACAAATAAAGTTTTAAGGCATTAAATTTAATATGAACAAATGATTTTCTGGTTGAGTTTAGTATGAATTTATCAATCTCAGTGCAGTTGAATATCAATGGTCACCAGTAACCACTCCAAAACACAAAACATGCCTTTTCTCCATAATAAAGTTTAGAGTTTTGCCCATTTTACTTTAAAGTGCCAGCACAAACACGCATTAAATAAACTTCTTATTAAACGGTTAGAACATTCACCCTGTAATGGAAGCTACCAGTCCCTTCTTCTAAGCTCACAAACTCATTTCAACACTTATAAGGAACAAGTGCAACTCACTAACTCAGTAATATCTGAATTCTGAAATATACCTTATTTTAACAGAACGGACACTCCACTTTCAGGGAACAATCCATTGCCTCCCTGGATTCAAAAGAAACGTGCAATGAATGTACCAGGGGGTCCACCCAAATGCACGGGCAGTTCGCGTTTTAAACAGGAAAAAAAACCTCGACATTCGACTTTGTTGAGTACGTATACATTCCAAAAACAAAACAACAACAACAACAACAAAAAAATAACAAAGTATCAGCCTCACCTTTTTCATGAATCCCTGCTCCAGAGGCCGATGTATGCAGTAGCAGGGACCCTCCGGTCCTGTTTCATTCTAAATAATTCCAATTGACCATATCCTTATCTCATTTAGATCCTATAAATGTAACTGAACACTTCAAGGCCAGTTTTGCGAACGTGTTTTCTATAAATCGCGTCTATTTTAACCGCGTAATGTGCATAACGTAGACAGGATACAACCGAACATGCTGATACGCATTGGTTTGTATGCTCTCTGTTTGTCCAATCAATGTGTTTCACTTGCTCTAAAATGTTTAAACACTCGGGATTTGGATAAGAAACGAGCCATTCAATACATTTTTACCGGGTTAGCTTTGCGAGGGCATGGAGTGCAACTCTACAATTACGCAGAAAACCCTGAGTGTATGGTTGAGTGATTGGCTATCAACGCCAGTACTCGGGTGGATATAAGGAAGCGCTGGATTTGTCAATGAATGGATCTGCGCGTAAATCCACGGTAGGAAACTACGATTTTTTTTGTACGTGGCGACAGTAATTAAAAGTAGAATGTGAGAGAATCAATACCATGTCGATTTTTTTGCCTCAGAAAACTGATTTTTCTGAACCATTACTTGGAATACTGTTGGCTCACTGTGGCTTATCTGGTTGCTACAGAGGATAACGATTTTTTCTGTGTCAAGATATCGTTTTTTTAAACTGCTGGATCGATACTATAGGCAAGGATACTGACCAGTTTGCACATCAGGCTTAGCTGAGGAGTTAAATTCATGCAGCTCTTGAAAAACAGGGCGTGGAGTGAACTTCACCGTATTCAGAACCGCGTTCGAGGTCTGCTTGCTTGTGAACATTCAATAACTGATCCGGGGGTGCCATTTAGTGATCGAGTACAGTAACAGCGTACTTCCAATTTGCAGGTCTATAGATGCGGGCGTCTACATCTGCAGAAAGGGGTTAAGTAAAGTCAACCGTGAACTTTAAACATAGTCCTTAAGGTAAGGAGGTGTCCGGCGGACCCGAGCCGGGCGCGGCTCAGGATGCAGGGGTGCAGCCAGTGCATCCCGTTCTGGTGGTCTGCTGCCAGAAAGTCCCAGTCCACATCCATGTGACTTGGATCCGCCGCAACTTCCCGGTCGGAAGCTGACGGTGGAGAGACTCGTCTGAGGCGGCTGGCATGCCACCGTGAGCCATCTGCCAGACGGAAAGTGGCCGGCCCCAGCTGCCCCGTGATCTGCCGTGGTGCTGACCAGAACGAGAGCAGCTTGTGGGATCGGCTGGGTCTGCAAATCCGGACCCAGTCTGACACTGTAAGTGTGGGACATCTCACCCGACGCACCCTGTCGAAGTGCTGCTTCATGCGGTGCTGTTTCTCTGCCACTCTGGCGCTGGGTGATGCTGTTACCGCTGGAGTGTTTTGCTGAGGAGGCCGTAGACGATCCAAGGGAAGTTGGAGTTCACGTCCCAGCATAAGGAGAGCTGGAGAGCAGCCGGTCGTTGCATGAGGCGTCGCTCTGTAGTGAGCAGGGTGTTCTGCAGTGCTGCCGGGAATGGGAGATTATCAGCCAGGTGTGCTCTTAGTCTATTCTTGAGGGTCTGGTTAAACCTCTCCACGCCACCGTTAGCTTGTGGGTGGTACAGGGCAGTCCTGACATGTTTGATCCCCCTCCTCTCCACGAAGGAGGCGAAATCCGCTGAGATGAACTGGGGGCCGTTGTCGGTGGTGATGGTGTCAGGCACACCCCAGCGGGCAAAGAGGGAGGAGAGAAAGTCAGTGACCACCTGGGTGGTTACAGACCCGACAGAACACACTTCAGGCCATTTGGAGTGAAGGTCGTAGGCCACTAGGAGGAATCGTTGGTGCTGGAGAATGCCATGAAGTTCCCCACAGATATCCAGCTGGATGTGGGACCATGGAGCGGCCGGCCACGGGAGGGGCTGCAGAGGTGGAGGCGGGGTCGGGCCCATCTTGCCGCTGGTGAGACAGGCTGTACAGTCTTTTACCATCGTCTCGATGTCCCTGTCGATGCCTGGCCACCAGACTAAGCCCCTGCAGCGCTGTTTGACTCTGACAACGCCCAGGTGGTCCTCGTGGACCACGGTCAGGATGCGCCCTCGCAGGGCGCTGGGAATCACTGCACACAGTCCCCTCGCCACGCAGTCATCGTTCCAGCAGGAGATGTCTTGCCTGACACGGTGGTACGGCGCCAGCTCCTCTGGCACCTTGGCAGGCCATCCCTCCTGGATGAAGGTGCGGAGCTGAGAGAGGGTTGGGTCCTGTGCAGACGCCATCCGGAGATCCTGCAGGGATACGGCAGCCTGGAGGGGTTCGTGCAGCATGAGGACCAGGTCCGACTCAGAGTGATCGTTGACGGTGTCGGGCGCAGGGATAGGTGTGGCTCTGGAGAGCATATCGGCCACGACATTGTCTCTGAACACTGTGGTGAAATTGTAGGCCTGTAATCTCTCTGACCACCGGTACAGGCGAAGCGGTTTATGCCCTGATCCAGATGTGGCCAGGAGAGCTGTAAGGGCCTGGTGATCCGTCCGGAGGGTGAAGTGTCGACCATACAGGTACATATGCCACCGCTCGCATGCCCAGACGCAGGACAGGGCCTCCCTTTCCCCCACAGAGTACTTCTGTTCAGTTGGGGTGAGTGACCTTGAAGCGAACGCCACCGGGCGGTCAGTCCCACCCTGGAGCTGGGACAGGACGGCACCGATGGCGGTGTTGGAGGTGTCGCAGGTCACAAACGTGGGACTCTGCAGGTCAAAATGGGCGAGCACAGGAGGGGAAGTGAGCTGTGTCTTCAGTCGGGGAACTGCAGCAGAACACTCAGGCGTCCAGGATCAGGGCATATCCTGTTTGAGGAGGGCGCGCAACGGGGCAGTGGTTTCGGAATAGTGGGGCAGGAAATGCAGGTAGAACGCTGTCATCCCCAGGAACGACGATAGCTGGGCGGGGCAGGAGGGATCCGGCAGGCGCAGGACGGCGTCAACGTTGGAGTGGAGCGGGCTCAGGCCGTCAGCGGCCAGGCGGAAACCCACGAACTCGATGACCGGTGTGGCAAAGATGCACTTTTCCCCATTCAGCGTGAGGTTGTGGCAGGCGAGCCCGTTGAGTACCTTGGCAAGGCGGTCATCGTGCAGGTCGGACGTTGCTCCATGTACCACGATATCATCCAGGTACACAACCACACCCGGGATGCCAGCAAAGATAGTGGTCATGATTTTCTGGAAACAGCTGGGAGCGGAGCTGAGACCAAATGGCATGCGGGTGTACCTGAAGACCCCTATGTGGGTCACGAAGGCAGTGAGGTTACGGCTCTCGGGGTGGAGAGGGACCTGCAGATAACCTTGTCGAAGGTCAAGCTTAGAGAATACTGTCGAGCCGTGAAACTTGGCTGAAAGCTCCTCCGTTGTAGGTAGCGGGTACTTATCAGGGATCACTACCTTGTTTACCTGCTTGAGGTCGATGCAGGGCCGTAAGCTGCCAGCTTTTTTCTTTGCCACGACTAGGTTAGAGATCCATGGGGACGCGTCCACCCGCTCAATGATGCCTGCGTCCAGGAGCTTGTGCAGCTCAGCCGTGACGTCGTCACGCAGGGCGAGGGGTAGCCGCCGCAGGGGTTGGATGACTGGGGTCACAGCTGGGTCAACGAGTGGCTGGTGGTTGAAGGCGGTGAGGCAACCCAGCCCGGTGAACAGAGACGGCCAGCGGTGCAGCCAGGGCGTGGCCACCGTCAGTATGGTGGCACCCAGGTTATCCGTAATGGAGAAGCCCAGGGCACAGAACAGGTCGAAGCCGAGGAGGTTGGCGCCCTGGCGTGAGACCTGGAAGGTGAATGCTGAGAGAATCTTGGAGCCGTAACGCACAGAGTAGGTGGCAGTGCCCACCATGCCAATCTTAGCGTGGCCATAGCCATACAGATCTTCCGCACCAGCCTTAATTGACTGCCGAGGGAAGAACTGGCGCACCGTGGACTCATTGAGGATAGATCTAGAGGCTGCGGTGTCGAGCAGCAGTGATAGGCTGACACCGTCTAGTTCCACCGTGCACCATTTGAATGGCTTTGTGCTGGAGCCCACTGAGTGGATCGTTGTTGAGCCGGAAGACGTGGATGAGCGAGGCCAAAGGTGTGCAGGGGCAGGGACAGAGCGGCACACTCTGGAGAAATGGTTCGGCTTACCGCAGCGTTGGCACCGCTGCCCCGTGGCCGGGCAGCCAGGTGCTCATGTGGGGTGAAATGGCGATTTGCAGTTCCCACATTGCTGCCGTGCCGTGGTGTCTCGGCATCCCGCGACGTTCACCTCGAGCTCATCGGGAGGGGAGGAGGGCTCAGACAGTGGGGTAGTCAGGGTTACTGTCTGCGCTAGCGCAGCGGGGCGAGGGGAATGCGGGTCCGAGGCCGCTAGCTGTGATGCTAACTGAGCGGCCAACTCGAGCTGGAAAGCTAACTCCACTGCTCTCGATAGTGTCATGTCGTCTGGGGACATAAATAGCTTTTCCCGCAGCCGGGGGTTGATCGTGTGCTCTGCCAGCTGATCCCTGACCATCTCCTCCTCCAAAGTACCAAATTTACACAGGCTGGCTAGGCACCGGAGGTCAGCAACGTAATGTTGAACGGACTCAACCAGCCGCTGTTTGCGTTGGCGAAAGACGATGCGTCGTACTGTGACGCTCTGTGGAGCAGCGAAGTGTCCGGACAGCAAGGCCCCACAGTCGTCAAACTTCGGTGCGGGTCCCAGAGTTCCGAAAATCCGCTGTCCCTCGCTGCCCAGGCTGTGGAGTAGCATAGCCCTCCGCCTAGCCTCGCTAGCATCGGCTAACCCGACAGCCTCGATAAAAGTCTTGAACAAATCATACCAGCGGGGCCACGGTACCGGCGGTTCGCCGGGTAGAGGAAGAAAAGGAGGTAGGGGTGCAAGCGGAAGCTCCATCTTCGTCGCCAATGTTATGTCCAATAACTCACAAACAATAGTTGTGCTCTCACGGTACTTTATTGTACATCGCCTTTACACTGCACTGCGTAACCCGGTTGTTGTTATAAGTGACGTCACACTATCGTGACCCCGAGCTGTGGCTTAAAGCCATACACCACACAAACTACGGAGGGGACGCCGGTTGTGCAAGTCGGCTTCACGCAGGCGGTTGCGTACGGTTTGGTCGCTAATCCAGTTCTGGTGACGACCTCTGGTCTGAGCAGCAGTGACTGTTGCTGGCAGGAAGCGATTGCGCACATACTGGAGGCGAATATTGCAATCCTGCTGAGGGGTGGTGACACGTGGTCTGGGGGCACGTGGTCGATCACCGGTGCTTCCTGTTTCATTATACCGGCTTCAGAGACGTGATATGGTCGACACGTGGACGCCCAGGTTCCTTGCAACCCGTCTTTGCGACATTCCACCTGTGAGCATACCAACGGCTCACTCTCGCTGATTTTGACCTAGACGTGGCATGGTCACACATTGATACACCCAGGATAATGCAAAGGAATATTTAAGTTGCCCATTGCTACGGCTATTTATTGACCAAATTCTCGAAGGATTGGATTGAGTTCCACTCAACCTGACGGGATAGGCAAAATTCTAAACAATGTGCAATCAAGCAGAAGAGCTGCCCACATGGCAAAATCAAAACAATTTTCTGAGCTTTTAAGTTGTAGTTGATGTATCATGGCTCAAAACCAATATCCCATTTCATGTACACCAAATATTTCAAAATTGTATGTGTTGCGTTTTGATCAGTATACTTCCGTTATATTAGCTGAAAACCCAGTGTTGAGATTGGACCTAAGTGGTGGATATGCTAATTAACATGTAAACGGAATATACCCATCGCTCAGCGCATGTAAACATCTTATTCGGAATATTACCTTAACCCAAATATGGACTTTAATCGGAATATGGTGTGCATGTAAACACAGTCACTGTCATCCTCAAGAGTCAACATTTCCGCTCTTGAACTCCATTTCGAATTTCAATATTTTTTAAACGGGGATAAGCTATCACATTCCTCACTGAGATATATATATACATATATATATATATACAAACCCAAAACCAGTGAAGTTGGCACGTTATGAAATCATAGATAAAAACAGAATACAATCCTTTTCAACTTAAATTCAACTGAATACACTGCAAAGACAAGATGTTTAATGTTCAAACTGAGAAACTTTTTTTTTTTTTTTTGCAAATAATCATTAACTTACAATTTAAAGGCAGCAACACATTGCAAAAAAGTTGGCACAGGGGCCTTTTTACCTCTGTGTTACATCGCCTTTCCTTTTAACGACACTCAGTAAACGTTTGGGAACTGAGGAGACCAATTTTTGAAGCTTTTCAGGTGGAACTCTTTCCCATTCTTGCTTGATGTACAGCTTAAGTTGTTCAACAGTCCGGGGTCTCTGTTGTCGTATTTTACGCTTCATAATGCGCCACATATTTTCAATGGGAGACAGGTCTGGACTACAGGCAGGCAAATCTAGTACCCGCACTCTTTTACTACGGAGCCATGCTGTTGTAACACGTGCAAATTGTGGCTTGGCATTGTCTTGCTGAAATAACCAGGGGCATCCATGAAAAAGACGTTGCTTGGATGGCAACATATGTTGCTCCAAAACCTGTATGTACCTTTCAGCATTAATGGTGCCTTCACATATGTGTAAGTTGCCCATGCCTTGGTCACTAATACACCCCCATACCATCACACATGCTGGATTTTGAACTTTGCGCCTATAACAGTCCGGATGGTCACGACGTCCACAGTTTCCAAAAAAAATTTGAAATGTGGACTCGTCAGACCACAGAACACTTTTCCACTTTGCATCAGTCCATCTTAGATGAGCTTGGGCCCAGCGAAGCCAGCGGCGTTTCTGGGTGCTGTTGATAAATGGCTTTCGTTTTGCATTGTAGAGTTTTAACTTGCACTTGCAGATGTAGCAACGAACTGTAGTTACTGACAGTGGTTTTCTGAAGTTTTCCTGAGGCCATGTGGTGATGTCCTTTACACACTGATGTCGGTTTTTGATGCAGTACCGCCTGAGGGATCGAAGGTCATGGGTATTCAATGTTAGTTTTCAGCCTTGTCGCTAATGTGCAGTGATTTCTCCAGATTCTCTGAACCTTTTGACGATATTACGGACCGTAGATGATTAAATCCCTAAATTTCTTGCAATTGCTCGTTATAGCTCGAATGTTGTTTTTAAACTGTTCGACAATCAGCTCATGCATTTGTTGGTGGTGACCCTCGCCCCATCCTTGTTTGGGAATGACTGATGTAATGTGAATATAGGCCACTAGATGGCCACTAGATGGACATGTTTCAGACAAATCTGGGGCAAGTCTCCGAAAATTTAAAAAAAAAAAGGTCTAAATGTGGGAGGGGTCTGCAAAAGAGTATTTAAGGAGTAGAGTTGAGACAGTAAAGTAGTAGGAGAAATTGCAAGGAAAAGGATACATGTGACCAGACCTGTCATTTCTGTTCAAGACCTGTGAAGTTTCTTTTTTGGATTTTTGCCTGTGTTTGAGCATTTTCCTCACCCAGGACATCACCAAGCCACCCCACCAAAACATGGGACTGTAAATATTTCTGTTTTTGTTGTAAATCAATCTTGGTCTTAGCTGTAGATAGTAGATTAGTTAGTTGTTATTGTCTGTTTAATTAAATGTGTTTAAGTTTTAAATTGTGTCTGTCATCTCTTGCTGTTGCTGTTGTGTTGTAAATTGTAATAACAAATTGGGGCCATAACACTGAGAATTTCAGGGAAGCTGCTTTTATACCCAATCATGGCACCCACCTGTTCCCAATTAGCCCGTTCACCTGTGGGATGTTCCAAATAAGTGTTTGATGAGCATTCCTCAACTCTCTCAGTCTTTTTTGCCACTTGTGCCAGCTTATTTGAAACACATAGCAGGCATCAAATTCTAAATGAGCTAATATTTGCAAAAAATATTGCAAAGTTAAGCTGTTCGAACATTAAGTAACTTGTCTTTGCAGTGTATTCAATTGATTATAGGTTGAAAAGGATTTGCAAATCATTGTATTCTGTTTTTATTTACGATTTACCCAACGTGCCAACTTCACTGGTTTTGGGTTTGTATATATATATATATATAAAATAAATATAATAATAAATACATTTTTAATAAATCTTGAAATAAAATGTGAAATATATCCATCAATAAATAAATTATAACATTTATTTATGTATTTATTGATGCATTTATTTATGTATATATTAAAGTATTTATTTATGGATTTATTTATTTATTTATTCTTTTATTTATGCATTAATTTATGTTTTTATTCATGGATGTATTTATTTATCTATTGATTGAATGATATATTGAAGGATATATTTATTGATTCATCGAAAGAGTGATTAATATGGCAGAAATCGTCATCCATATAAAATGCCTGAAGTGTTCAGTCACATTTCCAGGATTTAAATGAGATAAGGACATGGTCAATGGGAATTAGTGAAAAAGTATTTTCCCCCATCCTGATTTCTTGTTTTGTTGCATATGTGTCACACTTAAATGTCTCAGGTCAGCAAAAAAATTTTAATATTAGACAAAGACAACCCGAGTAAATACAAAATGCAGTCTTTAAATGATGATTTAATTCATTAAGGGGAAAAAGCTATCCAAACCTACCTGGCCCGGTGTGAAAAAGTAATTGCCTCCTCAGCCTAATAATTGGTTGTGCCACCCTCTATGACAACAACTACAATCAAGTGTTTGCCATTACTGGCAATGAGTCTTTCGCATTGTTGCGGAGGAATTGTGGCCCACATTTGCGGAATGTTTTAATTCAGCCACATTGAAAGGTTTTTGAGCATGAATGGCCTGTTTAAGGTCATGCCACAGCATCCCAATCGGATTTAATTCCAGACTTTGGCTACGACACTCCAAAACCTTCAGTTTGTTTTTTTTAAGGTACTCAGAGGTGGACTTGCTTGTGTGTTTCGGATCATTGTCCTGCTGCATAACTCAAGTGCGCTTGAGTTAAACGAACTGATAATCGGACATTCTCCTTCAGGATTTTCCGGTAGAGCGCAGAATTGATAGTTCCATCAATTACAACGAGTCGTCCAGGTCCTGAAGCAGTAAAGCAGCCCCAAACCATCACACTACTACAACCATTTTTGACTTTTGGTATGATGTTCTTCTTATGAAATGATATGTTGGTTTTACGCCTGATGTAATGGGATGCACACCAGTGGCGGTTCTAGAACTGGGAATTGGGGGGGCGCAGACACGTACCTTCATGACAATTAGTCCTTGCTAATCTTGAATCATTTTCCTTTACTGAAGCGTTTTCCAATTGTCGTAATTGGCAACTGAAGATACGGTTTATCTCCATATGCGATTGAACAGCCATGAAGTCATGGGCTAAATTTAGTACAGTGGCGGAACCAGAACTGAGAATAGTGACGAAACATCCTCTTAAAACAGTTATTAGTCCTGACCTGTTCTCAGTCATTTTCATGATTAACAAAAGGTTCACTCTGAGAGTACTCCACAGTTAGCAGGTGCTGCTTGTTCTCCCCGATTAGTAAGAGGACAATCTTTTATTTGGACGCGTATTTGCTGTATTTAAATAAACTTTATTCAAATTTGCATACCTGTGGACTGTCACGCAAATAGCTTGAGCCGTATGCTGCCTATTAAACTGCCGAGTGCCCTTTTTTTTTTTTTAATCAACCCAAGCAATACCGAGAGAGGGGCGATATTACATTGGAACGCGGACCTGATCAACTAATGCGAAGCACTGGCCTATTAATAAGTAAATTAAAGTAAATTATTTTTCTGTTCTGAATTTCGCCCATGATTTCATCGCTGTTCGATTGCATATAGAAAGAAACAGTGTCGTCAGTTGCCAATTACAATAATTGGAAAATGCGTCAGTAAAGGAAAATGATTGAGAACTAGCCAGGACTAATTGTCATAAATGGACGTGTCTGCGCCCCCCCGCAGTTCCCAGTTCTAGAACCGCCACTGATGCACACCTTCCAAAAAGTTTAACTTTTGTCTGGTCAATCCACAGAATATTTTCCCAAAAGTCTTGGGGATCATTAAGATGTATTTTGGTAAATGTGAGACGAGCCCTTGTGTTTTTAGGTCAGCAGTAGTTTTTGCCTTGGAACTCTCTCATGATTGCCATTTTTTTCCCAGTCTCTTTCTCATTGTTGAATCATGAATACTGTCTTTAAATGTTCTTTAGATGTTGTTCTGGGTTCTTTTGTGACCTCCTGGATGAGTTGTCGATGTGCTTTTGGAGTAATTTTGGTAGGCCGGCCACTCCTGGTAAGGTTCACAACTGTTCCAAGTTTTCTCCATTTGTAGATGATTGCTTTCTCCGTGATTCGCCCAAAGCCTTAGAAATGACTTTGCCACCCTTTTCCAACTGATAGATGTCAATTTCTTTGTTTCTCATCTGTTTTTGAATTTCTTTAGTTTGCAGCATGACATGTCGCTTTTTGAGATATTTTAGTCTACTTCACTTTGTCAAACAGGTTCTATTTAAGCGAGTTCTTGATTTAACAGATCTGTCAGTAATCAGGCCTGGGTGTGGCTAGTGAAATCAAACTAAAAAATGTGGTTAATCACAGTTATTCATGATTTAACAAGGGCAATTAGCTTTTCGCATAGGGCCAGGTAGGTTTGGATAACTTTTTCCCCTTAATGAATGAAATCATGATTTCAAAACTGCATTTTGTATTTACTCGGATTACCTTTGTCTAATATTACAATTTGTTTGATCTGAAACACTTAATTGTGAAAAATGTGCAAAAAAATAAGAAATCAGGAAGGGGGCAAATACTTTTTCAGGGCACTGTATTTCAAATGTAACAGGATCGGAGAGTTACTCCTATTGGATACATTGGTCTCTGGAGGAGGGATTCAGTGAAAAAGGTTAGGCTGCTACTTTTGTTTTTTGTTTTGGAATGTATACCGTATTCAACAAAATTGAATGCCGAGGTTTTTTCTTATGTTTAAAACGTGAACTGGTCATGCATTTCGATGGATCCCCTGGTACGTTTGTTGCATCTTTCTGTTGATACTAGGGCGGCATATATTGTTTGATTTTCCCTGATAGTGGAATGTCTGTTCTTTTAAAATAAGGTGTATTTCAGAAATCAGATATCACTGAGTTAGTGAGTTGTACTTGTTCCTTATGAGTGCTGAAATAAGGTTGTTAGCTTGGAAGTCGGAACTGCTAGCTTTCACTGCAGGGAAAATGTTTTCACCATTTATCAGCAGTTTATTTCATGAGTATGTGTGCTGGCTTGGGGGGCTTTGAAGAAAAATGGACAAAACTCTAAATTATATTATGGAGAAAAGGCATGTTTTGTGTTTGGAGAGGTTACTGGTGACCACTGATGTTCAACTACACTGGTATTGATAAATTCATGCTGACCTCAACCAGAAAATCATTAGTTCATATAAAATTTCATGCCTCAAAACTTTATTTGTGTTAAATATATGATTATTTTATGATCTGACAGTGCACCAATTTGAGGGATCTCAGACTTTGGGGAGCCACTGTTGAAGATTATAATGCTGTTGAAGCATTATTCATTATATTCACTAATACTGATTATATATTTTTTATCATTATTCATTCATTACTCATACTAATAATTAATAAACAATTAGATTTAGATTATATTTAGCCATCAATAATCATAATCAATAACCATATTATGTAGGCAGCAGAAAGACACACACACATAATATAACACACACACACACACACACACACATACAAGTAGTTCACATACGCATAGGGAGGTGATGAGCAGTGCAAACACCCAGACACATACACATAAAACATCATAAAACACACAGACAAATATACACATACAAGCAGTTCGCATACAGACAGACACACATATACAAGCAATTAAGTTGACACATGCATGAGCAGCTCACACACACATCAGCAGCGCGCTTCCGTAGCTTTGATTAGTAAGCAGGCTTCTGTTTATTTGATTCAAAAAACCTAAGAGGATGTATTTTGATTTCCGTAGCTTTGATTAATATTTGTCCAGTAAAACCATTAGTAGCAACTGAAAACATAATCAATTGAATCATTTGTAATCATTTGATATGCATTGAATTCATCCACTTGTAACTTTTTCTCTGTCTGTATATCATGTATATCTTTCTTGCCTGTATACATGTCGGGACATGTCTTACTGGAAGTTTCCACAAAGCTTTTAAAGTGATGCGCATGCGTCTTTGCTTTGAATTCCTGAAGGAGTGGCTAACAGAGTTTTGGGTTGCCTGTCCAATTGCAGTGCAAGAATGAGAAGTGGAAAGACCATATTTGAAAGATATTTCCTGTGAGATAAGGGTATAAGACCTGGGTGCGAAAGTCGGGAAATCAGTTCTTCTTGCGCAGGAGGAACTCAGCTTTACATTTATCAACATGACACAATAAAGCCTAATTTTCTTTTCAGAATCTGTCTCTCTCCAATAGCTTGAGGATGGGGGAACCTCAATATGTTGAATGAAAACCACAACACCACCTGGATAGCCGTCTAATTTGGCTCATAGGAAGTGGGTAATCTAGAATGCAGTGTTCAAGATAAATTATATACTTGTGGTCAAGGAGTTTATGATCCCAGAAATGCATAGATTTAAGCCCCAGCAGTTTTTAAATTCTTAGGATAAATTTTTTTTTTTTGGAATTTCAATGTTGAATTTTCATGAAGGTGTTTTGTGTTTGTCTTTTCTCTACCAAATCCTTAAATAAGGTAACCCCCAAAATAGCCAGATTTGGCTTCTGCGCAAAGGGGTTAAGAGCACTTTCAGCACATCCTCACTATGCAAGCAACAGTGTCTCACCAGATGGCCAAGATAAAGGAAGTTGTGCAAGCAACAGAATCATCTTATTTAACAAATCCAAGCTCTGTTAGGTTAAGCAACTTAACTAATGGTAAAGAGTCATTAATTCAATTGAATGAATTCTGTATTTGAGTTATTACCCCATGTCTTTCACTCTCATACAGTTTCAAAGAATACAGGAAGCTGGATTGATGTGGTAACCTGTGAATATTTGCAACTAATCGCAATTTGCTACTTAGCAGTTCTGCGTGTGCGCAGACCCACAATCTTGGGTTCCATTTTCATGCCCAAGACAAGATAAAAATGACTTCAATTTGCAATGGAGCATAAAGGATGGACTGAGTAGCAATGGAAAAAGTTTGATCATGTGGTCTAATGAGTCCAGATATACCCCTATTCTAGAGTGATGGGCACTTCTGGTTAAGAAAGGAAGCCCATGAAGCGATGCACACGTCATGCAATGTGCCCATTGTACAAACCTCTCAAAGCAGTATTATGATCAGGAATTGCTTCCGTTGGTCAGGTCTAGGCTCAGCATTGTTCCACAGCAATAAAATGAATTCAGCAGACAACCTGGATATATTAAATGACCAGTTACCCATCAATTGACTTTTTAATTCCTTTCAGCACAGGCATATTCCAGGATGACATGCTAAGATTCATCGGACTCAAATTGTGAAAGAGTGGATCATTAACCCGTTTATGCCCAGATTTTTTTTGGAGTTGTAAGGCATATAATTTTATCTGTTGAGTCCCTCTGAGTCATGTTATATTTTTATTTTTTCCATTTTGCACTTTGTTTTGAAGAAAATAGCATTTTTATGACTGGCAACAATTGATCTGGGGAATGACATGGCCATGGCAGGAGCTTGATTCTGTGTCTGGTGAACCATTTCTGTGTGGATTTGGCCACATGTTTTGGGTCATTATCTTGCTGAAAGACCCAGTGAGGACCCATCTTTAGCTTTCGGGCAGAGACCACCAGATTTTGATTTGAAATGTCCGGGTATTTCAAAGCGTTCATGATGCCATGCACCCTAATAAGGTTTCTAGGGCCTCTGGAAGAGAAACAGGCCCACAGCATCACCGATCCTCCCCCATTCTTTACAGTGGGCATGAGGAGCTTTTCTGCATACTCATCTTTTGTGTTCCGCCAGACCCACTTAGAGTGTTTGTTGCCAAAAAGCTCTATCTTGGTCTCATCTGACCAAAACACATGGTCCCAGTTGAATTCCCAGTACCGCTTAGCAAACTCCAGACGTTTGCGTTTATGATTGTGAGTGAGAAAAGGTTTTTTTCTGTGCGCGCCTCCCAAACAGCGTGTTAGAATGTAGATAGCGCCTGATGGTTGTTTTGGAGACTTTGTGACCCCAAGATGCTACCATTTGTTGCAATTCTTTAACAATGAGCTTTGGAGAACTTTTTATTTCTCTTACCATCCTCCTGGTGGCAAAATAACCTAATAATGCCTTACTTGAATGGTGTGTTCCTTTGTCTTTCCCATGTTGAAGAGTGGATAAGAGAAATGGACTCTGTGTCACTTCATATTTATACCCCAGGGAAACAGGAAGTGATGATTTACTAATTAAATGTTCCTAGATACTCTGATCAACTTTGTAAACTACTGTAGAAATGACAGACATACTTCAATTACATTTATTTCCTAGGAATTGATAGGGGTGCCAATAATTGTGGAACAGGTGATTTTTTGAAAAATAATTATTTCTTAGTCAGGGATTTTTTTTTCCCCTGAAAATTCACTTGAGTTGAAGGTTACATTTTTCTACAATTTTCAGTGTGAGAGTATGCTTCTGCAATAAAAATTGAATTTATTTTAAGGCTTTTAACACATCTTAACCAGGGGTGCCAATCATTATTGAGGGTGCCAACAGGTTAAAACATAACAACAAAAGGTTTCAAACATTGAATTCACGCTGCAAATCGAAAAACTGCCAAACAAGTGTGGGAACGACTTGGTGGAAATGAAATTATGTTGTTGCTGATTTTGCAAATGAAACAGAAACAGAAAAAATCATTTCTATGTCACAGAAATGCAGTGCCTATGAAATAGATAACCTAAATAATTTCTGACTCCGGCGCAACTGTGATATCCGCCACAGTTTCAGAGTCCTGCAGCAAGGCCAGGACCTCTGCCATGGAGTACCTAAGGGAAGGACTACATGTATGATTGATTTTTATTTTGATCCATGTTATTTTATGAAAATTGCTTACATACATAGCATTCCAGAGGGAAAAGGGGGATTTGTGTGTGTGTGTGTGTGGGGGGGGGTTAGGCGTGGGCATTGGCTGTGGTAAGTACTTGTGTGTCAAGAAAAGTGCACCTCCAACTGCACATCAAAATTTTTTACCTCAGTGAAACACAAGCTAATGTTAGCTAACAGAGAAAGATCGCTTAGCAGCTAGCAAGAAAATGATGTATGGTAATGTATCAAAATCCTATTGACACAGGCTGTGAATACTTGTGAATTTATTTAGCTAGAAAGAGTATTCTAAGAGGACTAAAATGAGCCATTGTACATCATTCTACAATTTAAAATAAGTAAATTATGAGCAATCCTGCAGACAGGGTTTTCCTTTAGTTAGTGACAAGCTATGTGCCCACTGGCAACTTTTGTTGCCGCTCACAGAAATAAGCCCATGAACAAAAAAATATTTATCCCAGGTAAAATTTTTTGGGGATGGGTTACTCTAGAGACTTGAATGATTAAATAATTATTAATATGTTTGGGGGGAAATCATAAGAAATTTATGAAAATTGCCTCTTTCCAGGAGGATTTGCATTTGCCATGTCTTCAGCCGTAAGGAGCAGGAAGCAGATGATGTCATGTGACGGGTAGCACTTGGAAACTATTTTTTATAAACCAAAACCTTTGTCTAAGTTGTCTACTAGCATATAAGTGGGAAAAGTTGCATTAGTACCTTTTAGATTTTTTATTGGGAGTAGAAAATGACAGTGATACACTTCGGCAACAATTGTTGCCAGTTGGGCAAAATGGGTTGCGCGAGGAATCATTTTCACACATGAATTGGCCACTACAGACTCTGGACTCTGACCAGTTAAAAGGCTTTGGGATGAGCTGGAGAAGGCTTAATGGACTTGTTTGACTCACCCATTATCAATACAATATCTTGGCCAAAGATAAATGCAAATCGGGTCAGAAATAAATGTTGTAACATTGTTTAAGATTGTTGAAACAGTGCAACAATGAATGTATACCATGATCAAAGCTCAAGGTGGCCAAACAAAATGTTTTTTGGATGGGCAGTGTATAAGGAAAGACATTTCTGTCCACCCATTGATCTGTCATGGATGGAAAGAGATGGCAAGAAACATAATATCCACACAAATCTATCCATCAAGGAATTGATCTTTTTGTCCATGATAGATTAATATTACATGTGGGGTGGATAGACAGATGGAAGAATGGATATCAATCTACTGTAGATGGCGCCACAAACTGGCGCAGTTTTTAGTTGCAGAATGGGAAGCGGTCCCTCAACATTATTTCCAAGGCCAAGTGAACAACGTTCGTCAACGTTATCAAGCATGTGAATGCTAACAGTGGCTACACCATTTCCTGAAGCTTCTGCATTTTGTGTGAACATCATTCTGGGAAATGCATGACTGCTTTTCATCAGGGTGATAAACTAGTGCCAAAACAAAGTTTTTTGTTTTGTGTTGTCTGTTCTTGATCCATCAGAATTATTTTGTCATTTGTCGTCACCATTTTTGCTTGTTAGCTTATATTTATATGCACAAATATTTTTGACCCTTAACTCCTTTTGAGTTGTTATACTAATTACATTCAAAAAGTCATTTATTTAAAGTCTTACTGTATAAGTATGGGATGTGCAGGCAGGGTATGTAGTAACATTTAATTCTTGTCACTTTGGCTGAAATTGTCCAAGAGTAGTAGGTCCCTGAAACAAACTTCAAGTGTTCATTTGTAGTTGAGATGTGCAAGTCGCTCATACAAAAACATGATTAATTTAGCTCAAATACTTTTATATTTATTTAGCCAAAATTCAAATGTTTTAGGCTTTGCCCCACTCTCCCCTATGTACACAACAGACACACAAGGGAATGGGGCATGTCATTGGGTTAGACCTGGATAAGTGGAGGAGTGCATGATGCCAAAATAATTAAAGATGCAACACCTCGAAAAGACTTGCAGGTTGCTGGAAAGGCGGAGGAGACTATTAAGGAAACAAGAGGCTTGTGACAAAATTTGTCTTTGATAACCCCCGAAAGTATGATATGAGGGGAAGTTACTGGGTTTTTTGATCAAAAAGAAGTATTTAGACCATGTTTTTTAGCTTATTTTCTGTTTTCTCATCTGACCTTCCAGCTGACATCGAGGCATTGAGGCACTTTTAAACAGGCTTGCGTAAGTACGCAGTAAAAGCTCACATATTGAGGCCATCCTTTGTAATAATGACATAGTAGACACATGTAGTACGGGATTTTGAATGCAGCCTGCACTTCCTCTACCTTATTCAAAAGCAGCAGATAATTTGTTATTCATTAAGCCAACTCTCAATTTTTGCCTGGAAAATGAAACTTGACTGCCTTGAAGTCCCTGAACAAGGGTCAGTGTTGCATGAATACTGTACAGGTAAAGCCACGGTGCCAAGTTGTACTCATCTTCACTCTTCAAAAGGCTTGATGCAGTGATGTGTAATTTTTGAATACCACAGAGTCAGTACAATTGCAATTATATTGAGTGTAGTCTTTTTTTATAGCTGTTTGTAATTTATGAGGCCAGTTAACTTTATTCCTGGAAAACCATTGTTGTGTTTGATCACCCAACTTTCAGCAGCAACGTCTTACTGATGTTGAGTTCTCATTCGCATGCAGTGGACTTGGAATTGGATAGAGTGGTTTTGTGGTCCCTGGAGCATGAGTTGATCATTAACGTGAAAGTGAGTATACTCCCCAATGTATTTCAGTGGCTTTCTGGTTGATGGATGGATAGGTCAATTATCTACACTGATGACTGTCAGAAAAAGAGGTAGGTATACTCCGTACATCTGTGTATACCCTCCACTCCACCACTACCAATATCTTCATCTAAATATCTTTGACATGAGGAATTTAACTTATAGTTGTACTTTTTGTAGCCACTAATTCTCTTCTAAAATGTCTTCATATTTAACTAAACGATCTCCTGGGACTAATTTATTTACTTTATCTTTATTTCAGCTTCAGACCAGGAATTTCATTAATAACCATCCCTTCCTGTTTTGGTACCCAGTATACATTCTCTCATGCCAAATGAGCCAAATAGGCCTCCTTCATAAATTCTCTTCATGTGCCATTGTGCAGCTCTGAATGGAATCAATGAGGCCGGTGAGCAGTTTCTATAATATGCTCATGAGCAGATGCTGTTTGCTGTTCTTGTGCATGTCAGTTATGGGATTTTTACATATAAAACTGTCATGAAGCATTTATGAATGATGGAAATAATTTTTCTGCTGCCTGGTGTCTTGGATGATGGCCAGCCTGGAGTAAGAACTTGCTTGTGTGGGTGACATGTAAGAGGCAGGTCCCTCAGATGCTGTGCACAACACCACAGTGTTTTTGTTGTGAGCTTTTCTGTTGTTCAGTTTCAGACTTAGATTCCAAGCTGATGAGGTCAACATCCGGTGGTGTCCGGGATGAGTTCATGGCAGTGAGATACCGCACTATGTTTCATCAGTATGATTAAAGTCCACTGGGATTTTCTCAGATTTACTCTGGAGCAACCTGTTAACAGTAATACTGTAGTCATATTTCACAAGAATCCAAAATTAATCACTGTCACTATACAGTCGCAAATTTGAGATTAAGAATTAAATTTGTATGCACACCCAGAGACACTTTTCTTTTGATGTTCTGCAGCAAAAAAAATAGACATTCATTGTATAAAAGCTTCCTGCAGTTGCAATTGAGATGCTACACTCAAACCACGAGAGTGCGCTAAAGCCTAATTTCTAACACAAGAACATGTTACCACGTTCATCTGTTCGACAAACTACCTTTGCTTTCCTTTTGTATAGTTTTTAAAATTTGTATGTTCATAAAAGTGTATGTAAAGACAAGAAAAAACTTCATGCGCAATGTTTGTGTTTTGGCATGCTGATGCTTTCCTGTTACCAGATTATAGATTAAATTTGGAATTATTAATTATACATTGACATCATTACCTCCAAAGTGGCTCTCAGTGTTAACAGTTGAGCTGACCCGTGTGCCATGGCATCTGAGGCTTTGAAACATTCCTGTTCAGCCAGGCATAACACCCATTCAGCGGATAGACTTTTTAAAGTGTCCATTTTCAATGAGACCAGCTGCCTAATTAAAGAGTCTGATGAAGTATGTGGTGGTTTTCTGTAAGCTGTCACACCCTATTAAATCACGGGAACCTAATTGAAGTCACTGGCCTGAAGACAAGGCACTAGAGTGCCCCACAGTGGAGTGCCCTTTAATTTATAGACACGCTGAATTGTGTGTGTGTGTGTGTGTGTGTGTGTGTGTGTGTGTTTGGTTGAAACTTTCCATGGTGACAGGGCCAGACTGGCCAAAAGAATCAACTGGCAACAAAAGGAAAATATCTGCTATTAATACTGCCATGAGTTCAAGCAAATCTGGCCAAACGGATGTGACTTGAAGGTTACTTTTTGTGTGTGTGTGTGTGTGTGCGTGTGTGTGTGTTTTATTTTTATTTCTTTTTTGCATGTTTCTTCAATGTTTTGATCCGGTCTCTTTTTTTTGCATTTCATAGATGTTGTGTATGCATTTAGGTTTATTACATATGTACTTGCATAAAAAGCATTATTTGACTCTTTGCTGATGTACTGTATTCTTGTCCCTTTGGAGTCTTTTGTCCAAAATAGTTTTCACCAATACTTAGGAGGCACTAATAAAAGATTAACTAACAAAGGAAATAATGCATTATCAATGCCATGATATAGCCAAAATTTGTGCATTGTTTTTCCATTCTGGAGACTCAATCTCCAACCATATCACAGACTATCTGCAGAAATATTTATTCATGAATTGAAATAGATCTTAAATCAGCTTTGGGATTTATGTTTCATCAACAGCGTTGTTTTATTTGTATTTCAGCTCATTTTAAAAAGTTGTCATGATGAAAATTGTTCCAGATCTTGTGTCATCACCTTTTTCCGTACTTCTTTCACCACCTACCTGACGGCATTGTCTGTAACAGGGAGAGCTCCATGGATCCTGCTCC
This sequence comes from Gymnothorax reevesii, assembly GCA_029721435.1. Classification (NCBI taxonomy): domain Eukaryota; kingdom Metazoa; phylum Chordata; class Actinopteri; order Anguilliformes; family Muraenidae; genus Gymnothorax; species Gymnothorax reevesii. The sequence continues at coordinate 17,012,961 of CM056588.1, read as the reverse complement.
ACCTGTAGAGGGGATCTCAAGAGCAGCCTTCTCCAAACTTTAAGTCCCAGGCTTTCAGGCCTAATCCAGATATTTTCAGTTGATGAACCACCTGGGTATGTATTTACAAACACAGTTAAGTAACCATTTGGTCTTAACATTCTGAAATATATGAAAAAATAAAATTATGGATAAGTCAGTTCTAACTTTACAATTTCAAAGTCTAGCTACTGAGTAATTCAACAAAACTTTTTTCCACAAAAATCTGTTTTTCACTCTCAACTAACTGGCTTACATGAGGAAAAAATTTGGAAGGAAATGCAACATAAGTTTTTGGAATGGTGATGTGCAAATGAAATGGGTCACAATGCATACACAGCTGTGTATATTCACTGTGATTGAGCGATCATATTCAAAGGATTTTTCAAGAGATAACATCATGTTCTTTGAGGAGCCAAATTATTCCGAGCTGAGCATTTTTATACTCGGCTATCATTGGAAAGAGCAGATTCTCAGCTTCCTTTCACTGTATAACAAGATTTAATCTGATGTAATAAGAAATATGACCGTGGAAAGTTTTATAACCATTCTCGCTGGTCATGTCTGATAAGGATTTGGCAGTGCTGTTGCAAAATAATTAAAAACTGGCAGATTTGGGACAGAGTTTTTGGAATGTGCAAAAACATTGAGATTTTGAAGAAGTGTTGCCTCAATTATGAAGGTATAACAACTATGGTAGAGGGGGCAGAAATCAGACAGATAAGCCCCATTTATGAGGAAGTATAACCTCAAATACATAAAAGTAGGAACATCATAGGAAAAGAAAAAAGGACTGATTTTAAAAATCCATTCACCCCCTCGCTTATTGAAAACAACAGCACATTATTTGATGTCCTAATGTGAATTTAATTGAATAACATATGTGATGACTGCAACAGAATCCAAAAACAGTTGGCATAGTCAACTATTTAACAATTTGTGGCATCACCATGTTTTTCAATCACAATCAGTTAGCATTTGGGCTCTGATGACGCCTGTTGGTGTTACCAGTTGCTCATGTCTCGTGAGCCGAATTTCCCCACATTCCTGTATTACGCATGTCATTAGCTGACTGATTGCATGGGGCTTTTGTTGTAGGATCTTTCGCTTCCTAATGCTCCATACATTCTCAATCAGAGAAGACAGATCGGGAGTGCACACAGGCCAATCTAGCACCTGCACTTTCTGAATATGATTCGGCTTTCTCTTGCAGTAAAACGTCACTAAAATACATGACATCTAGATGACAGCATACATTGTTCCTAAACCCATGTCTATCTCTTTGTATTAACTGTGCCCTTGCAGTCATGCAGCACACACATGCCATGTGCACTGACAAATGCAATATCGCAACAGATGCTGGTTTTTGGACCTAATGCTGATCAAGACTAGGTCGTTGTCTTTGGCCCAGAGAACATGGTGGCTGTGTGTGTTTTTTTTTTATCACTTGAAATATTTACTTGTTAGACCATAAATCTTGCTTCTACTGTCGTTCTGCTTCAGATGACACCGAGCCCTGAGAAGTGGGTGGCACTTTTGAACCGTATGATGAATGTTTTTGGCTTTGCATGGAAAAACTTTAATTTGCATCGGTGGATACAGCAGGGAATGGTGTTTACTGAATGTTTTATGAGTTCTGATGATGGTTTACTGTGCTCAAGTCATCCATTTCATTTGCATGGCAGTTATGTAGACGTCACGTCTGAGGAATTTGAGATTAGGCACATTCAGGAAGCGGTTTTTGGCCTTGCCCTTTACACACCAAAATTCTACTGCATTCCCTCTGTGATGGTTCTGCCCTGCAGTCCCTACCCCCTCCAAACAGGCAGTGCAGGTGCATCCTGTGTCCAGGAGCCCTGTTCTTTTTGCTGCTGCTCCTCTCTGTTTTTATTCTTCCCTTCTCGATTGGGGCTATCATCGTGTCTCCCATTTACCTTAAAAAATCGTGGTATAGTTATAATCCAATTATTCATAGTACCATTCAGATCTGGAAACAAATTGCAAAATATTTCAAGCTTAGAGCTTTATCATTTACACTGCCAGTGTCAGCAAATCCGTCATTTACCCCTTCAACCATGGATGGAGCCTTTGATCGATGGAAAGAGTTTGGACTATTGTGTTGGGGACTTATATATTCGGGGTGTGTTTGCATCTTTCCAGCAGCTTCAGGAGAAATATGGACTTTCAAGGACAGATTTCTTTAGATACCTGCAGTTTAAACATTTTGTGAAGTCCCATCTCAAAGTGATGAGCACTGCCTTTCTTTGAGGGATGTAATGAGTTCAGACAGGGAGAATGATTCACCGATAATGTGACCGAATAGGGGAGCCCGGAGCTTGTTGTTACGCGGGTAAGTTGTCACACGGCAATTATATTCTCCACTAGAAGGCACAACTAAAAAGTGGAATACTAGTTTTCTTCCTTTACATGGTCAGGTCTCATGTCCTGTGTAAGAAGAGAACATATTGTAAGTTGAGGTGAGCAACAACCATCCACAAAATGGTTAAAATGGTTAAAATAAAAAAATATTAACTTTATATCTTTTAAAATAAGATTCTTTCAGATAAAAATCCTAGCAGTGATATATGTGGACTTGTTAGAGAAGATATTAAGGCATCCTGTCATATCTCAGTCATCGTTCTGTTTTAAGCTAACTTTAAGCTAGAGCTAGCATTAGCAAACATGGTAGTTGGGGCAACTTGTCTTAGTCATTTGGGGGTTAGTTGTCACATGTGAAAAAAACAAGTTAACTAGCAGAGAAAAACGACCAGGGAAGAAACAGAGGGCAGGTACAAAAAGAAAAACTCCAGATGACTCCTCATCGGAAGATGAGTCCTTGTCTGGTCTGTGTAGAACCATTTGGAAACAACTGCCCAGGAGAAACCTGGGTACAGTGCATAATATGCAAAGGATGGGCCCATGAAGAATGCACCCCTGGCAAATCAATGTACATATGCCAGAACTGCGACTCAGATGAGGAGTCTGAGTAGTGAGGTCAAGTTGTGTTTGAGATTTTCTGGCTGGATGTTCCAGGACTGACTAGTGAGGTCAGGTTTTGTTTGGGTTTTAATATTGTGAGATTTTACGAAATGAACCAAGTGTAACAACCAGTAAAATACAAAAAGGCTTTATTTCTGAAGGGGGAAACCCCCCCCCAACAGAGCTGGCGAAAGTACAAAGTCCACAATGCAAAGTCAGAATCCAAAGGGTGTAATCCAGGTTCGTAAACAGGGCACCAATCACAAAAATCGTAGTCAGACAAAAATGGGTCAATAAACAAGAATGCGACGAAGTACAGGGAGAAAGCGAAGCTCGAGTTCTAGGACGGTCCAGTCAGAAAGACAATCACAATGATACAAGGCAAGAGAAGCGTGGCACAGGTAAGCAATGGAAGACAATCTGACAAGGAAGTGCTACAAACAGACATCTAATATACATTTCCGGGAGGTCACATGACAATGGAACACAGGTGCAATCAATGGGACTGATAACAAGGGAGAAGCACATTGGGAGGAAACTAATCACATGAAATTGGCCGTAGCCAAAACGTGGACAAGGATCACAGGACAAACCTATAGACAGATAAACAGCTCCAGTCAAGGAGCTCTAAAGTGCATAGATAATGAGAGGGAAAAGTCAGCACGAAGCAGTTGTGGAATGCTGAGAGATTGTTAGTCAATTAGTAAGTGCAGTTATACAATCCCGAGCGCTCGTTAGTAAGTTAGTCAAATATACAATGTTAGTGTTGGTTAGTGATTATCACAAAATAACAAACGGTTAGTCTGTGTTAGTAAAAATAGCAGAAGCAGGAGGAAGGAAGAACACGAGATAATGAAGGAAGATTGAAACCCAGAAACCAATAAATCATCCGAAGGAGTGGCAGGCTATACAGGGGACTGTGAGCAAAGACAACACTCATGACAAGACGGGGGAGACGAGGTGCAATGCATGGAATTAAAAACATGGCATGGAATAAAACTGTGAATGAAACTAAAACATGGAAAATAATAAAACAAGAAATCTAAATACCAAAACACAATACATCATCCTAAGAATAATCAGACATGAGCTGAGATTCAAAAACACAGAGGTCAGTCAGAAACATGATACATGGGATGGCAGGAAACATGGTACATGGCATGGCAATGGCAGAATCACAACAAATAGATCTTCCAGGCCGAGTTTAAGTTTCATAATGCATGTTGCATAGTATTTTATATTAAGATTTATTCGCTTTCAAGTAAAAAAAAATAACAACAATAATTTTGTCCTTGTTTTATTAGTTACAAAATTCAGTGTGACATCTTACCTCATATAGTGTGTCAACTTACCCATTGGTGAGGCAACTTGTCACATGGTGACAATCTCTATCTGATTGCTTATAACTCTGCACTGACACAAGATATGAAAATGATATGAATACAAAATATATACCTGAGACTTTGGTCTTTCATCTGATACACATTTTTTTTAATATATGATGTTTTGATTCCAAGAAGTATATTAGAGTGTAAAAGGTGTGACAAGCCCCGGTCTCCCCCAATTCTTGATATAGTAACAATGCACATTCAACTCTTAAGGCTGACATCGTTTTTTCTGTGGAACACTTGCGCCATCTTTTGGCAATAAAAAGAACCAAGCTCTGTGAGATGTGGTTTACTTTGATTGGAGACACTGCAATCCGAAATTATTTTAAACTGTGATACCCTATGGAAACAGCTGCAATTCCAAAATAGCTCATGCATGTGGATCTAACTACGCACAATTTGGTATTCAGTTTTTAGGAACTCCGCATATTTATGCATTTTCAAACCTAGAAGCTGTAGTGTCAAATCAAAATCCAATTTTCGTTACATGGCGCATTTCACAAACATTAGTCATAATGCCCTTTACAGTAAAAGCCTGGGCTAAATGCCCTCAAAAGCAAGTGGTGACAGTGGCAAGAAAAAAACTCCCATCAGACCCACACACCTACATTGTCATTGTCCAAATACTTATGAGCTGCCTTGAATACTGGAAAGTCTTCATCATAAGTAACTTAGGGTGAGTGCCCTACTTGAAATATATATATGCTCATAGGTTAAGGATGGACTGATCAACACAATGTGTCATATGAGGTAAACTGGATCAATTACTTCCAGTCAAAAATTATATTCATTTTAGCATAGAAAATTATTTTGAGGAACTATTTCCAAGGTGTGATTTAAATATAATTTATTTATCCTAGATATTCTCTTGTGGATCATCACTGCCATCAGCTTGAGCCACACATGGCAAGATTGAACCATGAATTTTTGTACTTTAAGCCAAATTCTCACCCTTCCGTCTGCAGATCATGGCAGAATTCATGATTAGTCAGACCAGGCAACATTTTTGACTCACTAGTTTTGATGAGCCTTTGCCCACTATAGCCTCAGTTCCTGCATGGATGATTTACAAATCACTGCTAAAGCCAAAAAAAAAACATATATCAAACATTTCTCAATATGCTTTGTTGCATGCCTTTGCAGGCATTAATTGCACTGGACATGTTCATAGTTTGGGACATCATTTGGCTCTATATGCCATAATTTTACATTTTTAATCAAATGCACTTAAAATGCAGATTTTCAGCTTGAAAAAAGCACCCAAAAACCAACCAGAAATTTCATCTACTGAATTTTGATTGTAATGTGAATATAGGCCACTAGATGGCAGTATTTACCTTTTTTTTGTTAAGCTCAGACTGAGGTCTAAATGTGGGTGGGGTCTGCAAAAGAGTATATAGGGAAAAGAATTGAGACAGTAAGGTAGTAGGAGAAATTGCAAGAAGATGACCAGACCTGCCATTCTGTTCAAGACCTGTGACGTTTTCTTTTGTGGATTTCTTTGCCTAAGTTTGAGAATTTTCTCATCCAGGACATCACCAAGCCGCCCCACGAAAAGGGACTGTAAATATTTCTTTTTGTTTTTGTTATAATTCAATCTTGGTCTTCAGTTTAGTTAGTAGTTGTGTTTAATTAAATGTGTTTAAGTTTTTAAAACTGTGTCTGTCATCCCTTGCTGTTGCTGTTGTGTGTAAATGTAATAACAAATTGGGGCCATAACATGATTGTGATGCCTTCTGCAGATATTAGTCACTGATCCCTAATATGCCCACTGAAGAGTGTTGTTGATATTCTTTTTCATCAATAAAGGTATCCCCTGGCCTACCAAACCATTGGTGATTTCTGAGCTCACAAGTGATCTCAGTCATCTCCTGGATATTTACTTTTTGCTAATATAAGGTTTGTCTTAAGTACCTGACTTTTATTTCATGAAATAAAATTTCATCAAATGGCTACCTTGACATTCACCGTCACAACTCTGGTTCATACGTAGACCATATCTAATAGCCACTTCCAAAAGCAAACTAAAGGTTAGATAGAACTTGCTTACTAATATGCTGTCTGAATTTCCAGAATGTGGTCTTAACCAAAATGAGGGAGTCCTGAAAATATTTTTAATCCTCTAAACATTTTGCCGGCAGTTCAGTACTCCTCCAGAGTATTTTCCAATGGCTGCATTGTATCATTCACTCTCATAATAAAAAGCATGCACATCTTACCCTTTCATCTGTCTCGAGGAGACTGGACCCCGACAACAGACCTGCTGATTCTCCTTTTTGTGACCTCCTAAAGAGTACGGTTTATAGCCAGAAATGTGTTTTCCTGCATGAGTTAATTAAAACCCAGGAAATATACACACCATCTGGGATTTAAAGTTAACCTTGCTTAGAGAAAATGTAGGTTTTTTAACGTTCTCATCCAGTACCCTCAACTTCATTTTACATTTCCTGTACTTAGGATAGGTAGTATGTTTATTTGCATATTTCGAGGACACAGCAGTTACAGGGCCATTTGTCACAAAAGTCATGGTCCCCTGAAATTATGGAATTCTAAATATAAAAAGTGCTGCCATTTTTAACAGACTGAAACATTTTAAAGGAATACTGCTTGAGTAAAGGTGTAAATCTGTGCTTCACCCATAAGCAATGTTTAATCATAGGCCTGCATCAAATGCAGCATCAATAAGGGACCAGTGAGGGAACAATACCTTCATCCAATACATGTAGTTTGTGTCCTGGATATATGGCTCTAATTCATGCCAATGAAAGAACCACATCAATTAACTTCTACATTGTTTCTCTTGGTACGTGGTGGAAGTTTGTTGCCATCATTATATGAATTTACCAAATTAAAACATGTGTTTCTTGTTTTCTCATTATTTAAGTTGCTCACTTCAGTTTGGTATAATTTCAAATTGGGTGAATTTAAGTCTTGATGGAATGAGTCGGGGGGGCTGGTCGCAGTGTCCCTAAAAACACTCAACGCCCTGCCAGCAGCCTAACAGGCGCCATTAAACACCATGTGACCAAAGCATCGTGAAGGAGTGGTATCTGAGTACTCCGGGCTCTGTGTGCATCCCGGCTGCGCTGAAATAGATGTCAGTGCACCTTTAAGAGGAGCCCCCTATATCCGTACTAAATCTCCATCACTGAACTCCATGAAATCCTGTGGTAATGTCGGCTAGCTCTGCTTACGATGAAAAGGGGGGCTCCTCGAGCGTTGGGGAGCCGGAGTATGGTCACGATCCAGCTAGCGGAGGAATCTTCTCCTCCGATTACAAAAGGTATGGGTGAACGGTCATATTTGCAGTGTTATATTGCAATTTCGGAGATGCTGGGAAGGTGATGGGGGAGGTGCAGTGGCCATTCCATTTCCTGCCATAGATGGTGGAGAGGAAGCGGCATTGTAATCCATTCATTGGGTGGTGGTGCTTTAGAATTCAAATAAAGGTTGCGTGTTATATTGTAAAGTGGATCACTGTGGCCATAATGGTCGTGTACCAACTATTTATGTTCATAGTTTTTGCCTGCAGTTGTTATCAGGCCACGTTTCATAGTCATATTAGCACCGGGGTCTTGCTGGGCTGAAACTGATTGAGATACTGATGTTTTGTCTGCTGAAATAATTCCTGCAATAGCAAAACTATTGAACTATATGGGTCTTTATTCTCCATCTAAGCACTATGTTGTGATCGTTTACTTTGATTTCTCATTGTGCCATTTTTTCAGAGAACTGCAACGAGTCACCCGTATTTGTGGTTATTTTTAGCTGAACATTACACAAATGACAGTCGGCCTATTGAATGATTCCAGGAAAATACATGACGCGTAATTGAACTTAAAGTGAAGCCCATTCTTCAGAGAGATTATTTGAAAGCGTTTCGCGTAATTGAGGTTGAAACGAGTCTCGTTTCCGGCAGGGGAAGTGATTTCAGAACTGCCGGTTGGACAGCGCTGTGATTCTGAACGCTGCTGAGGTTGTGGTGGAACTAGCTTGAGCACAGATTGTACTCTGAGCTGGTCGTTGCACTGCCGTGCGCTTCTGGGCTTGATTGATGAATTGTGTCTTTCACACATTACTAAACATTGCATTACTTAAATTCGCAGTAATACCTGGAATCTTGATATTACACTATTTTGAATGTTATTTAATTGAGAACAGGATGTAGCGAACCACGAGGCGTTTCCTCTTCACACCGCCAGGATATGCAAAGATGTTTTACGAAAGTGGTTTTTGAAAGAACTGTCTGACTAGCTTCAAAATACATGCGGTTGAAAAAAAATGTGTAGAAATTACAGACACGTGGAGTACGTCACCTTGAGGTGGCTACTAGTCGTAGCCTGTCGCGACTTTTCTGTTGTTATTAAAGACGAAACTCGTGCATAGTTTATGCTTCAAGGAGTAGTTACAAACAATACCAGTGTGCCATGCAGGTTCCCCTCCAGTCTTACATCGAACGTATTGTTGGCTACCAATGGGTAGTCAAAGAATAAGTTAAAGCTAGGGTAATAATTTTGACTTGACTAGAGTTTAAAATTATATTGATAATACGTTGATTGTGGCTGCATCATACGCGCCTGTACTTCACACCAAATGAGATCAGAGGCGTGTAAGGATGATCCTTCTCAAAAACTCCGCAGACGCCTCGAACATGAAATTGACCACTGTTCCTTCTCAAATGACATAACTGTGTTGTGAGAGGGTTCCCCAAAAATTACCTGAAGAGTCATGGGCAAAAATTATGACCCTGAAAAAATTAGTGTCGACCAATCTATCAGAACACGGTAAACTTATGATTAGCGTGTATATTTTGGCTGTGTTCATTTACCCGGTAAATACTCAACCTCCGTGTGCTGGTGTGCTACATTAAGAATGTGCAATTATGTAGTCTGATATTGTACATTAAGAGGAAGCGGAGTGTTCGATTTCCTGGTACCACAATGTAGTAAGTGGAAGAAAGCATGATTGCAGTTGTTTCATACTCAGTTGCTGTTTAGATTTTTGTCAAAATGAGTTATTAAGAATGTATTGAGTGATTTAATAATAACTCAGGCCCGAAAAATGAGAGGAAATGGCTTGAGCTCCATGTATGTGTGTTAAGCTCTTTGCATCAAATATTTTTCACTCTCCTCCTGATATTCTTTATTAATGCATTTTAGTTTTTATTTATTTTGATGCAATTAATTGTTGATTTAATTGTTATCTCTAATTAATTCATTTGTTTGTTTGTTTTTATTATTATTATTTATCTTTTTTGACACTGAGGCAGTATTGTTGTAATGCCGTCTTGCAAAAGGGGCCAGGTGTCTGCTTAATGGAGGTCTGCATTATGCATGGATCAGGCATACTGGGGGGTGCTGATCCATGCCGTTATTTTAACACTGACTCTGTAACAGGAAAGAAGAACAAAGTGCCATTATTGGTATTTGGTTTTTAATGCGCATTAGGAGCATAAAGTCATTCTAGCTCAATAACAATCAGGAGCCCAAGCAATTCTGTGTTTTAGCTATAGTATGTAATAAGATAAAGACTGGTAAATGGTTTGTGGTTGTCTTCAAAGCCTTTGGTAGGGACAGGTACAGAGTTTTTCAGCTGACAGTGTGATGTAAAATGAGCCTTGTCTTCTCTACATTTGTCTCTCTCGCTTCAGTATAGGTTAATACTAATGTAATCTGTCCCTAAAAGGTTGCTCCAGAGCATTAGTTTCTGATTGTACTTCAGGTAACCTGGATGTTGTGTTCTTGAGACTCACCAAGCACTTTATGTCTTGCATTGAACTCTCCAAAGAGAAGCTGGCATTTGAAATGGTTTTTTCATAATTGAAATTATTCAGTGAATCTTTGACTGAATTATTTTGTGCTGTGCTAGGTTGTTTTTATTGCTGTATATAGGTATAAATGCACTCCAATTAAAGCTGATAGTCTTTGATGATATCATGTCTGGTATGTTGGAGTGTAGAGCCAAAACAACAAACTTTTATATCATTTTTGTTTATATTTTACGTGACGTTTGGTGCGCTGAATAAAAAGAGACTTTGGATCAACGTGAAAATACTGTGTCAGGTAGTGACTTCAATTTGTTTTTAATTTTCACTGCTGATTTTTTTTTTTTGTATTCAGCAAACCAAATTTTCTGGAAAGCTCACAAACCTAATTTTAGAATAAATACAATTATCTCTTCACAGAAATATGAGCCCATGATCACTCTTCTCAGGGTGCATCTTCTGCTCTGCTGTAGGAATATCTGAAACATGTACCACTGTTCTATTACACATTGTCTAAAATATTCATTCAGTCTTGAAATGAAGTGAATTCTTCTCAGTAACAGGTCCAATAGGCTTTTGTGTCCAGTGTGCCAAAGTTTCATGTTTTCCTCATGGAGAATTGAAAAAGGTGCGTTGTGTGTGATTATGATTGGACCACACCCTGTCCTGCGGAGCTGAACATCAAACGGCTCCATTTTCGGCGCAATGCTATTTATAGAACCCCCTCTGTGTGGATCTGTGTGAAAATAGCTGAAACGCATTAAAGATGCATGAGATGCTTCCCTAGACTGCAGCCTCTGGCCTGCAGACAGCAGTGTCTTCAATCTCAGGCCTTCATTTCCTGTGTACGGTGTCTTCCTCTGCAAAATCAGACTTTTTTGATTTTCTGAGGGTTTTGATTGATTTATACCCTGAAGTCCTTTTTCTGTGCCCTCTGCATTTCTATTTGACTGCGTAAAGCACAAACGTAGACACTGTGCTTTTCACGTTTGTACCATTTGTTCATTACATGGTTTTCTGTTGAATCCTCTGGAGAATTCTTTCAGCAGCGCATGAATTTATGCACTGTCTTTTCACTAGGATGCTTTGAGAAGTCGTCCGTGAAATGAGCTAACTAGCACAATGTGCACAATGCAGCCAAAACATGGTGATGGGGAATTTTTTGGTTCAGAACGATTAGATTTTGTGTAAGTGGATGTGATCACTCTACTCAGTGTAAAGAAAAGGGCATCTTTGTCACTGAAAGTATGTATTATAGTTTCAGGCTTTTTTAGCTGCGACCAAGCAGCTCTATGAACGCTTCTGTCTGTCAGTCTGTCTGTTCGTCCATCTGTGATGCCTTTTTCACCATGTTCCTGTCGTCGTATCATCATGAAATTTTCAGGAGTTATTGACCTTCACCAAAGTGATGTCCATGCACAAGGTCGAGGTCAAAGGTCAAGTTCACAGAGGTCACAACCTTGTTTGCGGGTTTTTGCGCTGTAACTCCAGTTAGAATTCATGGATCGCTATGAAATTTTGGAATTAGCTTCTAGGCATAGAGGAGGTGTTCCCCATTGTTTTTCAAGGTCATCTGTCAAATCCCAAGGTCACACAGGTAAAAAAAATTGTCAATTTTGCCCGATTTCACAGTTTTCGCACCGTAACCCGAGTTTAACTTGATGGACGGCTATTAAATCTTACAACAAGCCTTTTGGTACAGAGGAAGGGTTCCCTATTGAATATCAAGGTCATTTGCCAATTTCGAGGTCACACTTGTACAAGAAACCACCAGTCATGGACACTACGCCACGTGACGGATGCTTGGCCAGGTCGCAGCTATTAGATCCCTCTGATCTACTTGTTTTTTTACAACCTCATTTCCAAAAAGTTTGGAATGGTATATAACAGGAAAGAAGAAATTTTAAATTGACCTACAAAAATGATATATTGAATTTTTCACCTTCTCGACTCCATTGGTTTTTGTAAGTACACCAATGAGCCACAACATTATGACCACTCACAGATGAAGTGAAAAACATGTGCCATCTCATAAAAATTGATCCTATTGAGGTATTAGAAGAGTCCTTTGACAGTAAACAAACAGTTGATTGTCGTTATATATGTCTTTGATGCGGGAGAAATAGGTGACTTTGACAAAGACTCAATCATTTTGTCCAGATGATAGGGTCTGGTCATTTCTGAAGCAGCAAGGCTTGTTGAGTACTCCTAGTCAGCAGTGATGAGAGCATACCATAAATGATGTTAGGCAGGACAAATCGATGACAAGGTGTGGGGCGCCCGGGGCTATTCAGCGTATGAGGGCAATAAAGCCTATCTCACCTGGCTCAAATTAACAGAACAGCTACTGTGGCACAAGTCAGAGAAAATTTTAATGATGGTTATGGAAGGAAGGCAGCAGTGCATTGTCCCCTGATCGGTAAGGGGCTTTGTTGTTGGAGACTTTGTAGCTAGAGTGCCCATTCTAACCATTATCCACCATTGTAAGTGAACAACATGGGCATTTAAGTGTCAGAAATGGACCTTGGAGCAATGGAGGAAGGTTGTCTGGTTGAATGAATTCCATTTTCCTTTACATCATGTAAATCAGCCAGGTGTTTTTGCTGTTTACCTGGGGAAGAGATGGCACCAGGATGCGTTGTGGTAAACTGGTGGAGAGAGTGTAATTCTTTGCTGAATGTTTCGCTAAGAAGCACAGGGGCTGGGCATTCGTGTCAATTTGACACATCTTTAGTGGCATGCAGGGGACTAACAACACATGTTTTGGCTCATTGATGTATACACTCAGTCCAAATTAGATGAATGAAACACTCTCCAAAAACATTTGAACAGACTGCACCACTGTATTGCCGTATACTTTTTAATCATCTTCAACATACAAACAAATGATTAGCACAGTTTAACCATCTCTGCTGGACTGCATACTGCCTGAAAATTCTTCAGTCTTCGGTTCTATGCGATTCCTGCCAATATATACACCCTCTGTGGCTTGAACTGTAATTGTGTTTGCTTTCTTCTCTGAATATGTAAGAGTGCAATCCAACCAAATAATGGAACCAGCATATTCCCCGAGTCTACTTGGTTCCCTCAGAATCCTGGGGATTTGAATTGGACAGCATAAGGCAGTGCTCCACCAGCTACACCAATCCATTGGTGGAATCTCCAGTCATTTCGTGGGTATAACTGACATCTTCCGGGGTTCGATCGACACAGCTCAAGCAGCGAGCACCTTCCTGCAGCAGACCCTCATCCAGGCTGTCGCCGAAGCTGGCTGTGTTGGTCTGGTATGATGGCAACAACACCACCTGCCGAAATTTCCTGGCCCAATGCTTGATGGTCTTTGAGCTCCTGCCTTCGAAATAACCAGATAAACCAGGGACTGATGCAGGGGATCCAACAGTGATGCAGCCTTTGTCAAAGAGATGAGGATGGTGTTCAACTGGTCCCAGTCTGGCCATGCCGCTACCTGGAGGATTGTCCAGCTGAACCAGGGCGGCCTATTTGGGTCAGATTATTCCATCAATTTCCATTCACTGAGCACTCCATCACGCCTTTTTATTTGGCCTGTTGGATCAGGGCCAGAATGAACTGCCTTCTCCCCCCAGATCTGGAGGGCCTTTTACACTTAGTGCTGCAGATTGACGCTGACCTGCATGAGAGGCAGTTGGACAGACGTCCCAGGTTGCAGGCTTCTGCTCTGTCTGAGTGTTGAGAAGCTCTGCCTCAAGCCATACCCCACACGGTTCCATTTGATTCCATTACAGTGGACCAGCCACATCTGCACTAGCTGCCCCTAGCAGGATGACTGCTACAGATCCAGCACCTATCACCTTATTTCTGGATATCCAGTCTGGTGACCTCACCCTACCCCGAGAGGAGAGGTGCTGTCTGGGGCTGTGGTGTCTTCCTCTGGACAAACTCCTGATCATTCGACTCACCTGGCAGGGGCACTAAACTTCCACTGGAGCTGATCAACTCTGGGGATGATGGGAACTTTGTCCATCCTGGTCTTGATCGTTGCATGAAGATCCCCTTTGAACCCCTACCAGTTTCTATTCATTCCCAAGGCCTCATGGGGGTTGAAATCCCAGAATTCTCTGACATCACCAAACCAGTGCCCATGCAGACCTCCTGTTACCATTTTTTGATGGTTTTACTCTACATCATGGAGTCACCACATGCACAGTAATGCTGGGGAGACCCAGGTTGGAACATCACAACCCTCGTATGGACTGGCCGTCTGGTTCCATCATGATCTGGAGCTTATCCTGTTCTCAGTTCTGTCTTTGGTCAGCCTCCGGTCCTGCCGGCACCACTTTGTCCTCAGCATGAGTGGGAGCTGCTGGACCTGAAGTGGGTTTCCACCTTCTCCATGACTTTGACCGGGCATTCAGCAAGACGTGCTATGTTGCTTCTGTCTCACAGACCCGACAACTGGGCCATTGATCTACCACCCAGAACGTCGCCACCTAGGGGCCAGGTGTACTACTGTCAGCACCAGAATCCCAAGCAATGAAGAAGTACATAACTATGTCTTTGGCTTCCAGAACAATCCAACTTTCATCATCACCAGCAGGAGCTGGCTTCTTTTTCATCTCCAAAAAGGACCAATCACGACGCCCCTGCATTAATTACTATGGGCTCAACTCTATCATGGTTAAGAATACTACCCTTTTCCTCTGATGGAATCTGCATTCTCAAACCTCCCAGGCTGCTCATTTTTTTTTAACAAACTGGACTAAGAAAACACCACATAGTACGCCTGAAGAATGGAGATGAGTGTAAAAGAGCATTCAACAACCCCCCTGGTGACTATGAATATCTGGTGACACTACTTAGGCTTTCTGATGCCCCCAATGTCTTCCAGAACTTCAGTAACAATGTGTTCCGAGACATAGTCTCCCGTTTTGTCTATGTCTGCCAAAACAATATCCTGGTTTTCTCTCCAACCCTGGAATATCACACATCATGTCCACTGAGTTATGAGAGGCTGTTGGAGAATCACTCCCTCTTGAAACCTGAGTGATGTGGTTTCTGCATCACCTTTGTTTGATTCCTGAGCTTTACCAGGTCTTGAGGTTCCATTTACATGATTGTCAAAAGGTTCAGCTTGTGTTGGAATGATCAGAACTTGTTGACTATAAACAACTTTAAAGTTTCCAAGGGTTTGCCAACTTCTATCAGCGGTTATCTGAGGGTACTCCCTGGTAGCGAGCCCCCTGACAGCCCTCATATCCTCCAAGTTTCCCTTCTGGTTGGCCCCATCTGCAGCGTATGCCGTCCGCCAGCTTAAAGAGGTCTTTACCAACCCTCCTGTCCTCATGCTCCCCAGCCTCTGTGCCAGTTCATTGTCGAGATGGGTGCTTTGGATGTGGGTCCTGGCTTGGTCCTCTCCTAGAGCGAGGCTGTCCCTTGTTGAGAGAAACCATTACTATAGTGATTGTGAGCTGTTTGTGGTTAAGATGGTATTTGAAGAGTCGCGGCATTGACTGGAGAACTCCAACATCCCCTTCTTCATCTAGACGGACCTCCGCGACCTGGAGTACCTCTCCACAGCCAAGAGGTTGAATCACAGGCAAGCTTGATGGTCCCTTTTCTTCATAAGATTAAACTTTGTCCCAACCTACTGTCCTGGTTCTAAAAATATCAAGCCTGATCCGTTGGTGATGTTCTCCAGCCCTTGGAGGTCCCTCATCTGCTGTAGTAGTGTATAACTATGGACTTTGTCTCCAGGCTGCCTTTGTCTGATGGGTTCACAGTCAAATGCAGCCCATTTTGACCCTCTGGCTAAGCTGTTCACTGCCAAAGAGACTGTCGAGTTCCCTCCACATCACATGGTGCTCCTCTACGGCATAGCCCAGGAGGTGGTCTCTGACTGGAGTCCTCAGTTCACCAGCAGCTTTTGAAAGGAGAAGTTGGTTAAAACCCTTTGCTGCCCATTGGAAGATGCTAGGTGGTCTTGTCTTCTTCCCTGGGTTGAACTGGCTCACACCTCTCTTCCTGTGCCTGGTCTGAGCACATCACCCTTTGAATGTTGTCTGCGTTACCAACCACTGCTGTTCTAGGTCAAGGAGAGGAAAGGAGCAGTTCCCACAGCTCAGCTCCTTGTTTGCTTTACCTGTCTGGAATAGGAGTGAGCCTGTGCACTACTGCTCAAGCACATCTCCTCCCAGATGCAGACTGCAGAGTAATGTTGCCATCCAGCTATTCCGATGGGACAGAAGGTGTAGTTAGTGACCAAGGATATTCTACTGAGGGCGATGTCAAAGAAGCTCGTCCCACAGTTCATTGGCCCATTCACAACAGTGTTGTCATCTGCAGTCAGGCTCCTCCTCCAGCCCCCCTTTGTAGAAGTCACTCTCTTCCATGTCTCTAGGATTAAACCTGTGTCTTTCACTCGTTACAGCCCTCTGTCCTGCTCCCTGCCTGCTGGCTCATTGATTGCAGCGCTGCCTACACAGTGCGCCACATCCTGGATGTTCTGCGTGGTATGCTCCTCAGGGAGGGGTTGAGCATGTTACACTGAAGGACTCAGGAGTGCTACTTAGGACCATGGTCTGAGAGGGATACGGTCCTGAGTTGCGCTTGTGGGTCTTTCACCATAACATTCTCAATCGCCGCTGGTCCATGAGTTCTGCACCGGCATCCAGGTTCAACCACTGGGCAGCTAGGTGCTGTCCTTTAGAGGGGGGTCCAATTGTCACAACCCCTGTTCCAGCAGTCTGCATGAGTTTTTCCAGTCTGTACCTCTAAATTTGTTTCTTATTCGTCTTGTTTTTTCCCTACACCCACCATTTGCTCTGGTGTCAACCCTGCTCTCCTTGTGTGATTGTGGCATCTATATAAGCTGTGTTTGGTGTGTTTGTCGCTGGATTGTCTCTACCTCACATACTCATTTAGAATTCTTGTCAAGTTTTGAGCTTATGCTCTAATTCTGTTTGTTCGGGTTAAAATAATTTGTGAAAATGTTAATTATTTTTTTGAACCTTTTTAATAGGAACAACCTCCCAATCATGTAGCAGTCTCCAGTGTTGCAACTGCATGCCTGTCAGACTCCTCAGTCCCAGTCTGTGAGCAGCCCAAGCACCAGTTTAGTACGGTTCACCACCACCTGGCAGCTGCACCTGGACAGGTACCAAGTTAAGGTGCAGATCTGCCTTAACAACTCCAGCTTAGTAACCTCTGCTGGACTGCAACCAGCCTGAGCATTCTTCGGCCTTCAGTTCTATGTGATTTGTGCTTATAAATGCACTGTCTGTGACTTAAACTGTATTTTGGTTGTCACAGTTCAATCCAGCCAAGTAATGGAGCCAGCAGATTCCCCCAGCCTGTGATTCATGTTAATAAATGTGCCTTCTGTGGCTGAATCTGCATTTGGTTCCCTGTCAGGATCCATTACAGAAAATATCTAGATCGTTTACATAATTTGGTATACATTTCCGTGTATCTCAGCGGAACATTATTGGGATTGTTGGAAACCTTGAGATATTCTCGCAAATTTAAAATAGCCCAGGACTTCTGCGGGTTTGAATTCAGCAGCTGCATATGGCAGACTCAAATGTGTTTTGGGCTTAATCAGAAGCTCTACGAAGCCATATGTCGTCAACATTGCGGCCTGCTAAAAGTAAGGAGTTTATATGAAATGTGCCATCATCTCCTCATGGTGGATCCAATTTCTCTCAAATAAAAGTTAAGAATTTGCCCTACCTGTGCATTGTACAAATCTGTTTGTCATATTCAGAGCCCGCTGAAGAAAACATTTTGCTGCCACTGCCTCTGACATTGTATTTTAACTTTGTGTGGTTTTGCAGCTATCTTTGATAATGTTTTTAAAATGATTTTTTTTTTTTTTTTGAAAGAGGTTCAAAGATCGCTCCCTCGCAAGGTTGCCAATGTCTGGCGAAACTGTTGTAGTACTACCTCTATTCCAGAGGAGGGCACTCGTTATCAAGTTGTAAAGACTGCCGAGAGCCCTGATCTGTGTTAGGTGCGCTGGTTAAAAAAAAATGTCAGAGTGGTATAAATAATTACTCAGAAAGAAAAAAAAAGAGTGCACCATATTTAATTTATTTTACTGTTTAAAAGTTACTTAAAATTCGATTCCTGATGGAAATTGATGGGGAAATCATTTTTACCTGCAACTAGAAATACAGCACTGCAAGCCTCTTACATGGTGACTGTCTGAAATGAAAAGTGAGAGAAGCTACTGTAAAATTAAAAGGGTGATATCGCAAATAAAGAATTATTTCAGGAATATGGTTTGTTTTAAACATCATTTAAAAGTATCATTTTGCACACAACTAATGATTTCACTAGAATGGGAGGATACAAGACATATAGCAATATAGCTGTTGATTACTTTTCCCACATTCATGGTTTTCTTTAATTCAATAATTTTTTCATGAACAACAATAGTGAAACATTTTCTATATTCCCTGCATCATTGCAAAAGAGCAGGTTAATAAGGCACTTCATGGAAAATTAGCAGTAAAATGAGTCTCAGGTAAAACGGCTCCCAGATTTCAAAGGTTATTCTGTGGTGTACTGCATTTGCAGTATTTCTGTCTATCTGTGCATACACTGGCATTTGGAATGTTGGCATCTTAACGTGCACATGCAGCATTTGTAAAGCTACAGTGCGCATGGTGGTTGCTTGGGTGTGCTAAATGGTTGTTAGAGTGTACATGGTTGTTGCTAGCATGTTTTTAGGTGGTTGCTAAGGTGTGCAGGGTGGTTGCTATGGTGTTTTAGGTGGTTACTAGGGTTACTATGTAGTAGAAAGATCTTAGATTAGAAACACACATATCCATTGATAAATTTAAGGGCATCAAGAATATGGTAACGGAGACATGTGCTTATTTCTCATGAGAAGTCCACTATATTTTGACAGTTTTAATCGTTGTTTTTTTTTTTTTTTGGCTCCACTTGTTATACTTTAACATGTTATGATTGGCTGATCTTGGCCAGGTCTCTTTTGTAAAAGAGGTTCTGAATCTCAATGGGACTTTCCAGGTTAAATAAATGAAAAAGAAAGAAAGTAGGTAGTGTTCTTGAGTGGTTTCTCGGGTGTTTCTAAACGGTTGTTAGGGTTTACAAGGTGGTTGCTTGGGTGGTTTTCGGTGGTTTCAGGGGTGCACAGGGAGGTTGTTAGGATGTTTAGGTCAGGGTTGGGTTCAATTACTTTCCTAATTACAATTGATTGTAAATGTAGTTGTAATTACAATTACTTTCTGAACAGTCTGCCCAGAAAGTAATTGTAATTAAAAAAAGCAATTGAACCCAACCCTGGTTTAGGTGGTTGATAGGGCATACAGAGTGGTTGCAGTGGTGTTCTTGGGTGGTTGCAGTCATTGCTTGGGTCATTGAAGGTAGGTGTGTTTGAGTGTGGATAAATGCAGTAGAAGCAGTTGTAGGTGTCTCTGTGTGAATGATAGGGACACATGCAATTGTAGCTGTTGTCGCATCCGAGTGTGTATGGACCAGAAGGCCAGTCGCAGTGTCCTAAGTGTTTGAATGAAGAATTAAGGTAAATGCAATACTTAAGGCACATGTGCACCATATTAAAGCGAAGCTTGAGGGCAATATGTGTTGTTCACATTTTTTGGCATTGGATGGACACAATGGTAACCAAAGATGTCATGGTTTGGGAGCTTTGAGAGCTCTGTTTGTTGCTCTCGTCCATGACGATATTGTTTTGCTCCCTGTCGGATTCCTGGGCCAGCTGGCAGTAATTGGGGGCGTAGCCTGGACTCTATTTAAGCTCCAGTTTCGCCTTGCGTTCCTCGCTAGAGTGTCAGTGCTTCTTTGGCGCTTTAGCCGGTAAGGTCTCTTGAGAGATTATTGTCAGGGACTTAGCTGCATACAGGATCAGTGTTAGTGAGTAAGCGAATCTTTGATTTATTTCTCTTTTCTTTTGTTTTCCTCAAGCTCGCCTGTTTTCTACCACGGACGGTGTCTGGTCCGTTGGCAGCGCGAGTCTCATTATTTCTCTCTGTTTTTAGTCTCTCTACATGCTGTGGGATTTGTCTTTTATATTTGACCGCTGCGCTTGGCGTCCTCTTCCAGCAGCAATCACAGTACACTCAAGCCATCATGGAGACACCAGTGGTGGCTGAAATTAAGAGGGCTCTTGCCAGCCAACAAGAAATGTTGACTGGGTTTGCTAAAGCACTTTCTGGATTTGGCAGTCAGTGATCTGAACTTGTTGAGAGACTCCATCTACAACAGACCGCTCTTCAGAATCAGGGGAGCGTTCTGTTAAGCTTGACTGGGAGTATTAAATCACTAACGATACAAGCTTCACAAAAAGTTGCAGAAGCACCATCCATACATCTTCTCCGAGAACTTAAGTTACAACTGCCCCAAAGATATAGTGGCGAAGCCGGAAAGTGTAAGGATTTTATCGCCCAGTGAGAAATATTTTTTTAGGCTCAGCCTTCTCAATTTGTTAATGAGGATTCTCGGGTAGCATTTATATTATCCCTGTTGGTTGGCACAGCGCTCAGGTGGGTGGGCCCACTAATTAGATCTAACTCACCGGTCGTGGATTCTGTGGAGGCCCTTGTTAGGGAGATGGTTATTTGTGGTCAAGACGTAGCTACGCGTTTAATGCACCTTAAACAGGGCAAAGAAAGTGCAGCTGAGTTTTCCATTGCGTTTCCTTCTCTGGCCACAGAGACAGGCTGGCCGGAGGCTCCTCTGATGACCGTATTTAGCCATGCCCTTACGGAGGAGATTAAGAAGGTGCTGGCTTCTTTAGAACCCTGTTCGACTTTAGACTTGTTAGTTCGTACGGCTGTGCGAATTGACAACCGCATTCGCAAACGCAACTGGGAGAGGTTAAACAGCTTGCCGCTAGCTGACAATGGGGCTAATGTTGCTAGTGGCGAGTGTACGGCTGCTATTCCACTCACTGAAAGTCGTACCCCGGTTGAGCCCTTGCAAATTGACAGCTCGTTTGACAGTCGGACTGATAAACCTACTAGCAGAAGAATAATCTGCTTTAATTGTAATAAGCCGGGGCATACCCGTCCACGTTGTCCTAAACATCCGGGAAAATGGAAAACCCCTCCAGGTACGTGGGGGGCGATGGAGGGGCAATTTCCCTTCCAAACATTAATCCCTGTCGAACTGACTGTGGGGTGCAAGAGATTTAGTATCAAAGCATTCGTAGATTCGGGCGCAGTAGATTGTTTCATGGATATTGGGTGGGCTCAGAAGCACTCCGTTCCTACTGTTACGCTTCCACAGTCATGCTCGGTCAGAATTTGGACGGTCGCCTGCTTGGATCAGGAGTGATAACCGAAGTGTCTGAACCGCTAAATATGTTCATTTCGTTTGGTGGCCACTCAGAGGAGGTTCAGTTTTTTATTATCAGTTCCCCTGCTTTTCCTATTGTTTTAGGGCATTCTTGGTTACGGAAACACAGTCCTTGCATCAGCTGGGGGGAACAGAACAACCCTATCGTCCACTGGGGCACCAATTGCAGCTCTCATTGTAGAGATAATGAAACTTGTTTTCCCAGACATCAAGCCATGGGGCAGGCTGATGCCTGGAGCGAGTGTGAGGAGGCTGTCTCACGTACCCTCCTAGACTAGAAAAAGGGGCAGAGGAGGGGTTCGAATGGAATCCTCAGTTTGACTGGCGACAGCCAGAAGACGATTACCTTTTAGAGGCTTTTAAGCGATTCAGAATCAGTCACCGAGTCATTAGATTCTGAGCAGGGTAAGGAATTTGGGGCCATCCTGAACTTCGACTTGCCTCCAAATGTTCCCAGGGATTACGCAGATCTTGCTGAGGTGTTTAGTAAACAACAAGCCTCTACGTTACCCCCGCATCGTCCGTACGACTGCGAAATTAATCTTTATCCTGGGACAACTCTGCCTAGGGGTTCGCTATATTCGCTCAGGACCTGAGCGTAGGGCTATGTGAGAGTATATTCAGGAGGCTCTCGCCAATGGTTTTATTTGGCCGTCCACGTCCCCTGCCGGAGCGTTATTCCTTTTCGTGGGGAAAAAGGATGGCGGTCTGAGACCCTGTATTGATTACAGGTGTTTGAATATGATTACGATTAAAAATCAATACCCCCTTCCATCAATGAATTCCACGTTTGAACGTCTGCAGGAGGCGTCATTTTTTACGAAGCTAAATCTTCGTAATGCGTATAATTTGATTCGCATTCGGGAGGGGGACGAATGGAAAACGGCTTTTAACACTCATGACGGGTACTACGAATATCGGGTCTTACCGTTTGAGCTTGCTAACTCCCCCTCGGTCTTTCAGGCATTCGTCAATGACGTGCTCCGAGAGATGTTGGAGAAATTCGTCTTCGTTTATCTTGACGACATTCTGATTTTTTCTTCAACACTGTCTGAGCACAAACAACACGTCAGACGTGTACTGGAAGCCCTGCTCAATGCCAAACTTTTTGTCAAAGCCGAAAAATGCGTTTTCCACATCCAAACTGTCTCATTCTTGGGCCTTTTTGTTTCTAAGGGGTCGGTGCAGATGAACCCGGACAAGGTGGCTGCGGTCAGGAATTTGCCTGCACCGCAGAGTGTTAATGAGGTTCAACGCTTTCTGGGCTTTGCAAATTTTTATAGGAGGTTTATTCGTAATTTTAGCGTGGTTCCTGCCCCCATTATTGCGCTCACTAAAAAGAATACCTCCTCAGCGGTTTTTTGGTCTCCTGCAGCTGATGCTGCCTTTCAGGAATTAAAAAAAAAGTTTTAGCTCGGAGCCTATACTGAGTACAAATGAAATCGCACCACTCACGAAATCTGGAATAGCTCCACGGATTGATATGTGAAGGATATACGTATGATGCATTTGAGATAATGAATTATTTAAGAAGACATGTAAACATCATTCAATTTCATTCACGATAATGTTAATGCGAGAGTGAAGTTTAACTGGTGTAGGGGTCAAACAGGAAAGTCAATAACGGGTGTGACCGCCATTTGCATTGACACATGCGATGCATCGTCGTCGCATGGAGTTGATCAGTCTCTGGATAGTGTTCTGAGGGATAGCATTCCATTCCTGAACAAGGGCAACCGCAAGTTCTCGGATGTTGTCCATCTGGCGTCGACGTGAAAGACGTCGTCCAATTTCATCCCATTAGTGCTCGATAGGGGAGAGGACGGGTGACAGAGCTGGCCACTGAAGCACGGGGATGTTCTGCTGTGCAAGGTACTGCATGGACACCCTTGCAGTGTGTGCCCTAGCGTTGTCCTGTTGGAACGTGTGGACATCGTGGTATTGGTTGAAGAACGGCGCAACATTGTTCTGCAGCACCTGGTCCCAGTAGTAGACGCAGTTCACCCTTCCTCTGCAGATATGGAGAGGGGTTCTGTGACGGTAGCTTATTCCACCCCACACCATAACGCTGCCACCACCCCAACGGTCCGTTTGAATGACACAATCGGCGTTATAACGTTCACCACGTCTCCGCCAAACACGTATACGGCCATCTGCGTTCCTTAAGTGAAATCGTGACTCGTAAGAAAAGATGACACCATGCCATTGTCGTAGTCGCCAATTCTGGTGCTTGTTTGCCCACTGTAGACGCTGGTTTCGGTGACGATCTGTCAATATGGGGCCGAAATGAGGACGTCGTGCACGCAGGCCTGCAGCTCGCAGACGGTTCCGTACGGTGTTGGGGTGAATGAATTCACGTCGTCCTTGGACTTGAGCAGCCGTTCTTGTCGCTGGTAGTGTTCGGTCTCAGACATGATCCCGTACGATTTGACGGTCCTGACATGCCTTTGTCACACGTTGTTGACCCGGTCGAGGATGGTCCCGAGTGCTCCCCGTTTGCAGAAACCTTTGATGGAGTCTTGGGATCGTTGTGTGTGCACAGTGTAGTCGTCTGGCAATTTCCCTGGTGCTGGCGCCAATTTGAAGCATGCCTATGGCACATTCCCGCTCAGGGGCTGTAAGTCGCGGCATAGTGTCGACGTTTCACAAGTGTCAGTGAAGAAGAGAAATTTTATTTGGATTCACATGCTTTTAAAGGTAATGTGTGCACAAATTCAGAGTGAAATTCATTTTTCCCGTGGTGTGTGTGCAAGATGTTGCGTTTTTGCAAAAAATTGCCTAGCGTCACAGTTAACTTGAAATTCTCGCATTTCTTGCACTTGGCATGTCGGGTGACGTCACTGTCGTGTTGTAGTTGTATAAAAATTATATTGAAGTTCATTTGAACTTAAATATTGACTTTTTTCAAGTGGTGCGTTTTCATTTGTACTCAGTATATTTTGATTTTGCCCGACCCCTCCCTCCCATTTGTTGTGGAGGTAGATGCTTCGGAGGTGGGCGTGGGTGCTATTCTGTCCCAGCGCCCTCGTTGGGATAATAAGCCTCACCCATGCGCGTACTTCTCCCGGTCTTTGTCTGCCGCGAAACGCAATTATACAGTAGAATTGGTGACCGGGAGTTATTAGCGGTCAAGCTGGCCCTGGAAGAGTGGCGCCCCTGGTTGGAGGGAGCTGAGCACCCTTTTGTGGTATGGACCGACCATAAAAACCTCCAATGTATTCAGCAAACCAAGCGGCGTAATTCTTGGCAGGCACAATGGTCATTATTTTTTAACCGCTTTGATTTCACGCTCACCTATCACCCCAGCTCTAAAAATATTAAGCCTGACGCCCTGTCATGAGTGTATGATCGCACTGATCGCGATCCTACCCCGGAGCTTGTTATTCCTACTGCGCAGATCGTGCCACCCATTCAGTGGGAGGTTGAGGCGGTGGTTCAGGAGGCGTTGAAGTCTGATACCGGTCCTGGGGGGGAGCCTCCTGGCTGTTTGTTTGTCCCACATAGGGTTAGGCAACAGGTCCTCCAGTGGGGACACTCTTCCCATTGGCGAGGCACCCGGAGGCCCACCAGACCAAGCAGTTCCTGGCCCAACGTTTTTGGTGGCCGGATATGATGAGGGACATTCGGGTGTTAGTTGCTGCCTGTGGCGTCTGTTCTAGGAATAAGACTTCCCATCTCTTTCCCGCTGGTTTGCTGCGATCTTTGCCCATTCCCAGGCGCCCTTGGTCGCATATCACTTTAGATTTTGTTACGGGGCTGCCTGTATCTGACGGCAACACGGTCATTTTGGTTGTGGTTGACCGATTTTCTAAAGTGGCTCATTTTGTCGCGCTACCCTAGCTGCCTTCAAGGCGGGAGACAGCGCATCTTGTGGTCAACAATGCGTTCCGGTTGCATGGGCTTCCGCAGGATGTTGTGTCTGACCGAGGCCCTCAGTTTACGGCCACATTCTGGCAGGTGTTTTGTAAGCAGTTGGGATTCACAGTGAGTCTCTCATCTGGGTTTCACCCGAACACCAATGGGCAGATGGAACGGACTAATCAGTCTCTAGAAAACACTGTCCGATGTTTTGCGGCGGATAATCCCTCATCGTGGAGTCGATTTTTAGCTTGAGCCGAGTATTCCCATACATCGCTGTGTAATTCCTCCACGGGGCTTTCCCCGTTTGAGGCCCAAGTGGGTTACCAACCCCCAATATTTGCGGAGACTGAGAACGATTCCGAGATTCCTTCAGTCAAACAGTTCATTCGGTGCAGTCGGTCTGTTTGGACTAAGGTCCATTCTTTGCTGTTGTGCTCGGGGCGCAAACAAAAATCCTTCGGTGATAGAAGGAGTCCCTTGGCCCCGTCTTATCGGGTTGGGCAGAGAGTTTGGCTGTCTGCCCGGGACCTCCCTTTAAAGGTAGAATCCCGAAAACTGGCACACCGCTATATCGGCCCGTTCAAAATAGTGTGGAAGATCAATCCGGTTACGGTCCAGTTGAAGCTCCCGAGATCTTTACGCATACATCCATCATTCCACGTCTCTCGGATTAAGCCGGTTAGCACTAGCGTCCTGGCACCCGCCGACACACGCCCGCCGCAGCCACGAATGGTTAAGGGGGGCCGGTTTACATCATGCGCCACATTCTGGCCGAGAGGGTTCGTGGGGTCCAGTTCCTCATAGACTGAGAAGGATATGGTCCCGAGGAGCGGTGGTGGCTCGCTTCGCAGGATATTCTGGATTCCTCGCTAATTTCAAAGTTTCGTGCGCAGGGTTCCTTGGGGACTTCTAGAGGGGGGGTCCTGTCATGTTTTAGGAGCTTTGAAAGCTCTGTTTGTTGCTCTCGTCCGGGATGAAATCGTTTTGCTCCCTATCGGATTCCTGGGCCAGCTGGCAGTAATTGGGGGCGTTGCCTGGACTCTATTTAAGCTCCAGTTTCGCCTCGCGTTCCTTGCAAGAGTGTCAGTGCTTCTTTGGCGCTTTAGCCGCTAAGGTCTCTTGAGAGATTATTGTCAGGGACATAGCTGCATACAGGATCAGTGTTAGTGAGTAAGGGGATCTTTGATTTATTTCCCCTTTCTTTTTTTCCTCGAGCTCGCATGTTTTCCACCACGGACGGCGTCTGGTCCGTTGGTAGCGCGAGTCTCGTTATATCCATCTGTTTTTAGTCTCTCTACACGCTGTGAGATTTGCCTTTTATATTTGGCCGCTGCGCTTGGCGTCCTCTTCCAGCAGCTATCACAAAAAAAGCAAGATTTTAAAATTTTGCGATCCATCACACACGCAGATGTTGGAGAATGGGCAAATAATGAAGTGTAAATAACAAGGGCCAAGAAGAGGTAAGGATATAGTAGTCTTGTCAAAGGATATGAGCACAAAATCAATTTTAAGTTATAGTTACTCAATTATCACTCAAACTGACATTTCGGCTATAAGTAGTAATACTGTAAATTATGGTTGACTGGAGCATAATCTCTCCTGGCTGCTAAACAGAGAGCAGCAACACTGAATAGCCTAAATGTTGACTAACCTATTAACTGTCCCCAGCATTTTCTCACATTTGGCCTGAATTGGTTTACCACGTTTCAAATGCTCAAATAAAGGATTCAAAATTTGCTTGAATATTCCATAAGGCCCTAATTAGGGCCCAGTGACAATTAACACATTAATGGTTGTATGAGGTATGATCTGCCTGCAAAATACACAATCATTTGTATTGTCAACCGATAGATATTAATTCCAGTTTGATCCACTGTTTTTCATCCAGCTCGCTGGCTGTCACCACTCAAAAACTCAAGGTAGGTTAAGCTATTGTCACTATTTTACCCATACTGATGCACAGAAACTGAAGGTGGCTAATATAGTGAAGAACTCAATTAATCACCAGTTATGAGGCATTATCTGATTTTCTTTACAGTCCTAAAATGTATTTCCTCAGCTAGGTTACACTATAGCTATTGTTGCTTGCTGGATCTCTTTGACTGTTTATGATCTATTGCCCTTTCAACTTGGGATCTTGTGAGAAATGGGGGGATGATGAATAGAGTCATTAGAACAGTAAGGGACTTTACTGTGAAAATTCAACATGTTTACAAATCATGGCTGTAATTTTTTGATTTATGCCAGCTGAGCCTTGGGATTCCATATGGCCATGATTAAAGTCTAGAGCAGGCAGTGGTATCAAAAAAAGACCCACAATACAAAACAAAAGAAGAAGAACTTGTCGAGTCTGATCATAAGCGAAAGAGTGTATTATGATATAACAGAGGTCTGGCAGATCTGAACATTTCACTGGTTATTTTTTAGGGAAAATTTTTTCGCAGTTTAGGGCAATTTTTGCAAAAATGGTTCTGTGATTCACCACCAAAATATAGCACACTTGTCCCATGCTTTGACATCTTTTTTGCGAATGTGCCTGCAATGCTGTGGTACAAGTTCCCAGCAGTGAAACTATATGAAGGATAAAAAATGCAATGATAATAACAATAAAGTACAGAGAATCTTGACCCGTGAGCCATGTTTTTTTAAACATCAGAATGAAGAGGACAAACTGAATCAGACAGCGACAAATCTTTGTCAAATATACGCATCAAATAAGGACGCCAAAAACCTTTTTGTTGTATATCGACACTTGGTCAGGTAGCCTCACTATATGATGAGTCGGGATGGGAATGTGCTGCTTTGTTAGTCTCCACAATTGGGGCTGAATTCCTGTTAATCTGTTTGGTTCTACAGCTAAAAGCAGTCTTGTTCCTGTAAGGGTGACAGACACTGGTCTGGGCACAGACACACCCATACTCTCTCCAGTCATTACCAACTTAGCTGGACTGCTCCTCTACAGTTCTGGGCTACGATCTTTCCCTTTTCTATTACTGTATTCCTGTTAATAAATAGTCGTTATGGATCGTATCTTGAATTTGCATTTGGTTCCTTTTCAGGATTTTAAGTTTTCAATGTAATACAGGTCAAAGATTATTTACAAATTAGTGATTTCAGTCTTAATTTCAATTTAATGTAATTTAGTTTCTGATTTGTTGCACCTTTATGTTCACCAAGACCAAATTCAGGTTTTGCTGTGAAACCACAGTGTTTGGGGTTCCATATCAGGAGAGAGAGCAGAGGAATGCACATTTTTCACTGAACTTGTGATGGTGAGACAAGTGTTGGAATAGCGTGGCTGCACTATGCTCGGTCTCATGTGTTGGGGGAATCATGGGGGTTGGGGTCCAGCGTTCTGATGAAATCACTTGGCTACAGTGAAAATTTGTTTGAAATTATCTGTTGGGAGTGTTTGTCCTGCCTTCCCCCATCATTGCACAACACCCAGCCACTTTCTTCACAAGAAATTCCATTCATTGATGTGAACCTTTTTGTTTTTCTGGACATGATTGCAGGCGTTCTTGGCCGCTTGGTTTGCTCAAACTTGTGAACAAGTGAAAATGGTTTCCTAGTGAATGAAATACTACTGCTTCTGGACCTGTGATTCTGTGCTTTTCAACTGAGAGGAAACTAAGGAAAGGCTCTTCCATGTTGTGGAGTGGATGCTTGGGGGAATTTCCATAGGCTGCATGCTTGGTTCTGTGACTAATGCTGTATCAATACTGTGCTCCTGACAAATAGATTTTTTCAATATAATAAAAGTGTAGAGTGCAATATTTCTGTACATTTTAGATGATGGATGACACATGATTTGGTGGACCAAGGTTGGCTGTCATTCTGTGTCTGCTGCTGTAAATGAGTGAATTACTGAAACCATGCAATGCTGTTGTCAGCACAAGCATGAGATTAAGAGTGCATAGTCCATATTTTATTGAGCTTTCCAGAGAAATTGACTTCTTGAATGAAAGTCCCAATCGTCTGCCCTTAAAGGATAGATGAGTCAAGCTTTTCTTACTCATGAGGCTGGTTTGAGGAGGCAGTGTTCCTGCTGGAGGAGTGGGCGTGCGGGGGAGTTCAAGTAGTGCATGATGTCACAGTCAGAAACAGACTGGTGAGAAATGGTGAGCTGGTGAGCTGGGCCAGCACTACAGGCAGGGAGTGAGAAGCAATGAAGGGTGTGACCAGTGTTGTGAATGGAAGACACGCATTCATTCAAGGAGACAGAATAGCCAGTGTCTATTAGCCTTATCAGATCAATGCGGGGTTTAATTGTGAGAGTGCAGCATTATTATAGCAGCAGAATGTTGTTCTGAAAAAAGGGAAAGAACAGAACGATATGATAATTGGTACTGACAGGAGTCTCCGAGTGAGAGAGTCGTGGACACAGAAACAGAACCCACACGCTCGCACTCAAACACTCACACACTTCGGACTAACAGTGAGGTGTGTAATGTAGTACTTCAGCCTTTGAGCCAGTTGCAAATCTCCATCAGTCACACTATCCCCTCGGCAACACTGTGGGTCAAGAGTCCTGAGCGCTGGAGGCTGCAATAATCGATCAATGAGCAGCATCCACCCCCCACACACTCCCCCATCCCTCAGTTCCGGTGAGCGAACAGCTGTCCACGCGACCGTCTCTCCGTACCCGATCCTGGGTATCCACCTTCCCGCCAAGCTGTGAGGAAGCCACCTGGCTTCTAGCAGCTGGAATCCTATCCCACTCGATCAGGTTTCCGTGGGCAGGTGCAGCGCATCCACAACAAAACCCAGAGAGATATCCCTGCCACCGTATCACTGTCGGAGCAGGGGAAACCAGCCAGTGTAGCTATTGCAAAAGCTGAGTCATATCAGGAAAAACTGCACAGGAGAGAGAGGGAGAGAGAGAGAGCGGGATGAGAGACGGGTGAGAGAGGAGGAGGAGAGTGAGAGGGAAAGGGAGAGGGAGAGAGGGAGGGGATAGCAGTGCGGAGACTGAAGCGCAGAGGGGTGGGGGTTTGTTAGCGTGACCGCGGAGGGAGAGGGCTGTGCCATCTCTGCACAGTGTAGAGGAGTCGCAGAAGGAGAGGAGCACAGGGCGAGGTGTGGAGCCATCTCCCCGAGAGACAGAGGTGGAGGCGCAGAGGAGGGCTGCGCAGCGGAGCTGCTTAAGAGGGGAGGAAGGGAGGGGGAGCCCTACGCACGACGCCGCGGCTCGGATCCGCTCCACCAATCACCGCTCGGCGCTTATCGGCCTCTCCACACAAACTCGTCTGTGTTCCACATGGGTTTCTGCATCAGCTGGTCAGTCCTGCACCACTGCTGTCCCGTCATGGATCTGCACTCCGAGGTACTGTAAGCTGCTGTCAGCTATCGGAGGTCTTCCGTGCTGCTTCTGAAGGCCTTCCGAGCTGCTTTTGTTGAGAGTGGCGGGGAAAATGACGACCATGCAGAGGCTCCTGCAGCTGCCGGTGAACGCAGTGAACATGGTGAAGACGGCACAGGGCCAGGAGGAGGCGAAGAGCCCAGTGCTCACGCCGGACGGCGGCCAGCAGACCTGGTACAACGCTGTCAGGCCCGACGAGCTCCGTCACCTGCGCACCGGCGGGGAACAGGAAGAGCGCCCCACGCTGGAGGAGGGCGCCACCAGTGCCCAAACGCAGCCTTTGCGGTAGGCCAACATATGCCCTATGCTGCATTACTGACACCCTCAACTTACTACTCTCACTAACACACTCTACTCACCTAACACTCAGGACACACCTGCATCACAGGCCAGCCCAACTTACTTGTGTGAGATGAGCACTATACACCAGAGTCATGTTCTAATTCTACAATGCACTGACCGGCTCAACACGCTTCTATTATTAACAGGCTTTCCACTGCCTGTATCACTGGCATGGCACCACTGGATCACTAACACTTAAACCCTGCATTTCTGATGCACACTGCATCCCTTTATATCAACATACTTTTACAGCACACCTCAGGTCCTGTACTGTGCATTCTGTCTCTGATCCATGAAGAGCTCTTCGTAGCACTCAAAAGGCATACCTCAGGCAGTTACACATAGATGGCTAAACATTTTACTGACTAATTTCAGCGCTATTGACTGCTTGTAGGTACTGTGTAAGAACATCTAAAATAGAAGTTGTGGGTAGTTTGCTGAAGACTCCACAGGTGTGTCTATGATGTTCTTTGGAAGCATTTTCTGGTCTTTTCTGCAAATAGGCTAATTAACATTAGCAAACATCTTTCCATTTTTAATGTGCTTTAATGTGAGTATTTTCCAGTGTCCATGTTTTTAAGACTTCCTATGCAGTTATGTAATATCCTTGTAATATTTAGGCTATAATGGCTGTAATTGTTTTCTTTTTTATTTTTTTTTTCATTTTACGATTAAATTATAGACTAAATATAACATGTCATAATTGTGATGTCATTCTTTGTTTGTTGAAGAGTGAAGAAATTGTTTTCTCTTGTATTTTTCACACAGTTTTGTCGCATTTAAATACTGTTGCAGAGGCAGCCAATAAAACAAAGTAGATTGCAATCACCATGTGAATATCTTCATATATAACAAAAGTGAACCATGCCTTTGGCTGATATTTCCCTAAATTACTCACAAAGTAATGAAGAGATCAGTTAGATAAGCTTAAGTATTAAGAATTTCTGCTTCAGGGAGCGCATGACGAAGATAATTACTTTGCAAATTGGTTCATTACGAAGCCGCTATGGAACAGGATATAGACCATGTACTTCCTTCTTATTTCTCCCTTTTTACTGTTCTAAGGTGCAGAAGCAAGAGTGTCTCACCCAGACAGGCAATTATGGCATATTAAAGGAATGGAATTAAAATTAAAATATGTAACTGGTGCCTTCCTACATCTGGCTACCACTGAAGCAACAACAGCAAAAGCTCTTCTTAAATGAAATGCATCATGTGAACATTAACTGAAATTACACACGGTTCATTTAATGGTTATAATTTCACTGATGTGACTAAATATTTGCTGTTGCTATGAATGGCATGAACAGTGCATCTTTTATTGGATTTCGAACTGGTGAAGACATGCTATGACAGCAGGAAAAGGGTTTTTTTTTGTTTTTGCAATCCATCGACTGTGTGGAAAATCAGGTGTGTTGAATATGCATTTCCACAGACTTAAATACCAGGGCATGTGTGGTGCCACCAGTTTACTGCAGGACAGAAGTTCAATTGTGTCCAACCAAGCAACTTCACTCAGGCAGGCTGGGTTGAAATTACTCGGTTTAGAAACGATCCGTGTCGTAGAACATCAAGCATTAGACCCCTGTGACCAGACTGTAACAACAAGGAATGCTGGCTCCACACAATGATTTGTTAGGCCCTGGTGTCATTTCCTGGGCCTTTATTTATTCATAGCTTAATATGTGGAGGAACAGGGTTGAGGAGCGCAGGCCAACGGTGTGTGACAGCAGTCACTATTGATATTGAGCTCTCTTGCGTAAAAGAAATAAAACTCCTGGAAACTCCTGTCAGGAATCGGGTTTTGAGGCTACATATCCTGGTTGGAGGATTTAGAGGATTTGGCCTGAATCACCTGACTAACACCACATTGCTGCTTGTGGTTGCACATGAGTGTGGCGATGCCTGGTTTATCTGTGCATGTGGCAGACCTGGAGAGCGGAACATCGGATGGATGCACACCAGGCACTCCTTATCGTAGCTCTGCACTGACTGTTCTGGAGTGAGGTCTGCTTCCTGTTTACAGAGAACTGGCATCGTTATGTCTCCCCCCCCAGAGAGAGAGGGGAGACAAATTGTTTTAGGTTCGATTCCCGTTCGCATTCATGTTCGTGTCGGTGTTCCCACTTCGTTTCCAGAGTGTAACTCCAAAACCGTTTGCATGATCTTAACGAAACTTTGCATACTTACTACTCAGGTCCTGAAGTGGTGCCTTTTGGTATGTGCCTGTCTGTCCATCTGTCTGTCCATCCATCCGAATGTCATCAATTTTTGTCCGGAACATAACTCCGCAACTGTTTGCATGACCTTACAGAAACTCTGCATACTTACTATTCAGGTCCTGCAGTGGTCCCTTTTGGTATGTGCCTGTCTGTCTGTCCGTCTGTTTGTCCGTCCGATGGGCTAGGCAGGAAAGTGGGGCTGGGCGGGGGGGGGGTTGTGGGGGGTGTGGAGATGTATGTTTTTACGAGTAAAAACACATCCTAGTTAGAAGATGAGACCATGGTCCATTGATGAATATCTGAGGTGTTTTTCTATGGAGTTAAATTACTGCCAAAACCTAATATACAAACCGAACATGTTTTTACAAATTTGTTCACAGCTTAAGGTCTTTGAAGTCCATCTATCTGCTTAACTGACTTTCAATTGAAAGTTTGGCAAGGCTATTAAGCCTCTCCTGGGTTGATGTAGCTGTAGGCTACAGCTACAATCTGGTTCACTACTCCCTTCACTATCTGAAGTAGCCTTGCTTCAGGGAGATGGGCTTGGCTTTGCAGGATGGATAGTGGCTTGAATAGGCTTATAAATACATCCAGCCTATTTTGCCATTTAATTTTATATTTCAAATGGCTGAGAGATCGACCAATATGTAAGTAATTGCTGTTGGTACAGCAGTTCACTAATAAATCTAAACAGCCAACCAGTTTCTGCCACCCTCAGTCACTCACCATCAAAAACATCTTCGGACTGCTGGTGACGGTCTACTGCTGGGTCAGGTTCAGATGAAGTGACCACAGCTGATTCTGGAGTGGCAGTACATAAAGGTTTAATTATTCTATTTCATATTGCTTTTGTAAACATTTAAAATTATGTTTTATGGACCAACTAATGAAGAACTAACATACCTAGTCTTGGAATAAACCAAATTTAGATGGGCTTCTCTCTCAGTACCATAGCTCTAAGCACACAGCTTCACTTTGATATTATATGAGGAGGGCAAGCTCTGTAAAATTACCTCCCATGTTAACAAGACTTATGGCATCAGAATAAAGTAGCAGTTTAATTTTATTGAACACTTTTATAAGAAGGTAAAATGTCAGCCTAGTCAAGCGATTGTTTCAGTTACACCCAAGGTTACCACACTGACTGCATGTAGTTCGCTATCCAAACCTAGCCTGGACAGTCACGAGAGGCAAGTATGCAGTAACCACTAATAATAAGGATGGAGGCATGTGTCTTGCTGCTACCAGATTTTTTGACGGTATATTATAATGGCTGACGAATGATAACCTTACCGATCTTTTCTGTAGATGATACCGTTAATAACTGATTAATGTCATTCTTGTCAGGCGATTATTTACTCAGCTGACCGCAAGTTACATTCCCTGGCGATCCTACAGGAGGGGCAAAGACACGTCCCTTTTAGTCCTGGCTAGATCTCATTTTCTTTTATTGACGTCTTTTCTAATTATCGTAATTGGCAACTGAAGACATGGTTTTTCACCGTATGCGATCTAACAGCGATGAAATCATTGGCTAAATTCAGTGCAGGAAAATAATTTGCTTATTAATTGGCCAATGCTTCGCGTGATTGAACTGGTCCGTGTTCCAATGAAACGTGGACTCTCACTCTCAGTATTTCGAGGGTTGATTAAAAAAAAAAAAACAGTGGCACTCGGCACTAAGTTATAAAAAGCGTGCGACTCAAGCAATTAGCGAGAGTCGACAGGTAGGCTATGCAATTTTGAATAGGCCTAACGTAGATTTAAATACAGCAAATACACATCCAGATGAATGATTGTCGTCTTACCTAATTGGGGAGAAAAAGCGGCACCTGTTAAATGCGGTGCGCAGTTGGAATGAACATTTTGTTAATCATGAAGATGACTGAGAACAGGTCAGGATTTATAATTGTTTTCAACGGCTGTTTTGTGCGATCCAATTCTCTGTTCTGCCACTGTACTGAATTTAACCCGCGATTTGATCGCTGTTAGATCGCATGTGGAGAGAAACCGTGTCTTCAGTTGCCACTTACAATAATTGGAAAAGACATCAATAAAGGAAATTGATTGAGATCTAGCCAGGACTAAAAGGGACATGTCTTCGCCCCTCCTGTAGGACCGCCACTGGTTACATTAACGTAACGCAGCTGAACAGTCAGCCTGAACAGACAACAAAGCAAGCTACTTAAGTACTCTCACCTTTCTTTGAAAACATTTTTGTAATTTTCTGCTCTGCTGGCCTTTCTCCCTCTCTCTCTATCCTTTTCTGGTGTCCAGATTTGTGTGTGTGGGCTGCACATACTATTGACTGCCGTACTTCGCGAACCTCGCAAGCAAAAACGCACAGACAATTTTCCAAGAGGAGCACGAAGCATGGACCGAACCATTCTTTAAGAAGGGGGATATTTAAATTTATTTAATCAATATTGCATGCCTTTATGATTAACTCTGTTGCATTTGTATAAATAGCTGTTCGGTCTATGCATAACAATTTAGTCATGGTGGTTACTGTGGGTTTT
Source organism: Gymnothorax reevesii (assembly GCA_029721435.1). Lineage (NCBI taxonomy): Eukaryota > Metazoa > Chordata > Actinopteri > Anguilliformes > Muraenidae > Gymnothorax > Gymnothorax reevesii. The sequence continues at coordinate 16,977,187 of CM056588.1, read as the reverse complement.
GTGGGCCCCAATGGGCTGTGGGCCCTTATAATTGTCATCACCTTTCCCCCCAAACGACGGCCCTGCCTACAAGTATAAATCACTTTTGGCAGTTTTCTGCTGGTGACATGGCGCCGATTTTGTCTCTTGTATTTGTCCGTAGGATTTTATCACTAATGTCCTCACTAAGTTATTGGCCCTGATAAACAGCAGGTGGGGCTATGACTCAATTTCCTAGATCTCCACACCGCGAAGTTGAACAGAAGAGAACAGCCCCCAGCGGCAACCGTGGACATGAGGATGGTGGCTGAGGCTAAATAAAAACCTAGTGTCTACGTGTTCGAAATAACTCCGTGTCCGACAGTGGGATGGTTTCAGTATAACTCCGTGTCCGACAGTCGATTATTGTTTTCAATCTCTTGAAATCTTCTGAATCTTTTAGATATTAAACGTGAATATTTTGATCAGTCGGCTCACCTCTTCAAGATGGGTTCTGAGAATTTCAATCAGTGTTTCTGTTTAAGCTCTGCTCAATGAAGTGTTCTGATTGTTGGTGATATATTTTCATTCTCTATTTCGTTATAAATCTGATCTCATACCATTACTTTTACTTTCTGCTGTCTGTCGGACATGGAGTACTTTGCATTTCGCGTCTGACAGTCTTGATCGTGCGTGCAGTATTTAATTCATATCGATGGTCATGGAATTGATTTGCTCACTGACTACAAGCACTATTTTATCTCTGGTGTGGAACTAAAGAGTGAAACTGTTCGATCCATCTAATTTTCAGAAGACAGACCAATAAAAACTGTTGTCAATCTTCAACGGAAGAAAACAGACAAATAAAAAGACCAAGAAAAGTCGATGGCTAACTATTTGCATTTTGTACAGGTCGAACACAAACATGGCCAAGTTTGTACATGTAATAATTGCTGGAATACTCTAAAAATTAAAACTTTCATGACTTTCGGATGTCTGTCCGACAGTCGCTAAATTCGTCATAGATGCACAAAGTCCCGCGCCAAGGTCGACTCACTTTATTGAGCAGAGCTTATACAGCAACATTGATTGAAATTCTCGGTACTCATCTAGAAGAAGTGAGCTGTCTGATCATAGCCTCAGCCATCATCCACATGTCCACGGTTGTCGCTGGCGGCCGTTCTGTATTCTGTTCTACTTCACTGTGTAGAGATCTAGGAAATTGAGTCATAGCCCCACCTGCTGTTTATCAGGGCCAATAACTTAGTGGGGAAATTAGTGAGAAAATCCTTCGGACAAATACAAGTGAGAAAATCGGCGCCATGTCACGGGTAGAAAACTGCCAAAACTGATTTATACTTGTAGGAAATGGTTCTCGTCGTACACTTGTAATCGGTACGTTTTGTATTTGTAAAACTGAATACATTCGTTTGTTAATGGTGTTTTGTATTTGCAAACCACACTGTATTTGTTTGCAAATCGTTTTTATATTTGCAAACCACACCTTGTTTGTACGTGAATCATTTTTATATTTGCAAACTGCACTGTATTTGTTTGCAAATCGTTTTTATATTTGCAAACCAAACTTCGTTTGCACGTGAATCATTTTTTATATTTGCAAATCACATTGCATTTGTTTGTGAATCGTTGTGCATTTGTAAAACATGTTCGGTTTGTATATTAGGTTTTGGCAGTAATTTAACTCCAAATTTTTCTGTCAGAAGTTTACATTAAGCCATATGCTGTTCTTGATATCATCAGTTCCTCTGTTTAGTTAGTTGTAACGAGATCTGTAAACATTTTAGTATGGTCAGTGCTTCGAAACAGAGCGTACGTATCTTTGTATATGCCATCCTTTAATTCGACAGCACACTGTCAGCTTCCAGGATTATTGGCAACTTTGCTACCAAATACATGTTTGAAGAAAGTCATCATGTATGGTTAAAAAAGAATATGAAGCAATGTGCTGTCATCTGCACCATATCAAGACAGAACACATATTAAGTTTCAAGACTGCTGGTGCGAAATTAAATGCCACCATTTGAGAATACGGAAATGATGCATGCATTATGTATTGCCCATATACTGTATGCAGTAAAGCCGCCTTGCCTTCATCGTTTCAGTTTTTCGTTGTGTCTGTGATGGGTACTGGCAGTGGACGCCAAGAGCAGTGGCCAGAAAGGCAACACTCACAGCATGCTGAGAGACTAAAAGCAGAGTAAAATAACAAGACTCGCGCTACCAACGGACCTGCCGCCGTCCGTGGTAGAAAACAGGCGTGCTCGAGCAAAACTAAAGAAAAGGGAAATAAACCAAAGATTCTCTTGCTCACTAACACTATTCCTGATAAGCAACTAAGTCCCTGACAATATTTCTCTCGAGAACCTTACCGGCTAAAGCTCCGATGAAGAACTGACACTCTAGCAACGGGAGCGAGGCAAAATGGGAGCTTAAATAGAGTCCGGGATACACCCTGTTATGGCCCCAATTTGTTATTACATTTATAACACAACAGCAACAGCAAGGGATGACAAACACAGCTTTAACAACTAAAACACATTTAATTTTTAACAAAGACAAAGACTAATAACAACCTACAACTAAAAACCAAGATTGATAAATAAGAAAAAACAGAAATAATTACAGTCCCTTTTTAGTGGGGTGGCTTGGTGATGTCCTGGATGAAGAAAATGCTCAAACACAGGCAAAGAAATCCACAAAAGAAACGTCACAGGTCTTGAACAGAATGGCAGGTCTGGTCATCTTCTTGCAATTTCTCCTACTACTTTACTGTCTCAATTCTTTTCCTTATATACTCTTTTGCAGACCCCACCCACATTTAGACCTCTTTTTTTTAATTTTCTGAGACTTGCCCCAGACATGTCCAGGACATGTCTAAACATGACTCCAGTCTGAGCTTAACAAAAAAAGGTAAATACTGCCATCTAGTGGCCTATATTCACATTACACCTCCATTCCAAAAGGGAAAAATTTTGACTCATAAAGGCAAAATTTTTCTTTTCAATACAAAATGGTTAAGTGAACACTTGTCTACATATACATATCATACAATATTCAAACACATGATATATATATACACATTCAAACACGGGATAAGCAATCAGCAATTACATTGTCTGTACCCTTCACATGCTTAATTTCCAAGTCAAACTCCTGTAAAATCAAACTCCAATTCAACAATCTCCGATTCTTGTTTTTCATCTTACTCAAAAACATTAACGGATTGTGGTCAGTGTACACAATCATTGGCTTTTGTCCTGTACAAACATAAACCTCAAAGTGTTGTAAAGAAAGGACCAGAGCCAACAGTTCCTTCTCTATTGTGGAATAGTTCCTTTGGTGGCGATTGAACTTCCTGGAGAAGTATGCCACGGGATGCTCAATGTCACCAGAGTCACTTCTCTGTAGGAGCACAGATCCACAAGCTTGGTCGCTAGCATCGACCGCGATGGAGAACGGTTTGTTGAAGTCAGGAGATTTGAGCACGGGGAAGTGACACAGCAGAGACTTCAGGTGATCGAAGGCTCTCTGGCATGCACCATCCCAGGTGAACTTTACGCCTTTCTTCAGTTGGTTAGTTAGACTGAGAGCAATCTCAGCAAAGTTCTTGCAGAACTTGCGGTAGTACCCGATCATTCCAAGGAAGCGGCGCAAAGCTTTTTTGTTGTCAGGAACTGGAAAGTCCATGATGGCTTGGACTTTAGCATTTATGGGTGCCACCTTACCCTGGCCTATGACGTAGCCAAGAAAGGTGACAGTAGCACAACCAAAGTCACTCTTGTTCAGGTTAACAGTCAGGTTAGCCTGGGTGAGGCGCTGGAACAACGTCTCTACATCTTTTAGATGTTCTTCCCAGGAGTCACTCCATGTGATCAGGTCATCGATGTATGCACCCGTGTGTGGCAATCCGGCGATTGTAGACTGTATCATCCTTTGGAACGTGGCTGGGGCATTTTTCATGCCAAAGGGTAGGACTTCATACTGGTACAATCCAGATGGTGTGGCAAAAGCAGAGATGCTCTTGGCCCTCTCAGTTAAAGGCACACACCAATAACCCTTCAATAAATCAATCTTGGTCAGAAACTTTGCTTGCCCTACACTATCAATACAATCATCAATCCTAGGTATTGGAAACAAATCCGTTCTAGTTACAGCATTGACTTTGCGATAATCTGTACAGAATCTAGTACTTCCATCAGGTTTTGGAACTAGCACACAGGGTGAACTCCAATCGGAGTTGGAGGGTCTGATAATATCATGTTTTAACATGTACTCAACCTCTTTCTCAGCAATCTTTCTCTTTTCAGGATTCATCCGGCATGGATGCTGTTTTATTAGTTTGGCATCACCAACATCTACATCATGAGAGGCTATAGTAACTCTCTTTGGAACATCAGGAAACAAATCCTCATATTTCTTGATCAACCTTTCAAACTGATCTCTCTGTGAGGGTTCTAAGTGCTGGAGTTTTACATCAAGATTTTGCAACACTTCAGTGTTTGACAATTTACATGAAAGAACTTCAGCTTTAATTCTTGGTTCATCATCTTGAAACTCCCCCTCATCTTCACACGTTTCGACCATTGGAGAATCTGAAGTGACAGCTGCAACCCTAGCATTTCTGTCATGATAAGGCTTTAGCATGTTAATATGACACAATTGTTTTGGTTTTCTCCTATCTGGAGTCTTCACAATGTAATTGAGATCATTGAGTTTTGTCAGAATTTCATAAGGACCATGAAATCTAGCCTGCAATGGATTGGACTGCAAGGGAAACAACACAAGGACCTTGTCTCCTGGTTTAAACTCACGGCTTCTAGCCTTATGATCATACCAAGTTTTCATTTTTCCCTGACTTGATTTCAAGTTCTCTTTGGCAAGGTCACAAGCTGCACGCAATCTTTCCTTGAACTTGCTAACATAGTCTAACAGACTGATTTGCGGCTCTTCCTCTTGCCATTGTTCACTCAATAATAGCAAAGGTCCTCTCACTTCATGACCAAACACTAGCTCAAATGGACTGAATCCAGTAGACTCCTGCACTGCTTCTCTAGCTGCAAACAACAGCAAATGAACCCCTTCATCCCAGTCTTTCTCATGGTCATAACAATAAGTCCTCATCATTGTCTTGAGAGTGGAATGAAACCGCTCTAAGGCACCCTGACTTTCTGGATGATAGGCACTAGAAAGAATCTGTTTTGCACCTAGTTCATACACAACCTGCTGAAACAATCCTGAAGTGAAATTGCTACCTTGGTCTGACTGAATTTCCCTGGGAAGACCAAACAACGTGAAGAACTTTATCAAAGCCTTCGAGATTGCAGTTGCCTTGATGTTACGTAGAGGTATGGCTTCGGGGAATCTGGTAGATGCACACATGATTGTCAACAAGTACTGATTTCCAGATCTAGTCTTGGGTAATGGACCAACACAATCAACAATGACCCTAGAGAATGGCTCCCCAAATGCTGGGATAGGCTGCAATGGAGCTACAGGTGGGTCTAACTGGTGTTTTCCAACTACCTGACAAGTGTGACAGGTTTTGCAAAAGTTGGAAACGTCTTTCCGAAGCCCAGGCCAAAAGAAGTGTTTCATGATCTTATCAACAGTCTTGTTAACAACAAGATGACCTCCTAAAGGTAAACTATGAGCCATTGTTAAGATCTCATTCCTATAGACCTTCGGAACAACAATTTGCCTGACCACTGCCCAATCTGCATTGGCAGGGATATCAGGAGGGCGCCACTTCCGCATCAACACACCATCCTTGAGATAATACCCAACTGGAACTGCATCTATTTCTTTTTCAGGAAGGGCTCTCCTCTTTAGTACACAAATTTCAGGATCATTAGTTTGCTCCTCAATCAACCGCTTTCTGGACAGAGACAAGTCTCCAGACACATCAGAATCACCAGACCCATCCGGCTGGCTGAATAGAGAACTGATAAAAGTATCTGATAAGTCCTCAAACGGAGAAACCATAGTAGGCCAATCAGAGTCATGAGGCAAACCACCTGAGTCCTGACTATTCAATGTACTGGACGGCACCACAACATCATCTTCTTTAGCCTTCTTGGCCATAGCACGAGTCACTGCGCAAGAAGGATACAGAGATGGGTCCTCATCCCCATTTTCAGTGCTCGGCTGTGAAGTAAGATGTACAGGGGGAACTACTTCGCCCCCAGCCAGGTCATTGCCTAGCAACAGAGAAACACCCTTTATAGGTAGACTTGACATAAGTCCCACCTTTACCTGTCCTGTAACTAAATCTGACTTCAAGAATATAGAGCGCAGGGGTACAGATACAGTCCTCCCTTCAATACCTTGTACAAGTATGAAATCCCCTGAAGCGGTCTCATCACGTAACTCCAAGGAGTCCATCAACAAAAGTGACTGAGAAGCTCCGGTATCCCTTAGGATATATATGGGGACAGGAGTAGTATGCTCATTCAGAGCCACAAATCCCTCTGACACAAATGGAAGAAATTCCTCCCTCACAAAGTCAGCTGTATTAGGCTTTTTAGCCCCACAAGAAGCAGGCAATTTAGCAGATTGGTTATCTACTACAGGGGTTTCTAACCTTGTTTTCACAAAGGCATTTGGTTTGGTATCCTTTTCTTTTTCATTCTTAGCTTTAAGGAACCAACAGTTAGTTGTAACATGACCAGATTTCTTGCAATAACTGCAAACTAGACAACTTTTGTCACTGTCAGCTTTCACACTTTGATCAGACCTGTTACTGGATTTCTGAGCACCATCACCAGATTTGTCTTTGTCTTTGGGTGAGGAATCTTGGGTATCACCGTAACCCTTTTTCTGAAATTGGGACCATTTATTGTTACTGCTAGACTGAAATTTGGACTTATGAGTGAGAACATATTCATCTGCAAATTTGGCAGCTGATTGCAAGTTCAGTGCTTGCTTCTCATTAAGGTAGGTCTTAACATCATCCTTAACACAGTTCTTGAATTCTTCAACTAACACCATCTCTTTTAGTGAGTTGAAATCATCCTTGACCTCCATAGAAGTACACCAGCGCTCAAAGCAAACCTGCTTCTCATTAGCAAATTCAACATAAGTCTGATTTTCAGATTTCTTCAGACCTCTGAATTTCTGTCGGTAAGCCTCTGGAACCAACTCATAAGCTCTCAAAATAACCTTTTTGACAACCTCATAATCAGAGGAATCATCTGCAGACAAAGCCGAATAGGCTTGTTGAGCTTTACCCTTGAGGACAGTTTGCAACATCAGAGGCCAGTGTTCCTTTGGCCACTGGCAACTCTTTGCTACCTTTTCAAAACACTGGAAATAGTTGTCAACATCCTTTTCTGAAAATGGAGGCACCAGTTTTACCTCCTGACTGGCACAAAATTTATTTTTAGTTTCAATTTTAATTTTTAGTTGCTCCATTTGGAGTCTTTCTTCTCTATCGAATTTCTCTAATTCAAAATCTCTCTGTCTCTGTCTCTCTCTTTCTGCTCTTTCCTCTTTCTCTCTCTCAAATTCTCTTTGTTTTTCTTCTCTTGCTAATTTTTCTAACTCAAACTGCCTTTGTTTTTCTTTTTCTTCCCTCTCAAATTCTCTTTGTTTCTCTTTTTCCTCCCTTTCTTTTTCTCTTTCTTCCCTTTCTTTCTCTTTTTCCTCCCTTTCTTTTTCTCTTTCCTCCTTTTCAATCTCTAGCATTTTTAATTTAAGTTCCATTTCTAAATTTGGATTTTCCACTGGAAACTGTTCCAGATCTCCTGGTGCAAACACATTTTCATCAATGTAATATTCAACTATCTCTCTAGCCAGTCTTGCTTTTCGCATGGCTGGTTTTACCTCTGTCAGCTCCAACTGTCTGCAAATTTCTAGCAGTTCTGTCTTTTTAAAAGACTTCAAAACCCCTACGGTTGGTGATGCCAAGAAATCATCCATTGCTGTTGTCAATATATATCTAGGAAAATTCACAAAAACAATTTCACAATTTGGAATGTTAGATTTTCAATAAATTACTCACACAATGGTCTATCCCGGACCTTGAGCCCCCAATTTGTTATGGCCCCAATTTGTTATTACATTTATAACACAACAGCAACAGCAAGGGATGACAAACACAGCTTTAACAACTAAAACACATTTAATTTTTAACAAAGACAAAGACTAATAACAACCTACAACTAAAAACCAAGATTGATAAATAAGAAAAAACAGAAATAATTACAGTCCCTTTTTAGTGGGGTGGCTTGGTGATGTCCTGGATGAAGAAAATGCTCAAACACAGGCAAAGAAATCCACAAAAGAAACGTCACAGGTCTTGAACAGAATGGCAGGTCTGGTCATCTTCTTGCAATTTCTCCTACTACTTTACTGTCTCAATTCTTTTCCTTATATACTCTTTTGCAGACCCCACCCACATTTAGACCTCTTTTTTTTAATTTTCTGAGACTTGCCCCAGACATGTCCAGGACATGTCTAAACATGACTCCAGTCTGAGCTTAACAAAAAAAGGTAAATACTGCCATCTAGTGGCCTATATTCACATTACAACCCCCAATCAATGCCAGCTGGCCCAGGAATCCGATAGGGAGCAAAACGATATTGTCCCGGATGAGAGCCACAAACAGCTCTCACGGCTCCCAAACCATGTCAGTGTCATTCTTGGCTGTCTCTTGGATTCTTTATCATCACCCTGCCAGAAACAACAGAACAGAAACAGCTGTTGGAGTATTATACGGCCCAACTGCTTTTTTGACAGTATTAGTGTAATTTTAATCACAACACATTAAAGTTCCCAAAAAATGCTATATGCAGTTTTGTTGGGCATTCACCATACTTCTCCTTGGGAAGTACATATAATCAGCTATCAGACCATCTGGGGTGTCTGTTTAAGATGTATTTTAAATGATTTAGCAGTTACAGTTTTATTTGATCTGGGACAGTCAGTCAACCATGCCAAGTGTTTAAAAATGAATAGTGAAAGCAGACACTGATACTGGGTACCAATAATAACATGTACAGTGTAGACCAATTTCCTGGAATACTTACTCATACTTACTGCTAAAACAAGCTTAGTCGTTGATGATTTAATCTGGAACCTCATTGCAATTTTTCTTGGCACTTACTGTAAAGCATCTGGTTGTGCAACTATTTTTTTCTTCTTTTATTATTTTCTTCTTTTACTATATCCACGCTATCAGTGGTGTGGATGGTGAACTGTGCAGACTGGAAATTACTTGACTACAGCACATAACTATTACCATTACGTATTTTGTGAAATCGCAGAATGAGGACTGGCTGTGTTGAAAACATCCCTGAAACATTTTATTTTTAGTTTATTTTAAACCTGCCCCATCATGACTTTCAATTGTATACACTCAAACCAAAGAAACTGGTTATAAATGTGCAAAAATCATGGGTGTCATTTTGCTTTGAAAAGTGGCAAGGACCTGGAATAGTTTACCCAATAATGGTCCTGTTTCTTTCTTGGTTCATTCTCCTATTCAGTAAGAACCCTAAAACATTTTCAAAAAGGATCAAACTTCTGGTCAAAGTTTGATAGGTTCTTAATTTGCCAGCAGTACCACCATCACCATTGCGGCCTTTTTTGCCAGTTATTTTAACTGTAATTTTACAATAAGTTTACAACAGAGTTCCGTGTAAGTTGAGTGTAAACCACAGTTAAATGTATGAAGGATTTATGGTTAAAATAACCAGGAAACAATGCACTAATTTAACTTTTAACTTCAGGCAGAATATAACAGTGTATATTTTATATCATGAATATATAATTATCAATGTGGTAATGCAACCTAAAATTATCAATGTGCTAATGCACCAAAAGCATTTTATCAGCATGGAAACACAAAGCACATCTTTTCTAGTTTTTTGAAGCCTAAATAGACATTTACATAGTTTTGTCAGCCATATCGAATTCATTGGTTTGAGAGAAAAATAATGCCTTTGCCCACCGTAAACCCTTGAGCTGAGGGAAGAACATTTTTTTTAATTATCAACTTAAATAGTTGTCAAAGTTAGTCATAGTGATCAAAAACTGCTTTGTCAGCCATAGTGTGTAAGAATATTATCTATTTTGTGCTATCGTCAGTAGCAGTGGCATGCCGTCAGATGTTTGAAGGGCCTTCAGAAAACTCACCTTTTTCTGCATGATTGCCCTCAAGCTGTTCCTGCTTATGTTCATAGATGTAAAAATCAAACTATTTGTTTAATGAATAATCAAGAACAATACAAGGCTTATAATGATTAAGTGATTGTCTATTGCCAACAGTTCTATAAATGATGTGACATTGTCAGGATGGCAATAACCTGAATAAAAGAGAAAAAAAAAACTAAACTTTGATGGACATCCATCTCTCATTTTGAATCAGTAGCATGAAAAAAAGCTAAAAAGAGAGTTGGCAGTCGGCAAATCTTGGATTTTTTGCATTTATTTAGATTATTGGCGTATTTATAATGTCTCTCTGCTGTGGTGTCTGCCAAACAACGCCCTTTAGCCGTGACTATATTCAAAATATTGCATGGCCTCTCATACCTTATTGTTCGATGAGCTTTGCGAATTAGTTTAAGCAAATCTGTGCTATTTAATAAGCTACGTGAGATTTGAATATTCAAAAGACATAGGGCTCTAATTTCGTAGACCAGGCGCAGCGCATGGGGGGTGCGCCGCGCCAACGGGGTGTGTCCAGGCGTATGTGGCAATTTCGTGCAAGGCGTAGCCTGGCGCAAGTACTCCTCTGTCCTGCCTCTGCCCCGCCTTGCAGCGCAAGTTGGATCAAATCTTGCTCATTGGCAAGAGAAACGATGGATAGCGTGTTCCTATTATTACAAACTGTTGCTGCTTTAAATTTTGGGATTAACATGCATGGACAACAACGCAAGATACGTCACACATTTATTTTCAATATGTGATCTTAACTCAGTAGGCCTACGACATCATAGCAATCAGGCTGTATTCATTTCCCCCACTGAACGATAAAACCTAAGTGACAATAATAGTAGCCTAGTATTAAGCCGCTTGCACACTGGACGCGAAACTAATTTTTCGCTCGACAGATTGCGTCTTGTGTCCAAAAGTCTGAGAGGGTTTTAATAAATCTCCGTGTGCGACAGTCTATTATTGTTTTTAATTTCTTCAAATCTACTGACTCTTTTAGACATTACACGTGAATGTTTTGATAAGAGGGCTCAGTTCTTCAAGATGAGTAACGTTACCGAGAATTTCAATCAATGTTTCTGTTTAAGCTGCTCAATAAAGTGAGTCGACACTGGCGCGAGACAATGTACAATGCCTCCGTGTCTGACAGCCAAAAAAAAAAAGAGGACGATTAGAACAGATTGATAACGAAATAAAGAATAAAAAGAAACATTTCAACAACAGAGCATCCAATGAACACTGCGTTTTATTTATTGGCGGGTCGTCTTTGTTGGATATCCCGTTTGTTGCTGATATATTTTTATTCTTTATTTCGTTATAAATCTGTTCTCATATCAATACTTTTACTTTTTGCTGGCTGGTGGACATGGAGTATTTTTGCATTTCGTGTCAGACAGTCTTGATCGTGCAGGAATTGATTTGCTCACGCACTCTTTTATCTCTGCTGTGGAAATAAAGCGTGAATCTGTTCGATCCATCTGCCTAATTTTCAAAAGAAAGACCGAATAAAGACTGCTGTCTATCTTCAACGGAAGAAAACAGACAAATAGGCTAAAAAGACCAAGAAAAGTCGATAGCTATCAATTTGCATTTTGTGAAGGTCGAACACAAACATAGCCATAAGTTTGCACGTCGAATAATTCCTGGAATACTCTTAAAAAATTAGATCGTTTAAGACTTTCGGACACGGAGCTATAATAAAACCCTGTCCGACTATCGCGTCTTTGCATTGACTTTGTCTGTAATCAGTCGTGCGAAAAATTCGTTTCGCGTCCAGCGTGCAAGCGGCTTTACTGAGCATAGAACGCAAGCATTCGATATATATATACAGTTTGTGGTTGGCTGAGAAAGATGTGAAGTCGTTAGTTTGCATCACAGATTCAGCTGCGTTGATCAAACCAGGTCAAGTTTCCATTACGCGTGGCAACCGCCTTTAAGCCTAGAACACTATTGTTAAAATTAGTAACACCATCACTAACGCCGGGTGATTTTTCCCGATATAGTAAAATACCCAATAAAAAGTACTTGTCATCAAAATATGACAATACATGACAAAGTAGAGTAGTGTTCTTTTATTTTCAACTGTGCCATGTCTAATAAAATTTAAAAAAGTACGCTGAGGTAAACAAAACACCCATGCCTTCAAAGATGTCAAAGACAATGCTGAAGCTACCCAGGGACCCATAACACTCAAACAAACGCAACATAATGAAAATCACGTAAACACGTTTGCTCGGGTGAAAATCACCCGGCGATGGTGTTCTAGGGTTAATCTGACATCAGGACAATCGATATAGATACTATAATTTATGTCCTTATTCAGATAGTTACATTGAATAGTGCTTCATGCTATTATTTCTTGCATTGAAATGTACCTGACATTCTGTAAACCTGCCTGTGAGATTTCGGTGACATGTGCGCACTCTACCACTGCACGGAAATTTAACCAGGTTGGAGCTGGCGAGTTTTCTGCGCAACTCCAGCGGAGACTTTTACTACGAAATTGTCACTGCGTCTTGATGAATATGTGACGCCTCCCCCTACTACGCCGCCACACCCATCTCGGCGCACCTTCGTCTACCGAAGGCTGCGCACCTCACGAAATTACCACTACGCGGGCTGCGCCGTACGAAATTACCACTGCGCGGGCTGCGCCTTGCTACGACACCTGCGCTGCGCCAGGAAATTGGAGCCCATAATGTTTTACGTCATCATATACATGCAGAAGAAAACGCTCCATAAAATTGTGATGCACAGAGCAAGTACACCAGCCAAATGCTCTCAAAAATAAATTTTATCGATATTTTATAAATTAGTCTTTGCAACTTTTGCTGATCAGGCAAAATGTGACAGGATTAAGTAACTTAGCACTGAAGAGTGAGGTTACCAAAGGCCTTTGTTACTGACGACAGACAGCTATTGCTCTATAGCATGTGAATAAACTACAGGCTTCCTCGCTAGTACTGTCTCTTGTGCAAGTAATATATCTGACAAAGGTCTTTATCTCGCTTTACCTATCACAATCATGTTTATTAATAGCACACGCTTATCTGTGGTGATGACACATAGCAATGAATGCTTGCATGAATCCGAGCATCTATTGCGAATTCACCCATGACTGGCTGTACAATAGGGATCAACTGCTGATCAAATGTCATGAGCGTTAAAATGGACAACTGTATTAAATTGTTCTTATTTTAATGTATGCATTCTTGGTTTTTGGTATTAAGCCAGTATTCTCCAAAATATTGGCTTAATGCTTAAGTGCATTCTGTCAGCTTTACTTCAAGGGTTTTCGCGTCCAATTTGAGTGCCCCATCTAGGACCTATAGCCCTTTGAAATTGCATCACTGGCAAAACATTTACGAAACACTGTGTTGGCTGAAAGTGTCAGATTTTTAGTCACTGCATCCTCTGGTTGTCCCCCACTCTCATAAAATTTACAGAGCTCACTCTTACTGGTTATAGGAGCCTGATTCTCCTTCACTGTTGAAAAATTTACGCAGCACACTCTGTATTGGCTGTAGGAGCCCAACTCTCATTCACTGCTCCCGCTGATTCTCCCTCTCTGTCCAAATCTTGAGTCATGACAACTCAAGATCTGATGTCATTTTGTTTCTATTGTGCAAAATCTAGCTAGCAAAGTTATCAATGAGCCTCACAAAGAAACGATGACAACGCCAGCTCTCACCGTTTAAAATGGACTTAATGGCTCACATCTTTGTTCTCCCTGTATCAGCAAAGAATCTGCATGCTTCCACGTAGCAACCCCTAACATTAGTAAATTTTTAAGATGTATCTTCAACATTATGAACTTATGCATGTATGAACTCATTCACTTTGAAATAGCACCAGATAATATGATGAAAACAAAATGGCTTTGTTTGTCACCTGGCCAGTTTTTCTGGGATTTTGATTGGTTCACTACAGCATTCTAATGTGTTTTATTTCTGAATAGCAGACCGCTTCTATGAATAACAGACCATTTTTATCCAGTCGGTGCAATTCCAGCCGTAGAATCTAATGCATGTATAGATGTTTTTTTTTTTTTAGCGGAAGCCATTTTTAAACGAGCGAAGAGCTTTCATACAGTAGTAGCAGACTAATCAGGCAAATCAAAAAATGGCTGGCAAAAAATTTTGACTGTTTAAATTTGTGGTTTCGACTTATCCTCATCATGCCTATAAATTACTCATATGGCAAGATTGTAGGTATTGTTATTGTGCTACTAATCCCATCATAACTTTGAAATTTCATGCTACAAGAGTTGAAACGACAAGGTACTGAATGAGAGGGGTAAATGCAGAGGTTACATCTTCTGAAGCTGGGTTTTTGTGAAAACACCAGCCTTTCATCAACTGCTTTGTTGTCAGGGACACAAATTGATTCCTTTTCGGAGAATGAGATCAGGGGACAGATAGCTCGAAGACAGAAAGCAAGCTTGGGTTCCAACTCTCTGAGTCCCCTGTCTGAATCTAAGGGCACCGGTGCAAAACTAGTCATTATGATAAGATCTTTTCCCCTCTGAGAGATGCTTCCAGGCTCTTGTGTGGGCCCTATTCCAATCACGACCGAGGGCTTTCTCTCCATAAAGCTTGCTGAGAGGTTATGGGGTTTTTCATGGCAAGGGTTCGATATTTATCACCAGCAGTGCTTTTACGCTGGAGTCCTCATTGTTTCTCCATCATTACGCTAGCGAGACACCCAGCTCTGGGAGATGGGTTCACTGATCGCTGATGCGTACGAGTGATGGGCAAAGCGCTCAAACCGTGGCACCTCAGCTCCAGCCCCACAGACTGAATATTTCATTGCACTGCTTCAAGCCATTACTTATCTCAGCTCTCACAGTTTAATTTGCATTATTAGGGAATATATGGTGTTAAACATCTCAGCCTGTGTGAGAGGGCCATATTGTGACTAGTTCTTTAGGTTTATGTCTGCTACTGTGATAAGCAGACCATGAAACTGATGTGTCCTCCGCTTACTCATTTACTGTGCCTGTCCTTCAGAACATCTCACATTCAATCTCTTATTGTGTGAGTAGTTCCCCTGGGAGGGAATGACAATAACCACATTTTACTTCTAGCTCTAATAAAGCAGGAAAAGAGTTTAATATCATGGTATGGAAAAAGGAAGAGGCAAAATAGTGATGTGGCTGTATACTGCCTCTGGCCTGTGTCCTTAAAGACATGCATGGATGCAGTCTATCTTTCAGGTGAGTTCTTTGTGTATTTGGACAGTTTAACAATTTTAAAGGGTAGTAACTACTACACTACATAGTCAATATGGATGTGTCTGGATATAGACCCTCAGTGCAGTCTGTCAGCTTTACTTCAAGGGTTTTCGAATACAATTTGAGTGAACCATCTAGGACCTATAGCCCTTTGAAATTGCATCACTGGCCAAACATTTACGGAACATTGTGTTGGCTGAAAGCGTCTGATTTTTAGTCACTGCACCCTCTGATTGTCCGTCACAGTCATAATATTTAAAGAGCTCACTCTTATTGGCTATCGGAACCTGATTCTCCTTCACTTCCAAGAAATTAGGAGCTCACACTATATTGACTGCTGAAGCTTGATTCTCGTTCACTCCACCTACTGGTTCTCCCTTACTGTCTAAATATTAGTGGAGCTCGCTCTGTATTGACTGTCGAAGCCTGATTCTTGTTCACCACATCTATTGATTCTCCCTCACTGTCCAAATATTTACGGAGCTCACTCTGTATTGGCTATTGGAGCTTGAAACGTGTTATTTGCTCTTGGTGATTCTCCCTAGCTGGCCAGATTTTTACGGAGCTCACTCTGTATAGGCTGTCGGCACTCGATTCTCAGTCACTACACCTACTGATCCATCTTAGCTGTCCAAATATTTATGGGGTTCACTCTGTATTGGCTGTAGGAGCCTAATGCTCCCTGCTTCCACTGGCTCTCCTTCACTGTTGGAAAATTTACGCAGCTCACTCTGTATTGACTGTAGGAGCCCGACTCTTGTTCACTGCTCCCGCTGCTTCTCCCTCTCTGTCCAAATCTTTACGGAGCGCACTCTGTGTTGAAAGAAGGAGCCTAATTCTCATTCAGTGCCCCCGCCGATTCTCCCCTGGCTAAAACAGCAGTGCCGCCGTTAGCCTGCTGGGAGGAGGTGTCATGCTCATTTCACTTTTATTGCATTTTATGTTGCCGTGGAAACCAGTCGTGTGCCTGGGATTCGTTGGGAGATGTGATTGCCGGTTAAATTTTGCCGTTATGGATTTTCAGTCTCGTGGGGTGTTTCAATTAGCTTTCTCTTCTGTTTGCCTTTCCCTTGGAAAAGTTTACTGTGAATTCATTTGTGATTAATCCCTCATTTGCAGTGGCTTGGGGGAAAGGTTGATGACAAGGATTGGTGGATCTCTTCCACAGCAGTATTAACATGCTCAGCGTTCTCAATTGTAAGGGATTTTTCCACTCATACTGATACTTCTTTCCTTTATATTGATACTATTGATAAAACTCTGGGTTTTCAAGCGGCCATCCTGTTCAAAAGCCTCTCTGTATTACGGCCAGATACCTTCACTCATCTCTAATCGTTTTGTGTGATCGATGCCACCACCATATCACAGTTAACCTTGAAAAGCACCCTCCTGGGACACAAGTGAAACTTTCTCCGAGATCCAATCATCTTCATGTTTTTATTCCGTGTTAAAATCTGGCCTGTGGAGAATGACGAAACCCTGATGAATTGTGCACATTTTTTAAAATGAAGGCATGGAAAATCGGAATGTGGTTTGACTTCATCATTTAGCAGAGAGGAGCCAGGTAACCCCTGCCACACACACACACACACACAAACTCTCTTTCATAAACTGACCTGACCTATTTTGAAGTTTGTACCTTAAAATGCAAAGTAATAGCACTCCCCTTTTATTCTGTATGATACTGCCCTGGTTACGTATCAATTTTGCAAAAATTTTATTGGTTGACGGTGTGAGGAAAAAAATCACTCCATGTTACGTAATGCTGTTAATATTTTGCCAAGCTGAATCCCTCATGTAATGTTGGTTAAATATGTATGGTTTAGCGCTGTGGCGAGCTATTTAAGTGCTCGTAATTCGGTTAACTTAACTTAGCCAGCTAGCAAGAGTGTACCAGTAACTCTCCATAACGATTGTGTTACATTAGTTTGTTAGCTAGCAAACGTTCGCCAGTTACTCAGTTGATTGAGAATTTACAAGCCGTTGCTAGCTATTTTAAATAGAAATGTCCTTAACTCAGCGACAGACTGAGTAAGTTAGCAGAGTGATAGAGTTAGCTCAATGTTAAATTAATGGGAATTACTGTTAATTCCTGGTTTAATTTTGGTCGATGTCATTCACAATAATCTTTCAGGGTTCCGTTAATTTTGAAACCTTGATTTGGAGGAATTAAATGGTTAAATGGTAAATGGTTTTGGTTGGTTCCATTTGAACATTAATATCGCAGGCCTACAGCATTTCTGTTGTTATTTAGACTTTCTCCACAAATGTTTTTTTAGAATTGTTCGTGCACTGCCAGTCAGGGGTGGCTGTAATTTTAGAGCCTACTGTATATAAACTAATTCATTTATTTGTTTGTTTGTTTGTTGTCCAAAAATGACTGAACAGACCTTTTAACTGAAAGTGTGCTCCATTTTCACAGGAGTGCCCCAGCTCCTATCTGGAACACGGATATCTAATTACACTGAAAATTATTTACAGTGCGCAGAAAAAAAAACGTGCTCTGTATTACAGACAAAAAAGATATCAATGGACTTTGAGACTGCTTATAATGAATTAGCTCTGTTGTTTTTCTTGTGCCAGAGAGTGTCACTTTACTGCCATAGTTTAATTTGAAGTCAAACCTCTGTTTGGCCCTTTTTTCAAATTGGGAATAAATTGTTATTCAGGAATGTTAATCTCCAGTATGATTATTCAGAGTCATTTCACATTATCACATTGCGTTTGTTAGGCTAGAAAAATTCTTAAAGAGGAGAATGAATTTGGTCCCCTATTTGCAACTTTCACTAATTAAAACATGGACTATACTGGTTACCGTGGAAACCTGGGGAGAAAGGCTCACTCCTGGAAAATAACTGGTGAAACACAGTAGTTAAATAGAGGCAAAGTCATAGTGTACCCTTTCACAGGAGCTGTTTACCAACATAGGTTCATTTCCCTTTGTTCTGTTTTTATTAACAGCTCTCCTTGCACCTGCTGCTACTCGCAGAACTCACGATTTGCAATCTGCCATTTGTCATTTTCATTTCTCACTCTGTGATGAAGTGTTGGTATGTGGAACCACTGGAGCTGTGGGACAAAAGTTGGACTTCAAAATGCTGTCAGCCTTCCAGTGGCCTTCTCTTAGCATACTCACTAGATTTATTGTGTCGATGTGGCAATATTAATGCGAAAAAGCTTCTGAATTGTGAATGAAAAGGTCTGCAGGTAAGCTTTCTTCAGTCACAGGACATACTTTGACTCTCATCAGCTAGAAGTGTCAGATGTTTGGTGTAGGGGTGTAACACGCGTTCTGTTCAAGACCGTCACCTAGACGGAGAAAGTAATGGTAATTTTAGGGCCCAATAAAACCTATTAGTCGATATGTAGGCCCCTTTGCTGTAATGAATTATAAGAATTATTTGCTTTATTATCATTATCAATTATCAATGTTATCAGTGTAAAGAAATTTCTAATTCTGAGCAAACCGCCCCTTGAAAAACTGTTTGGTCATTGGTTTGGTGCATAGTTCATGGAGAGCAACAAGTAGTGAGTGATTTTGCATTCTGTTGGAAGCTGCTATCTATGGCAGAAATGTGCTTGGTATGTTAGAAATTAGCGGAGAAAGGACAGGGAAGTTAGCAAGAAGTGCTTAACAAGAACAAGATCAGGTGTATATGTATTTCATACATATATCCTGCTGAATGAGTATAAATGTGTAAAGCTATGCACAAGATCTAGATATTTTCTATTAGATGTAATGCATCAGCCGCAGGAACTTGGCATCCTGATTTTGAATATTTCACTCAATACAAGTGTGGTGCCACTTCATTGAGCCAGCAGGTACAGAATTTGCTCTTAATCTGACATTATCCTAAATTATGGGAAAAACTGAGGTTTTTTTTGTTTGTTTGATTTTTTTTTTTTTTTACTTTGAACCAGGTTACACAGAAATTTGAGCAAAATGTCTGAGTTTAAGGGTTTTTTTTAGCAAATTGCCCTTCATATACAAAAATAAAAAATGATGCTGTTTCATACAAACTAGAATATGGCATTGTTAAGTCAATTTAGCTTGCGTGATTTATGCGAAGACTCGATTGGTTAGTTCAAACATAATAAATTTGTCACCTTTCGTGCAAAAGTAATATGACATTGAATATTCAACCATTTATGTACCACGACAGCAGAATCATCCATGGCTCTATGGGGAACTGCTGAATCTTTGGCAATTACTTAGAATTACACACTGTCTGCTTTTTTGATTCCGTAATGATTGGCAAAATGTAGATTTATTCATGATAAACTTACTTACGTCACTGGTCTTGCTGTTTTCTGAGTCAGACCCTTCGACCGAAATATCTGAGTGATTAGTAGATTCAAGATCACGAAGGAAATTATAATGCAAAACATAAGGAAAAATGTTTCACAAAACTGGTCTTTGGCAATGAAATGTCAGAGTGGGGCACCTCACAACTGTGTCTTCAGAATTGCTCGCAACGGCCATGGTTTTGCTGTTGAAGTCGGTAGTGTCAGAAACAAGTCCTAATACCGTATGCTGGAAAAACCTCACTGCCTACGCTGGAGTCAGGGCCTTGATAGTTTCCCTTGTTGTTGTATCTGTGGCTTGCCATTTCCTCTTCAGGAAAAAAATGATTACTATAATCAACAACAATCAGTCGGAATGGTAACATAATGAAAAATAGCAATTACCATCCAAAGGTTGAATTTTTTATTTATTTATTTATTTTTTACAAAAAGTGGCTGATGCAACATTATAATTACAATTTGCAATGTGCCTGGATCTCAACTTCACTGTAATAATAACACCTGCTTTGGATGAAAGATAAGCAAAGGTTTTATATAATTATTCATTTAAAAAATCATTTTAGTGCAATTTGACTTGCATGTGCAAAGCCCATTTCCTTGCACATGGATAATAAACTAGTTTGTATGATTTCAGTTTCCCCACAGTTCATGGATGCAATTAAAGTTAAATGGATTTGGGATTGCATTGCAACAATCATAATAGTGTAATAATTTCTTTTTCTCTGGCTGCATTTATTTGTCTTGCGCTTGGCTTGCTGTTGTTACAATTGTTGTTTTCCTTTCACCTGGTTCAAATAAGATTGTTTGGGGACATTAAAGAAATAATTCTTTACAGGTAAATGGTTGATGTGTATTTTATATGAGTGTGTGTGTGTGTGTGTGTGTGTGTGTGTGTGAATATATCAGAATATATCATTTGTTCATGAATATAATTTGTGGTCTTTTTTGTTGGCCAGCTGTCTGACTTTATGTACTCTTCAAACCTCCCAGTGTGCATGCTGAAGGCGGTCATTTTCAAATAATGTTAAGCAGTAGTAAACAGGCTATATACCATATCTTTGTCCTTTCTATACTAAGACACAGGATGTAACTAGACTGGCTCTCGGAGGGCGCAGACCTGTGCCAAGGCCAATATTCCACTCCTCTATGATAACCAAACCTATAAGAGCTATCATCGTATTTGTGCAATTGGTTGTTTCATCGCATTGAATTTTACTACCATCTGAAGGATTTTAAGATGTATGGTATGTATCTCAAAAAAATTCCAAAACCTTGAATTGATCTTTGGGTCGTGGCTCACACTTATACTGGACACCATTGACATTGATCGCGAAATTTGAGTGATATTGCTTGGACTAACAAATAAGCCAACAAAAAGCCAAACAAACAGACACAAATGACGCAAATCTTAAAGGTAACAATTCATTCCTGATCCTCAACTTCTTTTTTTTTTGGCATAATTTGCCAGGCTGTTCCAATAAAAAGATCTGTGTGTAAGTTTTAACCATAGAACACTATTGCTAAAATTAGTAACACCATCACTAACGCCGGGTGATTTTTCCCGATATAGTAAAATACCCAATAAAAAGTACTTGTCATCAAAATATGTCAAATGACAAATTAGAGTAGTGTTCTTTTATTTTCAACTGTGCCATGTCTAACAAAAGGAAAAGAGTACCCTGAGGTAAACAAAACACCCATGCCTTCAAAGATGTCAAAGACAATGCTGAAGCTACACAGGGACCCATAACACTCAAACAAACACAACATAATGAAAATCATGTAAACACGTTTGCTCGGGTGAAAATCACCCAGCGATAGTGTTCTAGGGTTAAAGTCGTCCTCAACTCCTAACAAGAATAAATTCCAAAGGAAAGCAATCACTTGACAGCTACGATCAGCCATTCTGGCTGCTGGACCGTGGCCATTTCGACGTGCCTACTACTTAATATGCATGAGCGATTTGCTTGAAAAGTCACGTGAGATCAATCATCAGATTCGACTGCTAGTAAACAAATTACGTTTATGCATTTGAAATTTATTACTATAAATATGTCTAGTTACAAATGCGGGATGATTTCAAGTAAATTAACGATCTGAAAGTGCTTGCAAACAGGGAAATTATACATTTTGCACCGGGCATCAAGTTTACTTACATATCTAGCAAAAGTTTGGCCGCATTTTCTTTGGAAATATCTCCAAACCTGGCTTTAAGAGTTTGCCAGCGATCACTTTGGCCTTTAGGGCACTTTTAGGGCCGAATCAGTCTTTCTGATTTCTTTGGCCGCTGCATTTTGCAGTTGGCCAACTCCTGTTCATTTCTATGTCCACCACACACATCCACTTTTGCATGACATTATTTGGCATACTCGTGAATACTAATGAGGTATTTTAAATGGTACAGGGAGTTTTTGCGGGTCGTAAAAACTATTTTCACATTCAATACTCGGGGGATTGCAAGCGTTCTCAGAGAAAACATTTATTTATTCCCATTTGTTTCGGCCATATCTATTAAATTATATATTTTTTTTAAAAACAACAGATTAGTTACTTTTAAATTACCGGAATAATCCTCTCAAACTTTAATGAAAATGTAGCTGTTAGCAAAATTCTGCTCCGCTCTGATAGTGTTGCATAGTGTTCAAGACTAACCCATGCCATAGCCTATTCTGCTGTATTCATCCAACTCTTTTAGGATTGCCTATGTTGTGATGGCAGAAGATCTTTCCATCAGAGACAACTTTGCACCTTTGTTACCACCACCAACCAAGTTTGCCTGTGGTGATGTTTTCAACCCCATTTGTTGAATAAATTTTGGGGTTTTGCAAATGTTAGCCACACTGCAGGGTGGCATTGCGTTTGGCATCAGTCTTGTGAATTGCTACTCTTCTATGAGTACTGGATGACTACATTGCATGGGAGCCAAGCCCCCTAATCCAGACGGGTAAGGCCAAACCTCTGTACAATGTTGCTTCCAGTGGCTGAGTCCATTGTTTGCTTAATGGCTTATTTAATGCCAACCATGGGTCATCCGCTGGGAGCTGATTTATAGTCTATGGATCACAAAGCGATTGGGCCGGAGCGATGAATCACAGGGGACCTGAATCTGGGTTCTGCGTTGATGAGGCTGAGAGAGCAGGCACCCTTATTAAATCATCTGCACTGTATGTATGCTGAGTGGTGCTCAGCATCGGAGAGACACCCAGCATAAAATATGCAGTCCCATAAAGCACCACTCCCTGCAGTGTTTATGCCTGCTTTGTGTGGCTGTGTGTTTTGGTGGATGTGACAACTCATCATTTCCATGGCACCACACTCACATATAGTCCTCAGGACTGGAAAGTTCAAATTGTAGACTTGCAGGAAAATGTCCCCTCTGTCCGCATTCAATGCATCGAGTGACAGCTGGTATTTGTTTGGCTTCTTCACCCAACACAAATTCTTTTTCAGAGATATTGTTCAAGTAATGTGCCTAAAAACTGCCATATGCACTCAGACGAGCAGTGCATCTGCCATTGGAAAATCACCGTGTCCATTTGTAGAACACCCTTCTGATTGCACCGTGCCAGCTTGGCATTTGACTGTTGCATTAGTTTGCATGACGCAACCAAGAGTTGGAAACATTCAGAGCCAGGTCATTATTGTGAATACGAATGCTAATGGCTGTGCCGCTTTTCTGCGCATGTGCGTGGAACGGCTGAAGTGCTCACGGAGCGTGACTCACCCAGCGGCTTCCTGTCATCTACAGTTCAAGAAGCAAAATGCACATTAGCATAATAAACCAACGAGGTGGGCTTGGAGGTTCTGAAGGTCTCTTCATGGATGATATTTCAATGTAGATACTCAGAATTTTACGGCTAGACGTTGACGTTGCCGTTTTAGTCATGGCTATGGTGCTGTTTATTGTGAGTTGAAGTACAGACTTTGACTGAGCGGATATAAAACCTATGGCTTTGACTTTAATGCTTTACAGCAGAGCAGAATGATTTGTCATTGCCTCCGAGCCATCAAATACCCATACTTGGAGCAGTGAAATTGTCTGCTGTTCTTTATAGCTTGAATTAGTGTTGGGCTATTTGTGCCACTCCTTGCCCACTGCCATCACTATTAGTCTGTGTCAAAAGTGCCACCTCAACTCAGGTCAGATGCTGGTCCAAAAATTGTTTTCATGATGGCTGGTTCTTTTCCTCACATCAAACTGGAGGTGGTGATCTACGGCAGGAGTGATGTGTGAATCTATTGCTATTTATTGAAAAAAGATTTGGCATAATGCCTCTGTGTTGATCAGCACGCAGCTTTAATAGAAAATCTGCTGATTCTATTTAAGCTGTTTCCATAGCAACTCTTTGGAATATTTGGACCTTCTTGATATTATGTTGTTAGATTTTGCTGTGTGTCACTCAGGAGGCTCTTTTCTGTCCAAAGTGATTGCTTTTGGAAAGAAACAGAGGAAATATCAATTTTGTTCTTTTTTTTCCCTCCTTTGGTTTCCTCTACTGTACATACAAATATGTGCTCCTTAGTTTATAAAAAAATCTGATAAACAGTAGACCGTGCTTATTTTATTTATTTATTTTTTGTTTTTGAAAAAACAAACTTACTGTATTGCAACATTGACAAGCAACCCTCCATTATGAATGAAGGAATGGACTGTAGTGCGCACTGAACGTTTTTATTTCTATTTTTTATTTGCGTGTGTGTGTTTGTGTGTGTGTGTTAAATCGTGAATCCCTGAACGCCTTCATTATTTCATGCTGCTTCTGTTTAAATCTTGGGGATAGATACAAAGCTAACCGGCTGTGGCAGATGTGATGTGCCATCAGGTGCAGACTAGAGGAGGCCCACTGAGGCCTTGAAGTAGACAGTTCTCATCTGGAGTGTTTAAAATGGATCAAGAATTTAAAAGGGCTGCCAGGGGCCTTGGTTTTCCATGGGGTCTTGGGTGGCATTTTGATACAATTCAAGCTTGTTTAGCTTTAGCAACCATGTTTGTTAATTTGTGCTTGCCTTCAACAGCCAATTAATTAGACATACATCCCTACTGGCCTGACAGACTGAGAGTCCCAAAGCTTCTGTTCATTTGAAGTGACCCAATCAGACTGTTCAGTCCTGGAAGCTGCTGCAAATGCAAATTGCTGCAAAGTGACATGGATAGCTGAAGGGGCAGTAGTCCGGTCAATTTAAGGGGGTTCACTGTGAATAGCACCAGTTCTGGCACTGCCATGCAATGTCATTGTGAGACGTCTCTCCTCTAGTGGCCACTGGCTTATGTCAGCCTGGCGTGTTCTGTGTTTTTGAGCACAGTGTGACCCTGTAGAATAGTAAAATCAATATTTAGCACTGAAATATTAAGTATTTGCAATCTGATATTGTGTGTCTACAGATGTTGGGCTTAAGTGCTCAAAACAGACAAAATTGAGTTTTATAACACAACAGCAAAATATTTGCGGGTGAATACAGTATATTGACATTGCTTTTGCTTGTGTGCAATATACCATCTATACTGACAGTACATTGGAATAAACTCTCACATTTTCAATGATATACTGTGCCATATGTTGAACTATTTTGCATGGGGAGTATAACCATTTCTTTGCCCTGGAATAGTGTCTTTAACTCAAACATAATTTGAAGTAATTTAACATAATTTTTATATTTCACATACACTGCTGTGAAAAAGTATTTGCTCCCTTCCTGATATCCTTATTTTGTTGATGTTTTATATTTAAATGTTTCAGATTGTCCAACTAAAATAAAATAGAAGATAAAGACAACATGAGTAAACAGAAATGCAGCTTTAAAATGATAATTTCATTTATTGAAGGTAAAGAGTAATTCAGAACCTATATCACCCATGTGAAAAAATAATTGCTCCTCAAAACCTAATTAGTGGTTGTACAATCCTTGGCTGCAAAAACTGCAATAAAACATTAGTGATAACTGGCTATGTGTCTTTTGCACCCCTGTTGAGGAATGTTGGCCTGCTTCTTTTTGTAGAATTGTTTTCATTCAGTCACTGCATAACCCAGCAGCGCTTGAGCTTTTGGTCATCAAGTGATGGCAGGATGTTCTGCTTCGGGATTTTCTACGAGAGAACATAAATCATGGTTCTATCAATGATGGCAAGACGTTAAGGTCCTAAAGCAGAAAAGCAGCCCTTGACTGTCGTACTACCACTACCGCGTTTGACTGTTGGTATGATTTTCTTTTTGTGGAAAGCTGTGTTAGGATTTATGCCAGGTGTAAAAGTTTCATTATTGACTCATTAGTCCACAGAATATTTTTCCAAAATTCTTGGGGATCATCAAGACCTTTTTGTGGCAAATGTGAGGTGAGCCTTATTGTTCATTTTGGTCTGCAGTGGTTTTTGCCATGCAGCTCTTTCATGGATGCCATTTTTGCCAAGTCTTTTTCTCATTGTGGAATTGTGAACACTGAACTGAACTGCAGAAAGTGAGACCAGGAGATCCTCAGATGGTAGTCCTGGTTCTTTTGTGACCTCCTGGATGAGTCAGGGATGTGCTCAAGGAGGAATTTTTGGAGACTGGCCACTCCTGGGAAGGTTGATCACTGATCCAAGTTCTCTCTATTTGTAAGTAATGGTTCCCAATACAGTTCACTGGAATCCCACAACCTTAGAAATGGCTTTGTAACCCTTGTCAGAGTGATATGTGATATATTGTTTGTCATCCGGTTTTGAATTTCTTGAGATTGTGGCATCATGTGGTTTTTCAAATTGGGCCAGGTGGGGTTGGATTGCTTTTTTCCATCAAGGAATGTAATGGTCATTTTAAACTGCATGTTTACTTGGTTAATTTCGTCTTAAAATAAAATAAGTTTGATGGTCTGAAACATTTAAAAACTGTTTGAAGATGTTCAGTCACTAGTTGTAGTTATTTTGAGCATCATCTGATTGCAGTTGATTTCATATGGAAATGAATATGTATGAAAGCAGGAATGAGGCCTGTTGATTGATTTTAAAAAATCTTCAGGTTCGGTCACTGCAGAAAGCCTTGCTGAAATTTACTGTTTACTGTTGAATCAATTGTAGTCATACTATAGTCTATAGTATAGCAGTCAAGCTCAAAATATAATTACCTCTGCATTTAATAATTATTGACCTTATACAGAGTCTGGCATACCCCTGTGGTCCTAGAGTCAAAGAAATAACCTTATTAGATCCTATTTATTCCACTTTAAATATTGCAGAAGTCTCTGAACAAAAAATAAGTGAAATTCTTTAAGTTGAATGTATAGCTGGGATTCAAGTTTTTAAAATGATAGGGTTGCTGCGGGGTTGTTCACTTTTATTTATATTATATGTCAATGAATGCCCTTCCAAGCATATGTCCCGATATTAAAATTGCAATGTATTCTGATGTACACTCATTCATGCATATAAATTCCGCGATGACTAGAAAACAAGCAGCTTACAGATTGGCATTGGCAATCACCAGCAATTCTCACTGGCTCACAGAATACTGTTGCTCTTAAAATGTACCTGCATCCATGTTTTTCTTAATCAAGAAAAGGAAATGAGATCAACCAGCTGGACTTATTGAAGGTCAAAAAATGTGGGTCGTCTCACATTTTAAATATCTAGGAGTCGTTATTGATTCGGTCTTGTTTTTAAAAATGTGAAACAGCTAATTAGTTCTTTAAAATTTAATCTTGGTAATTTTTTTCAGTTTTGAAACACTCTTCAAATCATGGCTGAAATCAAGTCAATCATATGATCATTAAGTAATGGTCAAACTGCTATTTTAGGTTTTTTTTTTTTTTTAATAATGGTGATGAGGAAGACAATTACAGTACATTGTATTTATACTTGCTTTCTATTTATTCCATGAGGACAACAGATTAAATTTAGTTTGATGACTAATTCTTGGGCAGATTATGGACCTCTGCTGTTCCTGCTGTAAAATAAATGAACTAATAAGCAGTTGTTTTGCACAACACCTTGATTGCTTATTTGAAGGTTTTAGCTTTTGTGTTTGCTTTGGGTTTTTTTTCCATAATGGATAGAAACACTATTAGAGGAAAGAGCCCAAATTCACTGGAATTCCTCCACAAAATGTGGTCCGTTTTGTGGTCTCTGCATGATTTAATGAAGATTGTCTACTTGACTGCGACCACAAATGTTGGCAACTGTCTGTGTCTGTTGAGAAGAGGAAATATAGTCATCTTGACTTACGAAAGCAGTCTTTGGAAGGATATGAGGTCCTGTGTGTGTGTGTGTGTGTATGTTAGCTGCGGAGAGAATATCTAAGTTATGCGAGGATGGTTTCCATGTGGAAATTGGATCATTCCACGCCAAATGTCCGAATGCCCCCGCTCGACCATCTCAGATTTGACTGAAAAAATTCCAGGAGGTTCACACACTTCCCAATAGGAAAAGTCCCAAATTTTAGCTCCCAACTCTTTATACTTTTGTCATAAAAAAGCATTTTGTCAACTACCCCCTGACCTGTTTTAAGCAGAGTTTTCTGGGGAGCCACTTTCAGATTGTTGCATCTACAAAACTATTTTAGGTAGGTCCTTCAAATTTTCAAGGGTTGAAATCTGGCAAAAGTACTTGTAGAATATGGACTTTTACACATGTGCTTTTCGTTTATCACAGAATTCTGGGGGCTTGAATTTGATCAAAAGTTCTACTTTTGAAATATGACTGCATATTTGAAGGACTGTGGAAAGTGCAAGTTCAAAGACAGAGGTTTGATATTTAATATACACCATCTCACACATGCTGTGTACTTCGTATTTTAAAACTGGCCCTCTGTGATGAACGGTCTAGAAGATATTAAGGTTTAAATGTGAGGGTGCGATCAGGAACCAGTCGCGAGAACCAGGCAATGCAGTAGAACTTGCTTTTTTAATAAAGGGGGAGGACCCCCACTGGGCAGAAGGCAGAAGTACGAAGTGCACACTCCAAAAATCAAAATCCAGTTGGGCAAAAATGAAATCGAAAACCAGGGCAGCAATCACAGTAATCGTAGTCGGACAGAAAAGGGTCTGGTTCACAGGAATAGGTGTCAGAGAAGCAAAACCAGAATCCAATGGGCGTAATCCGAATCGTAACCAGGGCAGCTATCTTAGATCTCGTGGTCGGGCAGAAAAAAGTCAAAACTCACAGATGCAACAATAATCCAAAATCACAAAGGCAAAAAATCGAAAGGTCGGGCAGTCCAGTCTGAAAGATAAACACTGAGTAATCAAGGCGAATGAAGCGTGGCACAAGAAGACTGAGGATAACGATCTGACAACGATCTGACAGAGTGTAGCTGTGAAAAGACAGCTAATATACATTCCCTGAGAGATCACATGGTGAGAGACACAGGTGCAAACAGTCAGACTGATTACAAGGGAGCAGCACATGAGGGAGAACCTAATCACATGCAATTTGGCAGGAGCCAAAACGCGGACAGGGATCACAGGACAAACCTATACAAAGACATACAGCTCCAGTTAAGGAGTTCTAACATGCATAGATAATTAAAGAAGGACAGCGTGATAAGATGTGGAGCTTCCACAGAAAATGCAGCAAAGAAAATCAGGGAGAGACAAGAGGCGGAGACTAGAACAGGGCTAGTGCTGAGAGCTTGTTAATCAATTAGTAAGTGAAACTATATAATCCCTTGGTGCTTGTTAGTAAGTTAGTAAGTATTATATACAATGTTAGTTGGTGTTAGTAACTTGTAGTGAAAATAACAAACTGTTAGTATGGTTAGTAAGATAGAAAAGTAAGGCGAAATAAGCAAACGAGATTGGAAGGAAGGTTGAAATCCAGAATCCAATAAATCACCCGAACAGTGACACGCAGGACTGGGGTTGTGTGCAATGACAAGACGGGGGAGACAAAGTGCAATGCATAATGGAAAACATGAACCGGAATGTGACTATGGCAAAATGCAAAATATGGAAAAGTACACACTAAGACAATACATGAATAAACCAATACTAACAGAACACAATACATTATTCTAAGAATAGTCAGACATTGCAAATATCAAAATACACAAGAGTCAATCCGAATAAACATCCATGAACATGGTCAAGGGCAAAACAGAACATCAGCAAATTCAGAATCACAACATCAAAAATGGAAAAAATAAATTTGGTGCCATTTTTGCCATGTTATTCCAAAAAAAATGACAAAGATTAGAAGTCCATTTTTAACAGATCCAAAATTTGCGATGGTGTTCTGCCTTATTTTCACAAAATGAATTTTTGAAAATGAGGTGTTTGCATACACGCATAGCATTCATGGCCTATGAAGGCACTTTCAGAAGCTAAGAAAACACCCTGAATTCATGACACACAGCTTAAACTCAACAAAATGCTTCATTTGATTCATAATAAACTATACTTGAAGGATAACCCATATGTAGTCTTTAGATATAGAGATAGAAATGTATCAAATTGAGCATTCACTCTACAGAACTTAAAGTGGATGCACGCGTCAAACCACCTCCACATGTGGTTTTAACAATCAGATTCCAAAGCACTTTGGAATGATTCACACTTGTATTTAGAACAAGCCATTGGTAGTCAGATCTACCATATATATGACTAGAGTGAACAGGCACCAAGTCTTCAAGATGGCATCATTGGTTCCATGTTTTATTGGAGCTGCGTTGGGATGTGCTGAAGACTGCCGCAGTTTGGATTACACCAAAAGTTATGTAATGTAAGTCTCACTACTTTACATTAATATTTTTCTTGCTACTACATTTTGCAGCCTCACCTCAGGATCTAGATGTTATTGACTGACTCATGTGGTGAACACCAGTATTTTTAACTTACTATTTAAACTTTCCTGATAACTGCGAATGTAGTATGAGTCAATTTTATAAGCATTTATGAAATTTTATGCTTCTATTGTTTCAGAACAAGTCAGCTGATCTCTCTCACCTCACTGTCAAATGATGACCAAATGCTCCCAAAGCAGAGGTGTGGTTTGTTGGATGGCGTACCACATGATGCTACTGTATGTCTGTACCACAGGAAAACCTGGATTTTTATTCTTTTCTCCTGGCACTACAACTGGACGTACATATACAATTTAGGAATGTGACATCAAAGCATCAAAGTTTCCGGAAAGAGTTCAGATAATTTACAAAAGTTGTCCGAAAGTTACCAACTTTATAATTCATTTAATAAGTTCCATAAATCATAAGAATATTCATAATCGTTTCTACTAGACTGTCAATTACTTTTTATCACGGATAATTACTGAAGCATACAGACTATTTTTGGTTCATCGTGGTACAACAGAAATATAATGGTTTGTAACAAGTTTCATTTTCACCCATATTGGAGCTCCATTATTTCAATATCTAAAAATTGCATACAGGTGATCCTTTAAGTGTAGTTTATGATGAATCAAATAAAGCATTTTGTTGAGTTTAAGCTGTTTGTTATAAATTTAGAGTGTTTTCTTAGCTTCTGAAAGTGCCTTCATTGGCCATGAATGCTATGCGTGTATACCACATTTTCAAAAATTTATTTTGCAAAAATAAGGCAAAACACCACCACGAATTTTGGATATGTTAAAAACAGACATCCAGTCTTTCTAAAACAGTCAATTTTATGTTGTTGGGTGCTGTCATTTTTTTGGTATAACATGGCAAAGATGGCACCAAATTTATTTTTTTCCATTTTTAAACCGTAATATCTTCTAGACCGTTCATCACAGAGGGCCAGTTTTAAAATATGAAGTAAACAGCATGTGTGAGATAGTGTGTGTTCAATATCAAACCTCTGTCTTTGAAATTGCTCTTTACACAGTCCTTCAAATATGCAGTCATATTTGAAGAGTAGAATTTTTGATCAAATTCAAGCCCCCAGAATTCTGTGATAAACGAAAAGCACATGTATAAAAGTCCATATTCTACAAGTACTTTTGCTAGATTTCAACCCTTGAAAATTTGGAGGACCTACCTAAAATTGTTTTGTAGATACAACAATATGAAAGTGGCTCCCCAGAAAACTCTGCTGAAAACAGATCAGGGGGTAGTTGACAAAATGCTTTTTTATGACAAAAGTATAAGGAGTTGGGAGCTAAAATTTGGGACTTTTCCTATTGGGAAGTGTGTGAACCTCCCGGAATTTTTTCAGTCAAATCAGAGATGGTCAAGCGGGGGCATTCGCACGTTTGGCGTGGAATGACCCAATTGTATCCTGGGTGGTTAGACAGCAGAAATGTGTTCATCACAATACTGGGAAGGTGATGAGAGAACAACGTTTTCAATGTTCATGGTGATAAAATCAGTGAAGGGGTGCAAGGTTGTTTTTGCTATACTCGAGTGAGATAAATCTGGCTAAATCTGCATTGTATTATCATAAAGTGCATGGCTGGGTTTTCCCTCATCTGGAAGTAAGCACCGCAGTAGAGTTTGTGGTTTGTGAACACAGTAGTGCCGCCCCCCGTTATAACAACCCCCCCCACCCCACCCCCCCGTTCCCGCCTGGCCATAGTAGCCCATCACAGGGTCATTGCCCATCATTTGTCTCTTTTATTGTCATAAGTGCCTAGCCGAGAGCCACAATGCACCATTTTGCAAGCTATAAGCACAGGAATAAAGTCATTTTTCTATATCTTTCCAGGGATTGCTACCTCTCTTCCAGCATTTTAAAATTATTTATATGAATCTTCTATATGGACTGGCTGACTGACAGAAATCTTCGGGGCCATGGCATGAAAGAGAATAATGTCGCATTCATGTATCAACTGATAGATTTAAGTTTCCACACAACAACAGAACAAGTCCTGTCAGTTTTTTGATTTGCGAGTTCAAAGGTAATATATTTGATGCTTAATCAATCGGCTGCTTTGAGAAGTCATTTTGCTGCTCTGATCCAGGTCACAGTTTATCTGAGCGGAGAAATGTGGGAATGAGGCTTGTGGATGGAGGAGGGAATGACCCTATGGTAACATATCTCGTTTTCCCCACAGACACGATGACTTGAAGGAGATGCTGGATAGTAATAAGGACTCCCTGAAGCTGGAGGCCATGAAGAGGATTGTGGCTGTGAGTAATCTCTCATTTCTATGCCCAATCGGGACACTGCAATACATCATGCAGCTGTGCACTGGTTAAAGTTCACTTTAGCACAAACATTAAAACGGTCAAAGCCATGGATGGTGACCATCCCTATCAGCAAGGGTGACATCACTCAGGATGAGCTTTGCAGTGGGATATTGCAGTTTTGATAAGGGACTCAGCTTTCAGCAATGGTCATATAATGAAGCATAGAGTAATGTTTCCAGTTTATTTCTTCAAGCTGTTAGTATTAATTCATTTCAGTATTCAGTTGATGAAACTACACAGCCAGCATCAATGTGCCATTCAAGCTTTGGTCACATCTCATGAATCAGGACCCAGTCTACTGTTGTACCTTCATGTAGGAGTGGTTAAAGAACCTTTGATAGCATCAAAACTCTCTGGTGACAAAGGCGTCTATCGACATGGTTCTGTTAAGCAGCCAATTACAGTGTTATGGGTTTAGCTTAGTTCCAAGATTGCTGCAGCTATTGCTTACCAACCAACTCTTCAGAAACTAGCTCAGTCCATCTAGTTTAAAAAAAAATGTTTCAAAATCACCCATGGAAATTGGTGCTTCCGTGTTTCACTGAATATTTCTCAAAATACACTGCCTGCCCAAAAAAAGGTCACAATTTGGATATAAATAAAGAAATACTATGACTGGATCATTATTGCAGTGATTAATATGTTTCAGCTGGCAATAATTATTTTGGCCCCAATTGATCACTTAGCTTCTCATTTCTTAAAAAGTCATGTCAGAAGATATATTGGCAGAATAGATGTTACAGTATTTCAGAAGGGGCAAATTATTGGCCTGTATCTAGCAAATAAAATAATAAATGTGGCAAAAAAGCATGAAGGATCATATTCATATTTGAATTGGCCGCCAAAAAGTCCTGACCTTAAACAAATTAAAAGTTATTGGGATGTCCTTGAGAAGACTGGAAATTGGTTCAACTATCCTGTCGTCAAGACAATAAGATCTCGAGCCAAAAATGAATTCAACTCTGATTGAAAATAAATGTTCTGATGTTGCATATGGATGTCAAAACAAAGACATGACAAATTGGCACTGTAATCAAAGCTACAGGGGTTCCAACTAAGTATTTGAATGTGCAGTTTTTTTCTTTTTTTGACCAACCTGGCAGCGTGTTTCTTGAAGCTTTCGTATGGAAACTGATTTTATATTCTTAGGACACAAATTTTTAGGAAATATCAACACCAATATCAATATCAACATCAATATCATTTTTAAGCATTCATAGCTGTTGTTTCTACAAGATGGAAAACATTGATTTAACCCCATAAAACCTTTGGATCCATATGTGTCAAATGCAGGTGCTGTATTGAAATTTGTGGAACTTCAGGCCTATTTTAAATTCTGTTGGAGATCCCTAGGCTTCTGACAATCCCAAATATGTCCTGTTGAATTGCAGTCGAGTGCATGGTATAAAATGTTGACAAGATGCAGATATTTCCCATTTGATGTAATGCTGTGGCCATAAAAACATGCTATGCTAGGTTTTAATATTTCTCTCAATGTAAGTGTGATGCAGCTATAACCAGCTGATTCCGTCTTGTTACACGGAAAAAAACATTTTTTTCAAAATGTTTAACTGACTAAGGGAAAACTTAAGTCAGAAAAAGCCAGAGTTGATGGGCTAGGAGGAAATATTATGGGCTCAGAAGAAATTATTTTTAGCTTTGTTTGTGGCTGTATAAGGCTAAGGTGATATATTGCATATGCAAGCCTCCTGCTAGAGAAGATAACATGACATAACATGAGTAACGAGAACAGGCAATTCATCTCACCTAGGCTTGCCATTTCCTTATTACAAAATTGAATCTAACATCTCAGATACTCAGTGAATAAATGGTATCTTTCTCTACATCAAGCCTGTTCTTGAAAATTCCCAAGATATCTGCCTCTAAAATAATGGGTTTTGTTTTGGACTGTTGTTGTATGTTAGAAAATTACTGCTTTGTGAGTGCTGTTGGTTCCAGTGTCTCAACTCTGATCCAAAGAGTAAAATGAACATACTACATCGGTGGCATAAAGCTCGGGGTGCATTTGTTTGCTGTGGAGCACTGTTGCCAAGGCATGAATAAGTTCAGTGGCCTATCTCTGAAGGTGGCTGTAACGGAAGAAGAATCCACAGTCAGGTGTTAAATATTCATTAACAGTGTCAGTTTCCTGTATTATGGGAGGTTGCTGTGGGGCTGAATTATTTATCGCAAAGAGATAAAAAATAAAAACACTGTAAACCCGATGATTCATTTTCCATTTGTTCTCAAGTCTAGCAGAGTGCTGGAATGAAGAGTTGTTTTTCCTCGCCTCTCCAGCGTGAAACATTGGTATTAATATCCATCCTCCCTTTTGCCAGAAATAAAAGTAGTATTAAAGGGAGAAGCTTTTATTCTGTAACAAACATAAGCAGTTAAAATTCAGAAATCAGCAAAAGGCAACAATTTTTTTTACATTCCAAGGATTTTATGACTATTTGTAAACAAATGATTAGACATGCAAAATGCTGTATGTTTAATGTTAGGCAGTAAAATTTGAAAGGCATCATTTTTGTAAAGAATTTTCACACCAATATAGTTACATTCTTGATTTTTTCCTCAGGTATATTTCCAATCCAAAGATTAGTTTAGAGGCATGGATAGCAATTTAAATACAATTCAAAGCATTTATTGAAATTCAGCAGTAATAGGCCTGTCAAGCATGTTTGCGAATTTATTTGTACGATTCCTCACAGTAAGCTGTCATTTGTAGATTTCTGTGTGTGTGTGTGTGTATGTCTGTGTGCATTCATACATGTGTGTGTTTTCAGATGATTGCCAGAGGTAAGAATGCATCAGACCTGTTTCCTGCTGTAGTGAAGAATGTGGCCTGTAAGAACATTGAGGTCAGTCCCTCCCTTGACTGGAACTGTCACACAGGCACTTTTGCCTTCACATTGCTTTTCTGATAAATTTTATAATGCATTTTTCATCAACTTTTTATGCAGCTTAATATTTTAATGAAGCAATTTGGATTAAGTTCTTTGTTGGAGAGTTGAACTTCAGCTCTAATGCACAAAGCACTTGATTCCACACTGCCTTGGTTGTAGTCCTCTGAGTTTGATACATGGAAGAATATCTGTATTTTCAAGCTTTTTTTTTTGTAATGACTTCCTGGAGCTGTGGACAGTTGTGAGCCTGGAGGGCCAGTGCGCATGAATATGCTTGTATCCATGAAGTTTTCTGGTCAACTAAGCCAATTGACTTTATTCCTGCAGGTTAAGAAGCTGGTGTATGTGTACCTGGTGCGCTACGCTGAGGAGCAGCAAGACCTGGCCCTTCTCTCCATCTCCACCTTCCAGAGAGGCCTAAAGGTCAGTCACAGGATCTGAGTGTGTGAAGATAAGGCCTGATCAGTGCTGTGAGTGTGTCTGTCAGCTCCAGAGCCCTCTGTGACATCACACCTGAGACACCCCTCCCCCATGAATGATTGTCAGGAGAAGTGTCTATTCTTGGAAGTTTATTTAGCTTTTAGGAAATGCTGTCTGGCTGATCACCTAAATGCACACACATACAGTGGCTGGGTGCGAAAATTTGGGCACCCCTGGTTTAAATGTCTGTTATAATTAATCTCAAAGTGATTGAAAGCAAACCTGAACACTAAATGCTACAAAGTTAAACATGACACCTCTCTGCAAATTTAAAAGCGAGCTTTCTTTTTATTTGAATTTTTCAAATAAATTATATAATTTATGTAATTTTTTTTTTTTGAGTTTTTAAATCATAAGAAATGAAAAAGGGTCCTGTGCCAAAGTTTGGGAATCCTTTTGGATAATTGTTTGTTACCTTATAAGAAGATGATTACTAAGGCCCAGACCCAGGTGATTTACTCGACAGGGCTTCAGTGAGTCAGGTGAATATAATTCCAGGGTTGAACTATTATTCTGAAGTAACTTCATGCCTTCTAAAGTATCAGACTGTGGTGGCTGTTGTGTCTGGTGTTAAAAACCATGTGCTCCTCTAAACAGTTGTCCAAGGATTTCAGTATCAAGATAATTCACTTTTACCAACAAGGAGAGGGCTACAAAAAAACTCTTGCAATGTTTAAAACTACCCATTTCTACTGTCAGAAACATCGTAAGAAAATGGAAAATAAATGGAACAATTGAAGTCAAGGCAACATCTGGAGGACCAAGAAAAATTTAAGATAGAATGGCCCGAGATCTGGTGAGAAATGCTCAGATGAACCAACACATCACTGCAAAAGAGCTGCAAAAAAGAGTAGCACAGACAGGTGTAGTTCACAGGACAACAATACAGCGTACTTTAAACTACAAAGATCGTGCAACATGGCCATGTTGCAAGAAAGAAGCCTTTCCTACGACAACACAAAATTAATTGTCGTAACTATGCAAAAGAAAACCTTGAGAAACCTCAAGCCTATTGAAACAATGTTGTTTGGACTGACAAAACCAAAATTAAACTTTTTGGCCACAACCAAAGAAGGAATGTTTGGAGAAAGAAGAGTAAAGCATTTGTAGGGAAGAACACATTGCCAAGTGTCAAGCATGGAAGTGGATCCATTATGCTTTGGGTTTGTGTAGCAGCTGTAGGCACAGGCAATATTGTGCGGGTGGAAGGAAGGATGGATTCCACCAAATATCAAGACATTCTAAAGGCTAAATGTTCAAAGCTCAGTCCAGAAATTGAAGTTGAAGAGACATTGGGTATTCCAGCAAGACAATGGCCCGAAGCACACCTCAAAATCCACCATGAAGTACCTCCTGGAAAGACGGATGAAGGTTTTGGAATGGCCATCGCAGTCCCCAGACTTGAATATTATTGAAAATCTGAGGAGAGACCTCAAACATGCCGTGCATGCAAGAAGGCCGAAAAATATTTCTGAGCGAGAGGTGTTCTGTCAGGAAGAACAGGGAAAAATTCCATGGACAAGAAAGTGAAGGACTCTCAGCTGGCTACAGGAAGCGTTTGCAGGCTGTTATAGCTGCCCGAGGAGGAATTACAAAGTGCTGAGCTTCCCAAACTTTTGCACAAGGCTTTTTCCTTGTTTTATTTGAAACTGTAAAAATTTTTATTTTTAACTTATCCTTGCTTTAAAATGTGATGAAATTTGTAACTTTGTAGCATTTAGGGTACAGGTTTGCTTTCAATCACTTGGAGATTAATTGTAACTGACATTTAAACCAGGGGTGCACAAATTTTTGTACCCCATTGTATCAGACTGAAGGCCAGGAGCCTCCCTGGCCTGCTCACGCTGTGTGTGTATCCATCTGTCTGGCCTGCACTTTCTAACTTATCTGCTGTTCAAAAGCAGGCTAATAGATATGTTTCTTGTCACATCCTCTCTCTCTCTCTCTTTTCCTCTTCTTCACTCCCTC
The DNA here is from genome assembly GCA_029721435.1 of Gymnothorax reevesii. Taxonomy (NCBI): domain Eukaryota; kingdom Metazoa; phylum Chordata; class Actinopteri; order Anguilliformes; family Muraenidae; genus Gymnothorax; species Gymnothorax reevesii. Next base: position 16,939,069 of record CM056588.1, on the reverse strand, counting down.
TCCATCTCCCTCCTCCTCTCCCTTCTTCTGTTCTCTCCCTCCTTTTCTCCCTTTCTCTCTTTCCCTCCTTTCTCCCACTTGCCTTTTCTCCCCTTTTCTCTCTCTCTACCTCCCTCTCCTTTTCATCATCATCTTCATCACTATGCCATCCTCTGTAGCTACTGATAATCCCATTGATCATTGAGTACTGCAGTCCTGGTTTTGTTTCCAATGTCCTACAAAAAGACTGTATTTCAGAAAAGGATTACTTGGTTTTACTCCAGGAAAGTTGTTGCAAAATTGATGTATGCAATTTTATGATGATGGTAATACTTTAACATTTTTAAATATAATTCACAATGAGGGCAGCATGTGTGTAATTGCGCTGTATCTGCTTTACAATTAATATTTTAATCTCTGATGCTTCTCACATGTTATGCATAATGCATAATTGCGTGCATATATTGTGAGTAATGATTTGCTATACTAATCCCCACTGCATTTCCCCACTGAGGCTAATTTAATCACGAGAGTGAAAAACAAGCCAGAATAATAATGAAATATATTGTCATTAGGTAAATGCCAGAACCGCTTCGCTCTGTACTGCCAATGCAATAACAGCCTCAACCAGTCCTCGTCTGGATGCTAAATAAAGCACTAGTCCGGCAGGGAGATTCAAATACAGACAACGTTATACACAAGACCTTAGCCATCATGTTGTCTGTGGGGAATCTTGTCCAATATAGTTTTATTTGTTCATAAAATGTCATATCTGTAATTAAACTGTCAATCTGTCTTGTATCGTAGTGAGAGAACATGCGTTTGAATTTCAGAAAAAAACCATTTTCATGTTCAAGGAGATATAAAATGTATGTTCTCTGAAACTATTGGAGTTACATGGTCATTTTTGAAGGTATGTAATTTTGAATAATAATACATTTTTAAATGTACATATAAAGATTCATTGACAATTGAGAAATAATGGTCTTAGGTTTCCTCTGGGTAGATCGATGACTCTGCCTCTATTGCATTACGGAACACGAACATGTCATTTTTGTAATAGCTGGCCCCATGGTCTGTGGTGGCTTTTAGAATGGCTCTTGAGTATACAGTCCCCTTCACAATTAATAGCACTCCTGGTAGAGATGAGTTAAAAGAGTTCAAAGAAATTCACCTTTTTGTGAATCAGCTTAATCTCACACTGCAAAAAATAAGACAAATCTGCCATGTGTTTCAAGAAAATTTGTTCTGAGAAAAAAAAAAATCCCTCATCATGAAATAATTATTTAAAAAAAAACCATTTGTGGCACAATTATTAGCACTACTGGAAATTCTTATGAACAAAATATGTGGGGCATTTTTTCCCATTTATATTTCACTTTTTAATGATGAGAGTGTATCTGAACATTCAAGAAGTAATCCACGATTTCCTGTTTTACTGGATGATAAATTTATAGCGAAGCAGAGGCCAAATTCCCTTATTCATTGATCAACACAGAGGAGAGCTTATAAATCAAATGAGGGAAAACTGTGTGTCAACCTTGATAAATCAGGGAATGGAAAATGAACTGAATCTATGGTTGGGGAAAACAATTAAAATTTCAAATCAACTAGAACTGTTACAAACTTGCCACCTCTGTGCCAACTAGATTGTTTGGATAGAAGCCAGAAAGAAAGCTTTTATTCTAATTTAATCATGAATGCAAGTGCCTGAAGTTTGCTAAATGGTGCTGGGACTTAACTGGAAACATGGTCCATGTTCAAATGAGACAAAAATTGAGCTTTTTGCAACAGACACTAGATATGGATATGGTGTAGATAGAAGGACGAATTCACTAAAAAGAACCTGATCCCTCCATTAAATATTGAGGCGATTCTGTAATATTGTTGACATTTTACCTCCAAGTGCCCTGAGATCCTAGTTCGGGTGCATGAACTCCATGAACAACCTGCACTAAATCTACCAGCCTTTGTCAAGAAACCTTTTCCCCCTCTGGAACTTCCAGCTGGATAATGATCCAAAACAAATGTTATTCTGAAATGTTTAACTGTAAACAAAAGCAAGCTCTGCCATGGTCATCTCAGTCCCCTGATCTAAATCCCCTTGAAAACCTGTTTGGTGAGCTATTGAGGAGAGGGCAAAAGAGAGGAGCGAGAACTCTGGAAGGTTGAGACATTTTGCTGTGAAGAACGGCCTGAAATCCCCTGCTTATAACCTTATAAAATGTTATCTGGCAACGACCCAGTGCTGTGCCATTGGCATCAGGAGTATAAAATTCAGGGTTGCCAATAATTGTGGCAGTTGTGGCTTTGTGAAAGATATTCATTTCATGATGAGTTTTATTCCTCGCAATAAGTTGACTTCAATTAAAGGTTGCATTTTAGTCTTTTCTCAGTGTGAGATTAAGATCATTCACCGAAAGAACCATTTTTACTCAACTTTATCAGTGATGCCAGCAATTGTGGACATTACTGTACATAGACTTCCTGTTTCTCTCAGGACCCCAACCAGCTGATCCGTGCCAGTGCTTTGAGGGTCCTGTCCAGCATTAGGGTCACCATCATCGTGCCCATCATGATGTTGGCCATCAAAGAGGCCGCGTCTGACATGTCCCCTTATGTGCGCAAGACAGCTGCACACGCCATCCCCAAGCTCTACAGGTGAGCATTCTCATCAACATCAGTGTCCTTCCTGTGTGGAGTGCCACTCTTAAGCGCCCAACAAATTTCTTACCATGAATTAGTCTTTGTTTTCTGCCAAAAGTATTGTGTTAGTGGGAGGATCTGTTGCAAAGAGCCTTTAAGAGTGTCTTTTTCTATCTTCAAAGAGACTGAAATTATGGGAATTTCTCTACTGTGAACATAAAGTTGGTCCTTGAGGGTCAGAAATTATCACATCAGTCATGGAGTCGTGAAAGGGTTGATAGAAGACAAGTCAGTTGCCGAAATGTGCTCATAAACATTAAAATGTGCATGTACAAGTTTATATTATTGATAAAAAAGTTAGTGTGCTTATAAGTGCTCGGTCGGTACGTGACATGACTACCAAATGCTGAGTTGCGCATCTCGGTTGCAATGGATGAATCCCTTTTTACTGCCACTGCTGCCCCGGAGCAGACTGGAGGAAAAATGCTGCTTTCAAACGAAACCAAGGACATTCATTAAACAGAGAGATTCTCCTCCATCCAACGGAGGGCCCGGTGGCGCAAAACAACAGCACAGTGAAATACTACAAAGGAGCGTGCAGAAACAGCAACCTCACATTTGGGGGATTTTATGTTAGACTTTTATATTAGACTGACTTCAACTATGAGCTCACTCTTGTTTGCATCACTCCCCTCTCCTCTCTTGATGCGGTTTTAAAATTCTTCATGTGTCTGCCTGTCTTTGCTCAGTTTGGACCCAGAGCAGAAGGACCAGTTGATTGAAGTCATTGAGAAACTCCTTTCAGACAAAACAACAGTGAGTCACAATTTCAACATTTCCACAGCCAGGAATCTTGTACCAATTTTGATAGACATTTCTATTAGCCTCTGTGTCAGAGCTGCATAAGAGCTGCGTGGCAGCACTGAAGTGAGAAAATACTTCAATACTACTGGTTTAATGTTTTATTTGAACTCGTTTCAGCGAGTCTTTTATCTTTAGATTAAATTGTATTAAAGTATAACTTTGATTTTATTAATGTCACAAATTGCCATTCAAAGTTCTACAACCATCTCACAATTGGTCGATGTAAGTTATGCTTGTCATTTTCACTGCAGAAGAAGAGTAATACTGATGAAATGTTTTTTTTTTTGTTTTTGTTTGTAGTATTAATTTTATTTGCTAATTAAGCCCACTTGGATCAATTTAGTTCAAATTAATCACTTGTTGACACCACATGTTTATGTCCCAGAGGAGATTTCTGAATATATATGGTCTATGATATCACACAGTTCCTTGCCAAATCAGCAATAATTTTAAATAAATATTTTTACAGCTTTGAATATAGGGCTTACTATGCAGTTACCAATGTGTACAATACATTTTGCAATTGACTCACTAAGATTCCTTCAGAAACATTCTAAATTTAAGGAACAGCGCACTCTGACGCCATTTCTAAAATGCTCTTGGGCAGCAGAATTTCAGCCGACAAGGCTACAGCCCAATCTCTTTGGGGATTTACCACTCTTTCATATGCATTTCCATTTGATTTCCATATTTGTGGACACCATCAGACTGTTAACAAAATTGAGTCATAATTCTGTTCTGAAAGACATTGATGCCAGAGAAAAAGGATTTTTTTTTCTCTCTCACCAAGGCAAGTACACGTGCTCTATCCTCAGCACTTCTTAGCTAGCTTAGTCTTCATGCAACTAACTCTGCTTCTAAATGATCAGAAATGTTTGCTCATTTTTAAACATTGTTAACATTGTTAACAGTTAGCCATATTTATGTGCACATGGCAGTGCACCCAACAGTGCACACGACTTTGATATCTTGACCATTATTTTAAAGGGAGCAAGTCTGTGAATAGTAATGCAAACAACAGTTCCAGCTACAAATCTTTGTAGGGTATGAATTTCTTCACATGGCTAATGCCACAGATCGCCAGCTCAAAATGCAGAAACACATTATGCGTCTTCGCAATAGCAACCATCTGGATGCCGTTTCTTCTTGGAGAAATTAGCCACTTCAGAGTCATTCAAATTGGCGAGAACATATATTTACATCATTATTTAATGTTTCACAATCTAACTAAACCCAGAATAATGTTTTTTGAACCATGTAAATGCATCTGAAGCAGAAGGGTGAGAAGCAAAAAACCCAGAAGTGGCCTGAGCGGAGTTAGGCACCTCCTCTTAATTCTGTTAATTCAGAGTAAAAGCTGAGTGAAGGTAAAATAAATGTAGAAATTGTAAACAAAAACACACTAATCGAAACCTTGCAACTCTTGAACACAAACGAGGTACAAATCACTCCTAAAAAAAATAATATACTCAGCCAAAATAAAAACTCCACACTCGTTTGGAGGGCGATAAGTTGAACACACACGACTGACACACGGCTGTCACACGACCTCTAGACAATTCATTCCTAGTGGACGTTGCAGTGACAAATCGATAATGCAAATGGCGTAAGACAATTTGTCGGTCCTCTGCTTTTGACGTCACACGTGGGCTACCAGACAGCCATGGCATTGAAATTCAATGAATAATTAACTGTGAAAACTTGTTTTTCCGATATGTCACTCTAACGTGAGCTCAGTTGCACATCTCTCATATGGTCACGTGACTAGGAACACGAGAAAACATGGTTTTAGCTTAAAGTACGCTCGTCGCACATGCTACGTACCTGTGCACGTCGGAGTTGATGTGTGTCATGATGTCTTTGATTTATTTGTAAAATATTTACAAATTTATGAATGTGAAGTTTCTTTTTTGACTCAGTATATTCATTAAGCAATGCTTCTCTGATTTTTAATATTTAAGTTTGGATTTGTCATCTTTGAGGCGGTGGACGGAAATTGGGGACTTTACACTAATGAACAGAAACAGTTGAGATAGCTGGCAGAAGTGGAATGATAACAATAAATTTAATGTATACAAAGATCTTGAAATAAAGCAAAAATAAAATAAACAGATTCACTGAATACTGACCTGAAAAAACAGGAAAAGGAAAAACAGGGCAGGTGAGGAGACAGGCAGGGAGCTAACAAAGGAAACATAAAACAGGTGAGACACTGGAGCGGAGCATGAGAGGGTGTGGCTACAAATGGGGAAAAGGGGAATGATCAAGAAAACAGCGCGGGAACGGCACGAAAGAGGGAGCTTGGAAACACAAAGGAAAGTAAACAAAACAAGCACTCAGAGAGCACAGCACCTCCGCCACGCCAAGGCAACTCAGTGCATTAGTTATTTTCGTTGGCTGATGTAGGGTATTGTTGCATTCTACCACCAGGTGGCAGCAAAACCCAAAAGCGCACCAATTGGAAATCCGGCCCATTGGAAAGACTTAAAATCTCTGCTAGCATAGCTGGATTTGAACTTTGGCCTATATCTCAGCTGTATTTTGGCCTAGATGTGGCAAAATGTAATCACTTGTTCCTCTTGAGCTACTCTAAGATTTTGCAAAGTTTGGCTAAAATCTATGTGGCCGTTTTTGAGGTATCCTGCTAACAGACAGACAAACAGATAAACGCCGGCAAAAACATACACCTCCTTGGTGGGGGTGAATAAACAGAACAATGAAAAATACTGAAATAATACCTAATGTGAACTAAACATAACTAAACACAACTAACTGAATAACAACACTGACAGTGAATGGGGAGGTAAGTTTCATACCACCTCCTCTTTGTCACAGAGGAATGGAATCTTGGTGATTCTTTACACATTGGTAACTAGCTAAACCTTACATTCAAATTCATGAAAATATTGATTTAACGTGACATTATTGTCTCAAAAGCTATGAAATCAGGTCTGAGTTGTAATACAAAAGTCTTGGCCTTCTCCTGAAACCCCTTCCCCTGACTAGCTGGTGGCGGGGAGTGTGGTGATGGCATTTGAAGAAGTGTGTCCAGAGCGCATTGACCTCATCCATAAGAACTACCGCAAGCTCTGCAACCTGCTGATCGACGTGGAAGAGTGGGGTCAGGTGGTCATCATCAACATGCTGACACGCTACGCCCGCACGCAGTTCCTCAACCCCAATGTGAATGTGAGTCTGAGGCTGATATAGAAATATGCGTTCCTGAACTCCTCCCACAAACTGAAGACTCATTTATGCCTTTGGCCTGCGGACAAAAAAGTCTATTTTGGACCAGATTGAATTTCCTCCCATACCAGTCAGTCATGAGAGGGTACGTCCATGAGATTAAGGGTGCATTTATATAGTATACTGTAATTTCAGTTCTTAAACACTACACGATGCAGTAAATAGGGCATTAACCCCTTTGCGCAGAAGCCAAATTTGGCTATTCATGGTTTACCCAATTTAATGCTTTATAATTCAAGATTTAAGCTTTATAAAGAGAAAAAATGTGGCTCAACTCAGAAAAGACACTAACAGCATTTAGAATTACATTGTATTTCAGTTTATTTTCATGATTTTGGTAGAGAAAATGGGCTGCAAACATAAAAAAAATCTTCATGAGAATTCACCATTGAAATTGCAAAAAAAATAATAATACTGAGAATTGAAAAACTGCTGGGGCTTAAATCTATACATTTCTGGGATCATAAACTCCTTGACCTCAAGTAGAATTCATCTTCAACATTACATTCAAGATTACCTCATGCTATTAGCCAAATTATACAGCTATCCAAGTGTCTCCCCAAAGTCTGAGATCCCATGCTGACATGTTGCACTGTCAAATAATAAAATAATCATGTATTTAACACAAATAAAGTTTTGAGGCATGAAATTTAATGTAAACTAATGATTTTCTGGTTGAGGTTAGCATGAATTTATCGATATCAGTGCAGTTGAACATCAGTGGTCACCAGTAACCTATCCAAACACAAAACATGCCTTTGTTCCATAATAAGGTCTAGAGTTTTGTCCATTTTTCTTCCAAGTCCCCCAAGCCAGCACAAACACCCATTAAATAAGCTGCTGATTAAACGGTCAGAACATTCACACCGTAACTGAAGCTACCAGTTCCCTCTTCTGAACTCACAACCTCATTGCAACCCTTATAAGGAACAAGTACTACTCACTGACTCAGTAATATCTGAAATTCTGAAATAAACCTTATTATATTAGGTATAATAAACCGTTCGGCGTTTCGGGGAATATTATGTTTTTGGTCCAACCGCTGCCGCCGCAGCGCTGCCCTAGGTGGTAACGTGAAAATTTCAGTTATATTTCAATTAGAAATTTCATATTTTGCTTTTTTTTTTTTAAATTTGGCATCTCCAATTCCACCAGAATTAGGAATGCCCAATTGGTGAACTATGTACAAAGCTTGCTCGTATGCGACCCCTTGCTGCCAACACAGGATAGTGAGGACAGTTCACTGCTCTCCTCCGAAGCACGTGCCTGTCAAACACTGATTCTTATACACTCATTGGTTGAATCTTCGCAAGTTCAGAACGAGGGCGGAGGATACCCGGACATAAACAAACCCAGAATATTCCTGACTAGCGCCCGTCCGGCCAACAGGAGGCGCTGGAGCAGCGGACAAAGCTGATTTTTGTATCCCAATTCCGGCAGTCCCTTCCCAATTTGAAACCCTGTAGCGCGATGGCCAATTGTGCGCTTCTCTGAAAAAGCTGCCGACCCCTGCCGGTGGGTACGACTAGGGCTCGAACCCGTGACGTTATCGTCACCTCTGCACTGCAGCGCAGTGCCTTATCCGAGTGAGCTATCCCGCAGCTCAGAATTTTCATGTTTTGCATATAAATAAGTATCATAAAGAGGAAGAACTCATTCAATTTTGGACAATTTACAATGTGTATATTGGCCACCAGGGGCCAAAAACTGAAAAATCTCAGTTTTTATCATATCTCTGGAAATATTTGTCCGATTGACCTCAAATCAAGTGCAAATGAAAAGCCATGACCTGAGAATGTGTCCTACGATGCCATTATGCCTGTTTGGTTCAAAATTTGGTCACATAAAATGCACCATTTTTGCCATATCTTTGGAACCATTTGTCCAATCGGCAAGAAACTAAGTGCAACTGCAAGGTCATGACCTCACAACGTGTCACATGATGACATCATACCTGTGTGGTTCAATATTTTGCCACCAGGGGGCACTTTGTGATGGAAAATTTCCATTTTGGCTATATCTTCAGAACCATTTGTCCGATTGACCTGAAATTAAGTTCAAAAGTCTATTCAAGGTCTATTCAAGGATTGGGGAATTGGAGGTTTGGGGGCGTTCAGGGATATATGCCTAGTTTTAACAGAACAGACACTCCACTTTCAGGGAGGATCACACAATATACATACATCCCTAGATTCAACAGAACGGTGCAATGAACATACCAGGGGGTCCACCCAAATACATGGGCAGTTCACGTTTTAAACAGGAAAAAAACCTCGACATTCGACTTTGTTGAGTACGGTATACATTCCAAAACAGAAAGCTAAAGTAGCAGCCTAACCTTTTTCATGTATCCCTCCCCCAGAGACCGATGTATCCAGTAGAAGGAACCCATCGGTCCTGTTTCATTCGAAATAATTCCCATTAACCATGTCCTTATCTTATTTAAATCCTCTAAATATAACTGGACTCTTCAAGGCCAGTTGCGAGTCTTTTTTTGTACAAATCGTGTCTATTTCAGCCGCGTAATGCGGGCAACGTAAACAGGATACAACCGAACATGCTGATACGCATAGGCTTGTATGCTCTGTGTTTATCCAATCAATGTGTTTCACTTACCGTAGAACGTTTAAACACTCGGGAATTGGATAAGAAATGAGCCAATCAATACATTGTTACCGCAGAAGTTTCACGAGGGCTTGAAGTCTAACTGTGCAGTTAGGCAGAAGAGTCTGAATGTATGATTGAGTGATTGGCTATCAACACCAGTACTTGGGTGGATATAAGGAAGCGCTGAATTTCAATGAAGGAATCTTTACGAAAATGCACGGTAAGGAAATACGCATTTTTTGCATGAGATGACTGTAATTGACAGTAGAATGTGAGAGAATCAATACCATGTCAAATTTTTTGCTGCAGAAAACAGATTTTTCTGAACCACTAATTGGAATACCGTTGGCTCATTGTAGCTTAAGTGGTTGCTACACAGGACATCGATTTTTTATGTCGCAAGAGATCATTTTTTTAAACTGCTGGATTGATACTATGAGCAAGGATTTTGACCAGTTTGCACATCAGGCTTAGCTGAGGAGTTTAGTTCATGCAACTCTTGAAAAACAGGGAGTGGAGTGAACTTCCCCATATTCAAAACCGTGTTCGAGGTCTGCTTGCTTCTGAATATTCAATAATTGATCCGGGGATGCCATCTAGTGATCGAGTACAGTAACAGTGTGCTTAAATTTGCTGTTCCATAGACGCTAGCGTCTACGTCTGCAGAAGGGGTTAAACACCTTATAATGGTCACAAAGACTAACTAATACATGCATCATCCTATTGATTGGCATAAATTGATTGGTGTAGTAAAATATGAGATAAGAATATGGCTGAATAAATTATATATTAACATATATTTTGCAAATTGGATGAATGATGAATGAGCCCTGTAACAAAAACAGCTCTAAGTCTGGGAAATAATTAGTGTTTTGTCTTTTGGAGAGCAGTTTGTTTTTGAGAATCTAGGAAAGTGGGGTGTCTCTTGTTATCTTTTAAAGGGCCTCTGGAGGGTGGCATATGGGTTTGGATAGTCTACACAGAGTTCTGGATTCTGACAAGACAGAAATTGAGGTCCTGCACATGCACACACGCGCACACACGCAAACACACATTCATACCTGTATACAATATACAGTACAACCCCGATTCCGAAGTAGTTGGGACAAAGTGTAAATTGTAAATAATTGTAAATGATTTTCAAATCACACCAGCCAGTATTTAATTCGCAATAGAACAGAGATAACATAGCAAATGTTGAAACTGAGAAATTTTACAATTTTATCCACAAAATGAGCTCATTTCAAATGTGATGGCTGCTACAGGTCTCAAAAAAGTTGTAACAGGGGCCTGTTTACCATGGTGTAACATCCCCTCTTCTTTTTCATACAGAGTGGAGGCATCTGGGCACTGAGGAGACAAGTTTCTCGAGTTTAGCCATTGGAATTTGATCCCCCTCTTGTTTAATGCAGGCTTCCAGCTCCAGGAGAGTTTTTGGTCTCCTTTGACGGACTTTTCGTTTAATTATGCGCCAAATGTTCTCAATCGGCGAAAGATCAGGACTGCAGGCAGGCCATTTCAGCACACGGACTCTTCTACTACGAAGCCATGCTGTTGTAATAGCTGCAGTATGTGGTTTTGCATTGTCCTGCTGAAATACACAAAGCCCTGCCTGGAATACATGCCATCTGGAGGGGAGCATATGTTGCTCTAAAATCTTTATATACCTTTCAACATTTCATGGTGCTTTTTAAAACATGTAAGTGTCCCACACCATATGCACTAATCCATCCCCATACCATCAGAGATGCTGGCTTTTGACCTGAATGCTGATAACAGGAGGGGTTGTCTTTCTCCTCTTTAGCCCAGAGGACACAATGCCCATGATTTCCAAAAAGAATGTCAAATTTGGACTGATCACAGGACACTTTGCCACTTTGCTACAGTCCATTTTAAATGATCTTTGGCCCACAAAACACGGTGGTGCTTCTGGATCATGCTCAAGGATGGCTTCCTTTTTGCATGATAGAGTTTTAGGTGGCATCTGTGGGTGGCACGGCATACTCTGTTTACAGACAGTGGTTTCTTGAAGTATTCCTAGGCCTAGTAATGTTAATGGTAGAATCATGCTGGTGAGCGATGCAGTGGTGTCTGAGAGCCCAAAGATCATGGGCATCCAGTAAAGGTCTTCAGCCTTGTCCCTTACGCACAGAGATTTTTCCAGTTTCTCTGAATCTTCAGATGATGCTACGCACTGTCGATGATGAGACCTTCAAAGGTTTTGCCATTTGACGTAGAGGAACATTGTTTTTAAAGTATTCCACACTTTTTTTACGCAAGCCTTCACAAGTTGGAGAGCCTCTGGCCATCTTTACTTCTGAGAGACTCAGCCTCTCTAAGACATCCCTTTTATAGCCAGTTCTGTTACAAACCTGATGCCAGTTAACTTAATTAGTAGCTAAATGTTCTTTCAGCTGATTCTCTCCTTTTTTTGCCTGTGTCCCAACTTTTCTGAGATCGGTGGCAGCCAGAAAATTTGAAATAAGCTCATTTTGTGGATAAAAATGTAAACTGTCTCACTTTCAACATTTGAAATGTTATCTATGTTCTATTGTAAATAACATATTGGCACATGTGATCTGTAAGTCATTGCATTTTGATTTTATTCACAATTTACACTTTGTCCCAACTTTTTCGGAATTAGGGTTGTATTTTTTCATACAGAGATTCAATATTTGGAAAGATGGGGATTTTCATTTGCAAAATGTAGAATGCTAATTGATTGCTAGCTCTGTTTATGGGTGTGTAAGAATTTACTGTGAAGCCCAATTCCATTTTAGCCGCACAATGAAATACTCTCCTCCCCATGGTGCCAATTTGGCGTCAAGCTGACACTTACGAAAGTCTGCAGCGGTTGCTGTGCACCTGCGGATTTTTGACATCCGTCAGAGGTTTTGTTCAGCTTGTTTTTTATGAATGGAAACATTTTGTTTGTATCACTAGCTGCTAAAATTGACAGGTTTTATGAAAAACTGGTTGCTGCAATAACAACTTCCTCTGGGGCGGAAGCATAAACGCAGAAAATTTGCCCAAGTTGTGTTTGCATGCCCTTTCTGTTTGCTGTGACACTGTGCTCTCTCTGCCGCTGCCTGCTGGGAAAAGCTATGGGCCCCTGTGACCCTGACCAGGAATAAGTGATTTAAAGAGCGGATGCTACTTTCTCCATTCTGCTGCAGGAGTCTTTACTCGAGGAGAGCGGGGAGAAGGCCTTCTACGGCTCGGACGAGGAGGACGGGAAGGATGAGAAGGCCGAGGCCACTTCCCTGACCAAGAGGAAGCCCTACGTAATGGATCCAGACCACAGACTCCTGCTACGCAACACTAAGCCCCTGCTGCAGAGTCGCAATGCAGCCGTGAGTTAGGCCTGGCTTGGGGAGGGAGCCCAGCAGTCGTAAGTAGGGCCAGACTGCAAGAGGGAGTACAGCAGCGGTGCATTAGTCCATGCTGAGGGAGTTAGCACAGCAGCTGTGAGTCAGGCCAGGTTTGGCGCACAAGCACAGCAGTTGTGAGTTAGGCCTGGCTGTCGGAGGGAGCACAGAAGCCGCGAGTTAGGCCTGACCGGGGCAGGAGGCACTGCAACTGTGAGTCAGGCCAGGTTTTGGGCAAAAGCACAGCAGCTGTGAGTTAGTCCAGGCTGGGGGAAAGAGCACAGCAGCTGTGAGTTAGGCCTGGCTGGGGGGAGGGGGCACAGCAGCTGTAAGTTAGGCCAGGCTGTCGTGGAGACAACAGCCATGGTCAGGGATTAAACAAGATGTACGCTGTGAGTATATAATACCCACTGTGTCTGAGTGATGGTAGTTGTTTAGTTCCAAAAGGAAAACGGGGTCATTAGCATGCTCTAAGTGGACTTTTTTTAATGCACTCACCCACTAATTAGATCCCTTAGCAATAGAGTTCAGGGTTTTTTCCTGTCTCTTTTTTCTCTTTAGCACAGGATAAATACTGTTTTTCTCTCCGCTTCCTCTCCCATCCCTCTTTCCCTGCACTCCTCTCTCCCTCTCTCGGGCTGATCCCAATCCTCTCTCCGCAGGTGGTGATGGCCGTGGCTCAGCTCTATTTCCATCTTGCCCCCAAAGCCGAGGTGGGGGTGATTGCTAAGGCTCTGGTGCGCCTCATGCGGAGCCACAGGTGAGTGTTCATGTACAGCGAGAGCTAATCCATTTCTTAAATTGACTATCCCGAATGTACATTGTGACAATATTGAGTTTTACTGAGTGTACTGAGAGCATACCGAGACTCAGTTTACTCTGAGATTATGCTGTGAGTGCGGCGAGACAATTACATTCAAAGAGGACAGATTCTGCACTGCGCTTTAAGTCGGGTATAATTCACCATTTTTGAACAAAGATACTGCTGAAGTTATTCATTTCGCAATGGATGCAGGACATGCAATTTTCTAAATGAGGCATTCTTGTTTTCATTGTCGTGTTCGCAAAACGCACTTTATCGCATTTATGCTGTTTTATTGCCATTTCGCTATATTTATTGGAGCATATTTTTTTTCTTTCAGTGCTAGTTGTCACCAAGCTATTTCAGAAGTTGTTGATTTATCCCTTACTTTTTTGTAATTAAATCATCAAACTCAACGCGATGAAAAGGAGAGATGACGGGCAGATATTATTCGGGCTGGTCTGGTGCTGTGATACAGTGCGTGGAGGTGGGAGTATTAGTCAGAGCAGAGCATGTATTGTTGCAAAACTGCAGAGCTTCTCCCATATGGAGCTGCGTGTCCATATGGTCCCAATGAGGTCTGTAGCAGCTGTGGGTATCTGGTATGCAATCATTACTGTGGCCTTTCAAAGGCCACATCCTCTCAGTCTTGAGAATAAAATCACTTACTGCCATGGCAATGTAGCTCGGTATACTGAGCTTGCTTCGCACAGTGGCAACACCCTTTTATTACTGGCTTTACACAAGGACAACTTTGGCTGAAATATCAGACAAAGCCTGTATCTCGTTTAAATTACATTGTTTGTTATACCTGAATGTCTCCAATTACAGGGTACATTAAAAATTATTAGGTTTCAGAAGTCCTAATATATTAGAAATGCGCCCTTTGCATTTTGTGTGCATTAAATATTGCAGCTTATTTATTTCGTTTTGCTTTGATGAAAATATTTATCCCTCTCTTTACCTTGCATGTATTTTTATGTGAAGACTATCACGCTCCACATTGTATACAAATATTTTTTGGCAGCCCATAATAATGTGGCCTGAATGTTTTTGCATGCGTGTGATTTACTTTATATGCATTTCGTAAATGATTTCTCTAAGTTGCATATATTTGGAATCATGAACAGATTTCCAGGAAGTGTATCCATGCCTTGCTGAAGGAGCTCATGCTCGTATTGAATATGCTTTCTCTTTCCCATCAGTGAAGTTCAGTATGTAGTATTACAGAATGTGGCCACAATGACCATCAAGAGAAGGGTGAGTTTTTATTTCCATCACAGTTGCTGCTTTAATTATGAGTGTTAGTTGTGGTATTTGAATCTATACAATATAACAGCATAGATTTATGAGCCTGGAGACCCATACTGTTGACTGTTTTTTCATTTCACGCCAATGTTTTCAACCCTCTTACTTGAATGGGTGGCTCAGTCAGATGAGGGATTATACTGCAGTGCTTTGGTAACCTCTTCACTCTCCCATTTACATTATATGGCTAAAGTATTTGGACACTCCTTTCTCAGGGATCTTCTATCGTGAAGAAAATGTTTGTCGCAATAGCAAGCAATGACATTCCTGATGTTATTGTCCTTCCGACAGTTTTGAGAACACTTTCCCCTTTTTCAACAAGACAAGGGGTGATGAGGTGCATGTTTATTTTTGGCTAAGTAGTATTATTTGACCATGCCAGGCCAAACTGTTGTTGATGACTTAAGTGGGCAACACAGTCAAAAAATGATTTTTGGTAGTATTGGCAGTTTGGGGGTCTGCATGTCTCCACTCTGTAGCAACATCCCCTTTCCCTCAAATACTGATTCCTCTCTATGCAATGCTTACCTGCGGACCAGCATGAAAAGAGGCTGGTGATGCCTCATGTTTGGTCAGGAAATTAACTGTGGATGCGATGTAAAATGTGTTTGATTTACTTTTTCTTGTCATTTTTTAATTTTCTTTTTGACTCTCACAAACTTTATACTCATTTGAATCGTAATCATTATTGTGCTGCCTTTCTGTTTGGTTGGAATTCAGCTGAAATGCAGCTCATACATGCATGTGCTCGGTTTTTGTTTGGATCTGGATGCTGATGAGAAACCTAGATGCTACCACTTCAAATTTAAAGAATGCTGTATCAGGACATGTATTATATGCTGGATCTAAACAAAGTTGTGAGTCTGTCTTTGTCTGTTCTCTGTCTCTGTCCCTCCAGGGGATGTTTGAGCCGTACCTGAAGAGTTTCTATATCCGATCCACTGACCCAACCCAGATCAAAATCCTCAAAGTTAGCACCATTCACTTTTGTCATAATCAAAAGTTTTGTGATTACATGTATACATCTAAAACCAGGATTTTACAATAAGCATTTCTTTTGGCAGGAACTCAAAATATAATGCAAGATATGCTTGTTGCTTAGTCTGGTTTAATATTCTTATTTTGTTTTCTTTTTACAGTTGGAGGTTTTGACCAATTTGGCCAATGAGACCAACATATCCACCATTCTGAGGGAATTCCAGGTGATGGAGATGATTATTTGATTTGTGGCCTCACCGATTACACAGTGAATTTCAGACTGTGATGTGCAGCTTTTGTGTTTCACCTTTGCTTATTCAGACGTACATCAAAAGCATGGATAAGGACTTCGTTGCAGCTACCATTCAAGCGATTGGCCGCTGTGCTACCAACATCGGAGAGGTCCGGGACACCTGTTTGAATGGGCTGGTTCTGCTCCTGTCCAACAGAGATGGTAAGTCTGCTGCGAACAGCAGAGCTTGATCCCACTTACTATGCCGCTGGACCGAGAGTGTTCTTTAGCTTCACTTCAGTCCCTCGCCATTCTTTCCAATCCCTTCAAGGAAAAATGATCTACCAAGTTATGGCTACATTTGGCTTTTGTAGAGCTTTCCCATTTGAGTCACTCTTCTGTTCATCTCTATGTTTCCCCGGCACAGAGCTGGTGGTGGCTGAGTCTGTGGTGGTAATCAAGAAGCTTCTTCAGATGCAGCCAGAACAGCACAGTGACATCATCAAGCACATGGCTAAACTCACCGATAACATCCAGGTATTTTTTTAATACCATTATTTTTTATTTAGTATTCTGGGCCAGTTGTGCTGACTCATATTTAGTCTAGTCCTTGTCTAAATTCAATTCTGGTTTGAGATTTTAACCCTTTGAGCACTGAATACATGTTCAAGATATTAAAAATGTAGTTTTCCTGAGCTGTTGAAAACCTATCATGTGGCAACTTGTTTAACAAGTTGCCACTACGGGAGCTCTTTTAAACAAGTTGCCACATGATAGGTTTTCAACAGCGTCTCATTTTGATATCTTACATCATTGGACAACTATAGATGCCCACGGCGCTGAAAGGGTTAAATTCAAACCCCTATTTTGTCCAAAAGTAGCCTTAATCTGCGTCCACAAAATTGGCCCTAAGAGTGATAAATGGCAGTATACATTCCTAGCCCATTTCAGTTTTTCTGTCAAATGATTTTTTCTCAAGTCATGCTGATTTGCTCACTTTTGGCTGTACGGTGCGGTACGGATGAACGGTGACAGATAATTCTTCCTATTCTCTATGACCAGGTTCCTATGGCGAGGGCCAGCATCTTGTGGTTAATTGGGGAATACTGTGAACACGTACCCAAGATCGCGCCTGATGTGCTGAGGAAGATGGCAAAGTCATTCACTAATGAGGAGGACATAGTCAAGTTGCAGATCATCAACCTGGCTGCAAAGCTTTACCTGACCAATTCCAAGCAGGTGTGTGGAGCAGACCTGGGCATGATATACTGTAAAGGAGAAAGCAGGTGGCCATTAACAGCAAAAAGTTAAGCATCGGTATCTTACTAGGTCAAAGATAGTGAGCTATTTTCGGATAATCCCATGAGGGTGAGCGATAATTGAACCTGGAGAGTCAGAAATTTTGCACAGGAAGAGGACTGAGGCCTTCACAGACTATGACTCAGTGAAAAAAACAGAGATCTGCTCCATTAGAGCCTCCTTTGTGACTTAAATGCCCGATGAATGTTTCTTCGCCTGATGTAGCGTAGTTTAAATGCATTGGCTCTTCCTGCGTCACAGCCGTCAAATGTCTTTGAGCATTTGCTTTGATAAATTTCCGCGCTGTCATGTTTTTGCCACCGCTTGACCTATTTTTATGGCCCTCTTATTTATACTATGTTGATAAAACTGGGTGAGTGGTGAGTGCTGTTTGGCTGAGTGGCACAGTATGTCTTTGGGGCAGCTATGGCTGTGTGCGTTTTTTCTGTATTTCTGGAATGTTCTTATTTCCAGTGCTTTCTCACTGGGTGCATAACAGGTGTTACTTGTGTCAGTCAGTCTGCTGCAGAACATTACTGCGCTTTACTTTAGAAGGAGCGTATTGCTCAAGCGACTTCAGGCTGCCAGAGCTCAATAGAGATTGAATAACGATAACGCTTCAGTGTTTGTGCAGCACACAGTGGTTAATCTTCCTGTGGAGCTACAGCACTGCCTATCAGGCTGTTCTGCACCAAATCCTCTGCTTTTAGGAGTTTTCCTTGACATTTATTTAGACATCTTTCAAAATGGAGCAGCTGGCTGGCTTAGAGAGTTCATAGCAGTTTCATTTAGTCTTTTCTCCTGCATATTCAACATTTGCTGGAGCTGCCTTGTTTTTTATGACACTGTATTCCCACAGACTGTGCATACGAGTGGGTGTCTGTGTGTAATCTTTCATTGCGGTGTGCACTGGGAGGATGATCTTGGCTCTGTGTCTCTCTTCTCAGAGATGCAGCAGAATCACTCAGTCATAATTACTTATTGGCAGTGCTCAGGGACGAGGAAGTGAGAAACTCTTTAGAGGCCAAGGGAGTGATCAGGGAGGGGAGACGGGCACAGGATTGGGAAATGAAGTGATAGCTTAAGGACTTTGTGTAGTTTTGAGGATCAAAACCCAAAGGAAGGCATGTGTCTGCCACCTATTTTCATGTGAAATGTTGCTTTCCTGGGGCAGGAAATGACATCATATGTGTACTCTGTTGCCCTCTTCAGCATAAGGTTGCCATTGAATTAATTAAATCACTCGTATACAGGTTTAAAACGCTATTCCTTACTCAACCCTCTAGACCAAACTGCTCACTCAGTACGTCCTCAACCTGGCAAAGTATGATCAGAACTACGACATCAGAGACCGGGCTCGGTTCATTCGCCAGCTCATCGTGCCCACAGACAAGAGTGGTGTCCTCAGCAAGTATGCCAAGAAGCTGTTTCTGGCCATGAAGCCAGCACCTGTCCTTGAGTCCCCATTCAAAGGTATGTGAGGGATTTCAAACTCAGATGCCTGAGAGATCTATACATCGAAATGAAATGGTGGTCATCAGAATGTTTGCTTTCGTGCCATTGTTAAAGCCATATTCTGAGAGAGAGGCACTGGTAGTTGAGCTGACATCTCAAAATTGCATGAAATTTGGCAGAATGGTGCCCTTATATGTGTAAGGGGAAATCCTGGAGTTTGAGCTCACAATTTTTATTGATATGGCTACAGCGCCACCTAGAGGTGGACAGGTCAGGTGACAAATTGAGAATTTTTGAGTAAAAATACCCATTTTTGAAGAAATATTGTGGATAAGAGTGGATGAGATATTTTTGAATATTCATCCCATTATATCCAGACATTGGCAAAGAGTGCCATAAAACTTTTGGCATGTTAAAATATCTGGAAAGGTGCTGGAGACTCGGCTAATTTCAAGGCTCTATCTTCTTGGTTTTTACAGGCCCCTGATTATCACTGCAAATAGGCGAACTGGAAATTTTGTCAAAATGTCTGTAGCTGCTGCTCCAAAATGGAGTATAGTGCCAAATATGTTTCTGATATCCTTTGTTTAGCACAAATGAAGCTTCAAATTAATGGTCTACCCATCCCCACAGGTGTCTGGTTATTAATGTTAATCCACTATACAAACTGGATAAAATTAGCCCCACCCAACTTTGGGAGCAAATATCTCAAAAAACAAAAAGTGATATGGAATCAGTGACACCAGATGCGGGAAAAGGGAATGAGGATTTTATTCAAACCAAAACAAAACAGGCACGAGGGCCAACAAAAAACTTGGCCCAAAGGGTTGCAAAAACAAACTAAGGTATGCTACTCAGAGCTATAAACAAAAATGCAAAATGGCAAAAAACAAAAGGCACTGGAAACTCCAGGCAAGAAGAACAAGAAAAATAAATAACCAGACTATATATATATATATATATATACACAAGACAAAGGGCTAGGACAAGACTAGGGAACTTGACAAGAACTTGGCTAAACGAGACGCGACTAGAAACAAACTTGAGACACTGTCTGCCAGCCAACTTCCACCGCATCCAGATAAAGGCTTGGAAATCATGACATGAGGGGTAACACCTGGAGAGAGAGAAACAAGAGGCATGGCAAGATCAAGACATGGACAGAGATTGGATGACATGACCTGCTCATTAAGAGAATGAGCGTGCTCAGCTTAAGTACCAATTAAGTATGCAGCTTGGAAGCAAGCATGAATGTTCAGAACAGAAAAGCACAGCAAGATCTTGAAATAGCAAAGCAGGAATCATGACAATAAACTCCCTGTCTAAATTAGTAATATTAGTAATGTGCCTATCTAAGAATTACACCACCCAGTGAGTGTTAGTAAATGTTAGTAACTTAAAAACAGTTAATTGCCAATTAAGCTTAGAGAGCCCCGAATCAGCACAGCACAGAAGGGAGAGGGAAATACCAAAGCCAACCCAGAGCTCTGAAATGTGCAACAACGAAGGCACGGGGCGGAACGCAGACAAGCGGTGGAGTGGCATGGCAGACCTGGCATGAAACAAAACATGGAAAAGTAAAAACATGGACTATGAACATGAATTATGAAATGTAAAATCGTGAAACAAGAAACTGTTAAAACTATAAACAATACTGTTCTGGCCAAAGGCCAGAACCCTGGAACACAACAAAAAGTGCCACACTAAATACCTCAAAAATTTTCTCACATTTAATGTCTGAAAATGAAACTGATAAGATGAATTTGGCACTGGTCTGGTTTAAAAATTAAACTAAGCCTGAATTAGGAAAAATATTTTTTTCCGTTGTACGCAGATTTCTTGTCATTGCACATATAACTGATATGATCACCAGGTGGAACTTTCACATTTTAGAAATTTGGGCATCCCAGTATCAGATACAATCATAACGTCTTTGGCACATTGAAGCAGTTATCCACAATATTCCTTCAAAATGGGTATTTTTCCTCAAAAATGATCGATTTGGTACGTGACTTGTCTACTTCTAAGTGGCGATGTAGTCATATGAATAAAAATTGTGAGCTCAAACACTGGGATTTTCTGTTACACTTATGGGCACAATTCTGCTAAATTTCATGCAATTCTGAGATGCCAGCTCCACTTAGTATTTGAAAAGTGCCATTCTCTGAGAATATGGCTCTTAATATTCGATTCCAACTCAGAGGCAGATGCCTAGCTTCAACATCTGTCTCATTGCTTGTCAACTCATGAAAGGGCAGTAAAGGCGAGGCAGTCATCATTAGACCATAAATGTTACAGTCTGTCTTGGGTTGTAAATAATCCACTGATGCTGCGTTTTATCCCAAGGGTTATTTGTCACACTGCAGTGAATACAGCCCTTTCCGCATTGTATGTTTGTTTTGTAGACAGAGACCACTTCCAGTTGGGATCTCTCTCCCATCTGCTCAATGCCAAGGCTGGAGGCTACCAGGAGCTTCCTGACTGGCCTGAAGCTGCTCCAGACCCCTCCGTGCGCAACGTGGAGGTGAAGGATTCTGTGATTGCAGTGGCACCAGCTGTAGGCCAAGATAGAGGGTGGAAGGGATGGGCTGTGAGCAGTCCTATAGCTGGGAAGGGGAGGAACACCAGTCTCCTGCTCCAGGCTACTTGCTCGCCTTTATCTGCGTAACACTGAGCTCCATCATCATATACATTTCCAGGGCTTATTGGTTCCCTTTGACCTTCTTCAAGGTCCAAAGAGGTGCTGCCCATTCATAATGCTCTACTATCCTGGCCGGACAGCCACAAATCACCCAGCTTGCTGAAATTTTTGCTCTACATCTACAGTCATTTTAGCTGAGAACTTGCATTCCAATGCTGTTGTCCCATATAGGCAGAATCCATGGTAAAATATTAGAGCATTTACATGTGCTTGTGACAACAGAGAATATTGAATGCAATGGCTTTATCTTGAGGTCTCTCGGAACTAATTATTACTGCCACAGTTCTACCCTGATTTGCTACAGTCTTACCGTTGGGAACTGCCATCCATGCCAAAACATATCATCAGTTCCTTCATGACCCCCCACCTTCTTGTCCACTATAGGACTCCTCGCTCTGGTCCGCCCATCCATATGTAAAACTATTTCAAAACTGGTGCATGAAATAGGCAGTTGCAACACTGCACCTCATCAGGAGTTTGGCTTTGTCTATCGTCCATGTGCCATTTTATTAATTTTTTATGTGATGTAATGAGAGCTAAGATCAAGTCAAAACTCTCTTGGGTACTCCTGAATAAAAATTTACATGCAATTTTCATTCCGGCTGGGTAGTTTTCTATCGAATGGATCGGCTCCACTGTCTGGGGTCAAATCCTAACTGTACCGGTTCTGACTGTGGCCACCACTAATAAATCACAATGCTAAGGGTTAGACTTGTTCAGTCGGCCGGGGTGTGAATGTGATTACTCTCTAGCAGCCCCTGCTGTTGGACCAGACCCGTCTAAATTAAGGTACCCAACTGTACCTTGTACTGTGCACTGTTAGCAAAACAGTTCTACCAAATTGTTGCATTGGTTTGCCCTTATGATACAAGTACTCCGCAAGAGTTTTGATTGGGTGTGTGGCTCTGGATTCTGATGTCTGTATTGCAAGTTTTCATTTCTGCCATCCATATGTGCTGCTGTCTCATTCATGACAGATGCAGATTAACCCTTGCAGCTCGGTCAGGAGCTTGACATAGCCTGTTTGTATCTCTAAAGTCCTCCCTCGATCCCACAGTGCTCTTTTCTGACTGTGTCTCTCTTTGCCCCGGTCCGCAGCTAGAGGAAGTCATTTCACCCAGCGAGGGGCGGATCGGCTTGCTAGGAGACTGGCGAGAGGTGCCCCTCAGAGTGCAGTGTGTTTTACCTGCTCTACCCTTATACCACTGCTGGAGGAGCAGGGAGACCTCGAATATAGATAGAATATGCTAGAAACCATCCTCAGTCAGGAGTCTCATTTCTAAACTAGTCTCTTTTGAAGTTAATGATGGAATTTCCAAGCTTTATTTATAGACTCACATGACCATTGAGCAGTCGCATATTCGTCTTTAGCTGATTTGTGTGTTATGCCATTAGGGCTTTTCAGACAAGGAGGCAGGAACAGGGTGAATGAATTTCAAGCCAGAGGAAACCCTTTAAGTTATCATCCAGAATGCTATCCTATTAATTTTATTCAAATATAGGCAATTTAAATTCAACCAAGCAGATAATTATGGAAACATGGGCTGCATATTTCTTAGTGGCAGGTGGAATTTAACCGCTTCCCACTTGGCTTTTAATATAAAAGGAAGAATAAGATCATCACAAGGGCATATTGAATAGGATGAACTGGACACCTCAAAGTAAATCAATGCTAAGGCTTTAATCTGACATTTTACGACCAAGAGGCCAAATGTCTTGGCCAATTTAACCAATAATTAGATCGGATGGAGCTGGTTGATCACATTGAAAAGAGGCCGATGGATGTGTCTCCTGAAAAAGAACGAGACCAACTTATAATTGACGTCAGATGTTTAATTGGTGGGGATATCTTGTTTCATCTCAACTTGCTGTTCTGCTCATTGTCATTGCGGGGCTAAATTGTATCGATTGGGATAGTGGTCAGCGGTTATTAGTTTAATAAAGATGATAGTGAACTGGAGATTAGGTACTAGAGCTCTCAAACTCTATCAGTTTTCTAATAATATTTTGCTTGTGACAAAGAATCTGAATTTTTCTTTCCATTGTGACAAAACAATGGATTCTAAGCTACTCAGCGAGTAGATTTGTGACACTCACATGTGTTAGTATTGTCAGTGGCCTAGCTTCAGTGTCAGTGTTAGTAAGCGTTATTTTAGCGGAGAAGCTGGAGTAACTTTCTGTTTGCTGTGTTGTGCTGTGGCACTGACCTTGCTTAACATTCAGTCTGCTCTTTTCTGATCTACTAACTCGCACTCTCTCAAGCATCTGGAGACGCATTGCATCAGTGTTGCACTATCGTTGCCTATCATATAGAACTGTGAGACTGTGTGCGCTCCTTATCTTGTGTGATTGGTATTCAACTGGTTTAAAAAAAATGGCCTTTAACCCTTACAGCGCTGATTAAATTTTCCTGGAATTAAAAATGTAATTATCCTGAACTGTTGAAAATCTATCATGTGGCAACTTGTTTGAAAGAGCTCCCGCAGGGGTTTTCAACAGCATCTGATTTTGATATCTTACATCATTGGGCAACTATAGTGGCCTATAACGCTCTAAGGGTTAATGTACCGTAAAATGAGGGAGTAGAATACCATTGAGTATCTCTTAGCACATTAAAAATGAATTCTTCCTTATTCAGTTCTTTTTAGAAGTAAACCCCCCTCCTGAGTTTATAATGTCATTCTGCCTATGGATGAAGTCAGGGTAGCCAATCCCAGTGGTGTTGATTGTGATTCTGTTCACGGATCTCTTAAAAAGTGCAACCCAGATCCTTTTCTGTACCTGTGATTTTTCTTTGACTGCTCATTTCACCTCCATGCCATTCTTTTCTTTCCCGTTCGGCAGGTTATTGTGCTGCTCGAAAGAGTCACAGCATTAACCAGCGTGAGTCAGTTAGAGACAAAGAGCCAGCCTCTTTGAGACATGATCCTTAGCACCAAACCCAGTGTAGTAACTGTACTGTGTATAGCTCAGTTCAAATTGTCTACCTCAATACCCTCTTTTATTTTTAAGTATTAAAGAGATGATTCCTTGAAAGTATTTGGTGTCCTCAGAAGAAGTTCTTTGTTTTACATTGAAGTCAAAATAAATTTGTAATATTTTTTTGCTTTTTATTTATAATTTATTGTTTAAGCAAAGTGCTGTCGACTATTGCACTTTCATTGAAAATTAATGCCAAAAATGGGAGTGTTCCCATTTTACAAAATAAACGATCTGCTCTAAATATATAATGTGCTTTCTGTTGAAATATCTGAAAACATTTCAAGGATACCGTCTCTTTAATTGAACTCTACCTGATGACAAAGCGCAGAATTGGCCATGAAAGCTTCGCCCTGCTGCTTTTCTCATGCTCCATGTGTCTCGTATGTAGCTGTGCCCATTGGCGCAATTTTAAAAGCCCTCCGATGCGCAAACCGCAAACCAAGGCTCATCTCTAATACGCCATAAAACATTGCACCAAAGACTCGAAGAGGAATTGGAGTGAAACAATTCCGTGCGTGTCTGTGGGACGGTCAACATTCCAGCCCTGGGGGTGGGGGGGGGTCAGGCATTCATGGCCGCTGTTCGCCTCCTGCTTCTATGGTATGCTGCCTCAGCGAGCTGCTGGGTTTGTCAGTGGAGAGTAATGGTGGCCTGGCCTGCCCACAGGTGCCTGAGTGGACCAAGTGCAGCAGCCGGGAGAAGAGGAAGGAGAAGAGGGTGGAGAAGCCTTTCTACTCCGACTCGGGCGGAGAGTCTGGGCCCACGGAGTCTGCAGACAGCGGTAACTCACGACTGCTGTATCCCTCTACTCACGTTAATTGCTTGTGCCTATGTCTGCATTCTCTGATAAACACACACACATCACACACACACACACACACTCACATAACCATGCACAGCTTGGCCCGCCAGAGCTCTGTACACTCCAGAAAACTGTCTATACTGATATCACTGAAAAACCAATGAGGTTTTACATGTTAACATGTAACAATTAACTGGCTAACTACCCTTCAGAGAAGCGCAGAATGTAATTTGAAGAAGTGTGTAGGAAAATGTTTTTAGCATAGTTATGTCTTTTTATGGATTTTGTTACTTTTTAAATTCACGGATGCTTGGCATGATGATTTGCAAGTGCTGTCAGTGCAAGAGGCTCCTGGTCCTGTCATATACATTTGTCTTTATTCTGCATCTGCAAACATACAGCAGTAAAGCCTGTTTTGCTTCCTGTTGCATTGGCAGACCCTGCTTTGATACATATTTCATACTCAGTAGGTTCGATGAGTCTAATATCAGTCTGTTATTATATTAGCATTGAGAGCTGTGTGATTCCAGAGCCAAATATCTTCTGGCTCTGTGGTGACTGGCTCAGAAGCTCCCCGCAGAAGAGCGGGGCTGAATCGAGCCTGGGTGTGTGTAATGTGTGTAGAAGTAGACCCCGACCATCCTGGTTTAGCTGGCGTGTGCCTGTGCCCTCCGTCTCAGAGTCGGACATGGGCAGCGAGTCGGAGAGCGGTAGCGAGAGCGGCAGTGAGGAGAGCAGCTCTGAATCGGGGAGCGAGGAGAGCGAAGAGGAGTCTGAATCGGAGAAGGAACAGAAGAAGAAGAAAGTGGGCAAGAGCAAAGCCAAGAAAGCTGCGCAGCAGAGCGCAGACAGGTAAGCGCCACCTGGGGACTGTGCAAGGATTCACAAGCCCCGCAATGAGGTGGTGTTAAGTGCACAGAGCTCATAATGAGTCAAGAAAGACCTCCCCTCAATATGTTATCAAGATATA
Source organism: Gymnothorax reevesii (assembly GCA_029721435.1). Classification (NCBI taxonomy): domain Eukaryota; kingdom Metazoa; phylum Chordata; class Actinopteri; order Anguilliformes; family Muraenidae; genus Gymnothorax; species Gymnothorax reevesii. The sequence continues at coordinate 16,912,830 of CM056588.1, read as the reverse complement.
CAGTATATAAGACCACATCTCTTTCAGCGCTGAGGCTTTGTTAAGCCATTATGATATTGGTCTACTTTGTCCAAAGGGAGGCCCCTTACTGGCCCACAAACTCTACTTCCTGCAACAACTGCATTTTTGAAACACATTCTAACCCACCGCAGTTATGTGCCGCATACACTTTAGATGACCTACATTGCAGCCTACAGGACATAACCTTCACGGCTACCGGACATAATTGGTCTCCAAACCCCCAGTCTCCCACTTCATGAGAGCTTGTACCTTCCCTTTGTGTGAATGGTTCTCACATGTCCCAGCCAGGGAGCTCCTTCAACCCAGCTCTCCAGTGGTTTAACAAGCGCCCCAGTCTATTCAAACTGCTCAGTCAGTGCGTTTACATGCACAGTTAAATCGAGCTACAGTTGTAGCTCGATTAGACCATTTAATCGGACTACTATTCTAGTCCCAGTATACATGCATAGTAGGAAAATCGGTATATTGATTGAAAATGACTGTCTCTACTATGATAGGTGGCAATATGCCCCCTTTTAGCTTGTTTGAGTTGGACCTTTTTTCTGGTTGACCTAATACATCACAGACCAAACAATCGACAAACAAGTTAGCTGGTGGCAAACTGGTAGTATCATGTCCAGTGGCAAAAACATGGACAACTTTATGGCTCTGTACATTTTGTACATGCTGTACACTATGTTTTTCGTAAAGTTGAGGTGCACGCTATCCCTGGTGGTTATGGTGTAAGTCGAAGGCTGGCAGCAGTGCCATATGCTCTTGGAGTGCTCCAGCAGTGCAAACTCCTCTATGCTCCACTTTGTGTCCTCTCTACCAATCCTGGGTGCATTTCCCAAAAGTGTACTTGCTAACTAGCTTAGTTAGCAACTTACATAGTTTGTCCACTCACAGTTAGTGGTTCCAATTACGTAAGTTAGTATCCGTGCATTCGGGAAACGCACCCCTGGGCTTCCCATGCATGCTGGATGGGGGTCAGGATTAAAGACTAGTAAGAGAGAGTTGATTTGAAAGAGTTTTTCAATGGCGAGTGGAAAAATTTTCGGATGACGGGGAGGTCATTCCATAAATTATGCGGATTAATGGAAGAATTTATGAGCCCCCAAGAGGGGACTGTTCGAGGACCAATACCCCTGCGGATGAGGATTGCTACTGTTCTGTACAAACCTGCTAGTGGTGCAGAGTACAGAGTTGTTGCTAATTAGTGTGGTTTTCACAAGTCCTCTTCCGGATCAAAGCCCTGCTCGATGAACTGTGGAGCATGTTCAGAGTGCATAGTTCAGTTCAGTTCTATTCAAGCATACACATGGAAGGGTAATCTGACTCATAACCGCATTATTACCATCTGACTTTGAGCAATTTGATTTTGTACAATTCCAGTTGGACCAATGTTTACATATATTTTAAAAGTCTGGTCTTAGTCAGACTTACGCAATATATCGATTTTTTTTTTAACGTCATTTTAACACACTCAGTCCCTGCCTTTTTCCACAGTGGTCTGATGGCGCAACCCTTCGTTAAGTACCCTGACAGACTCTATGCAACTTCTTGCAGGTGTACCACTGACATCACTCATGGGTTTTCATCTAGCATTTTGATGTGACAATTGTATCCTCTCCTTCATGTTATAGCTCTTTATCATGCTTTTATTCATGTGTTCATTCCAGATAATGATTTGCCATTACTTCAGTGGCTTAGACTGTGCTTAATATGTGAACTAGGCCTGATCACTGTGGCTGTAGTATATTTTTCTAAAGCATCAGCTCCACCAAGTCTGTGCAAGATCACTGCCTGACTCATATGGCACTGTAAATTGCAGTGGCCTCTAGCTCTTGATATTAATAGCTTTCGTCCCTCAATAGCGAGCAGAGCAGTGGGGAGGAGAGGAAACCCGTGAAGAAGAGCAAAGAGCCCAGGAGTGGATCAGAGTCAGACTCTGAGGAGGAGGAGAGCTCATCGGAGAGCAGCGAGTCAGAGTCCGAATCTGAGCAGGAGTCAGAGTCAGACGTGGACACAAAGCGTAAAAAGAAGGTGAGGCCACTTACTCAGCATGCGGGATGGACATGCCGGCTGCATATTTTAAAATTCTTTCCTGAGCCATCAAAATTTAAATGAGTAAAATTTGTATTTCTCAATTTACAATGTTCAAAATTCTGCATTGTTGAATGCAGTGCATTGCTAATGCAGTGTTAAAGCTCTGAGTGAGCAAGATATAAATGAGGCCTTCCCAACCCTGTACCTGGAACTCTACCAAATATAAACATCTATCATTGACATCTCGAACACCATGGTTTTTTTTTCCTAGGTTTTTTCTTCACTTGAATTGACAATCACTCTGTTCTCCTTGAATGTGGAATATTTTTTTTGCTTATTTTCTTGTTCTTTATTTTTCTAGACCAGTTCATCCAAACCTCCTCCAAAGCAACCCAAAAAAGAGAAGAAAGAGATGTCCCTCCTTGATCTGGATGACTGTATGTGCACATTTTTATTAAATTAGCTATAAATTCAACTCCAGAATGCATTTTTGAGATTGTCATGTAATTATAAGAGAGATATCTATGTGCAATATTGCAGAATGACTGTTTAAAACAGCAATGTGAATGGATGATAGAAAGTGCAGACTTTGCAGGCTGGTTTTTTTGGGTAACTGTCATTTCTCTTTGATTTTTGTCATTCAGTTGACCCTGCCCCTTCACCCCAGATCACCCCAGTGAATAACTTCCTGTCTAGCAGCCTAGTGACAGACCTTGAGGGACTGTCCCTCTCAGGCACCACCCTGTCCCCTGTGGTAAGAGACTCTAGCTGCACCTTTCCTGTTTATGCTGTGCAGTCCACTTTGACCTTTTAACCATGGCCCCGAGAGGGCAGGACTCTGGTGTCTCAAACAATCATAAATCACTTTGGGCTCTAGTTTCTTGCCTTCACAAACTAAAACACGTTACTCAGGTCACTCATCATTTTGTCTGTCACAAACAGCGTATTTATTGCCTTAGCCCAGTTTGATTGTATTGTGTTCTGCCATAAAGCCATTTGTGTTATAAAGGGTTGAATGCAGCATTAGGGAGTGTGCTGTGCAAGCTTCTCGTCAAAGAACTCATTCAACTCGTCAAAGAACTCGTCGATGCTTTGATTTACCCAGACCACCTTTAAACCCAAATAGTGTAGTGCTCTTGTAGTTTCACTGAAAAAAACGCAGGTTTTGGAGTTGTTTCCAAGTACATGCATGTTGTTCATTTTATTTTCCTTCCCTTCCTTATTTTCACTTTCGTGATGTGCCCTATAGATAATGCCTACAAAACAGCAGTGGGGTCTACTGAGAAGGGGAAGGGTGAAGGGGTATTTTTAGATGTGAGTATTTTCTTTGTTCAGAGGGGAAAAACAAATAATTAACCTCAGTCTCGCCCTTGTTTTAATACCATGGGTGTACTTTTTTATTTATTTTTTTTGCATTTGGTTTAAATGGCCTACTTTTTTCATTATAAATGCATTAGCCGCCACCTCCTTTCAAGCTATTTTTATATCACTTATCCTGGGAGACTTGTTTGATGTGCCATAAATTCTCACATGGTGAGTCTGCACCTCCCAGACAGGTGGATCTGCATCCTCTTGAGAGGAGCAGTCCTTGCTGAGCCTGTCAAATGGATGCTTGTTTTTCACTGACATGATGAAATTGCCTATTTGCTGTGTTGTTACTGCACTGCCTTCAAAGGGAATGACAGCGGTTGATCTGGTTGGCCTTAGTGGAACCAAAACCCCACCACACCCACTGGTGATGAATTTGTCTTAGACCAACCATTTTGACTACAGTGCCACAGTTACATTATAATCTTGTGTCGCAAAATTGTCTAAATGAAGTAAGACACAACCAGTTATGATCTGCAATTCCATTTAACACTTGCATGTCTCCATTGCGCTCAGGTCATCAGTTTAGGACCTCATTGAGTTTATGCTTCGACTGTCAACACTGGCTGATTTTGGTTATTTTCCTTTGCATGGAGCAAAAGTAGTGATGTCTGAGAAAAGATTGGCACTTGACACTGGCCCTCCTATATTCTACCTGCTCCATTAGCAAATAAAATATTTCCCTTACAGATTTTAAAATATGACATATACTGACACGAAAACATAATGTATGTACAACGTATAATGCATATTGGCATATATTATAAACCTCCGACACCCAAAATGAAAACATTAAGGTATCTCATTTTTTCGTATAGTTTTTTTATTTTTTTTAGCCCGCCACCACCGCCCCTCTTTGGAGGACAACTATGTTTTTATTTTCAGATGATAAAATGCACATTAAACAGCGGAATGAGATTTGTAATGAAAAAGGACACAATATATAGATATATAGTACATTAAAGAGAAAAAAGGGAAATAAAAGAAAGAAAAAAAGAAAAAAAATTACAACAGAAGGGATAACTCAACTTGAATTCCAGTAAATAAGTGGATGTAAATTAAACATTGGTGAATGAAGTATGTAACAGATAGGAGACGTGGGGGGTAAGGGCCCGTATCAAGGGCAGATGTTTGTTGTGTGAGGCGCGGGCTTTTACACACACATAAAAGGACCCATAAACAGACAGACAGACAGATAAAATGACAGACAAAAGTTGATAACTAAGTGTAAATGCGTGTGTGTGCGTGTGCGTGTGCGTGTGCGTGTGTGTGTGTGTGTGTGTGTGTGTGTGTGTGTTTGTGTGTGTGTGTGCGCGAGTGTGAGTGTATGTGTGCATGTACAAAGGCATATCTGTGTAATAGTCGTAATATATTTACATTATAGTTGATAGTTATAATAATTATAATCAAAAATAGTTATTGTGGTTGGAATTGTGAAGGTAGCAACACTTTTTTTTTTTAAGTGGAGCTAATGACGACGGCGCTGAAACGACCACAGCAACAACAATCCAGGGTTTCCGGCAGCGCTTTTTTGGCCAGGCGCCCCGCCCGGCCTGAAATCTGTAGCGCCCGGGCTGGAATGTCGGGCGAAAAAAAAAAATGATGCGATTCATGCAAGCGACACTGCAGCGCTTGAGAACTAATCTACCTGCGCACCTCAGGGCCGGTGTTCTGATTAATTTTGCTACCCATCAAAATATGCTAGGCTCCCTCGTAGTTCAGCGCTTGCGCACGCCTGAAATCTCGGGCTGTTTCCTCGCTCATATCTTAAGTATCCTCAAAAATCATAAAAATAGATTTATTTTCAGTGCGCATTTCGACCTGTAAGCGTTCATATAGGCCTATTTGCATGTACAAAACAAACTAATCCCACTCATTATAACATCTGCTTTTGTTATAATAAGCTGACAAATAAAGTTACTATTGTATCCTGATTCATATTGCAATGCCAAGGCGAAAACAAAGACTTAACGATCGCTTTGCATTACGGAAGTATTTTTTGGCAAGGTAGCAAAATTTGACAGAACACCGGCGCTCGCCTAGACGAAAATCGGCAACAATTAGTCCTGGCTTGTTCTTAATGGTTTTCCTTTATTTACGCGTTTTCCGATTTAAGAATAGTCAAGTGGCAATTGAAGACACGGCTTCTCTCCCCCATGCGATCTTACGGCGAAAAATGGGCTACATTTAGTTCAGCAGGCGCGTCGTTTGACCTGAAAATTCCGGGGCTAATATCCCTCCCTTTATTGAAAATTATCCGTGCTGGCTAATTCTTGATGGGTTTCCTTCATTGACACGTTTTCCAATTCAAGAATAATCAAGTGGCAATTGAAGACACGGCTTCTCTCCCCCATGCGATCTAAAAGCGACAAAATAATGGGCTACATTCAGCACAGAAAAATAATGTGATTAATATTATGTACATGCACCGTCACTCAGCGACGGCATTTCAGAACTCTTCAGCGAATGAAGGTAGCATAATTTTGATGACTAGTACGTGGTTTCGTCCGTTTACATTTTCCAATCGGACAGCTGTCTTTTTTACAGCGAGCTGAGTGACCGTGCTGCAAAAACAGGTGTATGTAGTTGTCGCCGAAATTTACTTCATTAAATGAAGAGTTATGCCGTCGCCGAGTGACGGTGCATAGACCAAATTATTTTTCGGTACTGAGTGAAGCCCATTATTTTGTCGCTTTTAGATCGCATGGGGGAGAGAAGCCGTGTCTTCAATTGCCACTTGATTACTCTTGAATTGGAAAATGTGTTAATAAAGGACAACCGTAATTAATTTCAATAAAGGGAGGGATATTAGCCCCGGAATTTTCAGGTCAAACGATGCGCCTGAGGTCCTACGTGCATTTAGGCCAGGGGTGGGCAATCACGGTCCTGGAGGGCCGGTGTGTATGCAGGTTTTTATTCCCATCAATTACCCTGACTAATTGAGTTAATTGATTGCATGCACAAATATAGATTTTCGCAATGATTCGATCAAAGGAAAATGTTTTATGAAGGGAGACAAGACTAGTCTTTGTAGTTTCATGATAATTTAAAGAAATGCGCATGAAACGTCAGATTTCATAAATGGTTTGGCTAACTGAGACAATCAACTAATTAAAGACCAGACGTTGGTGTGAAAACCAGGGACAGATACGGCCCTCGCTGCCCACCTCTGATTTAGGCCTATGGTTCCCCCCCCCCAAAAAAAAAAGAAGCTGGAAGTGAAATTAAACAGCGACATCGTCGCAAAGAGGTGAGCAAAGTTATTAAAATACTCGCATAAAGATATAACGTCAAGGATGATTTATGATATACAGACGAAAGATTCGGTGAGATCTGCTCCGAGAACTAAGGCGGGCATTTTAGTGTGATATAAACGTGCACCAACTAGTAACAACAAGAATAATTAAAAGGCCAACAATGCTTAATTGTTTATGATTAATTAAACCAGTCTCATTCAGTTGGCGAGTAATGTTTTAATGTTAATTTCGAGTCGTGATGGCCGGTTGCGGAGAGAAGGCAAAGCAGCGCAAGATCTCCTAGTTCTTTACGACCGGCGGGGTGACCCAAAAATAAAGAGTTTGTGTTTTCCAACATCATGTTTGTGGGTTTGTTGTTAAGCAACTTCTCTCATATTTTGAGAGCCAAAAATAATAATTGATTAAGCATCTTCTCTTTAATTTTGAGGGCAAAAATAATGCTCGAACAATTTGATTAATTTATCTTTTTTTTTTTTGCGAGAACGGTTCTCCTTCCCCCCCCCCCCGGCCAAAGATTTTTCTTGCAGGAAACCCTGCAATCAGAAATAATAATAATAATAATAATATGAACAATAATTGCTATATCATCATTACATCCATAACAATAAAAATGGATAATTTAAGAATCATAGGAACAGTTACAAAAACATAATATATGATACTTACTATTTCTATTTAAGAAGGCATACGGCCTGGGACCCCCACCACCCCCAGCCCCCCCAGCCAACACAGCTGGTGTGGTGCATTAAAAAAGTGAGGAATGTGACGCGAAGCCAACCAAAGACCAGCCCCTATGTCCAGCCCCTTTCGCCCTGTTCTTTCAGTGTGTTCTTTCCCTTTATTACCCCTTCTCCTCCCTTTTCTTTGTATTGAACATGGCGTATAACAGAGGGGGGAAAAAAGGGCAAAGGCATGTGCTGGCATTAGCCCAGGCGTGGGGATTGGAAGAAGGCCGAGACGGCGAAGGTAGGCGCAGGCCACAGAGCCCATGCTGCGCCCCCCCCAACCGAATAATGATCACCGCAATCATACACCCACCACTGTAATTTAGCAACTGTACATTTATAAATTCTTGTTAATATTATTATTGCTGCCCTCGTTACCGCCATCGCCACCAGTTTAAGTTATAATTTTATTATTTATAAGTAATGATTAGTAGTATAAGTAATGATTAGCTTGAATGTATGTATGTGTGAATGTGTGCTTTTAATGTATTTTGTGTTTGTTATATGTACGCATGAATGTAAACATGTATATAAATGAATTATTGAAAAAATGAATGTGTTTAAGGTCATCCGAGATTGGTTCCCAGGCAAAAGAGGTATATTGCTTTGCCGGATTATGTTTGTAAGAAGTTGATGAGAGGGGACCAGATGGAGGGGGGTGCTGTTATATGCTGTTGGGTGGGGTCAGATGTTGTGTTTTCAATAGTAATGTGATCCATCGGATAATTCTTCCATTGTGTGATGTTTGTTTTGCTTTTTGATTTCCAGTTCATGAGGATTGTTTTCTTGGTGACAGTTAGGGCTATTAGAAGAATTTTTTTATTTGATCTTATCAAATTTGTAACTGTTGTGTCACGTAGTAAGCAGAGTGGGGGGGACAGAGGGATGTGACAACCAAAGAGATCAGAGAGTGAGTTTGTAACCTTTTCCCAAAACTGCTGAATAGGTGTGCAGTGCCAAATAGCGTGGATATAAGTGTCTGGTTGGTTTTGGGTGCATTCTGATGTGAAGCCCATTTTCTGGCCAGTGTAGTGGGTTTTGTGGAATATCTTGTATTGAACCAATTGTAGGTTTGCATTTTTAGTCATGAAATAAATATTTTGGTAGATTTGGTTCCAGAAGTCAGCATCAGGAGCCATCAGCAGGTCTCTTTCCCATTTTCCTGTTTGAATAGAAATTGTTTTATCTGATGTTGAAATTATTCTATATATTTTTGAGAGGAGTTTTTTCATTGAATGAATGTTGATTAGGTCTGAGGCTGATGGAGGTACTGTAAGTCAAGGTTGATGGATTTAATGTTACAGGTAGCTTGTATTGATGATTTCAGCTACAAGTATTCTAGAAACTGATTGCTCCTGATGCCGTGTTCCCGGACCAGATGAGTGAATGAAACCAGTGTATTATTTTGAGTGATATGTGATAAGTGAGTGATCCCTCTTTTCGTATTTTTTTGTATAGTTGCGGGCATCATCAGTGACGCAAACTATTTGCAAAGAAACTATCTTCAAAAAGTTTTGTGTTTATTCAAATAAAAATCAGAGACGCCTGTGCCTTACTGGGGAATAAACTAATTGCTGGGCTATGAGATTAATATGACACACTAGTGCTCACCTGTGATTGGGTTCATCCATTCTGAATGAATGACTGCATTCTGACACATTCGGCTGGCAGACTTTCACTGCCTGTAATTATCTGAATTACTTTTATATGAGTGTGGATGCTTTAAAGTGCAGCCTTTTTAAAATTCAGAAAAGCGTGTTGTTACGTCTGTAAAATGCGGCAGGCAGGGCTCTGAATTAATGGAGAGATAAAATTTTCTGCATTGTTCCACCAGCTATAATCCTGTGGGTGTGTGACATTTGATGGTCCAGTGTATACTATACAGCACTACAAAACAAAGAACACATTAAAAACGGTATTGGCAATAGAGTAATAATAGATGATGCTGTATAAAGATCAGATGAACCCCTGGGTGTTATCACAGGCCATTCCTGTCGTTTTGTGTGCATTAGACGGCTGTACTGACCAGCCCCCTGGAAAGGCTGCCCTGTGGCTGAGAACCAGCAATGCAATGAAATGGTCGTATCTTAATATCATTATCTAACTGCTATAACCAGCTGCAATGTGACAGCTAATCTGCCACACTCATAAATGAATGCGCCTCAGAATTTTAATTGCTTTTTTACCAAATTTTATTGGACCAGACAAGGTCCATTTTATTTTAGTGCATTTTTCCAGCAAAATATATCTGAAACATATTACCCCCTTGCACACTCCTATTTTAGAACCCTATCTCAGATGTTTATTCTGGGGTTTGTTATGGGCTTTGTGTTTCAGTTCTAACACTGCCACCTCAAATTGTAGTATAGGTACTGTATATTTGAACAAATTCTCCCTCAATTAGGCACAACTGTGCTTTTTGTAGTGGAAAAATAGAAAAACGTATTATGTGTGCAATATTACTCCCAAGAAAATATTCTATTGTGATGTGAATGCATTTATATTCCTTAGTAGAGTACAATGATCATTGAATCAACTAAGCTTTGTGGTTGACTATTTGAGTCACTAGAGTGGGGACAACTCAAGCTGTGAAGCCAGATGGTTTCCATTAAATTCATGGAACATTTTCATTCCTTTTTCGGAAGGGAAAAATTAAGTTCAAGGGCAAAGCAATTATAAATCTTGCTATGGAATCAATAAGTGTAACACTTGAAAGTGTTCTGACATGAGTAAAGAGAAAATGGAAAAACTGATCAATGACCAGGAGTGATGTAAAACACTTCACTCTCTTCTGTAAAAACATTCTGTTTTATTTTAGGCAGTTTCCCTCAGTATGAAACAAACATTTCTTCATATAGATTTTTAGCTGCCTTTGTTTAGAATTATTTAGTTTGTTTCATGAGATTTTTTTTGTCTATTATACAGAAATTTGACAAAAAGCACACGACGCGTAAGGAGTAAGAATACTTAAATTCTGCAGTTGAGAAAATGTAACGTTAGTTGTTGGCCTGTCTGTTGGCGTGGTGAAGTGGTGACAGTGCACACTTAAGCTGATATTGATTTTTTTTTTTTAGGTGGGTGTAATTAGATGGCTAATATAAGTTTTGCTGCCTGCCAGAGCAGTTTGCTCAGCTTCCATGCCCTTATTCCTGCCTGCCTCTCCTCACTGGGAGCCTTCCTATCGCCATCTACATTAGGTGACTTTGGATAAGCACCTTATACTGGTTACAGGAATCTTCATCCATGGATTTTTCCTCCCTGAGGACTTTTCATCCCTTGACTTTGTGTGCCCTAATTATTAACAAAATGTCCCACCATTGTTGACAGACGGATGGACGAATGGACAGGGACAGATCAAGATGATATCTAGGTTCGGGATGGTGTTGTAATGCTGGAAGAGGGCAAAGCATTATTGGGGATGAACTATCCTAGGACGAAGAGTCCAGGGACAAAAAGTCCACGGAGACAAACAGTCCGGGGATGAAAATTCTTCGTGGACAAAAGGTCCGAGGACGAAAAAATAAGTGCCCGAGAGCTGCTTATACTAACTCACATAAAAATCCTAACAAACCCTTCAAGGTGCTAACTAGCCAAATCCTTGATAGTTTCTGAATGCCTACATTTTATGAAAAATGGTTAACGATGATGGGGACAAACCATGGAAGTGGATTAATTTCAGCCTTTCCCTTTAATTGTGAGTCACTGTCATCGAGCCTCCACTGAGGCTTATCGTGACAGTTCAATGAATGGCTAAATGCGTTTCGTAATTAGCTTTTCTGGAGAAGATCTGGAACATCTTCCTGATATCACCAATGTTGGTGAGCTACTCCATACAGTCTACGGTCAGGTATAGGAAATGCATTTATTAAATTCAGGTTCATCAGAAGCCTTGATAAAACAATTACATTTCTGATGGGACACTTTGTCAAAGAGAAAATTTATTAAGAAGCATACATTGAGTTTGGCGGTATGGCTCTGTTCAAGAGATCCCTGCCCGTCCAGCGTGGAACCGAAGGCAGGGAGCTGCTATTAACCCCCCAAAACAGAACCATACTGATGCCCGCCAACAATGAAATATGGTGCTTCCATAGGTTTAAAGGCAGCCCGGGGGCTTTCAGAATTACCCTTGAAGCCAAGTGCGAGAGAAATACTCCATGTGAAATGCACTGTGTGTAGTGACAGCCCGATGGCTGGTGCAATTCTCTTGAGCCAAGTACGAGAGAAATATCCCATGTCAAGTGCACTGTGTCGTGACAGCCCGGCAGCTGGCACATTTCTCTTGAAGCCAAAAACAAGAGAAATATTTTATGTGGAGTGTACTGTGTGTCGTGACAGCCTAGCCGCACAATTTCTCTTGAAGCCAAACACAAGAGAAATATTCTATGTGGAGTGTACTGTGTGTTGTGACAGCCCGGCGGCTGGCACACAAGAGAAATATCCATCCATCCATTTTCTATACCCGCTTATTCCTCACTAGGGTCACGGGGCGAGCTGGAGCCTATCCCAGCTGACTACGGGCAAAGGCAGGGACCCACCCTGAACAGCTTGCCAATCCATCAAGCAGGGCGCACACACCATTCACAGACCATTCACTCTCACACTCATATCTATGGGCAATTTGGTGTCTCCAATTAGCCTGATATGCATGTCTTTGGACTGTGGGAGGAAACCGGAATACCTGGCGAAAACTCACGCGAACACGGGGAGAACATGCAAACTCCACACAGAAAGGCCCCAGGCCGGATTTGAACCCACGACCTTCTTGCTGTGAGGCAGCAGTGCTAACCACTGTGCCACCGCAAGAGAAATATTCTATGTGGAATGTACTGTGTCGCTGGCACAATTTCTCTTGAAGCCAAACAAGAGAAATATTCTATGTGAGTGTATTATGTGTCGTGACAGCCCGGCAGCTGGCACAATTTCTCTTGAAGCCAAACAAGAGAAATATTCTAAATGTAGTGATAGTCCTGTAGTGAAGCAGTCTACAGTGAAATAATCTATGTGAGGTGTAGTATGTGTCGTGACAGCTCGGCGGCTGGCACAATTTCTCTTGAAGCCAAACAAGAGAAATATATTATGTGAGTGTACCGAGACAGCCCAGTGGTTGGCACCATTCTTGAAGCAGTGTACAATGAAATAATCTATGTGAAGTGTAGTATGTGTCATGACAGCCCGGCGGCTGGCACAATCTCTCGAAGCCAAACACAGGAAATATTCTAAATGTAGTGATAGTTCTCTCAAAAGATTAATGAGAATTATACTATATGATTTGAAGTAAATGACATGAGGCAGAACCTATAATAAATTTAAGTGTATGTTGTGGTGAATGACATGACGTGTGCTGAAGAGTGACGCTTTGTGCCCTGACTATGTGTATACAGTATACTAAATGACGCATGAATCAGAAGTACAGGAGGATTTGTTTAACATACAAAACCTGGTGACCACTTACAGTCTTACGTATCCATTTGAGCTTCCACAATGTCGTTAATTCCTGGGTGAATGTAATGTTCTTAGCTGCGTGTACAATGTCCTGAGGCCTTAATACCTTTATTAAGCCACGAAGGAGGCGATGCACTGCTTGAATATAGAAATGAAGCAGAGCTGAGCGGTGAACTAGAAATGGGTTCCCCAACCTCTGAGATGATCAAAGGAACTCAATTGGTCGCAATGCACTTTGTTGAAAAACCCTGGTCTGAACCCCTCAAAAGCAAGCCAGTGGTGACAGTGGCAAGGGAAAACTCCCTATGTGCTAAAATATAGGAAGAAACCTTGGGAGGAACCAGGCTTAAGGGGGAAGGTCCATCCTCCTCTGACCGTCCCAGGGTCAGAGTTCATGGTCGCCGTAATGCAAAAGGGAAGTTGACAAGCAGCCCAGTATTTGTAGTTTGCTGATGCCAACCCAGTCCATGATGTGGAGCAGCGCTTGTGCAGAGGCCAAGTGGCACTGATGTAAAGATCAGCAGCAGCATACTCAGGGCAGGGTCCACCGTGGACATGCAGAAACGAAAAGCAGACAATTAGCGGAGAACACAGTGGGAAGCAATGCTAGGAATGTACCATGAATAAATGCTGTCGACTCTATAAAGTTGATATAAAAGGGAGAATATAAATATACACACATACATGCATGTACACACACTTATGAATGAAAACAGTAAAAACCTTGCTGAATCTGAAAGCTGGGAGAGTTGATAGAATCCCCCAAAAACAATGGTGTAGCAAAACCAAACATCAGAGGCTAATGACTGAGCCCGGCAGCAGTGACCTTTGGTCGATCCAGCAACTGGCTGTTATAGACTGTAGGACATACTGAGCAGGCAAAGCAAATCAGTTTGAATGTAATGAGTAGCAGATTACAAGCACTAGCTGGATGCTGACATGGGGTAAATATTAGTGAAGCATGGCAAACATGCAGCATCATGCCATTGCTGAGCAGCGCAAGATAAGCCACAGCTTGAGTATGTGAGCTTGATGTTGGCAAGCACTCCAAAGTTTTCTTTTGCCATGTTCTGCTTTGCAAAATATTTATTAATTTTTAATTTAATTATTTATTTATTTTTAAAACCAACTTGGGTGCTAGTGGTTAGTTATACAGGAACACTAGAGGCACTTCTAGAGTGCAAACCTTCACTTAAGCAGCACAGTCTGAATCTTGCTGAGTGGAGCAAGTACAATCATTGAGTGTCATAGGATTTCAAGGTGGCTGCCATGTTGTGCTAGTGATGATCAAAATCAGCAGGGTCTATCCCTAATGCAATTGTGACCCACCCACAGGATTTTCAGAAATATCTGCTCATTACATATGCAATAAGCTGTTCAAACAAAAACAAATGCACGGATCACATGACCTCCTGCCAACTCACGTTGCGGACGTAGATGCCACCAATGATAGCAGTTTCCCCCAATTTGGGAAAGTAACAAAGACTTGTTGATTACTGACAAGGAGAAGCCATACCAGATTGATTTCAGGAACTAAAGCTGACTGGGATGGCTGTTCCCACAGCTTTTTTTTTTAATTAAGAATCACTGAGCAGGCCAAAGTTAGCATTTCCCATCGGTTTTGTGGTGCAAGGTGAATGCCGTGCAATTTCCAAACAGTTACCACAACTTAACACTTACAATAGCAGCACCTGCTCAGAGCTGATTAATAAAACCAACAGGAAGTAATTGCAGCATAACTATTGGATCCAAGCAGCATATCGGCAATCGATTTTAACTTAAATGAGGATTACAATTTGGACCAGACATTTGAACAGCATTAGAGCAATCATGAGAATAACGCTTTCGTTTTGGCCGCGGATTCATGAATTACTGAATTTACTACGATTCCTGAGCCAAACATACCGTTGTTGAAGCATTAATGAAGAGCCAATTGCTTTAGCTGAAGATCAAGACATTTTTTTTTTTTTTAAATAAATAATGAGTCGAAGACAATCTGAGCCATAAGACATTTCTTGATAGACACACCAACTATGCCATCATGGGAGCTGAGAATGGGAATAACTGGCAAACTGTAGCATTTCGGCCCGTAAGTTGCTATAAACAAGCTTAGTACAAGGCAAAAGTTAAGTCGCAATCCAATGACCTCAGAACCAGTTCGAGCGAAACTGATTACTAGTGCACAGTCAATCCATGTAATCACACGACGGAGAACCTGGGGGGGAAGGAGTTAACAATTCGAGCCAAATCCAAGGGTTTAAAACATAAATCACTGGACCAAGTGGCATCCAACCCAGAGGTTGCTGCAAAAATTAAATAGCGGTTTCAAATATTCCTGGCCAAGTGAATTGGGTGCAGCTGGAAAGACAAAGTGATTATTTGTAGACTCCGTAAGGCGTAAACGATTAATGCGATTCAAAAGTCGAGCTCGTTCATTGCTGCAGAAAGATGACGTTCCACATGCATTTACCAAGGCATCCCAATCATATCCCGACTGTACAAAAGAACAGCAGCATCCCGAGTGAAAAGGAAAGCGAGCGGCTCGCGTAACTTCGCGAAATGAGACATGGCATAGCAGCTTTCTGCGCTGCGAGTACAAACACTGCAAAGACTGAAATCAGCATTCCGGCACGCTTGTCTAGAACACATGCAGCCTTAAGCACCACGCTCCCGATTAAGACAAGACTGCAGTGCGTGACTGCGTTATCTAAGCATCCAAAGGTTTTTTCGACACCCGAAGAAGATCGGCTTTTGACAGAGTACCGGTTCGCTAACAAGAACTGGAATCGAGCGTTTGTGGCTGCATCCTGATGACCATGCGCTGCTTTAAATTTACGGTTGATAAATGACACGCCGATGCGAAACGTCTCTTCGGCAAAAATAAACGCAATTTTTTCGAAGCAAGCCACATAAATTATGATACAAGTTTGTTTTTTACGCTGGTTATCCTGCATAACCTAGCACTTCCAAGGTGACGACATGCGAGCGTGACATCAAACCACGGCAAATCACGAAATGCAGTAACCAAAATAAACATGTTATAAAGTAGCTGTGATAACGAAAACCACGAACCTTGTCACAGATGGTTCCGTTTGCGGTGGCAGCAATGTTAAGCGTACATGCTGCAGAGCCTCGGCTCAGAATGCGATCTTATGTAAACTAGCATATCAGTCGAGCAATCATGTGACGGCAAATCAGATGACATCCAAGAGCACTCAGGTGATTCAAGCTCGAGAAGCGGCTACTGTAGTCACCAAGCTTGACTCCGTGCCCATCAGAATTACGCAAAGCTCCATTAATGAACAGAGGAGGCTCACGCCTTATGAAGAAACGGTTCCATCCTTCACAACAGAATTAATTGCCCAATTCATTCTGAATCAGCAGGGAAACTGGACATTTTGTTGCCTTTCTCCTGCCAATTGTCATTTTAATTAATTTTAAGGATATATTGTCAAAACAATGAACTGATTCACTTTAAATTAGCACCTGATAATGCAATGGAAATAAATAGACTTTGTATGTCACATGACCAGATTTTTCTGGTACCCTCATGTCGCAATTCTCTGAATTAAGGGGCCTTAATGACTACATAATTGATTAAGCCCCAGCCTCTTTTTTAGGTTTCTGTTTGAAAATGACATACCCAAAATGAATAGAGTATATCTCTGTTTGTGTAGCATGAAGTATCAGAGAGGGAGACATGGAAATGTGGAGAGAGGGTTGATTTTCTGACGCTACTCGGATTTTGATATTTGAACATTAATATGCTTTTGAGTTGAGTTGTGCTTGGTGTATGTAAAATGACTTATATGTGCTTGTAGCAGAGGCACTCCTGTTTCATTTGATGTGTAATATGACTATATTGCTACTTAATTAGCGCGGCGTTGTAGGTATTTTGCTGCGGTGAGTCTCAGGGTCCCCCAATTGGGGGACCCTGGAGTTTAAGAGGTTAAGCATCTTCGGCGTCTTAATTGATACATAGAGAGGATAAATCGATTTGCCAAAGAGAGAGTAATAGTGGAAAACAGGATGGTTGTGGAATATGGGTGTCAGGTCTTCAATGGAGGAGTGCCTCTGTGTTTGCAGACCATCAGCCCCTCGGCCAGTTGTGTGAAGACCTACGAGCTGCTGCACCGCATCACAGGAGAGGGGCTGTCCGTGCAGTACTGCTTCAGCCGCCAGCCCTTCAGCCCGGACCCGCACATGGTGGCCGTGCAAATCCAGTTCACTAACAACACCGAGGCCGAGGCCAAGAGCCTGTCAGTGGGAGAGCTCAAGCTGCAGTCCGGCATGCGCATCAAGGAGTTCCCAGAGATCGGTCAGTCAACAACCCCACCCCAGTCATCTCATCTCCACCCCTGTGTGTGATAGATGCAATTCAAACCCTTCCTTTAAGGCTGCCACTGTCTTTGTCACTGATTTTTCTAGTATTGCTTTGAACGTATCCATAATTGAGAGGGGGTCCGATGAGATTTTTCCTCAAAGTGACTGAGGACAGATAGATCGCACCTCCCTTTGCACCATGCAGTCATTATACCTCAATGCCACCTGTCATATATTTGCATACTTTTATGCCTGGAAATGAAAGACCTGATGTATGTGGAGGAGCATCAAAGCTGTTGAAGCAGTTTTTATCATCTAGGGTCTCATAATCATGCCCAGAGTTTATTATTGAGCAGTCATCCCTTCAACTGCTATTGAGCATTACTGCTGTGGAATAACCGACGATGAAAATACCTTTAAGGCACCCTGCATCAAAAGTTACAGCTATGCAGACCTATGCGATATTGCTCATTCCTGAATAAAACAAATTGCTTGGTAGGAGTTTTCAAAGTGATGGAAGCATCTAATTCAAAACTGCAGTGGATGTGAGAACATGTGAAAGAATGTTTGAGGAGAACAGATAATTGGCAGATGCTGTATTGTGTATAATCAACACTATTGATTCCTGTTCGCTCCTATGATGAAGACATATTAAAAGTGAAATTTTCCTCCTGAAAGAGACTTTGGACTGAAAATATACATATAATAAGTCATGCAATTTTATTATTTTGAACGGATATATAATTTAAGGGCCGGCATGTGGCACAGTGGGGGCACCACTGCAGTCTCGCAGCAATAAGCTTGCGGGATCAAATGAGGCCTAGAGCCTTTCTGTGTGGAATTTGCATGCTCTTTAACAGTACTCGACTCGGCTTCAGCTGCCTTGTGACCTTAGTGAGGAAAAAGCGGAATAGATAATGAATGGATGAATATTACTTACATTTGCACATGGTTATGTAGAATTGACTAAAGTGAGCAAAAGCGAATTTTGAATTCAAGTAGTCTATAAGTGCTGAAAGCTGCAGTATACTTTACTCCAGGTACGGCATGACTGAGTGCTCTTGCCCGTTGTTTTCTGATTCTGTGTCCTTACTCTTCTCTCCTCTCCATTTGCCACGTCGTTCATGCATTCAGAGATTTTGCCCCCGGGAGAGACGGTCTCTGTGGTTATGGGCATTGATTTCTGCGATTCCACCCAAGCAGCCAACTTTCAGCTCTGGTGAGAGCATGTGTTCATTTAAATTAAGAAGTACACGACAATGTATTTTCAAAGGAAGTCATTGCATCGCAAACCAGTCTGTAATAAATGCACTACAGAGATGGACTTATCATGAGTGAACAGTAAGTGATGCATCCTTTACAGCTGCAATGTGACTATTTAAAATGTTTTGCTGTGAATGTAATTAAAAGCCAATCACACACTGTAATGTATGTTGTCAGTGCGGGCAGCACTATGACTGGGCAGTGAGTATGTTTCTGCTCTGTCCTCTCCGCCTGCATCCCTCAGTTCCCACACCAGGAAGTTCTTTGTGTCGATCCAGCCCCCAGTGGGAGAGTTGCTGATTCCCATGTTCATGACTGAGAACGAGTTCAGGAAGGAGCAAGGTGAGAATGGAGCAGTGGGTCAAACAGACCTCACAGATACTCCCAAAGATCCTCCCGTCCTCCCATCTTCCACTGGGCCAAGCACTAGACAACATCATATTGCTTTCCTAATAACGATAACATCATGGATAACATTGCAAATGAGATTGAGGGGCATGAGGTGGCATTGTTCTCATTTAACCATGAAGCCACTGCAGTGGCAGCTGGAGAGCTGGCAATAAGGGAAGCACAAACTATCCCTTAAAATAATAATGATTGGTCATGACCTGTTTTCAATCTTAATAAAATTGATTTTACTCGACTCCAAAAATCCTGAGAACCATCAGGTGTCGCCAATGAGCACGAATGAGCACAAATACCCTCATTCTTGACCTGTTTTCAATCATTCATTTAAATTACAGAAACTCCAAAAACTCTTAACATTGTTATCAAGTGTGGCCAGTTTTCACTAATAACACATACCTGTCAACTCTAACGCATCCGGCATGAGTTTTTGAGGCATGTTTACATTCCCCTGCTGTAGTGAGTAATTATTCAATCTACACTTATGAAAGAGATTCTCACGTGGAATTCAAATCCTTGCGCATGGGGGTTTATCAGTTTCACATGCGTTACAGTGGATTTCACCACTAGTAATTGGAAACCGATTATGACTCTGGACTTATCACGCTTTTCTTTACTCAGGGGTTTTAAGAGATGGTTTTTGCTTCCCCTATTGCCAGTTCACCAGCTGCCACTGAGTAAACAAATCCTTATTAAAATAGAAGTTAGGTTTTCTGTCATGAAAATGTCCAGTTTGAAGTTCTGTGCATACCATTCACTAAAGCAGCTTCATCATCGTTCAGCCTCCTACCTATACAGTGTGTTTATCAACAGACAAGTAGATCAGAAAACAGGCACATACAGTGCTGTGAAGAAGTATTTGCCCCTTCCTGATTACTTCCATTTTTGCATATTTGTCTACCTAAATGTTTCAGATTACCAAAATAATTTTGATATTAGACAAAGACAACTCAAGTGAACGCAAAACGCACCTTTTAAATGATGATTTCATTTATTGAAAGAAAAAAGATATCCAACCCTATCTGGCCCTATGTGTATAAGTAATTACCCTCTTAGTAACTGAATAAACCTATTAAACCAATTTAATTGATAATTGGGTTCAATTTTATTAGACACACCCAGCCTTGTTAAATATAGTACAACCTGTCTTGAAGTGTGAAGTAGGCAAAATGCAACCCATGATGCTGTTATCTAAAGAAATTCAAGAACAGATGGGAAACAAAGTATTTGCACTTAAACTATCGCAACAAAATTTCTGTCTCCACCAATCCTCAAATGAAGCCTATGTCCTCGCATAAAGCTAACATAGCATTCCACGGTACGAACATCGTCAGAACCGTCAAGCACAGTGGTGATATCCTGATGGTCTGCTTTGCTGCTTCTGGACCTGGGTAACTAGACATAATCGATGGAATCATGAATTCTGCTCTCTACCAGAAAATCCTGAAGGAAAATTTTCAGTGACCAGTCAGTGACTTAAAGCTCAAGCACAATTGGTTTATGCAGCAGAACAATGAAGCTCACAAGCAAGTCCACCTCTGAATGGCTCTAAAGAAACAAAACAAGGGTTTTGGAGTGGCTTAGTCAAAGTCCTGACTTGAATTCGACTGAGTTGTTGTTGCATAACCTTAGCATCTTCCTGCCGTGTATTTTTGCAGATGTCAACCAATGCCAGGATTCATTGATCTTTCAATACCTATATTTTTGTCAGAAGATCTGTTACCACTCCCATTACCATACAGCAGAGAAAATGTTGTTTGCTGGAACATCTCGGCAGTGGCGGGGGAAGCATTCTATCATTATAAACGGAAAGTCTCGTCAATGGTGGAAAGGGAGTTGAACTGGCAGTTTGTGCTTGAAAACCCTCCAATGCGGCTGAACTGAAAAAAAATTCAACAAAGAGGAGTGGGCCTAAATTCCTCCTCAGCGATCAAAGTAATCACAAATATTTGATTGCAGTTGTTGCTGCCAAGGGTTTCACAACCCGTTGTTAGGTTTAGGGAGGCAATTATTTTTTTCACATGGTTGATATAGGCTTTGAATTACTCATTACCTTCAATAAATGAAATGATAATTCAAAACCGATGTGTCAAACTGGTCCGTAAAAGGGCCAAGGGGCTGTAGGTTTTCAATCTAACCGAGGAGAGGTGCAGCTGGTACAACAGATTTAATCTAATGATCTCAGCCTGCACAGTTGATTTGCTGTATCAAGTGTGCTTCTGCTTGGTTGGAATGAAAACCTGCAGTCCCTTGGCCCTTATATGCACCAGTTTTGAGCCCCTGATTTAAAAGCTGCATTTGTGTTTATTCACATTGTCTTTCTCTCATTAAAATTAGTTAAATGATTTGAAACATTTATAAATGACATATATGCAAAAATATAAGGAATTTGAAACGGGGGAAAATACTTTTTCCGCAACAGTACTGTGCAAAACCCAAAAATTGTTGTTACTTTTCCCAGAGACTGTGCCTCATACAAACACCAATGGAAAAACTTTGTTTGATCTCCTTTCCACTAATTGAGTTGTGCTCTCCTAATGGCTCTTTGATAACAATTAAGAGGTGTTCAATTCATGCTAATATGCTTAACTAAAGCATTGATCATTTCTTCTACTTACCTCTATATTTTTCCCAACTGCAATAGAGAAGCTATTGTAGTTGATTGTGGGTAAGTCCCTTACAGATCTGTACCTCTCAGCTGTATCTTTTCCACTTGCTATACCCACCTTCTCCTACTCACAGACGTGACCCTAATCATGTCCCCTAGCTTTTTTTTGATTCTCCTCCCCTCTCTGTGAAGCCTTTGTTGCCTTGAGTTCATTTGCCGTTACATTTACTAGCACCTTCTGTTCACCTGCCGTCTCAGGTGAACTGACCTGCATCAAAGCTTCTCACACTGAATCTCCAATAATGAGAATGACCTGCTTCACACCTCCCCTGGCAAAGCCTCCTCCATGAAACCTAATCATACAGCTTTATCACACTGAGGCCGCCCTCGAATGCTCACAGAGTGATGCTCCATTGGCCACATATGGTGTATCCTCGCATTCTCGCTGTGCGTGGAGCTTGCCTCTGATAAGTCATCTAGTGGCAAACATCTTGTGGCAACTCAGCTGAGATTCTCTCAAAGGAACAGATCCTTATTACCAGGGAAAGAATTGTCTATTACTAATTTGTCCCTTATATAAAGAGGCAGCTTTTGAAAATATACTGCATATGCCTCTAATTATTTAGTTTATCTTTAAATTAGGGTTATCTTTAGATAAGTTTTGCAATTATATGTTTTTGAGCAATGCAGCTCAGATGGCCAGTATATCTGAGCTGTGGTGACTTTAGTTTTCGGAAGCTGGACTGCAGTGTGTGGTTGTTTGCGTCTGTGAATCTGTACAGGTCAGCTGATGGGCATGAATGAGATCACAGAGAGGCTGACTCTGGGGGAGAAGTGTCAGAGTGAACATGTGATCGTACAGAGGGTCACCGCCACAGCCAACCTCAGCCGGGTGCCCTGCGGCTCGGAGAAGGAGTGCAGGTGAGTGATTACTGTGTAATTAGACATCAGTCCTACATCCATATTAGGTGGGCATCCCACATCCATACCAGGCATATTCATGACCAATAAACAGATATATCAGTTACTCTGTGTGACCAGATCTGCGGCTTACCTTGGGTTGTAGGTGAGGTCTCACCCATATAATGAAAACAGGTTTCCTCAAAGGGAACCTTCTGAATTTGTTTCATGCAGTAAATTGGACGAGCATTTTTTGAGTTAACTCCTTGAGGGAATTGAAGAGGGCCCTTGTTTTAAAACTGGCTTCTCTTGTCCTCTGTCACTTTCTACTCTTCTTCTTTATTTTCAACCTGTGATGCTTCCATTTGATCTCAGCCTTCCTCTTCCCACTCCTACATCCTTTGCTCCGGGTTCCAGGTTTGCAGGGAAGACGGTGACTAGCGGCAGTCTGGTGCTGGTTACCGTGGTGACAAAGGAGGGACGTGCAGCCCAGCTCACAGTCAACTGTGAGAAGATGGTGATTGGCACAATGCTGGTGAAGGACATCCTCCAAGCTCTATCCCAGTGACAGACCGTCTCCACGACTACCACCTTCTGCTTTAGCCAAGCCACACCATAGT
The DNA here is from genome assembly GCA_029721435.1 of Gymnothorax reevesii. NCBI lineage: Eukaryota > Metazoa > Chordata > Actinopteri > Anguilliformes > Muraenidae > Gymnothorax > Gymnothorax reevesii. The sequence continues at coordinate 16,889,870 of CM056588.1, read as the reverse complement.
TACCTGGCATTCTCCGACGGCCGTCCTCACCATAGTTACCCAACATCCTCCAACAGTAGCACTCTCCATAGTTACCCAGCAACTGCTGCCCTTTCCAAGCACCATTTATAGAAACATTAAGAACACCCACCATTGTGCACGCAGCTGTGAGTACAGTTTCAATACTCAAGGTTCCAGGTAGCACATTATTCGCATACAACTCAGCTGTGCATTTTGGGCAGCAATACAAAGAAATTAATTATAATTCATAAGTTCCTGCCATGAATAAAAGTGAATCTAAATGCAAAGTACAGCTGAGCACCAGGGTCCTCATTTGTTCCAGAAAAATACTGCTCATTGTCATTTCTGGTGATATACAGTGTATTCTGGGAAAAGTTGTATACTCTGATCATTGCTGCTGTTATGGATTTCGGTACAAGGTTTTGACAAGGTGCTTTATAATGAATAACTGCAGTGTCCTGCCTTAGAACTGACAGTGCTGCTGTTGCTTACAGCAATGAGGTTTGGGTTACAGTGCTCCCCCAATAACAGACACCCCCCAACAACCTATCTATAGTTTTAATCAATGTCAAAATAGTAATAGTTACTGGATGTAAGAATTTTATCTCTTCTCGATGCATTTTTTATCGCCACCTCTTCAATAGAAAAACCATGGACTTTCTGGCTGGCACTGGCTAACCGGCGATCACATAGCTACCGTAGCTAACCTTGGTCTAATTTAAACGTCAATGCATTTATTACTTATTTTGGATATCCTTAGCCCATACCATGTATTGTAGTTGCAGGTGGATGATGTACTGACCATCTAAATACATGTAAGGTATAGTACTCTAGATGTATGAGTCTTATACTTGTGACATTTGCATATGTTGTACACTTTCAAATGACAATTGGTTTATATAGTAAATAATGTCATTACCAAAACCATCACAATAAGCCCACAAATCAGTTTGAAAGTGATTTTATGTTTATTATTATTATTATTATTATTATTATTATTATTATATTAATATTATTGCGTAATCTTGGGGGCTGGTCCACACAGTAATCTGAACTCCACGCCGTACATTTGTTCCCAGTTGTCTTTTACAATGTTCTTGCTTTGAAACATTTTTCACATTCTTTGTCCTTTTCAGATGGAAATTACAAACTTTAGAGTTAAAATGTAACAAGAATGCCAGTCAAAGTCATCTGGGTTTTGTCATTTAAGTAAGTCATCAAGAGTATATAATGTAGCGTATATAACAGTTTTTCTTTACAGCATAGTGTTTTCTATCATGCAGAAGAGGGCTGAAATATTCAAAACTTCAGGTGAACATCTCACCTCTGTTAGTTTACCTGTGGCAAGACAGAATGGTGCAACACAGCTGAGCTGCCTTTATCAGCCCACAAAGTAATGGTTTTAAACAGATAATTATGGAAGCATGTTTAAACCAAACAGGGTATTTCATCATGGGAAAACTTTAGCTCATGCCCTCTCATCAACTCGCACAAATCTTTTTTGCTAAATTTTAATCTCATTATCATAATTATCATAATCTCATAAGGACTCTTCGTTTACAGTACTTACCTGGACTGTGATAGGTAGATTTCAGAGTTTGAAATGTTATTATTATTCAGTCTCTATTTTCAGTCCACCAATGCCACCAATGGCATTTGGTGTATGTCCTATGAGACCAATGATCTCATTAACCTATATCAATTCATCTAAATAAAGTGAAATGAAATAATGAATATTCTGATGTAGCAGCGAAAGCCTGGAAATCTACTCAACAATATATTTACGCAAAATGCCTTTCAATGCTTACCACTTGTGCATGACAAAGATAAAAAATTCAGCATAGACCTTGTTGGGACTGATTTAATGATTATACAACATTGAGACATTATTCCATTTTAAATTTAAAATTTCTCTGTTCACTGCAAGCTCTTGCCCCTAATTGTTTGATTTGTACTAACATTTTGTATTTTATCAAACCTATGTGAGATGTACTTTTACTTTGAGCTGAGTGCTTGCTGTATTGTTAGGTATATCCTGTTTACTTGCATGTTATTTTCCAAAGCAATTAGTGCTGGATATCTCCAGTTATTTTTGTAGGTTTAGTGGTTCTGGTAGGATGCTGAAATTGTACTCCTGGTTTGCTCCAAATTAATACAAGAAGAGTGGTTTTAGTGCAGTGGATGCAATGAGATTTAGGGACTGGTCTGTAGGTCTAACGAATTGTAAAACACTGATGCTTTCGCTGTGGGATCGCAGCAGTGGTGCATCAGTGCTTATCTGTTCCTTTTATGGGACGCCTGGCCCAATGCACTGTTTGTATTTCTAAGTGTGCTCAAATTATATTCATTCTAACGGTTGTCCACAGTTTCAAATACATAAACGGATTTTTGTGCCATCTGATTGACAATTGAGAAGGCTATTAAAATACAACATGCTTAATTGTACTTCTAATTTTAGCATTATAAGGGTAAAGCTTGTCCATTTATATCTGAAGAAATCATATTACAAGTTTATACGGCTTCTATACTTTCTGTCGTAATGTTTTACGTAGCAGGGAATAACACCTGTGTGTTTGAAATGCATTCAAAGCATGATTCCTCAAATGTCGCTGCTAATAAGTGCAAGCGTTGGCCTGATTTCTACGATTTACTTCCACATTCAAGATCTGTTATTATGTCTGTCGATAGCATCAGTGCAGTGTTTCAGAGTTCTTTCTTCTGTGTGGTAGTTGAAATGATGTGAGTATAACAGCCTTATTTATTTTCAAAATGAAAATGTCAATAAAAACCTGATGACTCAATTAACACCTGTTTGTATTTTTGTCTTGTCCCACAGTATAACAAAAAATCAAAACGTAAGGTTGTACATTACGCATTAGAAAGGAGAGAAGCAGGATGGTTAGCCATGAAAACGGCACCATCCACCCTCAAGCTCAGAGGTCGTGCAGTACCAACTCGATGCGTCGCCGATCATCACACGTCACAATAATGTGCCATGTTTAAATCATGCCTCAACCGTCTGCTCGGCCTGTAAATTCCCAATCCTAGTTCTCATAGTGCGTTAAAATTAAGAAAATGGAAACAGGGATGTTGAGGTGATAATGGTGACTATTCAACTCATGAGATGTTCAGCCAGCTAATAAGGGAATTCAAGAACCGAAATAAAGCGCTCAGAACAGCTTTCCTGATGGTGCCTACAAACCATACCGAGGCCTTCTTGCCAGTAAGGCTCAGCCTCCGAGCGGACACCCCCACCCTCTCGGATTGTTTGCAGTCGGCCTTGCATTCGATCACTTAACGCACATTTTTCCAATCATGGCACCTAATTTGAATGTCTGGGGCGTGTTAAGTAGTTTGTCATTCGACGCCAATTGTTTTGTTTGAAACGGTTCTTTGTCGCTTCTGCTGTCTCTTTGCCTATATCATGGCGTTTTCTCTGGTAAGTATTTAGTAGCCGAAAGATTTAGTTCGTTTGTTTAACGTTGTTGTTGTTATATTCTTGTCTGTTAGGAGGACCGAATTCTACAAAAGTTATAGAATATTAATTAAGCCGTGTTTAACTAAATGTCTAGTATGTGTTCCTGATCATATCTGCGTAGTTAGTTCGCCATTTAGTTGACTTTATGAGGTCATGGAGTAATTATTACAACGTTTATTCTGACCCATTACTGGCGAATTGTTCAAGCTAATCGGCGAAACTTTGCAATTATGGGTTGGAAAAGTGAATTAGGAGTCCGTCTTTAGCGAACCCCTTTTATGCAAAGGATCCTGAAGCTTCAAATTGGCTAGTTTCATTATTGTCTTTGGCAGTTTGGCCTATTCATTTTAGAACCTCCATTATCGCGTTTTTAATCCCTGGAGAACCTACGGGGTTGATAACTTCCTGGACGTCATATACATCGACTACAAGTTGAGACTTAACCTAGTGACTTCAAACACTATCCCTCTTCTCCAAAATACACTGCAGTCTATCAAAGTATCATAACTTACTGATCTTTACTGTAAGGTATTATTATTACAGTCTCCATTGCCCAGACTCTGCGACTGCTTTTTTTGCTTACCATAAAGGCACAATGGTTAAATTGCCTGAGGTTATGGATCATCCAACAAAGAATTTATTTGTGCCTACAGAAAGACGATCTTCGGGCCCATGACCGCTGGGATTCTGATTCTCCAGCTCTCTCTACATGCAGCAATGCAGATATATTCCGCAGAATGAACAACATGCTGGGTAACTCTCTGGATTTTACGGGGGTCTGCACTACGCCCATCACTAAGGGCAAGAGAGACCAGCTAACAGGTGAGCCTTTCCTGAAAGGCTTGTAGAACAGTAGGTGGAAGGGTGTGTCAGAATCCCTGCATACATGACCTGGTATCTGCTGTGATTGCAAGAGAGATTTTGAAAAATGTAATTGTTTGGGCTGTTGGGACTTAACTTTAAGGAGGGTTATGGGTTAGTGGCAAGGTTTGTTGTATTATTGTGACCCCTTTTGACTGTCAAAGCTTGAAATCACCCTCCCGCCAACCTTTCCAAATGACGAATGACTCAAGTCATTAATCCCCATGTGAAAACATGCCAGATGTTTGTCCATTTCCACCTTTTTTTTTTTTCTGGTGACTCATACCAAAGCTCAATATGTCTTATGGCAAAGGGTCAAAGTACGCCGCTTTGATCCCTCATTTCCTTGAATGCATCCACTTTGGTTGTCTGCATCAAAATGGCAGCACTGTGACTCTAGAAAGCTGCATGGGCTGCTGTTCCAGCTGATTCATGCTGCACTGCTGCAGCCCAGCGACTAGGGATTCTCAGCCAAGACACAGGAAGGCTGCCTTTACACCTTTTCTCATATTATGTAAATTGTTTCTATGTGCAGCAGATTTGTAGTGGATTCTGTGTAGGTGCCTCCTGTTAAACGGATCATTTTGTCCCAATATTGAGAATGAATTGGGGTCCAAAATCTGTGGAGATCAATTATGGCTGAGTTTCAATTAAAAGAAATGAATACATGAAATTTCTTGTCTTGCCTGAAATCAATATAAGTTTTGAAACAACATTGGGGATTGATTTTATGCAAATGTGCCATTGCTATGCATCTTTTACCCTTTTGCTTGTTGCAGTCTTAATGAAAGAATAAATGTTAAATGCCTCATAATCCTTGTTAGGTCTTACATGTTCATGCTGTTATTCAAATATATCTAATTGAAATAACCATGCATCGTTGCAATTAAATTTCAATGGGATATATTAAAAAAAGTATTTTTTTTAAAACAATTTTTCATTGCGCATGTTTATGTAGCCAGTCATTTTTTTTTATTAATATTGTCAAGTATCTTTTTGGAATACATTTGAGTAAGTGTAGAGGTGTAGGTTGAATTTCTTTCTCTAACATTGAGCTGGAGTGTCCAATGACCTGGCTGCATGTCCACTAGTACCACTTTTCTGGTGTTAAGTTGCGCGCACACAGTACCTTCATTTTAATTTTGGGCTTGTTACTTAACCTGTGACTAAGATTTCTATTGCAACAGTGTAGTTTTAGGGAAGCGGACTGGTACACAAACGCAGCTTTAGCAGTGTGGGATTTGTCTTTACCCAGCTGGATCGATTGACAAGGATTTGTTTAACTGGGGGTGGTTGTGTGGGTGGTAGGGTTCAACCTCCATGTCAATGAATTGTCTCCTCAATGACATGAAGTGTGCTTTTCACATTGTCTGAAAATGTGGCAAAGCTTCTTTACTGCCAGTCATGCTGAGACCCATGTATGATAAACAATGCAGCTTTATTGCCAGTCAGGCAGTGACATCTGAACTGAAACAAAGATTGTGCTTGCTGTTTCACCACACCACCCCCAGCCAACACCCCTCCCATCTGGAGTTGCTGAATCAGGGCTGTAGCTGGCAGCTGGAGTCTGTCCAGCTCCGGGGAGCGACTGGGAGCTGGCGGCGCAAATATCCGCTTCTCTAACTTCTGAATCAGTCAGCTGCTGCAGCTGTCGGCTGTCTGTGCCCGTGACGGTGTCTGTGGCTGGCAGGAGGTGGCACGATACGACAGCTCTCTGCTGTCCCTCCCCTCCGACTCGCTGACGACGAGGGAAAACGGGCGAGACCCAGTCGTCGCTGCTGCTGCGGTCCAGCCGCGCTGGGCGTTTGTCAGCCTGAGAGGCGAGAGGGGAATTTTCTTTTGTATTGCACGCAGTTGCCGTTGGAGCAGAGGAGGGGGGGGTGATGTCATTAGCAGGGGAGCGTGAGTGCATCAGCACCCGGGTCACATGTTAGGTGGGTCAGTGATGCAGATGGAGGTGCATGGCAGCCGCACCGGGCTCAGTCGCAGGTTAGCCACCGGACCGTCTGGCAGACTTCGAGCTGTCCTGACGTTTTTCGAATTGAGGGGATTTCATTGACTCTGCCCACCTCTCCTAACACCTTGTGCAGCCGGAGCAAAGGGGCTAAACGCTGTTGTATCCACATCCACAGAACTGCAGGAGTCGGACGTGGCTGCCGTCGGCAGCAGGATGCTTTTCCCCAGCAGCACGCAGGAGTCCTCCCGGGTCCTGCCCGATGTCAACGACCTGGGCCTGGGCCTGCAGTCCCTCAGCCTGTCTGGGTGGGACCGCCCCTGGAGCAGTCAGGACATCGAACCTGCTGCCCAAACCAGCAGCCCCTCCAGTGAGTACTGACCCCTGGGCCCCCGCCCCCTCTAGCTTTTTTTTTTTTTTTTTCTCTTCCCCTTGTAAGTGCTGCCATTAGGCTGTTGCAACTTTGGTCGATGGAGATTTGCATGCTGTGTTCTGTACTGTCTTTCCTTGTACCAGTGACAGAGTGGGCTGGTATGTGAGCTGCGCTGTTATGGCTCTCCTCTGTGGGACTGTTTCTAGAAAAAGCTGGCCCTGCTTGCCTTTTACCCCTGAGAATTACACCGAGTAGTGTGAGAGATTCACATTTTATAGTGAAGTATATTCCCCACTGCCATTCAGAATTATTTTGCTAATTGCATGGTTAAGCTAAATTACTAGCTTCAGGTGAAGATGTGGCTCATTGCTGTGCTTTTCTCCATGTTTTAAATTTGACTCAGTGGTGAAAAGTGAAAGTGCCATCTCTGCTTCCTAAATATTGCCCTAACCAATATTGCTGTCTCACTTGGGTTTTTTTTTTTTTTTTTTAAATGCGTCTCGCATTTCATGAATTACAGATTTTATTCCTGGGCCGCCTCCTGCAGTGAAATTTGTGTTGCGGTAAAACATTAAAATAATGTGGTTTGGCTCCTTTTTATAGGCAGATTTATTCATTATCCCCAATGCACACTGCCCATGTGCTGTCTATGGGTGGTGGGGTCATCTGCTCATACTGTGTGTAGGAGCAGAGTGGGGCTACTTCATGGTCTGCAGGTTTAATTGCTCCTTTTGTAGACTATCCTAAATCTGTGTGTATTAATTTGTCATAGGCCTGGAATAAATTCTGAATAAATTTCTACTTGTTACTTTGTGCTTGGCCTTTCTTCTATAGCCCATCATGGTTCAGAATTTTTCAACTAATCAAGTCCTTGAGAATATTGGTCCATTTGCAGTGGTATCTGGCTTTTTATTTTGCTGTAATGAATGAACTTTGCTTGATGGCATGGCACACTTCAACAAAGCCTTGCTATCTGAATTTTGGTTGAAATCTAGACTTTTTATAAATTGTGAGTTTGCAATTTTATGAGCCTTTTGACAACTACTTCTAAAATGAAGCACCTCTGATTTTGGCTAGTTTTATGGAAATTTGTTCATCTGTATGCTCTTCGGTCAAATTATTTTTTTTCCCCTTTTTCCTGTGGAATTCCCATGTTTATGCCCCTGAGAAACTATTATGCATCCAAGTGTAAATGGTCCCCACAGACCTCCCAATCCTCCAAATCTGCCCTAATGTACTGACCCAGTTCCTGCAATAGACTCAGAACGCCGCCATTGAGAGCTTTCGTTAAAGTGGTTCACCAACTGGGTCTGCTAAGTGGAGCAGGGCTGAGAGGGCTGGGTATTGCTGGTAGGGGAGACTCAGGCCAGGGGCCTCTTTATTACAATGTGCGTAGATTTAGCACAATTTTGCACAGGCACAATAGGTGGCGTAGTGCAAATCCACAAGTTTGTGGAGGATCTTAACCATATGCAGGGTTTACTTGATTCACTTGAAATTCTGCATATGTACACAATCCTATTGTGTGGGTTTGTTTAAAAATAAAAAAAATAAAAAAATGTCAAGTTTATGAACCTGAAATCTACTAGGATGGTGGCACAGGCATATTTCTCCTACGAATACGCAGTTTATGAATGAGTCCCCTGCTCTCCTTGATGGCCCTTGGCCTGCAGCTAATGCTGAATACCTGGAGGGAGCTGGCTCCCCCCTGCCACTATTGCCACCCCAGCAAATGGACTTTTACTGCTGGGAGAGTGCTGTTATGGTTAGTCAGGTGAAGGCCAAGGTCATTAGCTTAGGAGTGGTGCAATGGTGTTAAGTTATGCAAGGCCTCTCCGTTTCATAAATGAGTTTCCCCTGGGATGTAGCAACCATTTTGTACCTTCTATGTGTGTAAAATGGAGGTGTCTCAATGCATTGATTATTTGGCAGAGATGTCTAGGAGTAGCACAGTAGCCCTGAACCTGGAGGTTAGCACTTCATTTACACTGAATTGCTTCACTTTGCTGAGGTGCCGTGTAGCTTGTTAAAGGTGTCAGGTTAGGGGGTCTTTGACCCTGTTAAAGCCCCCCTCTCTCTGCCGTAGTGCTGGGGGCGCTCAGCAGTCCCCTCGGCAATGTGCTGGGCAAGCCTCTGGGTTTTCCCTCCCATGAGCCCATGGGCGCGGTGGACTTCCTGGATAAGTTCCCTGGCCTGGCGCGGATGAACTCCCGGCTGGAATCCCGCTCGCTCCTGGACTCGCGCTCCAGCAGCCCTGTGGACTCGGAGACCAGCGGCTTCAGCTCGGGGTCCGACCACCTGTGCGATCTGCTTGTGAGTGCTGTTCTCCATCACTGGTTTGCTTTGCTTTTCTATGGTAAATGAGTGTACACGCGTGTGTCCCCAAAACAATGTACACATGCTGATAGGACAGACTTTTTGCTTTCATTTGAATATGTTCATACAATTGTACTCCACAATTTGGAAATTGTTACTGTCTCTATGTGCTCCCTCCACATCATTCTCGAATTGGTTGCAGTTGAGCCTTGTTTAAGGGAGGGGGTGAGGGCTATGCTGAGTGCCACCAAACCCTCATGGTGAAATGGATTTTAATTGAAATGCCCTCAAATGGGAGCTGTAGGTCTATTGTCAGGCCATAATGACCAATAAATTCTGGAATTCAATTAAACCCAAAAACTGGGCCAGGTCATGTGGTAAAGCAGTTTCAGAATTGGTGTATTTTGTATCATGGTTCCAAAACTAAGAGTTACAATTTAAATGGCTTTGTGTAGGTCTTTCCAAGCACTTCAACCAACAAAATGGCTAATTTTGTTCATTTGACTTATTTTGGGTCAAAACTGGTCGGTAATGGAGTTCCAAATGGCCCAAATGTCCTTTTGTATGAATGTCTGAGGTTGCAGTGCAGTGTCCACACACTTATGGCAATATAAGTCTGACATTCAAAAGCATGGAAGTCTGATATTTGTGCTGTTTATGGAATGTCAGCCAGTGTGGTCCATTAGTGTGGTGTGGGCTGTTCCACTGGTGAGCTGCAGGCATCTGATGGACTTGTGAGGGCCTCCTAGTGAACAGTGAGTTTCACTGTTTTGAGACCTGTTGCAAAATTGGACTTCGATCTCTGACCTAGCGTGATGGCTATGGCTGGTTTCCAGGCTGAAATGTTTTGAAAGGTCATAAATTGAGCCACCAGCTTTAAGGTTCAAGTATTCAAAATGGTATTGAGTATGTTCAGGTCTGCAACATTTTTGCTGTGAATTCTTGTACAGTTAATTTTAGCTGAAGAAATTTGAAACTCTAGTTGCAGTACAGGCTCTAAAGTTGGCTTGAAAATGGTTGACTTGACACTACAGAATTAGTGCAGAACATTTCACTGACAAATTTACATTCCTTTTCAAAGTAATGTTGAAACAGAGCGACGGTACGTCTGAACAGTATGGATGTAAGGCGCCAATATGACAGCTTTAGTTCTTGCTCAACACATTCTGCTTGCGCCAACTTCAAATTAACGCTTAACTTCCTCCTCCAGTCTTCGTTGCGGATTTCCCCGCCCCTGCCTTTTTTGATGTCCAACATGCAGAAGGACCCCATGAAGTTCGGGATGGGCTCTCGCCTGGACCAAGAGAGCTCCCCCCTCACCCCTTCTCCAAGTGCCACCGCTACAAACGTCTTGTCTAAGCGCTGGCCGGGGGCCTCTGTGTGGCCCAACTGGGACCTTCTTGGAACCCCTGACGACCCTTTTAGCATCGAGAGGGAAGCGCGCCTGCATAGACAGGCTGCTGGTAAACTGGGCTTGGAGACGAGCAAGCTGAAGCAGCGTTGGTCTTTTGGGAAGGCTTGCATGGGGCAGATTGCATGCTCTGATTCAGTTGGGGGTGGGGATAGGTGAGGGGGTTCTGTGTTCGAAATGCAGAGGCTGCTGAATTTGTCCTTTTTATAAGTAAAATGAGGCAAAGGGGACGGGGTCTTTGAAATACCTGGCAAATATCACAATTTTTCTGCTGGTTATTTTAGTTTTTTGAGGTCAATATGTTCTCAGCTGTGTTGTACAGGAGTAAAATTTCTCGAGTTCTGACCAACAGGCTTTTTTCTTTCTCAATAAGGCATTTGAATGAAATTGTGGTTTCCAAGCCCCTTGCTTTAGTGGTTAATGATTAACTACAAATTTCCCAATTTAATGTACATGTAATCATGGCTTTGTTTATCAACTAACTTGATCCCTTAACCCCCCCCCACCCTGTTGCTTCAGCTGTGAATGAGGCTACCTTCACCTGGAGCGGACAGCTTCCCCCCCGAAACTACAAGAACCCTCTGTACTCCTGCAAGGTCTTTCTGGGAGGAGTTCCTTGGGATATTACAGAGGGTGAGCTGCCTTTTATTTTTGGCTTCTGTGGTGTATTTCTGCCAAATTTTGCTTTGCTTTTACTCATGCGAGTTTGACCATGATCATTTTGCTTTTCTTGCTTGGAAGATTCACGTCTCTTCACGACAAAATGATGCCTCTGTTGGATGTCAACTTGGTAAAACCTTCACATCCAATTTCACATCACACTGCCAACCAATAGCAATGCGAGTTGAGCCTTGTTTACCCGTCAAGGGGCAATTCTTTCCAGCCTGACCCCGCGTGCCTTCGTACTTCCGCTTAATTTCATTCGCTTCAGTACTCAGTCCGGTCACTCAGCTCTGCCTGGTTTACCTCGGCAGAAAGTCCGCCGGACTTTCAACCAACCAACCAACCAACGAACAGAAGGCGTGGCCAAGAGCCATGATGTAGCAGCTGTGCCGAGTTTGAAATTGTAGTCTCAAATCAACAATGGCCTCGGACGTAGGAAAACGGGAGGACATTTGCTCTGTGTTGGAGAAAATCCCGGGTATCAGAAACTTAAAGCCACAACAAGATGAATGTTTGTTTAGTTTTTTAATGGAAATGATATAGCGCTACTCCCTACAGATTCATATCTACCTAATAGCCATCACAAAATAGGCACCCTGTTCATCTGAGACAGCCGAACCACCTCAGCTAAATTGTAGCTTCTACTGTTTCATTGCCCGCGAATATCATACCATTTAAGTTGGCAGCGAACTTTTTAAAAGCAGTGTTTTTGTTCATGTCGCTGCATTCCTGGTATGAAGGACTGTGTTTACAGCAGGTGTACTAGGTGGCTGAGCTGTTGCATAACACGTGTCATTGCCAAATGTTGGTGGTTAGTTTACGGGTACACCAATGATGTTAAACTTCAGACGAGCGCCCACCCACCAGGAAGTAAACACTTGTCAATCACAACTGGCCAGACTGTGTACGAAGCACAGCAAAGTAGCAGAGTCTGGTTTTACCAGGCTAAATTCCCTCTGGGGATATTAAGAAAATCAGCCACAAAATGGTGATGCTAATGTCGCTATGCTATGGTCTATGCTAATATTTAAGTTCATGAACATCGTGCTGGCTAGAGAATGAAAAATATTCATTTTAAACTGATATCTGATGTTAAGACTGCCATTTTGGTGTTGTCTTCGAAGCAAGTTGACACTCAGGGATAACTTTTGTCATCACGTGCAGCCTTGGCATAACCTTGGTTTCAGGACAATAACGACTGGATTTTCATGAAACTGACTGCTTACTACCAAGGTCTTTCAGGAAAATGAGATTTTGGAACAGATTTTGCATGTTTAATGAAGCTGCTGCAATTTGATTATTTCATAAATTGAAAGAATTTGGTTTCCAGACAGTAACCATTGAAGGAATGATTGGATTTGATTGAAACTTACTCAGCTTAGTTACCACCAAGGTCTCTTGTGCAAAGGTCATACTTCTCTTGTACAACATTCGTCAGACCACATCTGGAGTATTGTGTGCAGTTCTGGGGACCATACTGTAAGAAAGATTATAGAGGCTATAGAGAGAGTTCAGAGAAGAGCCACAAGCTAATTCCAGGTATAAAAGATGAAGGCTTGAGAAGAGGCTGAAGATCCTTAATCTCTTTAGTATTAGGAAAAGGAGGCTTAGGGGTGATCTGATTGTTAATCCCTTTAACATATTTAAAGACCTCAAAGTGAATTATGGAGGATTCCTTTGGCCAAGTTTTGTTTGTAGAACTCGGTCACAAATGGAAGTTGACAAGGGTAAATTTGGCACTGATATTCGGAAATATTTTTTCACCCAAAGTAATTTTGAGGTGGAATGGCTTGCCTGGCCATATTGAGGCAGAAACCTTGAATTTTCAAGAGCAGGCTTGACTTAAAGCTAGATACCATTTGAGTATCTGAAGTGAAATTTTCACAATAGTTAAAAGAAACTGGTGAACCTAGTTGGGCTGAACGGCCTGTTTTTGCCACTCATGTTAAATTGGATTTGGGGACAGATCTGCTCATATTTAATGAGGCTGCTGTATTTTGACCATTTCCTGACATTATGAAAGACTGATCGGATTTACCTGAAACTAACTCTGATTGCTTATAACCTTGGTCTGTTGGTCAAGGGAGATTCCACAGTAAACTTTTTGTTGCGGACAGGACATTATGAGAATTTAATTTAACTATTTGATACAGAACTATAACACTTAATTCAAAATATAATGAACCATAATACTTTGCTTGGGTGGAAATTTGAACTTTCTACTGTTCTGATAATTGATTCAATTATCCCTAATTAGTTGCGTTGCAGACAGGACACTTTGCGACATGGGTTTTAACAACCATCAGAAAAAATGAAATTTCTCTTCATTTAGCCAAGTTCTTACTACTTTTCATTATATTGATGGATAATAAGTTACTTTTATCAAAGTAATATTTTGTGAAAATATTTTTTTTAGAAAAGTTATTGATGAATATATTGCGTTGCGGACAGGACAGGGATTTTGTTGCGGACAGGACACATTTGCCCAGGCTGGCTCTGGCACAAACAGAATATGCCAAATTTAAAATTATGCTCAGACTGTTCATATCTTTTCAATTTAAGTAGAATATCAATGTATAGAAACATTAAACTTGGGCCGCCACGAATAAATGAACGTGTGGGAAACACTGTGCTTGTAGCATATTTCTCATAACTGAATTTGTTTACTCTTAGTATGTATTTATATAGGATGCCAATTCTGATTAATATTTGGCATTTGAGACTTTTGGCGAGAGTCTAAGCTAATCAGGAAAAGGCAGGTACATCAATTACATCTAATCACATTTCAGTTGGGTGATTTCCTCCCTATTGTTTATTCAGCAGCAATTAACCTGTCTCTATAATCTACCAAATTGAAGAATTGATTAATTAGATTAGCTGACCAGCCAACTTCCAGAACAATTGCTCCAGTTGAGAAACTAAGTGATTTACAGATGTTTCTGTTGGCAGTTGACATGTCCTGTCCGCAACGTTTTGTCCTGTTCGCAACATAATTTAACCTATTGTTTATATACTTAAGGCTAATGTGATTTTTCTCAAAGTAGATTAGTTATGTCACCACATGGCCATAGTAAGAGGGAAATGAATTTTAGTGATATAGATTTTGCCATTAGGATATAATTAAAACTTTTCCTTCTCAAACGTTGCGGACAGGACAACTGACGTGTGACATGCATTTTCTCAAGAGTGACATGCATTTAAAATATTTCTACATGGTAATATGTAATCTAGTACTACAATAATGTCCAGCTAGTTTCATTATTCAGTGGTAGAAAATAAAGGATTTAATTAAGGAAACGTGTTGTCCTGTCCGCAACGCAGAACAGTGGCTTGGCTAATTAAGTGCAATTAACATGGCTAATTAGTCAATTGACAACAATACAATTGTTGTAGTATGAAACTTGGGGTATTTGGCTATAGCATGCCATATTTATTTGAAGGATGTTAAGAAGTTGATTTTTTTTTTAAAGCCATGTCCCCAATACTGTGGAATCGCCCTCAAGTTGCTTTTGGGACAGATCAATGAGTATTTAATGAGGTTTGATTGTTTTGATCATTTCCTGGAATAACAATTGAAAGAATTTGGTATTTGGACAATTGGCCTACTATTGAAAGAATGAGACTTAAATGAAACGTAGACAGTTTTCTGACTGCCAAGGTCTCAGGCAAATTTGCTTTGGGGACTGATTTGTGCATATTTAATGAGGCTGCTGTATTTTGATTACTTTATCATTTCCTGATATGCTGAAAGAATTCAAAGATTTCTGGACTTAGTGTTGAAAGAGTGATTGGATTTGTATAACCAAATGACTTGACCAAGGTCTCTTTGGCAAGTTTGATTTGGGGACAGATGTACGCATCTTTAATGACACTACAGTACTTTGGTTGATGGTTTCCTGATCATCTATTGAAATAATGATTGGATTTACATGAAACAAACTCAGACTGCTTAAAACCTAGATCTGTTAGTCAAGGTCAAGTTTGGGATAGAGCCATGAATATTTAATGAGTCTGCTCTATTTTGATTCTCAATTTCCTGACAAACTAACAATTTTGTTTCTAGGCAATAACTGTTGAAGGAATAATTGATTGATTTTTATTGAAACTTGGTCAGCTTGCTTACCACCAAGGTCTCTTTGGCAAGTTGATTTGGGAATAGCTCTGCACATATTGCTGTATTTTGATTGGCTAATCATTTCCTGACTAGCTTCTGAATTTGGTGTCTGAACAGTAACTGTTGAAAGAAAGAATGATTGGATTTGAATGAAACTTACCTTGGTCTTAAGCAAGCCAATCTTGGGCAAGTTCGGATTTGGGACGGATCCATGCATATTTAATAGGGCTGCTGATTTGTTTTTTGGTCAGTATAGTATAAGAATGATCGGCTTTGCATGGCTTTTGGACAGATCCACGCATATTTAATGGAGCTGCCACCTTGTGACTTTGGTTTCCAGACTAACCGTTACAAGAATGTCATTTGCATGGAAAAACTGGGTGCTTATTGTGAAGTCCTGTCATGTTTAGTTTGGGACAAATTTGTACTTGTTCAATGAAGCAGCTGCATTTTGTTTGTTCTGGACAATAACTTTTCAAAGAGTGATTGAACTTCAGTGAAACGTGTTCAATGTATTTACTATGAAGGTCTCTTGGTCAACTTCGGTTCAGGGACAGGTCCATGCAGATTCATTGAGGCTGGCATGTTGAGACTGCTTTATGGGTTTAAAACAGTTTTACTCGGAATGTTTGGACAATATCCAACAATCTTAGCTCGTGATAAAGTGCACGATTACTGTAGAATGGAGTTCTTTTTATTGGAATTGGCAAATTTGGTTTTTCCATGCAACTTGAATGCTGTTAACTGGATACTGAGGTTTCAATTCAAACTTACTGTAACTGCTATTGAAATTACAAAATTTCTGAAAAGCTTTGCACTTCCATGGAACTTTACTGTTTGTTACATTATTTTATACAGCTGGCTAACTTGATTATAGGAGAGCTATGTAATGGTGATCTGAGCAATGTAGGTTGTGTAGCTAGCTAGTGGTAATGATTGTCTAAAACACTATAGTCGCACAAATTTTTTGCTCAAGTTTTTTGCGATATGCATTTATGTCAACATTTGCATCATTCGTGTTGCGTCTCTTGCATTCATTAAAGTCTTTGCATGGACTTAAATGTGGCAAAAATTTGCTTTGTGTTTGAAAACGCACCATAATGGGGATACAATGTGATGTAACATTTTGGGCTTATGAATGGGTCCTCCGAGATGGGCTTCAGTTGCAATCTGCCCCCCCGAATGACTGTTTCCACCATGTTTCCCCTCTGTCTAGGTGGCCTAATTACCACGTTTAATGGGTATGGTCCTCTCAGTGTGGAATGGCCTGGTAAGGATGGCAAGCACCCACGTTGCCCTCCCAAAGGTAATATGCCGAAAGGTAATGAATTGGGTAGGATTTTACTTTATTCCAGAGCACTTAAGGGGTGGAGATGGGCACTGTGGTGCGTACCTAACCATCTGGTGAGAGGCTTCTATTTTTCTCTATGCACTGTGGGGAAGAAAATAATGCCATTGTCTCCTCTTCAGATCACCTTAATTCCTCCCCAATCCTTCAAATCACCTTAATCCCCCCCAGTTATTGAGTTTTCAATCAGGCTTAACTGGTCAGATGCATAATTTATTCTTTAATGCAGACTTTGTCTAATCTTAGCTGGTTGGTGTCTGAAGGGTTCAGACTGACTTCTCATTAGTAAAACTGCCTTGATGTGGGTAGTGCTTTTGTGGAATTGTCAGTGGCTCTATTCTGGGTTTGTCAGTCCTGTCGACTCTGTTCACATGCTGGTTTTAGCGCTTAAATGCTTCTAGTGAACAAGTTCCTCAGATCTTTTTGCTGGTTTAAATGATTAGTCTGGTAAAACGGTACCGCTGACTTAAGCATTTGCTTTATTGATGGTTTCTGTCATGTTCCAGCGTTGCAGCATCAAGTTTCCTGGCCTCGATTTGAGTGGTGGTTTCTCCCCCCCCCCCTCCTCTCTTCCCTCATTTGAGAATTGTCACTGCATTAGTTTTGTAAATGAAGGCTCAATTTGAGAAACCAGAATTTCAGAGCATTTCTGTCCACCGATGGCTACCTAACATTTTTAATGACCCACTTGTAAGTTTAGAATGCCAGTGTTTTTTTTGAGAGAACCATCATGTGCAGTGAGTAATTGAGGATGTTGAGGATATTTTCTGTGGGATTCCTTGATGTCAGTGGACTGACTGCTGTGTCTTGCAGGATATGTATACCTGGTGTTTGAGTCGGAGAAGTCCGTGCGTGCACTGCTGCAGGCATGCACTCAGGACCTGCTCCACCCAGACGACTACAGCGAGTACTACTTCAAGATGTCCAGCCGCAGAATGCGCTGCAAAGATGTAAGCTGGTCTCCTGCTGTCCTTCTCCTGTTTGAATTGATTAACTCAGATGGCAGTGGGTCAGATTGAATGTGTGCGAGTGATGGCTGTGGGCCTGAATGAATGCGTGTGAGGGACGGACAGTTCACCCATAGAAGAAATTTGGGGATGTGCTTCTCCTTTATTCAGAGCAGTATTGTAGTAGTAAGGTAGTTTGAATGATGTGGCTTTTGTATTCAGTTACATCCCATTACCACCACTGAGTTGGTTTTCCTGAAACTTCAATGGTGTTGGTATATGAAATTGGTTTTGAATTTGACAAGTCTTTGGCGCTTGGACTCTTTGGGAAGACTCGTAGAGCAGGAGCACGGCTCGGAGCAGCTGCGGGAAAATCCCCCAGAGTCCAGACACTGGTGGCAGTGATAGCTGAAGGCTGACATTGCTGGAGCGGCAATACAGAAGGTCTGGGGGGGGAGGAGGGTCAGCGAATGGCAACAAGAGCGAACAGGGGCAGAGAAGTGACTTCTCTACTATTCCGGGGCATATCGTTTTTCACCTGTCTGCAGCGGAACAAACTTTAACTTGCCCCCGGCAGCAGTTTGAAGTATTGCATCAGAGTTCCATGAACACAGCTTGGGGTGTTTTTTATTTTTTTTTTTAAAGACTGCAGCAGAACGATTGGCTAGTGAAGCTAATGTGGTGTGCCACGGTTGGGTAGAGATCAGCTGCTACACCAGCTGACCGCTCAATTGACATCCCCAAACAATGACTGCAGAGATTTACGAGTGAGCATGCATGTGAATGATTGGAAAATAAACGGAGTTGAAGTGTGCAAGAGTCTTCCCGATAGAACTTTTGCTAAGCTTCATGGGGACCAAAAGTTCTAAAACTCATGTATGCTCACATTAAAATTTTGACACAGGTGCAGGTGATCCCCTGGGTGATCTCAGACAGCAACTATGTGCGCTGTCCCTCTCAGCGCCTGGACCCTAGCAAGACTGTGTTTGTGGGTGCGCTGCACGGCATGCTCAACGCAGAGGCCCTGGCAAGCATCATGAACGACCTGTTTGGAGGCGTGATGTATGCCGGGATCGACACCGACAAGCATAAGTATCCGATTGGTGAGCGTTCCCATCTGTCCCCCCATATACTGTGTAGGCTGCCTACCCCTCCATGAACTACCTCTGAACTCACAGCAGACTCACAATATTGACTGAAGACATTCATTTTCTCCCTCCCAGCCACCTAATGGCAGCTGCCTGTTTCATGCCGTTATTGCAGGTTAGCCTGTTGGTGGGCTGTGTTTGAAGCAGAAAAATGGTGTGACAAGCCTTGCTGGCTCATCAATATATGGTGTTGCTTTAGTCTATCCTGGTTAGCTTGGCTTTTTCTTTTTAACCCCAAGAGTGCTAAATACAAAGTCTGGCTCGGCGTAAGATATTAAAATCAAAGCGGTTTAAAACCTATCATGTGACAACTTGTTTAAGAGCTTCTGCAGGGGAGCACTTTTAAACATGTTACCACATGATGGGTTTTCAACAGCACAAGAAATTTTATTTTTTTGAAAATTACTTCAGCACTCCAGAGGCTAAAGGGTAAGCCCACACATGGTTACTATAAGTAACGCACAAGGGATTTACAAGTATTGTGGGGTACCTACGAGCACCGACCACAATAACACCATTCTTCTTTCTCCATCCTATTTGATACTTCTGGAACTTTCTGATCTCCACCCCCTCAACTTCCCCTCTCCTATTGCCTGGCAATGATACCTTGGGGGTTATGCTATCCCCACTATGACGCTGCTCAAACTGATGGTCCTGCACTCCATTATCTAATGTCATTTGAGATTCATCAGAAACTTTCTTGCTGTTTTCAATCTCTAGTAGAGTAGTGACTAGTTCTACCTCCATGAACTAAGTGCGGTCTGGTCATGCCTGCTTTGAGACAATCTGCCAAAATGGCCAATGTCCTTCCAAGCAAATGTGCAGTCATTTGAAACTAAACCAGTTTCCACATTTCAGATGGGCCATATAGTTTTTTGTATGGGCCATATTGTACGGTAGTCGTCTTTAAATGCATACTTGGCATATCATCACGCAGTATAAGGTTTATTGGACGATGAGGAAACTGTCTCACTCGCATTGCTCCTGTCTGATATTTTCATTATATGCCTATCCTATAATATCAGGAACTGTGTCCTGGTACATTGCTTGGTGGTTGGCCTGTTCATTGAGTGAAATGTTAACATTGGTGGATTTGATATTTGGGGGAGCCTGACCTTGAGGCAGGTCTTCCATAGGTGGCATGTTGTGTAGATGTTCCCTTGGACTGCAATGGGTGGCTCTGCTCCTCTATTGAGGGCTGGCGGACTGACAGGAGTGTGAAGCCCAAGGGTAGAGGGAATGTAATGGCGGAGTAGGTTTTTCAGTCTGTGCGCAGTGAAACTTCTGGCCTGTGTAGACTTTTTTTTTTTTGGAGCTGCTGCAGCGTGCTGCTGTGATTACTATGTAGGGAGTTTACTGGCTGAAGCAAGGGTTAATGGATGGCACTAGATTAGCACGCACCACTAAAGCACTGGTTTGCAAACCTGAGTCCCCGCTTTGGCATTTTATTCAGATTATGCCATTGACTGCTGTAGCCAACTCAGTGATTTGGCTGTTATGTGGAGTGGATTTCATTCGGTCGGCACAAATGGCCTCTAGGCTTGAGGTGCAGGTGGTCCTCTGAACTGAAGACCAGTTGTAAACTGGAAGAAGGTTAACAGCACTGCCACTCTTATTTATTTTTGAATATCATGTTTTTTTCCCTGCAAAGGGTCTGGGCGTGTGACCTTCAATAACCAGCGCAGTTATCTGAAGGCCGTGAGTGCCGCTTTTGTAGAAATCAAAACTCCAAAGTTCACCAAGAAGGTAAGGGAAGAATATCATCACTATTTTATTGCTTCTCACTGTACTTTATCTCATGAGTTTGCTCAGGCACCTACAGTGACCTATGAGGTTCTTGGTCAGTCTTCTCATTAGTTTCGATTTCACTCTAATGTTCTGGTTTGTATTGACCCTTTGAAGTTGCAGAAAATAATTGACTTAAATTAACCCTTCTGAAATGCATCATGGGAGACTGGCTCTTTAGTAGCCTAGATGCACTCCATGCATGCCTCTGCTGTGCTGGGTTATGATTTTCTCCCCCCCTCCCCCAACTTAGGTCCAGATTGACCCGTACCTGGAGGACTCAATGTGCCAAGTTTGCAATCGCCAGCCTGGGCCTTTCTTCTGCAGAGACCAGGTGAGACCCACCGGAGGGAGGCTTGGCTCAGTGTCAGAGGCTGGGCTGGATTCTGGGTCCAGGTTCGGTGATTCTCCTGGTCTCTGCCTGGGATCCCCTTTTCTTTTTTTGGGGGGGTTGTCTCTGGAATCGCATTCTTGTTAACCTTAAATGCCCTGACTGGTAAGTTGAAAGAAACTTATGTATTCTGTTAATTTCCTAGGGAGGGGCTAATAACCCAATAGCAATTTTTTCATTTTTGGCAACCTTTGACCTCATTAGTTGTGACATGTCACAATGGGCATTTCGGGGACCTTATCGCTAAAATGACTTGAATGATAAAACGGTTGACCTAAGCTATGCCTAATACTTCAGCTATATTTTTCATTAGCTTACCTGTTTGTCTACCTTATCCATTGATGAATGGGTGCTGATCTATTGTGTGGATTCCACCATGGGAGCGGCCATATTGGAAAGGTTAGCTGGTGCAGCCAGTGTAGTTTCAGTTCCACTTTTATGGAGTTAAATTACTGCCAAAACCTAATATACAAACCAAACATGTTTTACAAATGCACAACGATTCACAAACAAATACAATGTGATTTGCAAATATTAAAATTATTCAAGTACAAACAAGGTGTGGTTTGCAAATATAAAAATTTGCAAACAGTGTGGTTTGCAAATACAAAACCATTAACAAGCGAATGTATTCAGTTTTACAAATGCAAAACGTACCGAAGAACCATTTCCTACAAGTACAAATCACTTTTGGCAGTTTTATACCAGTGACAGGCGCCAATTTTCTCACTTGTACTTGTCCGAAGGATTTTCTCTCATGTCCTCACTGTTATTGGCTCTGCTAAACAGCAGATGGGGCTATGACTCAATTTCCTAGATCTCTACACCGTGAAGTTGAACAGAATAGAGAACGGCTGCCAGCGACAACCATGGACATGAGGATGATGGCTGAGGCTAAATAAAAACGCAGTGTCTACGTGTTCGAAATAACTCCTTGTCCGACAGTGGGATGGTTTCAGTATAACTCCTTGTCCGACAGTGGATTGTTTTTCATCTCTTGAAATCTACTGAATCTTTTAGATATTAATGAATGTGACTCACTTCAAGATGGGTAGCCTACTGAGAATTTCAATCAATGTTTCTGTTTAAGCTCTGCTCGATAGTGTTCTGATTGTTGGTGATATTATTATTATTATTATTATAATATATATAATTTTTTTTTTTTTTTATTCTCATTATAAATCTGGTCTCATATCATTACTTTCTGCTGTCTGCTGCACATGGAGTATTTTGCATTTCACGTTCCACAGTCTTGATCGTGCGTGCAGTATTTAATTCACAATGTCGATGGTCATGGAATTGATGTGCTCACTGACTACAAGCATTATTTTATCTCTGGTGTGGAAATAACGCGTAAAACTGTAACGCGTAAATCCATCTGACTAATTTTTAGAAGAGAGACCGAAGACAAGTTTTTATATCTTCAACGAAAGAAAACAGACGAATAAAAAGACCAAGAAAAGTCTATTACTATTTGCATTTTGTGAAGGTTTAACAGAAACATGACCAAGTTTATACATCGAATGATTGCTGGAATACTCAAAGTGAAAACTTAATGACATTCGGACACGGAGCATTTTAGGATCTCTGTCCGACAGTCGCTAAATTCGTCATATTAGCAACGTCCCGCGCCAATGCAGACTCACTATTGAGCAGAGCTTAAACAGAAACATTGATTAATTTCGGTACCCATCTTGAAGTGAGCCATCTGATCAATACATTCACGTTTAACATCTAAAAGATTCAGTAGATTTTAAGAGAATGGTTTTAATCGACTGTCGGACACGGAGTTATACTGAACCATCCCACTTTCGGACACGGAGTTATTTCGAAAAAGCAGACACTGCGTTTAGCCTCTGCCATCATCCTCATGCCCACGGTTGTCGCTGGCGGTCGTTCTCTATTCTGTTCAACTTCACGGTGTAGAAATCTTGGAAATTGAGTCAGAGCCCCACCTGCTGTTTAGCAGGGCCAATAACAGTGAGGACATTGAGAGAAATCCTTCAGACAAATACAATCGGCGCCATGTCACCGGTAGAAAACTGCCAAAAGTGATTTATACTTGTAGGGAATGGTTCTTGTCGTATACTTGTAATCGGTACGTTTTGTATTTGTAAAACTGAATACATTCGTTTGTTAATGGTGTTTTGTATTTGCAAACCACACTGTGTGTTTGCAAATCAGTTTTATATTTGCAAACCACACTATTTGTTTGTAAATCGTTTTTATTATATTTGCAAACCACACCTTGTTTGCACGTGAATCATTTTAATATTTGCAAATCACATTGTTTGAATTGTGCGTTTGTAAAACATGTTTGGTTTGTATATTAGGTTTGGGCAGTAATTTAACTCCATACACTTTTATTCATCAGATGGCAATACTGATGGTCTAAATCTCACTATGGGCTTTAGGTTGCAAAATTGTGTGGGGTCAGTGGTTTTGACAACCCCCAAAATCGTGTGACAAATTTTTCACTGGGGGCATTTAAGGATTAAAATTGCATAATGTATAACCCGTAAAGAGAATTTTTGAATTTTCTAATACATTCTGAATTGAACCCATTACTGACCCTTTTTTTGGGACACAGCACATTTTAACCTCCTAACCTAAGTGAATGTGTTCCAGCAGCTTAGTCGCAGTAGGTTAATCAAAGGAAATGACTTGCATCCAGGAAAATTGAGTCTCCATTTACAGCAGAGGTGGGGGCTGCAATTAGCATGAATTTGACAGTCTTGTTTTTTGACTTTTTTTGTTCAACTAAAAACAAATGGGAGATTATAGCGTTATCTACATTTTTCAAAAATATTTTTTTTAAATGGTGCTTTTGACGATCTGTACATTTGTTATGGGACATATTTGGGGTCCTCTGACAATTATTTTTTCATCAGAATTTAAGCATTACATGTGCACCATATCTGGTTTGAGGTTATTTTCTCCCTGCATGAACATTGCAATGAAATTTGGATGCAGTGAGTTTCAGAAATGGTCTGCTTTTGAGGGTTCGTTGCCTAATGTTGGGCGTTGGCTAGTGGGCCTCAAGTCGAACCTTTTGAGCTGAGGTTGGGGTGGTTTTGCAGCGGGGTAAAATCTTAGTTTTGCCGCCTCCATTTTTTTATTTTTATTTTTTTCTCCTTCCCTCCTCTCATGGTGTTTTTAAACTGGATCCAGGCTTGCTTCAAGTACTACTGCCGCTCCTGCTGGCATTGGCAGCATTCCATGGACATCCTGAGTAACCACCGCCCGCTGATGCGCAACCAGAAGAACCGAGACTCCAGCTAAGCTGAAGCGCTGCCGTCGCCGCTTGCCGGAGGACTCAGTAGCACCTGAAGAGCTACCCGCGAGTGCTAGCGCCCCAGGAACGGCACTTCCACCAGGACTTGCGGGGGAAAGAAAACACTGTAGAAAGTTCACTATTGCACTTGCTATTTTCTTGCTGTTTACTTGTTCACAATGGCACTATGCACAGTGGTATGACAGGGACCCATCGATAGGCAGTTCCCCAGACTTTTGGCCACAGCTGGAGAGAATGATTGATTCAGGCCAGGATTCTGAAGGTATTGATGAAAATGCCTTCTCCTTGATTTTTAAAGAGCTTTTTTCCTTTTTTTTTGTTTTGTTTTTTGTTTTCCATACCTTGCATATTGGTGAACGATCATGCAAGTCTCATTGCCTTTCACGTTGGCAGATGCCATACAGTGCCTTTAAATTGTTTTCCCTCCCAGTCGGCCAGCTGTTTTTCCTGTGCAGCCGGCTGGTGTTTTTTACTTTGGAAGATGAGAGTTGGGCTTCATTTAACCAGACGCATTTCAGACATTTTTACGCAGTTTTTTACTAATTTTTACACACGGTTTTAAGTCGTGACATTGAACATTTGAAGAGAATCTACCTGACAGCTTTTTAATTTTCTCTTTTCTTTTTTTTTTTTTTTTCTTTTCTTTTTTTTCCCCTCCTCCCCCATATTTGCCTGGGGCTGTTGGTACATCATTTTCAGCCAACCAATGTTCAACTTGTGGGGCACAAATAAAGGTGTTGAAGCATTGCTCTGTTTGTATCGGCTGTCCAGGTCACATGCAACAAAATCATTGGACGCCGCTTCAACTGAGTTACCATCAAGTTCTCAACCAGTGATTGGATTTCTGGCTATGAAACTGGAATGGACGTTGACCTGAGATTGTGTACATAGTTTTAATTAATTGTTGCACTTTTTAATTTGCACTTCAGAAAGGGGTGACAGTGGTTTTTAAACACTTTTCTTTTTGGTACATCAGCAGAAGGGCAGGTATAGTCATCATGGGCTTGACCCTTTTTTGGAAAGTTTGCTTGTTTCCTGTTGAATGTAGAGAACTGAAATCTCCCTAGAATGTATGAGCCAGTGTAGACCTAACACAGCTTCCTACTCCTCATTCCCTCCTTCCCCCCCCAGCCTTTTCATTCCTTCCCTCCTTTTTTGCATAGTTGTGAAATCGTGAAGCTGTGTGCTGAAGGACCATTTTTGTTTTGTACCCCCCCTCCCCCCAAACCCATTATCTGTTTCCCATGCTGAGCTTGTTGCCATGTTGCCTAGCCCAGCTGCTTTTTAGAGTTTGGAAAGTCTCTACCTCATTGGTCTGCAAACCTTGCTGCGGTTACCTACAGATGTGGAGTATGTTCTGATTGGGCACAATAAAGGTGTTGAAGCATTAATTGCATTGACTAATGAGTTTATTTGCTGTCACAATTATGCCTTAACTTTTTATTACCTCCGCCAAGGAGGTTGTTTTTGCCTGGGTTTGTTTTGTCAGTTTGTCTGTTGGTTTCCAAAATAACTATGGACAGATTTTGATCATTTTCAGAGAAGGTGGTTAAGTCAAGGAACAGGTGATTAAATTTTGGCATATCTAGGCCAAAGTATTGCTGAGAGATGCGCCAAAGTTCAAGATTTCAAGTCTCTCCAATGGGCCGGAGTTCCAATCACCGTGCTTTTGGGTTTTGCTGCCCCCTGGCGGAGGTCTGCGCTCTGAGTGCTTTTGTAGTTAACTCTGCGACTGCAGTTTTGACCCGGGCATTACAGCATTAATTCCATTTTAGCCGTCAGAGTTCCTATTAAAAAAACTTAGGACAATCTGGAATTGCACCATCTGTGACTATGATGTTGGCATTGCTTTGAGTATAGCAGTTCTCATTACTTGCTCAGTACCTGCGTTTTCAAATCACACCCATGTTCAAACTCTGGCTTATTTTCCCTGCGATAACTGGCCATAATTGGATACCTAGCAGCCAGACTGAACCAATCCATGCGGAAGACATTTTGAAATATCCGCCATTTTAACAAATCTGAATGACCCCTTTCAAATTTGTTCATGTAAAATGAAAAGCCAGTCTGCAGCTCAATCGATCAAAACATTTGTTTTGAAAAAATGTAACTTAAAACTACTGTGAAATGGTTTGCTCATGCTGCATAATATTTTAAGGCAAAAATGCCAAAGAATGCCATCCCCTCGCTATGACGTTTTAAAATGCACTGAACAAATGAAATGCAAGTTAAAGGCAGACTGGAAAATGCATTTGTGTAATTATTTTAGAAAACCAAATTTATTACTAGCGCATGCACATTTACACTCGTTTCATCAAACTTTTTTTGTTTTGCGGTCACTGAGTAACTGTAAGAGTACATTACCTAGCTAACTTGCATTTCTTTTGTTGCTCAGTATATAGCACTTTGACAAAAAATGCAAATTAAGTTTTATATATACTCAACTGGTATGGACTACTCATCTACAAGAGAGTATTAACCACTCCATGTATACTCGTTTAAAAAAAGTTGGACCTCGGTCTTTTCTCTAGTTCTGGGGTTCCCAAGACTGTCAAGCTGTGGTTAAAGCAAGTGGTGGTCACACAAGACATTGAAATGACTTTTTGTTTTGATTTAATAATCGGTGGACTTTGATTCTGATCATTCTGATACCCTGTTTTGGGGTTATAAAGTCTGATCAAATGTTATGATGCACTTTGTGTATAGGATTAACACTAACGTAAGCAATTCTCTGCATTCAGTTTTTACATTTTACATACTCTGATCAAAATTGAGTGGTCCTTAACTGTTTTTGAGTATATTGCCAAATACTTGGCCAAGGATAACACAGGTAACGCATGATGCAACTGTGAACCACTGAAGTCTCTGCAGTTTCAGAAGTCAAACGAGTTCATTACAATGCTCAAATGAAAAGGGTATGCCTTCTAGAAAAGAGTACCAACATGAATTTCAAAAATTTGCTTTGATGATACATGTAATTGAACAGAATTGCCAAAATGGCGAGATTTAGTAAATTTCAAACATTATCTTCATACACTTAACGTTGTTACACATCAGTTGTCTTCATGGTAAATTAACAGGTTCATCATTGAAATAGTACTACCATTCTTCCAGGAAGTTTTTGCAGCTTCTCAGAATTGCTGAACCAAAGTAAACCTGAGGAAAAATGGAAACCGGCTAAGTGTGTCCAGTGCAGGTGTCAGACAGGAACCTGATGGAAGGGGTTTTCATGAACATTATTCTAATGCTCTTAATGCTAATACAAGCAGTAAAGTTGGCTTTGAGGGACTGCAGGTAAGGAAGGTTAACCACCATGCTCATGCTCAATTTTCAGGGAAAGTCATCACTGAGATGTTGAAACACTGAACAGTACTATTTTGCAGTCCAACTTCAGGGCTCCCAACTCTGCCACAGTCGATGTGAGATTTGGTGGCATATTGATGTTCCCCGCTGTATGTCAGCAATTATTCAATCAGCATGTTTGTAAGAGATTCTCAGGTGGAATTGCAGATTTCACCACTAGTAACATGGGAATCAATTATGATTCCGGACTTCTCACGTTTTTCTTTACTCGGGTTCAACACAACGGAATTGCATAATGTTTCAAATGGTCTTCTTTCATTTAAACAATTCGAACGATCATGAAACATGCATTGCTTTGATTGAATAATTGCTGACTGCGGTACCGGAACATGAATATGCCACTAAATCTCATGTGGAATGCGGTACAGCCCTGCAACTTGAGATAAGCATCAATGTTGTATCAGTCAGTGCAACGATCTCTGATACAAGTCATGAACCTCAAAAGGATGGCACATTTAATATCGAGGGTTTGGAGCACAATGGTTTTATGTCCATTTTAGAGGTTTTGAGAAAAATTGATTTTTAGGTTTACATCATTTTTATGACAGTCACTCTTTTACTGCATGGTTCAGAAGTATACTGAAGTGTGGTATTGTGACATTGCCAAAATGGACGTCAACTCTGTGCTCCAACAATTCTACCACTTGATGTGACAACACAATGGTGATAGATTGAAGTTAAGTTTGTTTGCAAAGGAAGACAGATGATTTTGTAATAATATTTATGTTTTATTCATATAAGCAGATTGTGATGGATATACCACAAAATGAAAATATGAATTCTGCTTAAAACTGAGGCGCATGGACATATAACTATTGTGTTCCAAGAATTAGCAGATAGAAATGTGTGACAGGAGGTAAAATCTCGAAATCACAAAATTTGGACATATCACCATTGTGCTCCAAACCCTCAATATGATAATTATGCGGCAGATACAAAGATGTAAGTTTTCTAGGTTTCTTAAGCAAGAAGGCTGTGTCAATATTGAGTGGAACGGTTGGTTCACTTCAGCATTTGAAAATTTTGACAGTAGCCGATCATCTTTGGAATTGTATCTGTCTGTTTAGGGCAAAGTGGGTTGGTGTTTTTAAGTGTTATTGGCTAATCAGCCCCATAAAGACCTGTGCTGGGGTGCATTTCCCAACAGCGTAGTTGCTAACCAAGCTTGTAACTTACGTAGGTCCCCCATTCACAGCCAATGGTTCTAACTATGTAAGTTAGCCTCTGTGATTTTGGGAAACACACTGCGGTTTGGTTGACATGGTACTTTACATTACAAAAGACTGGACTACAAACCAAATTTTCATGAATTTGAGAGTTGGTTCGGTTTTGCTGCAAGGTATCCAATTGAGGTGAGTAGGTGAGTCACAAACCTTTCACATTCAGCATCTCAAGAATGTTACGAGCCATAACCTTCTAACTTAGCACATTAACAGATATAATGTAGCAAATGAGCTGATTAAAATTTGGTTGAATCTGAAGTTGCATCATGCTAAATTAATATGCAATACCGCATCGCGCAGTCCTGTACAATCCAGCAGGCCTACTCGTCGCTTCTATCTGGTTAGCTTGCCAACCAAGCAAGCTAGCATGATTAGAAAGTCAGCTGGGATTCAGTCAAAGTCTGACAAAGGCTTATTTCACCACTAGTTATGCTAGTGATGTTTATTTCGCGTTCTGGTTCAGTTGAAGTGTACTGCCCTAATGTTACTAGTGAAATTAAGAAATGCACGTCTACACTGGGCAGATAGCAAGCTGTAGAGCTACATGAAAACCATGGTCTTGAGCAGCCAATTTTTTCATGTAGCTCTTTAGCTAGCTAATTGGCTACTGTAGACATGAAATTATTCTGTCTGGATAGGTATAATTAATCCATTACCTTTACTAACTACTTACATTCTCTGAGCAGATCCTGAGCTTACAAGCAGCACTCTAGTCTCATTGCATCATAATATGTAGAGAGGCACCATATCGCAGGGTTCAGTACAATCCAGTAAAATTGTAGGTTGCTTGAATCCCAACTATTCGCGTCTCATGACTGCATCTTGGGTTGCAATGCAACTTTTCCTCACAAATTGTCCTCAGACATACCCACATACATATAAACATTCAACTGGAAGCAAAACCAGCATTGCAATCGTGGCTAATAATCATGGAAAATGTCGACTTCAGTATGAATTCTGGGTGCATTTGAATTCTTTGAAAGGATTCCTCACTAAGAGGCATGAACAATTTTGCCTGATAGTCATGACAAGGAGAGTTCAAATTATTTAATGAAGGAACAGAGAGAGGTCTTGGGCTCCTCTGACCCTGTGATTCCTTGTTGGAAGGAGGCAACAATCTTGGGAGAAAGGAAAAATTGATTATGGACCACAATCTTTCACATCTACAGTGGTGCTTGAAAGTTTGTGAACCCTTTAGAATTTTCTAGATTTTTGCATAAACATGACCTAAAACATCATCAGATTTTCACACAAGTCCTAAAAGTAGATAAAGGGAACCCAGTTAAACTAAAGAGACAAAAGTATTATATTTGGTTATTTATTTATTGAGGAAAATGATCCAATATTACATATCTGTGAGTGGCAAAAGTATGTGAACCTTGGCTTTCAGTATCTGGTGTGACCCCCTTGTGCAGCAATAACAGCAACTAAACATTATCTGTAACTGTTGATCAGTCCTGCTCATCAGCTTGAAGGAATTTTAGCCCATTCCTCCATACAGAACAGCTTCAACTCTGGGATGTTGGTGGGTTTCCTCACATGAACTGCTCACTTCAGGTCCTTCCACAACATTTCAATTGGATTAAGGTCAGGAGTTTGACTTGGCCATTCCAAAACATTAACTTTATTCTTCTTTAACCAGTTTTTGGTAGAATGACTTGTGTGCATAGGGTCGTTGTCTTGTTGCATGACCAACTGTCTCAGTTGATTCAGTTCAGGACAGATGTCCTGACATTTTCCTGTAGAATTCGCTGGTATAATTC
This sequence comes from Gymnothorax reevesii, assembly GCA_029721435.1. Classification (NCBI taxonomy): domain Eukaryota; kingdom Metazoa; phylum Chordata; class Actinopteri; order Anguilliformes; family Muraenidae; genus Gymnothorax; species Gymnothorax reevesii. The sequence goes on along the minus strand of CM056588.1, from coordinate 16,859,437 downwards.
AGAATTCATTGTTCCATCAATGACGGCCAGCCGTCCTGGCCCAGACGCAGCAAAACGGGCCCAAACCATGATGAAACACCACCATATTTCACAGATGGGATAAGGTTCTTAAGCAGTGTTTTCCTTTCTCCAAATATAACACTTCTCATTTAAACCAAAAAGTTCTATTTTGCTCTCATCCATCAACAAAACATTTTTCCAATAGCCTTCTGGCTTGTCCACGTGATCTTTAGCAAACTGCAGACGAGCAGCAATGTTCTTTCTGGAGAGCAGTGGCTTTCTCCTTGCAACCCTGCCATGCACACCATTGTTGTTCGGTGTTCTCCGGATGATGGACTCATGAACATTAACATTAGCCTGTGTGAGAGAGGCCTTCAGTTGCTTCGAAGTTACCCTGGGGTCCTTTGTGTCCTCGTCGACTATTATACGCCTTGCTCTTGGAGTGATCTTTGTTGGTCTACCACTCCTGGGGAGGGTGACAATGGTCTTGAATTTCTTCCATATGTATGCAATTTGTCTGACTGTGGACTGGTGGAGTCCAAACTCTTTAAAAATGGTTTTGTAACCTTTTCCTGCCTGATGAGCATCAACAACGCTTTTTCTGAGGTCCTCAGAAATCTCCTTTATTCGTGCCATGATACACTTCCACAAACATGTGTTGTGAAGATCAGACTTTGATAGATCCTTGTTCTTTAAATAAAACAGGATGCCCACTCGCACCTGATTGTCATCCCATTGATTGACAATGCCTGACTCCAGTTTCACCTTCTAATTAATCACTAATCCTAGAGGTTCACATACTTTTGCCCCTCACAGATATGAAAAATTGGATCATTTTCCTCAATAAATAAATGACCAAGTATAATTAGTTTAACTGGGTTCTCTTTATCTAATTTTAGGACTTGTGTGAAAATCTGATGATACTTTAGCTTCATATTTATGCAGAAATACAGAACATTTTAAAGGGTTCACAAACTTTCAAGCACCACTGTATATCCACTGGAGATGTTATTGGAGTCCTGAAGCCTCGGAAATTTATCAGGAAACTATCTTCATTATGTCCCCTACATGCATTTTAGCAGTGGTGGTCAGCCACTGCTGAATGAGGAGTACCGCAGTGGGAAGTTTACATTGTAAATAATCGCAAAAAATGGAAACCACTTGCCCTTTCTTCTCTTCACGCAGCTGATGGAGCTAGTGGTGAATGAATGAAACAAATGGAGGCCCCACATGGATGCAAACTCTTGACGGCATTTCCCAAATTCATTCCCTGGGTGACAGAGTTCAGTTTTTTGTTGAATATAGCGTTCATCTTGCATAATGCAAGCCATTTCAGATAGCCAACATCTTTTAACCAATCAAATCAAACACTGAAAAAACCTGTTTGTTCTTAAATAGGTTTGCTCAGCACAGGTGTTAAAGAATTTTTTTTATTTGCTTGAACTTGATCATGACACACCAAGCTTATTCCAGGTATAAAAGATGAAAGCAATGAGAAGAGGGTGAAGAGCCTTAACCTCTTTAGTCTTAGGAAAAGGAGACACAGGGATTAACAAAGTGAATAATGTAGGATTCCTTCGACTAAGTGTTGTGAGTTGAACTCAAGGTCACAAATGGAAGTTGATCAAAGGTAAATTTAGCACTGATATTCTGAAATAATTCTTCACTCAAAGAGTAATTTCAATGTGGAATAGCTGCCTGACCATATTGTTGAGGCAGAGACCTTGGGGGTTTTCAAGAGCAGGCTTGACTTAAAGCTCCTTGCAACTTGTATATTTAGGATACCACAAAGACTTGCCTAGAAATATACAAAGCCTATTTCTTCAGCGTGATTGTATCCAAAACACCAGAGGCAGAATGTTGTTGCAAACAAGAAAAGTCAGAACGACTCGCAGGGAGCACTCGTTATCTGTGGCTGGAGTCAGGGCATAGAATGTACTTGATGATAGTATAAGAATGGCAGAAGAGCTGAAGGCCTTCAAATATTTGTTGACATGTGCATATCTGAGTAACTATAAACATGTTCAATATTGTTAAATCTGTACCTTTGTATCTACTGGACACTCCAGACCATCTGTATTTGATGTCCGAAAGACAACTGTCACAGCACATTACTACAGACAGCTGAACCAATATGGATCTTATAAGCTGGTCGTTAATTTTGTCGATTGCATTTATCTCCACGAGGCGGTCAGGTTCTGGAGAACCGACATGCCCGGATGGGACATTCCCGGCCTGTTACACCATGGATGCATGGGGAAAGTGGCGTTCGCTGTGTTTGGCAGTCCTGGACATCGAGGATGAAGAGGACGTCTATCTAATTGGATTCATGATAGTGGGTCTGCTATCATTGGGGTTTGGTCTGTTTTTGATTGACCATAGGATAAAGAAAACTTTGAAAAGCATGGCTATCCTTGACAGAAAGCTCAATAAAATTGGATTCGGCGTCAAGGAAGGCAACGATGAACTGCACATACTGCGAGAAGTCATTTCATCCGATAAGGGAAGGGTGAACCAAGGCGATGGAAATGACGACCAATCAAGAGATCCAAGCAAAGATCCGGCATTATTATACCTCTCATCTACTCCAAGTTAGCCGGAACAGAAATTAAGAAAGGGGTTTCGGGGCAATGTCGCATTGGATCAAGAGTGGCATTTGAATCTAAAGTTATATGGACACTCATCTATTCTGTAATTATAATTCTCATGATATTCATAAATCTTACGATCTTATTTTCTGACGTTTAAAACGTAGCGTACATGGACACTAGCTCTGCTGTGATTTATAATCCCTATGATATCTTAACCATAATCAAACTGTTTTTCTGGAAGTTGGGGGCGGGACTTTGACAAGCGACCCTTTCGGTCATGATACATGATACATGTTGTGTTGAAATTGTCATGAAACGACTATGCAGTCATGCCTAAATAAAAAAAAAAAAAAGATACCATTAAGTATCTGAAGGGATATATTCACAATAGTATAAAGAAACTGGTGAGTGTAGTTGGCCTGTTCTTGCCATTTATGTTATGTTATGTTATGACACACCGCCAGTTTGAATAGATTTGCCTGCCTTGTAAATACTTCGTTTTTGTGATCATGTGTCCACCGCCATTGCGCCAGTTAGGAACCTCATGATTGTTTACTAGGATTGTTTTTTTCCCCTTCTTTTTATATGAAGTTGTTTACTTCACAATGTGGATATGGAATTTTTATTCTTCATGGCACATACAGATGTTAAATGTGGCTGAAGAGGATAAATTAGTTCTCTAAGCATATGCAGCCAATTGTTAGAATCCTATGATGGCAATTGTGGTTGGAACAAAAACAAGCACACAGAGGGGGGCCCTTAACCCAGGTTTGCGAACTACTGAGCTAGTAGGAGCATGCAGCTATATTTTGTCTGCAGCCCAGGAGCAAATATCTCTGAACATCCCAAAACTTTAGAAACTATTAAATCTGCACCCTGTGCCTGTCAGCACTTTCGATTTTTCTGCCCCAGACTCCCTGTTCCCAGGACGTTTCAGTTCTGATCTTCTCCCTCAGTTCGATGGAATTTAAAACCCTGCCCATCCTCTGTATTTATACAAAAAATATTGGAACCATTGCCTTTTCTGAACAGTCAACAGAATGTATTACAAAATAACCTGCATGGTTACAGTACTGGCAGGTCTCCCCATTCCAATTCCACTGAAAATTCTCTTCTGTCAGACAATGCTGCCTCCTGTTTAGAGCTGCAACTCAACCTGACCATGAGAACCACGTAGGCTCAACTATTCACAGCACCACTGCTGAAAAAATTTCTAGGAGAAACGCATCACAGTAAAGCTCATGATGTATGCAAGGAAAGGACATTGATTTTTCTCAAACGTGTCCCAAGGTAAATTAGAATCTCCCAGCAGCTTTTGCTTGACCTTTGTGACGTTTTCTATCAAGGTGACGTGGAAAGGAAAGAAACTAGATTGCGCTCGGCGTTATATACCCCCCTCAGCGTGCCTTACAGGTGGGTGTGCCCTACCTTTGACCTACAAAAAATGGGTCAAAATCAGAGCCATCACCTTGATATCAAATAGGCTTCTGGAGGCACCCTATATGCATGACCTGTTTAAATTTGAGGCCCGTCTCTACAACTGTTCACCAGCTAGAGTGGAGAAAATGGATTGGAAGACAGACAGGCAAACAAACGGATTGTGGAGGGGATGACAATACCCCATCAGCACGAATTGCCAAGGGGTTAAAAAGGCCACTTGTTTAAGAGAATTCGGATGCACCCACAATGTCCCATCAAAGCTACTTTTAAACTTGAATCCCATCCTAGAACAAATGGTACATGCAAAAAACGTGCTTTTTTAATATTAAAAACAAAAATATACGCCATACAAAGTGGTCATTAACTTCAGTCTTTGGTTGAAGGCCATATTTAAGAAAAGGTCACAAACAAAGAAAGCCGTTTTGGTCCCACAAGTCTCAGGTTAGCGCAGTCTGTTTGGTGTGGGGCAACCGCACTGCAGTCAGGCCTCCTGTTAGCAGCAGGGCAGAAACAAGCAGCACAGGCACAGCGCAGTGGGAGTCGACCAGCTGACCGAACACTAGGTTGCCCATAATGGCTCCAATCCTGCTTACCCCTGCAAAGAATCCGAGTGCAGAGGACCTGGAGGATGAACAAAAGCAATGTGACCAAAATGCGCTGAGACGAGGTCCAAATTCTGTAATGTGTGGACTTGTGTCCGTTGCTTCACTTGATGAAGGTGCTCCTTCCATAACTGGCTTTGCACAGGTCATGGATATGGTTGTAGGTCATTGTAATCCACATTACTACAGACTGTGATAGAACTGTACACTAATTTAAAAATTATTTTGTTTTATCAATCAAGAACTTGGAAGGAATTTAAAAAACCAATAGAGACAATTCTACTGCTGAAAAAGATACTACAAACCCTTATTTTACTGAGAACTAATCGAACAGAGATGACTTAAATAATGAATAAATTCAAAACAAAGATCTTCATGAGCTAAATGCTGTCTTCTTGAAGAGATATAGTCGTATTTTTATTGCTTCTCAATCCCATCTTATTAACTTGTCTATTGACAATGGCGATCTTCCTAGTGAGTGGAAAAGGACAACAGTCATTCCCATTTTTGAATCTGATGAATTAAATCAAACAAGTAATTATAGGCCACTATATAGTTTTACTGCTTATTTTCTCCAAAGTTCTGGAAAAAGCAGCACAGTAGCTACAAGCGATGAAACACCTGGACACAAACAACTACCTACACTCTTAAATTTGATATTAGAAATACTTCAACCAAACCAGCAAATTGTTTCTTGACAAAACAAAACAAAAATTGCACTGATAAAGGTCGCTGGCCCTCCGGGTGCCTGTAGGATGCTCTCTAAGCAGGCAAACAAATGCTTGGGTTACCTCCGCTCTCGTCCTGAGCATGCTCAGACTGTGTACACGATGGAAAAGCAGCGGTAGACAGATGCGTGTTTTGGAGACCTGTCTGTCTTTCAGTCGGCAGTCGCGTACAAAGTACAAGCGTGCTTGTACATATTCCGCTAATCCGACATCTCTGATTCAGGTGGGAGTGGAGATGCCAAATTAAAAAATAAAAGTCATAGCTGGGCTCTGGCCACTGCTGCAGTGACCAGTTTGAGATGGCTCAAATTAGCAGAGAGATGCAGCATAGAATTACTCTGCTGGAACAGACTGCACTCTCAGCTGACACCAGAAGGTCCTACTGTCAAAAAAGGCAGGGAGAGCCCAGATTATAAGAGCTGTCCTTCCTGGACTGATGATTCATTAAAAAACTCGACTCTACTGCTGCACATCATACCCAAAATAAAGAGTGAAGTGAAACTACCAATAAGAAACTCATACTGACAGAAAGTGCTCAACAGTAATGCCCAGTTATTTGATGGCAGTGGTGTTCGTTGTTTGGGATTTGGAGGTTTTAATTTTTGTTGCCACGTTTAAACTAGCTAGCTAAAAAAAGATGCTTCCATTTACCACTCATTTTTCTTATTTATTTCTGAGCAAGAGTTCTTAAATGCCAAAATTAAAACTTCTGACATCTCAAGAAGGAACTCTTTAAAGGCATATGACGGCAGCTGACCTTAAGACCATGGTCTTCTCTACCCTGTAAGGATCACCCCAGTACTATTGATGCTTTTCACCCAACCAAGAGAGAGAAATACCTTAACTGGGTGGGGTACAGCTCGGTGCTGACTACATCCAGAGCGTTCCAGCAGATGACGGAGACGCCGCTGAACAAACAGGACATCAGCAGGCACTGCATTTCAGTCTTCACCGCCCAGATGAAAAACACACTAATGCTGGACAGCAGCAAACTGCACGCTAAGATGAGAGAAACATAATACGTTTGTAAGGGTGTCCTGGGGGATCGAGCACTCCTACCTGTAATACTCTTAGAAGATGAACTTCACTCACAAAGAAGTATCTTCCCTCCAATATGGTCCATCAGCAGGATGGTGAAGATATTTCCAGGTAGGTTGGAGGCTGCTGTGACAAAGCCCTCCATGTAAACTGTTAAAAAAAAAAAAAAAAAAAAAGAAAATCAGTGCTTTACAGGAGGGAACACATTGTATTCTCAAAGGCATGCATTATTATTAACCCTTTCACCCCCACCAGTGCCCAGTTCTCACTGCCATTTCTCCCCATGGCTTTTGTTGACATTCTAACTAAATTTCTGGTCGTCTCTTCTTATACCTGATTGTTTTTTTCCTTTATTTTACCAGGAGGTCCCTTGAGATTGGATCTCTTTTGCGAGGGAGACCTGGGCATTGTTAAAAGAAACATAACAAAAGCAGTGCCATATGGCATGATTGGGTAAAAAATGCCAGTCACACAAGAGCGCCATATGGCACTACTGGAGGTGAAAAGGTTAAACAGTCATGCAAAATGGAGAGCACAATCAGAAACAGAATGGTCCCTGCCACTGCACCACGATATTAAATTTTGCAGCCCATTGCTTGTGCAGCAGAAATGGCCACAGCTCATAAAATTATAACAGGACCTCCACACAGTACAGGCCCTGTGGTCACCTGAGGTTTTGACTGGATAGCAGCTTGGGTTCTCCGTGGACTGAGAGCCGGAGGGGAGGGACGTGTTTGCACATGGAGAGCCCCCTTCTGCTGCTCTTTTAAAGAGCTCTGGGAACCACATCCAGAGGCCATAGTACCTGCAGAACGACAGTGTTTGATAACCATCGAACTGCAGCTTCTGCCCATACTGGGCAATGGCACTCTGGAGCTGTGTTAACATGAGAGCGCTCTGAAATCATCAGTATTGGCATTTTATCTTTGAAATACTCCAACAATATATAAGCATATTTTTCACGTGCATGTTGCAAAATATTAATGTTGCAATAGACCTGATGCCCAAAGGCTTTCATGAGTACAGACTGAATATTCACCCGAATGATATGCAAAAGAAAATGACAACCAGCACAATGCTTCTCGTCGTCAGTGGCTTAGTGAAAATTCGCCTGATTGGCAAAAGACCCTAAAAACAAGAAAAAGAGAGAATGATTTCAACAGTGCTTTTATACTTTCTATGATATTGCACAAATCAAATCAGTGTTATTTGACCCAGTATCTTGTACAAAGCCCAAAGTGACGGAACTGAACAGCGTTCTCTTTGCAGTACCTTCTGTAAAAGGCGGGTGAGGCGACGTGCCTTGGAGCTTCGGTGTCCGCCTGCCTTCTCCCTCTCAGAGGCAGGTTTGACAGCCAGCCCTTCTATCTGAGAGGAGACACAACACTCCAGCTTTAACGCGCCTCTGACGGTGATGCGTGTGCACATACATCAACGTCTTCTGCATCCTGAGAATATTCTCTAGTGCTGACTCGCCAGATATTCCATTTGCTCCAAAGATGCACAGACTGTATTATTTATTACAGCTTCCTTTGTATGGCGCAGTTTTGTTAGTGCTTCTCATTAATGACTACTGAGCCATTTCAGGTCTTTACAGAAACAGGATAGTGCGCTGAGTGGAAACTCCCTAAAGAAATGAGCTTGCACAGAAAAAAAACCCCATTTTATGCATTGTCTTTAAAAAAAACAAGTATTTGCCACTAACGTGTCTTTGTACCCCGCCACAAAATGAGCAATCTCTTGGTGTGACCTTGAGAGTGACGCGAAGGTCACCAAAATCGACTGGCGCCGGGGTATCACCCTAATACATGTTCACATGAAATTTGAAGAAAATCCGTCGATTCGTTCATGAGATATCTCGCTGACAAGGATTTGGGACGTACGAACGGACGGACGGTCGTGAATACTATGTCCCGCCGCCCGGAACGCGGGACAAAAAGTAGAAAATGTATTTAAAATGAACATCAGTGATTCTCAAACTCAATCCCGCTGACCCCCTGTGAATGCTGGTTTTTGTTTGAACCACAGCTGCAATTGCAGGATTTTAACAAGCTGTTGACTGGTCTTAATTTGGTGAATTTATGATTACAGCTGTTATTTATCCTCTTAAACCACATTTTGACATATCTATGGATGAAGAATAAAAATTTCATATCCAAATTCTGACAGGTTAGAAACAACTACAGAGGAAACAAAATGAATCAAAGTAAACAGTCAATAGGTTCCTTATTACCAAAACCATGGACACATGGTCTCAAACGCTAATAACTTATTAGGCAAATAAATAATATTCACACCTGTTTTGTGACATATTTATATTATTAAGTTTAGGCAAATTATTTTGAAGGGATTTCAGCAACCTAATCTGGAGTTTACTGATTTTCTCAGTGTCTAATTTGATCCCTTTGTGAGTGTTATTCATTTGAAATTCCTAACAATATAAAACACAATTGTTCATGGCACATATGGATTTGTCTGTCAAAATGTGGATTAAGATGCAAATAATTGCTTTAACCATGAAATGTCACTATTTCGGCAAATAAACAGCTTGCTAAAATCCTTCAATTGTAACTGCGGCGGGAGCCAAAACCAGTATTCCCAGGGGGGGCCCTGGACCCAGTTTGAGAACCACTGCTCGATGCCCTCCCCGAAAAATAAATACCTATAACAGTGCCAAGAACGGCCACTAGGGGCCAGCAGCAAGAGCACCCAGCATGCCCAAAACGCGTATTAATGCAGGACATGAGATCATAAGTAAAACACGTGCCAGTCACACAGTAAACATCCGCGTACAATAAATCCGTTTATATGAATGGATTATGTACAGGCATGCAATCTAGGATTTAAAAACGGCAGGATTCAATAAAAACAGACAGCGAGACCAAAAATATTGTTTGTGAAAATTAGAGAAAAATAAGTGTGTGAAACACGTCTTGATTCACCCAATTTGGATTGCATGGTCCACCCAAAATCACTCCGTAATAGAGCATTCGCTTTGTTATTGAATACATTAGCGATTCTGTTTTTGTCCAATTTGCTTTTCCTCCAGTTCTAAGTCACTACTCCATCGCAGTTATTTATATGCCCCTAACGTGCCCCAAGGAAAAAGATATCCCGGGCTCCAAAAGTGTGTATTCTCAGTCATGGCAGTCAGTAAGACATTAAAAAATATAACACAAAGCGTTTCAGAAATAGAAAATGTGTGCCAGCACATAAAAAGCATGAAAAAACTCTCAGTTTTGTCGTTCTGGCCCGGAAACAAAATACGGCAAAGGGACAGACGAAAGTATAAAAAGGCATATCAACACAATAAGATATATCCGTATATTAGATTTTGTGAGAAAATGTTGGACAGTTTAGAAGTTCAGGCCTAGAAAAGAAACACAACCGTCGGACATGGACAGACGGACGGACAACACTCATTCCTATACATCCCTCCCACTTTGTGACAGGAGAGTATGGAAACCCAAAAGATGTGAGAAGATTAGTAACAAATGTTCATAACAGCATGAAAGAGAAGAAACCACCTCAAGTTAAGAGTATTTAGCCTTGAGCATATTTTTGTTCACTAATGCACTCAAGGACAGATTCTGGCCTTAACTATTGCGTAAGAAACAACAATGCAATAAAAATAAGAGAGAAAACCCGATTCTTCCACACACCTGAAATGACCTGGAACCGCTTCGATGATTACGATTATACATGATCTGGAACACTTTCAGTGCCTCCGTTTCTTCTCCAGCCTGAATGAAAAGAAACCAGAGAAGAGTTATAGAAAAATGTTGTTTGTTTAGTCTTGGGCTGAGAGAGCCATTTTACGATGGAGAATCTTAGGAAAAAAACAGGAGAGCTGTCCAACTTGTCCTTGTGTGTCAAAAGGGCAAAACTCCAAACTAAAGCCAGATGCATTAGAGTGCACTCCTCACAGTACAGATTTTAAAAAAATGCAAATATGTAGATTATGCACTTCTAATGAACTTAAGAGTTATAGGCATTATGAAGCCTGTAACTGAAAAAAGCTTGACTCCTCCTTAACTAATATAGCCAAAAATGAGAAAAAGTTTGGACGTTAGGCAGGAATGCACTTAGACTACTTGTATAAAAGATTACCCGGGCATCCACATCATTTGAGTGTGGCTGAAATACTGCTGACACCGTGTATTTACAGCAACTTACTAGAACAGATGGCTAAAACAGGAATATACCAACCACCATGAGAAAAAACTTCTGCTTTAAATACAGCTGAATAGCAGCGTAAAAGTAGATCTCCATATGGTTTTGTAGGGAAAAAATGAATGGTGATCAAGCTCTCTTGCCCACCCAAGGTTAACCAGCAAACATTTCTTTCTATATAACAATTCATGCCAGCTTGCCACTTCCCCAGCTAAACTTGTACACACCAATACATCCTGAATATCAATCTATCTTGTTCACTGATAATTCTTTGCTCTCAGCCAAATCACTTCTATACGCTCAAGAGAAACCAAAGCTCCCACACAGAAATCATATTCTCCACCATAAGAAGTACCTCCATAAGAAATTTCGGGCTCTCCGGCATCGCCACGTGAAAGATGAGTGCAGAGGACAGGCTGGGGATGGAACAAAGCACCACAAAAATCCTCCAGCTCTGGAAGTCCAGGGAGCCCAGCATGAAGCCCACAGAGGTGCTGGGAATGACCAGCCAGGCCAGACCTGTGCACAAACACACGCGAGTCACTCCACAGAGTCACAGCACACACACCTCCGCCCAGCCACTCATCCACAGCCCATCATAAATGGCTAAGGCTGGAGAATGGGGAACAGCAGAACTTCATGAAGCCCAGCTGTTGATACAGTTCCCAGGAGCAGCCACAAAATATTACCGAGAGTCCATTCATCCAAAGGGGGGATCAGTTCAGGGTCAGTCCATATCTAAGCATCCAGACCCTACCAGATGACCCCCTCAGAAATTTCTCAAAAAATTCATATAGGTAACTCTGGTGGACTTATGAAATAATATCAAGTATTAGACTAATATCCTTAATAGTTTTGAAGTGATGGCCTGTCACAATTTAAAGTTTTTTTTTTTTTTTTTTTTTTAATTTTGACGAAATTGTGTTTCGTCCAACTTTGGGCTTCCACTGCTCCTCTATTATTTGACCTACAGATCAGATTTTTGGTCTCCATGGCCAACTTTTCCCCTAGAATCAGAATTTCCGGTCAGATTAGGTGTATTTACCTTGGTTGCTCCACAATAGGGCTCCAAATTTGGCCGAAAAGCCAAAAATCGGAAAAATTGCTGTACTTTTTAAATGCTACAGATCAGAAGGTTTAGGGAATTCAAGCTTGAAATTTTTTTGTGACCATTCCTGATACCTCTCATGGGTAATCCACTTTAATCTTGTTTGTATCTTGGCAGTAATTAGAAGAAAAAAAATGTTTTTTATTTTGCTTGTTTTTCATTTTACGGAAAAAATAGCAATTTTGAAGTCCATGGTTCACCATGTGCACAATTGACCACATCCTTCAAATCTTGACCATAAATTGCTATAGTTGTCAACTTCATCTGACAAAAAAATTGGGATGCTGTTCAGCCTAGTTATTTTTATGTGAATTTTTCAATAGATACACTACATTGGCTATTTATACGCACCATCGTATATCATAAAATGCTATAGATTTGTAGAAAGTATGAATATTAGGTAATGTTCAGTTCATCATGTTAAAACTTGAACAAATAATGAAATCTTGAGACAAGCACAAACTTGTTTCATCTTACATCATCATTAAATCTAAAATCTGAGGTAAGTGAAGTGTGATGACTTAATCCGTAATTCGTCTGAACTCGTTTTGGTATTGCGTAATGATGACTAGTATAAAAGAGCTCCAATGAACAGATTATTATAATCACTCAAACCATGGAGGGTAAGAAGGATTTACCATGGTGTGACTTAGGCACCAAATTGCATGATATCACAATACACGTATGGCAAGCAAAATTGGCTTCTTCAGAGTGGATACCTTAAGCCAGTGGTTCCCAAAGTGGGGGGCGCGCCCCCTAGGGGGGGCGCAGAGCAATTGCAGGGGGGGCGCGGGGTGCGGGAGTTCCGGACACCAACAGAAAATCATTTGCATACAGTCCATTCGCTGCCCAGAATTCTGCGATTACATCGTAAATGCCCGCCTTACTCTCAACATAACTGTTCGCCAAATCATTCATCTAGCCTGCCATTTTCATAAATAATTTATGAATGTAGTTGTTCAAATATTTGAAGCCGGTAATGTAGTCTCGCGATACCCAACTCGCCGCTTTTTATCCTGCACTGATCTGGCATATTGATAATAAAATGGTAAGTGACACCGAACAAAATCCGATGAATACAAAGCAGAAATAACCGAGATTGCGTCATCTTATTCTCGATAATATGAATGCTCTGTATGCCGACAGATTATTTTTATCTAGCCCACCAACTGAACGTTACAAACATATCGGCAGGTTCGGCAAGTGGTGTTCATGAATTTTTTTTCATACTTCGCTGTCTTTCTGCATCATAGAAACATAATTTTAAGTAGACGGCTATACTCAGGCAGAGGAGTGTGATACAGCCTAATGATTTTATACTTTAAAAGAGATTTTGCATTATTAAATTTTCGTGTCCTTAATTGGTAAATAACTGTGGCCGTTTCCAAACGTGCCAATCATTTTTAATGTTCCCAGCTAGGCTGGACAAAAATCATCTGTGCAGAGCATTCATATTTTCTAGAATAAGCTGACGCAATCTCGGTTAACTTATTTTAACTTAAAAGTGCGAGGCCAGTGAAGAGAGGAAAATGTAACTGTCTTGAGACACTCCTTCAGCGGTCCGCACAAGGTTGCTGATTGGCTGTATGCAAGTAAGTTTCTGTTGGTGTCCGGAAAATGCATAAATAGCAATGTTGTTGTATATTAAAAAAAATAAACCTGTTACACTGAACATAATTACACAGTTAAGGTGCTTGAAAACAGTTACACTTAAAATAATTACACCGTGGTTGTTTGTTATTTTGCTATTTCCAATTCTAAAAGTAGCCTAGTTTTAGTTTATAACAATCTACAGTTTATGACCGTTTACTTACATTTTTTCCAAAAAGGTTGAGGTTTATATAAATTACAATGAGTGAAATAAACTGCAATGGTCTCTGAAAACAAAATGTGCGTATGTATTACCTATTTTTTTTTGGGGGGGGGCGCAAAAATTTTTTTATGTACCAAAGGGGGGCCCAGCAGAAAAAGTTTGGGAACCACTGCCTTAAGCAATGAGGATCAAAAATTGCTCGCCTGGAGATCTGGAGTTATGCTTGAGGAAATTGAGCAAATTTGTTTTCATCACGAGAAGATGTTTTTCTCTCGGTCCATGAGTGAACAGCGTACATGTGCAGATCCAGGAAATATTCATACCAAACAGAAATTACACTTACGTGAAATCTATGTTTTGGTGTAGCAATTGTATAAGTTTATCCTGATTCCATTACAGATTCGCATAATGTGTGATTTTTAGTCCTACATGTTCCGGGCAGTGAATGCAAATTTGATAGTTAGCAATGTTAGCATAAATTACATAATGATACAAAACCCAAAACCAGTGAAGTTGGCGCGTTATGTAAATCGTAGATAAAAGCAGAATACAATGATTTGCAAATCCTTTTCAACTTGTATTCAATTGAATACACTGCAAAGACAAGATGTTTAATGTTCAAACTGAGAAACTTTATTTATTTATTTTTTTTGCAAATAATCATTACCGTAGAATTTAAAGGCAGCAACACATTGCAAAAAAGTTGGCACAGGGGCCTTTTTACCACTGTGTTACATCGCCTTTCCTTTTAACGACAAAACGTTTGGGAACTGAGGAGACCAATTTTTGAAGCTTTTCAGGTAGAACTCTTTCCCATTCTTGCTTGATGTACAGCTTAAGTTGTTCAACAGTCCGGGGTCTCCGTTGTCGTATTTTACACTTCATAATGCGCCACACATTTTCAATGGAAGACAGGTCTGGACTACCGGCAGGCCAGTCTAGTAACCGCACGCTTTTACTACGGAGCCATGCTGTTGCAATACGTGCAGAATGTGGCATGGCATTGTCTTGTTGAAATAAGCAGGGGCGTCCATGAAAAAGACGTTGCTTGGATGGCAACATATGTTGCTCCAAAACCTGTATGTACCTTTCAGCATTAATGGTGCCTTCACATATGTGTAAGTTGCCCATGCCTTGGGCACTAATACACCCCCATACCATCACAGATGCTGGCTTTTGAACTTTGTGCCTATAACAGTCCGGATGGTTCTTTTCCTCTTTGGTCCGGAGGACACGACGTCCACAGTTTCTAAAAACAATTTGAAATGTGGACTCGTCAGACCACAGAACACTTTTCCACTTTGCATCAGTCCATCTTAGATGAGCTTGGGCCCAGCGAAGCCGGCGGCGTTTCTGGGTGCTGTTGATAAATGGCTTTCGCTTTGCATTGTAGAGTTTTAACTTGCACTTGCAGATGTAGCGACAAACTGTAGTTACTGACAGTGGTTTTCTGAAGTGTTCCTGAGCCCATGTGGTGATGTCCTTCACACACTGGTCGGTTTTTGATGCAGTACCGCCTGAGGGATCGAAGGTCACGGGCATTCAATGTTGGTTTTCGGCCTTGTCGCTTACGTGCAGTGATTTCTCCAGATTCTCGGAACCTTTTGACGATATTACGAATCATAGATGATGAAATCCCTAAATTTCTTGCAATAGCTCGTTGAGGAATGTTGTTTTTAAACTGTTCCACAATCAGCTCACGCATTTGTTCACTAAGTGGTGACCCTCGCCCCATCCTTGTTTGTGAATGACTGAGCATTTCAGGGAAGCTGCTTTAATACCCAATCATGGCACCCACCTGTTCCCAATTAGCCCGTTCACCTGTGGGATGTTCCAAATAAGTGTTTGATGAGCATTCCTCAACTCTCTCAGTCTTTTTTACCACTTGTGCCAGCTTTTTTGAAACATGTTGCAGGCATCAAATCCCAAATGAGCAAATATTTGCAAAAAATTACAAAGTTTACCTGTTCGAACATCAAGTAACTTGTCTTTGCAGTGTATTCAATTGAATATAGGTTGAAAAGGATTTGCAAATCATTGTATTCCGTTTTTATTCACGATTTACACAACGTGCCAACTTCACTGGTTTTGGGTTTTGTATTAAAACCCATTCTTATGGCTTATTAAAAGACCATTCTTATGGTCTCTAAAAAAAAACCAGGTGAACCATTCCAATGTAGTAGTCGTACATGTAATCCATTGTTAAGCTTCAAATTGAGGCTGAGGCTGTTGCTGTTGCTGACCTCTTGGCTGCGCTGTAGCGCTGTTCGTTGGTGATCATTCTGTCTGAGTTGAGAGAGGAAGACGTGTGGGATTGAAGCTGAAGATTTACTCTTGTGTAAACAGGGTTTTCTGAAATTAATTTGAGTGTTAAGGCTCAAACAATAATAGAGATTAGACAATTTGCTCCCGAGGTATAACTTTTGTCGCAGTAGGGGCAGGGAGAATCTTCCCCCCGTCTTCTTTTCCCCTTTTTCCCCCCTGTAACAACTCCGTGAGCAAACAGCCAAATCAAGTCGCTATTCTGGTCAAACCACAGCAACAGGGGTTTTTTGGGGGGGGTTTCAGTCTCCCGGGAGCAAATAAAATAAAATAAATGCTAAATTTAGAGAATAAATTAAATGCAAAATAATTGTCTAACTAACTGCTTTGAGCAATATACAAAGTAAAACAGTTGTTTTCAAGGACTGAGGTACTGTCGCCTGGTTTCTCTGTAGCTGATTTAGCTAACGAACCCTAGCAAGCTCTCAACGCCAAGAATATTATCAAATTACCTGGATATCGAACTATAACCCGGCTTTGTTTCATACTGGGTGGCTTGCCTTTCATACAGTCTTCTAGCCAATAAATACTGACATTCATCTGGGTTTTTTAGTCCCCTTCGTTCTCTATCCTGACTGCATTACCGCATAAACGCATTGCCAAGCTTGAATATTAACGCAAACCGGGGTTTTTGTACTTTTCGCGTTTTATTATTACCGAAGGGCTGTTCTGATTAAACACATTGTAAATACCCTATCTTTGTATTTTCCTCCGGTTGCTGTGCCTTGATCAGCTGATTAAAGTTCAACTGCTTGTTTGAGAGCTTAGCGACAGCTTGTTGGGGGAGGTACCGTGTTTAGTTCGCTCATATAGTAAACGACTTGTTTATTCGATCCTTTTTAATTAAAGGGAACCGGGGCTTTACTCTTTCCTCGGTTACCCTGGTTGTATTTGCGGCTAGCTAGCTAGACAAGTACTGTTCGCATTTTTGGGTGGGGACCTGAGATTTAATATTTAGTCAGTAGGGCAGCAGTCACTGAGTCGTCCAATCGGTTAGGTTGGAATTTAAATGGTAAGTCTTAACAGAGTGCTCCGCCTCCTCCAGTTTCTCCCGGGCATTGTATCCAGTCTGTTTTATCTGGGTTCTCACCTAAGCCCTGTGATATTTTTAGGTAAGTATATTAATAGTACTGGGACTAGATAAACTCAAGTCGGCCAAATAGGAGTGCTTATTACATATAGAGTTTGGCTCAATTTGGTATTTCATTTCTGTTAACTGAAACTAAGCCCCCTATTATAAGAGGCTTATAATCCATTTACATAGTTTCCCCACGGTTTCTACTGTGACTGCTGCTTAGGGCTTCTTAGGTTAATAAATTAATAAATTGTGGTTCCTCAGCTTCTGTCTTGGCATTAGTCATTTTCTTTTGTCTTGGGTGAGTGAGGTCATTAAGTAGGGGGTTCAAAATGTGGCCAAAACTACGTGACAGTTGCAGGATGATCACACTTTTGGAAAGAGATTTCCAGGGTGGGTTTGTCTGCCACCAGTGCCAACTAATTGAGCATCTGGAGAGCAAGATCCTTGACCTTCAGGGCCAGTTGGTGGCACGACATAGTTCGCAATCAGTAGAGTTCCTAGAGTAACTATGTAGTATGTCGTTTGGAGAAATGGTGTGTATGCCGAAGCAGGGTGGTACTGGGATCCCAGAGCAGGCAGAGAGAATAAGTTGGGTAACTGTAGGTTGACAGCGCAGGAAAGGGCGTGCACACTGTACAGCGACAGCTCCAGTGGTTGAGATGTCCAACCGATTCCGGCCCTTGCAGGAACTCGAATTGGCCCCTGACCCAGAGAGTGAGGGGACTGATGAGCTGCAGGGCCCCCTGTTGGCCTCTACCCCTCAGAAAAGACAGTTATTGATACTGGGGGACTAAATACTTAGAGGAATAGATAGCTTAGTCTGTTCGCGCGACAAGGAGTCTCGTACGGTATGTTGCCTGCCTGGTGCCCAGGTAGGAGACCTCTTGGAGCATGCGGACAAGCTCCTGGCCAGAGCGGGGAGGGATCCAGTTGTCATGGTCCAAGGCAAATTTGTGGAATTCGCTGAGAAGCTTCGGAGCAGAACCTCAAAGATAGTGTTCTCCAAGATTCTACCGGAACCACGTGCAAGCAGAGGAAAGCAGAATTTTATCTGGAGGTTTAACACGTGGCTACGAACCTGGTGTAGGAAAGAGGGGTACAGGTTTATGGGGCACTGGAACTTTTTCTGGGGCAGGGGTGACCTGTTCAAGCCTGACGGGCTGCACCTGAACCGGAGGGGTACCTTTGCACTGGGCCAGCGTATGTTGAGGGTAGCACAGGATTATTTAAACTAGGGACTGGGGGGCAGGGAGGTTAGTGAGTGTTACACATAGGGAAATGCAGACAGATGGAAGCAGACAGCGTTACATGCACTATTGATAAAATACTTTTAAAGCAACAAAGCGTAGTGGGGGGCTTGAAGCAGCGGCCGCATGGAAAATCAAGGGGGAAGAGCATTAGTAATAACCTGAAATGTTTTTATTTCAATGCAAGAAGCATAAAAAATAAATTTCCAAAGCTTGAGACCACTATGATTAGTGAGGGCTATGACATAGTTCGGATTACAGAGACATGGCTTAGTGAAGAGGATGGAGGTGAGTATAATATAGAAGGTTATAAGCTCTTTCGGAAAGATAGATGTAACAGGCCAGGAGGGGGCGTAGCAATCTATGTGAACAGAAAAATAAATGTACAGGAAATTCCCGAAATTGAACATTCCTTGCTCAGTGACGATATCTGGGTCAGGCTCATTGGCAAGCACGAGACAGGTGAAATAAGTGAAATAAGATGGGAGAGACTCCTGGACTGTGAGTCCGTAAATGAGATGTGGGAAAGATTTAAGGGGGTTTTACTTGCGATCACAATGCAAATTCATTCCAAAGGTTTGCAAAAGTAAGATGAAAAAGCAGAATCCTCAGTGGATGACCAAAAGTGTTCATTGGATTTTGAGGGAAAAGAGGAATCTTTATAAGATGTACATGAAGGATAACAATGAGAACACCAAGGCTAAATACTGTAAAATGCGGGCTGTGGTCAAAAAAGAGCTGAGGAATGCAAAAAGACTGTATAAAAGACAAATTGCAGAGTGGGCAAAAACTAACCCTAAGCGCTTCTTTCAGTACTGTAGCAGAAAAAGGAAAGTTAAAGAGCAGGTTAAGTGTATAAAGAATAAAAATGGATCGCTGCTATATGATACAAGGAAATTGCAGATGCCTTAAACAGTTGCTTTGTTGAAAATTTTACCTCAGAGGGGGTCTTTATTTGGCCAGAGGGCATGTCCAATGCTCAAGATTATTTAGTGGAAATTGAGACTAGGGATAACAAAGTATTAGACAAGTTGCATAAACTAAAGGCAGATAAGGCGGCAGGTCCTGATGGCTTATATCCTACAGTGCTCAGGGAAGTTAGTGAGATCATCTTTAAGCCGCTATCCGCCATCTTCAGACGGTCTTTAGAAACTGGAGAAATACCAAATGCTTGGAAACGGGGCAATATAATACCAATATATATGAAAAGGGACCGTACAGAGCCAGGAAATTATAGGCCAGTCAGTTAAACTTGTAATAAGTGGATGAAGGATACTAGGTTTTGGTCGTCAAAATTGCTTAAATCCATGTGGAACCAGTGGCACTGAGATTGCACTTACACGGCACCGGTGGGGCTTGCAACAGCCTTAGTCACCAAGGAGGTCCATATGGTACTATTGTTTAGAAAATCAAAAGAGATCTAACAGCCTGGAATAAGTGTTGGGCCTCTGTGCTGCAGGAAGTGGATGGAGGGGTGTTGATTGTTTCCTGATCAGTCTGCTTACAACTTCTCACTTGGCACATGACAGAGGACAGTACTTTTATCATGCAGTAGTTTTATCCAGTGCCTCACAACTGGATAGTTGTGTCTCTTTCCGAGGATCTTTCCCTCCACTTCCCTGAGTCCTGGACCGTATGAGCCCTGTCCCTCACCATGAGCGCTGGCTGCTGCTGTCCTGCTGTCCTGATCCGATCCGGTCCTGGTCCTGGTCCAGTCCTGCACCATCCTCGACTTGCCACTTCCTGAAGCTTCCATTGCCACTGTTTAGGTGGACTTAAATGGAACTCTTCTGTCGTTTCATTCTATTTTACTTTTTTGTTCTTAAATAGCTAGCCCGCGGAGGGCTCCCCCACCATAGCCGGGTTCCTCCTGAGATTTCTTCCCACAGGGGAGTTTTCTCTCACCACTGTTGGAGGATTTTTCTCCCTACTGGGAGTTTTTTGTCTCATTTGCTATAGTGGGGAATAGACTGGGCACTGCCTTTTTATTTCTTTAAACTCTCACTGTAAAGCGTCTTTGTGACAGTCTCTGTGAAAAGCGCTATACAAAATTAATTGAATTGAAAATTGAATTAAACTTGCATTGCGTGCAAAATATTGGAATCTATCATAAAAGATGAGCTGTACTTATTTCTTGAATGTAACAGTATCTTAAGGGATAGCCAACATGGTTTCCGTAAGGGAAGGTCATGCCTGACAAACCTTCTGGAATTTTTTGAAGAGGCCACCGAGACTTATGACCAGAGCAGGGCTTATGACGTCATATACTTGGATTTCCAGAAAGCATTTGATTCAGTACCACATAAGAGACTCATTTTTAAAATGAGCTCCATTGGAGTTACAGGAGGTATTCTGGAGTGGATTCAAAACTGGTTACAGGACAGAACACAAAGAGTGGTGGTCAGTGGTATCTCATCTGCAGGGCTCTCAAGTCTCACGCATTGAGCGCGAGACTTGCGCATTTCAATAAGTTCACACGCTCTCACGCCAAACATGACATTTCTCACACTGAGAAAGGCTAAAATCGCCGCACATCAGTAACATAGACTGTATATAAAAGAGATTAGTAATCTATTTATGGATGAGGTGAAGGCAGACTGCTCTGCTTGAATCAGAAACCTGTCAGCCAATCAGAAAATAGTATTTCTTGTTGCTAGGTGAAATAGCAGCGCTGTAATCACGTCCTCCACACGAGCGCGAATGCTGCTTTTCTGTGCAAATGTCACAGACGAGCTGGAAGTGGAAGTCCGAAATCAGGTAATCGCTTCAATTTTTTTTTTACAATAGCTGCTTATTAAAGTCGAGGAACTATGCAGGATATTTGCTAAATGGGTCCTTTTTTCCCTAAATTTAGCAGCTTTGGACGGTTATGGTTAGATGATTTGACTTGTAACTTGTTTCGGGGAGAGTGGGGACTCTGCCCTCCATGTAGTGTATTTTGGCAGTAAAAAAACCCTGCTCCGATCCGGTGTCACAGGTGGTACCGCAACACCTCTTGTTTCTGACAGACAAAACGATACAAATACAGAAAAGAATGATTTAATTTAGCCTATATTATACTGGGGAGTCCCAATGAAATTAAAAAATAGGTCAAAGTAACAAAGAGAAAGTAAACTTTTTATTTTTTAAATGTAGTAAAGTAAAAGTCCCTGTTTTTTTAAAAAAAAAAAAAAAAGAAAATCAAAAGTCATGAACAAATCCTCAAAAAAAAAAAACAACTTAAGTGCTGTAACGAAGTACATGTACTTAAGTTACTCCCATTTTCAAAGGTGCATAGTATCATGCCCCCCTGCCCCTCCAGGAGAAAATCTCACGCCAGCCTTCATTCAAAACTTGAGAGCCCTGCATCTGAGCTAGGTATGGTGGAGAGTGGCGTCTCCCAGGGATCAGTGTTGGGTCCCCTGCTGTTCCTCTACATTAATGACCTTGATAGGAATATTGAGAGCAGATGAGTTAAATTTGCAGATGATACTAAATTGGGGGGTTTGGCAAATAGTTTAGAGTCCACTAAAGTGATTCAGGATGATTTGGATAGAATCCATAATTGGGCAGAAATGTGGCAAACGAAATTTAATGTAGCGAAATATAAAGTTGTACATGTAGGTAATAAAAACATTAGACGGGATTACTTTATGGGAGGATTAAAACTAGAATGTGCTTCACACGAGAAAGATCTGGGAGTGATTGTTGACCAAACCCTCGCAGGTTCTAGCCAATGTGCCGTAGCAGTTAAAAAAGTCAATCGGATGCTGGGATACATTGCCAAAAGTATTGAGTACAAATCCAAGGAGGTGATGCTTCTTTTGTACAACACAAATGCAGACCACATCTGGAGTGTTGTGTACAGATCTGGGGACCATACTTTCAGAAAGATATAGAGGCTCTTGAGAAAGTTCAGAGAAGAGCCACTCAGCTAATTCTGGGAATAAAAGATGAAAGCTATGAAAAGAGGTTGAAGATCCTTAATCTCTTAGGAAAAGGAGACTAAGGGTGATTTGACTGAGGTCTTTAAATATGTTAAAGGGATTAACAAAGTGACTGATGCAGGATTCCTTCGACCAAGTGTTGTGAGTAGAACTCGGGGACACAAATGGAAGTTGACCAAGGGTAAATTTAGCACTGATATTCAGAAATATTTCTTCACCCAAAGAGTAATTTCAATGTGGAATAGCTTGGCCGACCATATTGTTGAGGCAGAGACCTTGGGGGTTTTCAAGGGCAGGCTTGACTTAAAGCTAGATACCATTGAGTCATTGAGTATCCGAAGGGATATATTCACAATAGTACTAGAAACTGGCGAGCGTAGTTGGGCTGAACGGCCTGTTCTCGCCATTCATGTTAACATAACATAACATAACTGGAAAGAACAGGCCTTTCAGCCCAACTAAGCTTGCCAGTTTCTTTATACTACTGTGAATATATCCCTTCAGATACCAAATGACTCAATGGTATCTAGCTTTAGCTCAAGCCTGCTCTTGAAAACCCCCAAGGTCTCTGCCTCAACAATATCGTCAGGTAAGCTATTCCACATTGAAATTACTCTCCGGGTGAAGAAATATTTCTGAATATCAGTGCTAAATTTACCTTTGGTCATCTTCCATTTGTGACCTCGAGTTCTACTCACAACACTTGGTCGAAGGAATCCTACATGATTCGCTTTGTTAATCCCTTTAACACATTTAAAGACCTCAATCAAATCACCCCGGAGTCTCCGTTTCCTAAGAATAAAGAGATTAAGGATCTTCAGCCTCTTCTCGTAGCTTTCATCTTTCATACCTGGAATAAGCTTGGTGGCTCTTCTCTGAACTTTCTCTAGAGCCTCTATATCTCTCAAAGTTTGGTCCCCAGAACTGTACACAATACTCCATGTGTGGCCTCACGAACGTGTTGTACAAAAGAAGCATCACCTCCTTAGATTTGTACTCAATACTTTTGGCAATGTATCCTAGCATCCGATTAGCTTTTTTAACTGCTACGGCACAATGGCTAGAACCTGTGAGGGTTTGGTTAACAATCACTCTCAGATCTTTCTCTTGTACAGCACATTCCAGTTTTAAACCTCCCATGAAGTAATCCCGTCTAATGTTTTTATTACCTACATGTACAACTTTACATTTTGCTAGATTAAATTTCATTAGCCACATTTCTGCCCAATTCTGGATTCTATCCAAATCGTCCTGAATCACTTTAGTGGACCCTAGACTATTTGCTAAACCCGCCAATTTAGCATCATCTGCAAATTTAAACAATCTGCTCTCAATATTCCTATCAAGGTCATTAATGTAAATGAGGAACAGCAGGGGTCCCAACACCGATCCCTGAGGGACGCCACTCCCCACCATACCCAGCTCAGATGAGATATCACTGACCACCACTCTTTGTGTTCTGTCCTGTAACCAGTTTTGAATCCACTTCAGAATACCTCCTGTAACTCCGATGGAGCTCATTTAAAAATTAGTCTCTTATGCGGTACTGTATCGAATTCTTTCTGAAAGTCCAAGTATATGATGTCATAAGCCCTGCTCTGGTCGTAAGTCCTGGTGGCCTCTTCAAAAAATTCCAGAAGGTTTGTTAGGCATGACCTTCCCTTCCGAAAACCATGTTGGCTATCCCTCAAGATACTGTTACGTTCAAGAAATAAGTCCAGCTCATCTTTTATGATAGATTCCAATATTTTGCACGAAATGAAAGTTAAACTCACTGGCCTGTAGTTTCCTGGCTCGGTATGGTCCCCTTTCTTATATATTGGTATTATATTGCCCTGTTTCCAATCATTTGGTATTTCTCCAGTTTCTAAAGACCGTCTGAAGATGGCGGATAGCGGCTTAAAGATGAACTCACCAGCTTCCCTGAGCACTCTAGGATATAAGCCATCAGGACCCACCGCCTTATCTGCTTTTAATTTATGCAACTTGTCTAATACTTCGTTATCCCGAACCTCAATTTCCGCTAAATAATCTTGAGCATGTGACGTGCCCTCTGGCCAAATAAAGACCCCCACTGAGGTAAAATTCTCAGCAAAGTAACTGTTTAAGGCATCTGCAATATGCTTGTTATCATATAGCAGCGATCCATTTTTATTCTTTATGCACTTAACCTGCTCTTTAACTTTCCTTTTTCTGCTACAGTACTGAAAGAAGCACTTAGGGCTAGTTTTTTGTCCCCTCTGCAATTTGTCTTTCATACAGTCTTCTAGCATTCCTCAGCTCTTTTTTGACCACAGCCCGCATTTTACAGTATTCAGCCGTAGTATTCTCATTGTTATCCTTTATGTACATCTTATAAAGATTCCTCTTTTCCCTCAACATCCTACGAATACTTTTGGTCATCCACTGAGGATTCTGCTTTTTCAGCTTACTTTTGCAAACCTTTGGAATGAATTTGCATTGCGATTCAAGTAAAACCCCCTTAAATCTTTCCCACATCTCATTTACGGACTTACAGTCCAGGAGCGTCTCCCATTTTATTTCAGCTAGATATGATCGCATCCTGTCAAAGTTTGCTCGCCTAAAATTGAAAATTTTTGTTTTAGAATACACCTTTTCAACTTCCCATGAAACATCAAAATGAACAGCAGAGTGATCACTTGTCCCAAGTGGCTCCAGTACCTCAACATTGCTAATTCTATTGCGGTCATTACAGAGCACCAAGTCTAAAATTGCCTTCTCTCTGGTAGGTTTATTAACATACGGCACCAAGAAATTATCATTTATAACATCTAGAAATTCTTCCTCCCCCCTACCCTGTCCTTTCACCATTTCCCAATTGATACCAGGATAATTTAAGTCTCCCATGATAATAGTCCCACCACCACTACAAGCTTGCGTAATCCTCCTAAAAAGCATTTTATTGATTGTACTGTCCAAAGCTGGTGGTCGATAGCATACTCCTATGTTTAAACCTGTCTCGTGTTTGCCAATGAGCCTGACCCACATATCTTCACAGGACAAGGAATGTTCAATTTCGGGAATTTCCTGTACATTAATGTTTTCGTTCACATAGATTGCTACGCCCCCTCCTTGCCTATTACATCTATCCTTCCTAAAGAGCTTATAACCTTCTATATTATATTCATCTCCAACCTCTTCACATGGCCATGCCTCTGTAATCCCAACTATGTCATAGCCCTCACTACAGCCTCAAGTTCTGGAAATTTATTTTTTATGCTTCTTGCATTTACATAAAAACATTTTAGGTTAATACTAATGCTCTTCCCCCTTGATTTCCCATGTGGCCGCCGCCTCGAGCCCCCCACTACGCTTTGTTGCTTTAAAAGTAAAACATCGTTAGTGCATGTTACGTATACCCCTCTTTCCTACACCAGGTTCGTAGCCACGTGTTAAACCTCCAGATAAAATTCTGCTTACCGCTGCTTGCACGTGGTACCGGTAGAATCCCAGAGAACACTACCGTTGAGGATCTGCTCCTAAGCTTCTCAGCTAATTCCACAAATTTGCCTTGCAGAACCTCAAACCTACCCTTACCTATGTCATTTGTCCCGACATGGACCATGACAACTGGATCCCTCCCCGCTCTGGCCAGGAGCTTGTCCGCACGCTCCAAGAGGTCTCCTACCTGGGCACCAGGCAGGCAACACACCGTACGAGACTCCTTGTCACGCAAACAGACTAAGCCATCTATTCCTCTCAGTATTGAGTCCCCCACTATCAATAACTCTCTTTTCTGAGGGGTAGAGGCCAACAGGGTGCCCTGCTGCTCATCAGTCCCCTCACTCTCAGGGTCAGGGGCCAAGTCGAGTTCCTGCAAGAGCTGGAATCGGTTGGACACCTCAACCACTGGAGAAGCTGTCGCTGTACGGCGTGCGCACCCTTTCCTGCGCTGCCGACCTACAGTCACCCAACTTTGTGCTGAAATGTGCTGAATTAGGCAATTGATGCTAAACGAGGCTGAATTTTCATCAACATCTGCTCGAAATAGGTAACATCATTCCAAAAATTGAACACCATCCCAATTTTTTGTCAGATGACGTTGACAACTATAGCAATCTATGCTGAAGATTTGAAGGATATGGTCACTTGTGCAAAGGTCAAATGTTGAACCATGGACTTCAAAATTTTTTTGTAAAATGAAAAATGAGCAAAATAAAAAAAAAAAATTTTCTTCTCATTCCTGCCAAGATACAAAGAAGATTAAAGTGGATTACCCATAAGAGGTATCAGGACTGGTCACAAAAAAATTTCAAGCTGGAATTCCCTAAACTTTCAGATCTGTAACATTTAAAAAGTACAGCAATGTTTCAGATTTTTGGCTTTCCAGCCAAATTTGGAGCCCTATTGTGGAGCAACCAAGGTAGATACACCTAATCTGACCAGAAATTCTGATTCTTGGGGAAAAGTTGGCCATGGAGACCAAAAATCTGATCTGTAGTTCAAATAATAGAGGGAGCAGTGGAAGCCCAAAGTTGGACGAAGCACAATTTCGTCAAAATTTACAAAAAAAAAAAAAAAAAAAAATACTTAAAATTGTGACAGGCCAACTATTAGGGATAATGGTCTAATACTTGGTATTATTTCATAAGTCCACCAGAGGTACCTATATGAATTTTTTGAGAAATTTCTGAGGGGGTGACCCAGGAATTTTCTGATTTTCTGGATGCCTTCACTTAGACTGACCCTTCATCCCTCATCAGCTGGCTAAATGCACGGAGAACTGAATGATTTTTGGGTTTCCTGCGGAATTATTTAAATTTAGATTAATTTTTTAAATTTAGATTTAATTTTAGATTTAGATAGATTTTTATCTAGATTTTAGATAGATTTAATTTTTTTTTTATGATTTGTAATTGCTAGATTTGATCATCTCAATATATGTTTTTGATATGGGGGGAAAAAAGCCAAATGTTCACAATTGTCTCCAAAATTCCAATTTACAGCAAAATATTTATGACCTCCTTAAAAATCACTCCATCTACCTGCGAAGGTGTTTTACTTTCAACTCTCCACCCTAAGACCTGGGTTTAAGAGTCGCTAAGTGGTCTATACTTAGTCCAGTACGGGGACAGGAAGGAATACTCCTTTAAGATTACCTCAATAATAATTTATTGTATTTGAAAGCAAAATCGTTGCTTCAAACTAGTTCCTCCCACTCCTCTAGTCCATTTACATGTCAAAGGAACAGCAGGTCCCATGTTTGTTTTGAAAGAGTTTACTATCTGTACCAATCCATAATTATCTGCAAAGTCAGCTGCATTTAGAACTTGTATACACAGTGTGGCATGCTTCGCAACATTACCATGTGATCCCTCTGGAGACTTTTTCAAATAAATTTGCTGAGGCTCCATTACTAAGACAGGGGTGTAGGACAGCAAAGCAGATGCCAGGAATTTTCACAGAGTGCAGAGAATCACATCCTCGGTGCAGCCGCCATTCCCCGGCAACTGCCTTCACGTGTTAGCATTCTCCATCACGGCACGGGGTGTTGCTGGCCCAGACAGGTTGGTGCGAATATTGGTTTAATAAGGCACTGTGCATACACAGGCACGCTCTGCACTGGAGCGAGACCACAAGGAGCCAGCGCATAGCAGACTTAAGCTCTCTAATTTGAAATGGTCTGTCCTTGTGTGTCACACAACAGTCAGGCGGTTTCTCTCACGAGCTTACTCACCCACCCCCATCTGTCTCTCTCATGGTGACACAGCACTTTCATGCCACCATCTTATCGATTAGTCCTATTTTTACAGTAAATGTCATTTACATTAATCCCATTTTTACCATACAAATATTAACTGATGGTAAAAAAAAACAAAGACCTCTGCAGCAAAAAGCCAAATCTTCTCAGAGCGCTCAAAGTTAAAGTGACGTTGTAATACTATGACTGAGCTGATGAATAAAAACAAAATTATTTGATACAGGTCTGCTTTAAAATGTACATGGTGCGATCAGATGTAAAATCTTTGGGTTAAATAATCCGTCTCAAATTCCACACCAGCACAAAAAAGTCCTTACATTTCATTTTAGTGTAAAGGATACCACTGGATATGTTAATACTGCACTAAAGCAAGTTTGAGGCAGAAAGCTGTATATACTGCATGGACAATATCCAAAATTTTTGTGGAGAGCCAATAACCCTTCACATAATTAGCTATAACAATGTTTGAAAGCTGTCAAAAGGTCCCCTATCGTCTCACCAGGCAGCTCGCCATTACAGACCATTTCAAAATCTGTCCTTTGTGACATCACACAGGGGAGGGATCACCCAGAATAATGATAGAACAAACTGGTTGGCTGATGTTGATCATTCCTTCTTGATTCTGGAAAGTCACTTAACCATATGATGTCACAAAGAAACAGATTTTGGTTTGTAATGGCTAATTGGCTGTGCACCAGGTGACATTATAGCGGACTTTTAAGCCCCTTACCTGCAGCCAGGATATTCCCTGCCATCCAGAATGTGGCAAGAGCACTGATCATGGTGCCTCTTTTGCGGCATGGCTGGAACTCCGAAAAGTAGGAAAAGATGACGGGAATGGAGCCTCCCACCCTAAAACGGAGGAAAGGGATAAAAGTCACTCACCAGAAATGCTACATGCAGCCGTACGATGGACTCGCCAGCTCCATTTCGTGGCCTATGGCGTACATGATCATCAGATGGGCGTCAGAAGGCATCTTACCCAATGCCACTGATGAATCTCAGCAGCAGAAACACCCAGAACCACGGTGCCAGGCTCGCCAGCGCCCCAAACATACCATTCACAGTCAGCGAGATCACAAGCACTTTTTTTCGCCCCCTTTGGTCAGCAAGGTAGCCCCATACGTACCCACCAACCATCATTCCTGCACAAAGAGAACACAGGATAAAGTAAGACCCAATTGATCAAAGCCAATAGAGCACTTCTTCAGCATCCTAACAGAGAAGAGCGTTTTCTCCTCCAGGGTTTCGAAGTGCCCAAGTTTAGTCACACCATCCTCCCCACCACAGCAATCCCGCCATTACCATCCTGCAGAGAATGAGTTTTAGCTCTCCACAAATGACACCTCTGCGATCATCCTACACTCTTAGATATAGGGGTACAGCAGGAGTCCATTTCTGTTCCCCAAGGCATTATGTACCCTTTGGGGCTAATTATAGGACCTCAAGGTACCTTGGTTGTCACTGGGGCAGTACACTCAAAAGGTACTGCTGTTGTACCTTAGAAGTGGGTTTATTTGTTTTGGAACAAAAAAGTACCTTTTAGACCGTAAAAAGGTTCACACAGGTACCTTGAGGTCCTATAATTAGCCCTAAATGGTACTGTTATGGCCCCAATTTGTTTTTACATTTACAACATAACCACAACAGCAACAGCAAGGGATGACAGACACAATTTAAAAAAACTTAAACACATTTAATTTTTAACAAAGACAAACTAACTACTAACTAATCTACTGACCAAGATTGAATAAAAAAACTGAAATATTTACAGTCCCTTTGGTGGGTTTCCTGGTGATGTGCTGGGTGAGGAAAAAGGCTCAAACATAGGAAAAATCCACAAAAGAAACTTCACAGGTCTTGAACAGAAATGACAGGTCTGGTCACATGTATCTTTCTCCTTGCAATTTCTCCTACTACTCCACTGTCTCAACTCTCCCCTTTATATACTCCTTTGCAGACCCCACCCACATTTAGACCTCTTTTTTTTAATTTTCAGAGACTTGCCCCAGACATGTCCAGGACATGTCTAAACATAATCCCAGTCTGAGTTTAACAAAAAAAAAAGGGTAAATACTGCCATCCAGTGGCCTATATTCATATTACACCTCCATTCCAAAAGGGAAAAATTTTGACTCATAAAGAAAAATTTTTCTTTTCAATACAAAATGGTTAAGTGGACACTTGTCTATATATACATATCATACAATATTCAAATAAACACGTGATATATATATACATATTCAAACACGGGATAAGCAATCAGCAATTACATTGTCTGTACCCTTCACATGCTTAATTTCCAAGTCAAACTCCTGTAAAATCAAACTCCAATTCAACAATCTCCGATTCTTGTTTTTCATCTTACTCAAAAACATTAACGGATTGTGGTCAGTGTATACAATCATTGGCTTTTGCCCCGTACAAACATAAACCTCAAAGTGTTGTAAAGAAAGAACCAGAGCCAACAGCTCCTTCTCTATTGTGGAATAGTTCCTTTGGTGGCGATTGAACTTCCTGGAGAAGTATGCCACGGGATGCTCAATGTCATCAGAGTCACTTCTCTGTAGGAGCACAGATCCACAAGCTTGGTCGCTAGCATCGACCGCGATGGAGAACGGTTTGTTGAATTCAGGAGATTTGAGCACGGGGAAGTGACACAGCAGAGACTTCAGTCGATCGAAGGCTCTCTGGCATGCATCATCCCAAGTGAACTTTACGCCTTTCTTCAGTTGGTTAGTTAGACTGAGAGCAATCTCAGCAAAGTTCCTGCAGAACTTGCGGTAGTACCCGATCATTCCAAGGAAGCGGCGCAAAGCTTTTTTGTTGTGAGGAACTGGAAAGTCCACGATGGCTTGGACTTTAGCATTTATGGGTGCCACCTTACCCTGGCCTATGACGTAGCCAAGATAGGTGACAGTAGCACAACCAAAGTCACTCTTGCTCAGGTTAACAGTCAGGTTAGCCTGGGTCAGGCGCTGGAACAACGTCTCTACATCTTTTAGATGTTCTTCCCAGGAGTCACTCCATGTGATCAGGTCGTCGATGTACGCACCCGTGTGTGGCAATCCAGCGATTGTAGACTGTATCATCCTTTGGAACGTGGCTGGGGCATTTTTCATGCCAAAGGGTAGGACTTCATACTGGTACAATCCAGATGGTGTGGCAAAAGCAGAGATGTTCTTGGCCCTCTCAGTTAAAGGCACACACCAATAACCCTTCAGTAAATCAATCTTGGTCAGAAATTTTGCTTGCCCTACTCTATCAATACAATCATCAATCCTAGGTATTGGAAACACATCAGTTCTAGTTACAGCATTGACTTTGCGATAATCTGTACAGAATCTAGTACTTCCATCAGGTTTTGGAACTAGCACACAGGGTGAACTCCAATCTGAGTTGGAGGGTCTGATAATATCATGTTCTAATATGTACTCAACCTCTTTCTCAGCAATCTTTCTCTTTTCAGGATTCATCCGGTACGGATGCTGCTTTATTGGTTTGGCATCACCAACATCTACATCATGAGAGGCTATAGAAACTCTTTTTGGAACATCAGGAAACAGATCCTCATATTTCTTGATCAACCTCTTAAACTGATCTCTCTGTGAGGGTTCTAAGTGCTGGAGTTTTACATCAAGATTTTGCAACACTTCAGTGTTTGACAATTTACATGAAAGAACTTCAGCTTTAATTCTTGGTTCATCATCTTGAAACTCCCCCTCATCTTCACACGTTTCGACCATTGGAGAATCTGAAGTGACAGCTGCAACCCTAGCATTTCTGTCATGATAAGGCTTCAGCATGTTAATGTGACACAATTGTTTTGGTTTTCTCCTATCTGGAGTCTTCACAATGTAATTGAGATCATTGAGTTTTGTCAGAATATCATACGGACCATGAAATCTAGCCTGCAATGGATTGGACTGCAAGGGAAACAACACAAGGACCTTGTCTCCTGGTTTAAACTCACGGCTTCTAGCCTTATGATCATACCAAGTTTTCATTTTTCCCTGACTTGATTTCAAGTTCTCTTTGGCTAGGTCACAAGCTGCACGCAATCTTTCCTTGAACCTGCTAACATAGTCTAACAGACTGATGTACGGCTCTTCCTCTTGCCATTGTTCACTCAATAATAACAAAGGTCCTCTCACTTCATGACCAAACACTAGCTCAAATGGACTAAATCCAGTAGACTCCTGCACTGCTTCTCTAGCTGCAAACAACAGCAAATGAACACCTTCATCCCAGTCTTTCTCATGGTCATAACAATAAGTCCTCATCATTGTCTTGAGAGTGGAATGAAACCGCTCTAAGGCATCCTGACTTTCTGGATGATAGGCACTAGAAAGAATCTGCTTTGCACCTAGTTCATACACAACCTGCTGAAACAAACCAGAAGTGAAATTGCTACCTTGGTCTGACTGAATTTCCCTGGGAAGGCCAAACAACGTGAAGAACTTTATCAAAGCCTTTGAGATTGCAGTTGCCTTGATGTTACGTAGAGGTATGGCTTCAGGGAATCTGGTAGATGCACACATGATTGTCAACAAGTACTGATTTCCAGATCTAGTCTTGGGTAATGGACCAACACAGTCAACAATGACCTTAGAGAACGGCTCCCCAAATGCTGGGTTGGCTGCAATGGTGCTACAGGTGGGTCTAACTGGTTTTTTCCAACTACTTGACAAGTGTGACAGGTTTTGCAAAAGTTGGAAACATCTTTCCGAAGCCCAGGCCAAAAGAAGTGTTTCATGATCTTATCAACAGTCTTGTTAACACCAAGATGACCTCCTAAAGGTAAACTATGAGCCATTGTTAAGATCTCATTCCTGTACACCTTCGGAACAACAATTTGCCTGACCACTGCCCAATCTGCATTGGCAGGGATATCAGGAGGGCGCCACTTCCGCATCAACACACCATCCTTGAGATAATACCCAACTGGAACTGTGTCTATTTCTTTATCAGGAAAGGCTCTCCTCTTTAGTACACAAATTTCAGGATCATTAGTTTGCTCCTCAATCAACCGCTTTCTGGACAGAGACAAGTCTCCAGACACATCAGAATCACCAGACCCATCTGGCTGGCTGAACAATGAACTGATAAAAGTATCTGATAAGTCCTCAAACGGAGAAACCATAGTAGGCCAATCAGAGTCATGAGGCGAACCACCTGAGTCCTGACTATTCAATGTGCTGGATGGCACCACAACATCTTCTTCTTTAGCTTTCTTGGCCATAGCACGAGTCACTGCGCAAGAGGGATACAGAGATGGGTCCTCATCCCCATCTTCAGTGCTCGGCTGTGAAGTAAGATGTACAGGGGGAACTACTTTGCCCCCAGCCAGGTCATTGCCTAGCAACAGAGAAACACCCTTTATAGGTAGACTTGACATAAGTCCCACCTTTACCTGTCCTGTGACTAAATCTGACTTCAAGAATATAGAGCGCAGGGGTACAGATAAAGTCCTCCCTTCAATACCTTGTACAAGTATGAAATCCCCTGAAGCGGTCTCATCACGTAACTCCAAGGAGTCCATCAACAAAAGTGATTGAGAAGCTCCGGTATCCCTTAGGATATATATGGGGACAGGAGTAGTATGCTCATTCAGAGCCACAAATCCCTCTGACACAAATGGAAGAAATTCCTCCCTCACGAAGTCAGCTGTATCAGGCTTTTTAGCCCCACAAGAAGCAGGCAATTTAGCAGATCGGTTATCTACTACAGGGGTTTCTAACCTTGTTTTCACAAAGGCATTTGGTTTGGTATCCTTTTCTTTTTCTTTCTTAGCTTTAAAGAACCAACAGTTAGTTGTAACATGACCAGATTTCTTGCAATAACTGCAAACTAGACCACTTTTGTTACTGTCAGCTTTCACACTTTGATCAGACCTGTTCCTGGATTTCTGAGCACCATCACCAAATTTGTCTTTGTCTTTGGGTGAGGAATCTTGGGTATCACCATAACCCTTTTTCTGAAATTGGGACCATCTATTATTACTGCTAGACTGAAATTTGGACTTATGTGTGAGAACATATTCATCTGCAAATTTGGCAGCTGATTGCAAATTCAGTGCTTGCTTCTCATTAAGGTAGGTCTTAACATCATCTTTAACAAAGTTCTTGAATTCTTCAACTAACACCATCTCTTTTCGTGAGTTGAAATCATCCTTGACCTCCATAGAAGTACACCAGCGCTCAAAGCAAACCTGCTTTTCATTAGCAAATTCAACATAAGTCTGATTTTCAGATTTCTTCTGACCTCTGAATTTCTGTTGGTAAGCCTCTGGAACCAACTCATAAGCTCTCAAAATAACCTTTTTGACAACATCATAATCAGAGGAATCATCTGCAGACAAAGCCGAATAGGCTTGTTGAGCTTTACCCTTGAGGACAGTTTGCAACATCAGAGGCCAGTGTTCCTTTGGCCACTGGCAACTCTTTGCTACCTTTTCAAAACACTGGAAATAGTTGTCAACGTCCTTTTCCGAAAATGGAGGTACCAGTTTTACCTCCTGACTGGCACAAAATTTATTTTTAGTTTCAATTTTAATTTTTAGTTGCTCCATTTGGAGTCTTTCTTCTCTATCGAATTTCTCTAATTCAAAATCTCTCTGTCTCTCTCTTTCTGCTCTTTCCTCTTTCTCCCTCTCAAATTCTCCTTGTTTTTCTTTTTCTTCCCTCTCAAATTCTCTTTGTTTCTCTTTTTCCTCCCTTTCTTTTTCTCTTTCCTCCCTTTCAATCTCTAGCATTTTTAATTTAAGTTCCATTTCTATATTTGGATTTTCCACTGGAAACTGTTCCAGATCTCCTGGTGCAAACACATTTTCATCAATGTAATATTCAACTATCTCTCTAGCCAGTCTTGCTTTTCGCATGGCTGGTTTTACCTCTGTCAGCTCTAAATGTCTGCAAATTTCTAGCAGTTCTGTCTTTTTAAAAGACTTCAAAACCCCTACGGTTGGTGATGCCAAGAAATCATCCATTGCTGTTGTCAATATATATGTATTCAATTAAAAAAATAAATTTTACAATTTGAAATGTTAGATTTTCAATAAATTACTCACAAAGTGGTCTATCCCGGACGAGCCCCCAATTTGTTATGGCCCCAATTTGTTTTTACATTTACAACATAACCACAACAGCAACAGCAAGGGATGACAGACACAATTTAAAAAAACTTAAACACATTTAATTTTTAACAAAGACAAACTAACTACTAACTAATCTACTGACCAAGATTGAATAAAAAAAACTGAAATATTTACAGTCCCTTTGGTGGGTTTCCTGGTGATGTGCTGGGTGAGGAAAAAGGCTCAAACATAGGAAAAATCCACAAAAGAAACTTCACAGGTCTTGAACAGAAATCACAAGTCTGGTCACATGTATCCTTCTCCTTGCAATTTCTCCTACTACTCCACTGTCTCAACTCTCCCCTTTATATACTCCTTTGCAGACCCCACCCACATTTAGACCTCTTTTTTTTAATTTTCAGAGACTTGCCCCAGACATGTCCAGGACATGTCTAAACATAATCCCAGTCTGAGTTTAACAAAAAAAAAAGGGTAAATACTGCCATCCAGTGGCCTATATTCACATTACAGTACATAAGTGCTGAATGTACCTTGGGGAACAGAAATGGACTCCTGCTGTACCCCCATTTCTGAGAGTGTACAGATATTCATGATATGCAGCATTAGTTTAATCAGGCGAATATTTCCTTCCCAATCAGTTTTAATTTACATCTTCCCAGGACAAAGATAAAATAAATATTTCAATGGATTGCCAAACACTTGGCAGTTCTTTGGGCTAATAGCTAAAGCGCGAATATTGATATTTTATAGCTGACGGGAAGATTAGATTTTTCTTCAGAAATGGCAAAAATAGCAGAACACTGTATACGCACAATGGCTACCAATGAAGTAAAAGTGGCAGGAATGTTGTTTATTTTTTGTAGTGGTGGAGTAGATTGATTCATTTCATTCAAATTTGGGATAGTAATCAGCACATACACTACAGGCCAGAAGTTTGGATGCAAGGCCAATACAGGTCAAAAATTTGGAAGCAACTTCAAGTTTCTGTTCACAATGCCTTTCTTAAAAACCAGAATGAAATCTATGGATTTTGGGATGTATTTACTGCATGATTAGACTTTTCTTTCATTAATATGCATAATTTTCCTCTATTTACCTTTAGGTACTGTGTACATTGATGACCATTACCAGACCATTGACGACCATACCAGACCATTGCTGAATAACTGTTAACAAAAGAAAGGAGGGGCTTAGTTTTTGGGTTGAGAAGATTTGCAAGTCACAACTTCAGTGAAAAATTAATGCAAACTGTGATTTGTTTTCTTTCACTTTATGTCATGGTTTACAGCCCACCGGATGCCAATGGCAATCCTGCGGGCACTAGGCCCATAGGCCTAGTAATATGGGCCTGATAATTTGAGTAAAAATGTATTCTGATTAGTGATTGTTAATATAATAATCCTGTTTATTTTGTTGCAGAGTATGCCAATGAAACTATGATTTTTTTTTTTGTACAAATTTGATCTTGCTTCCAAAGTTTTGGCCTGTAGCGCAGCTTCAAAAATGCATGTAGGCACAATGTACACATGCACAAATTTCCATTCAACATATTTTTATTTTTCATGAGTTTCTACACTAACTGGAAAGTCAATAGTAGGCCAGGGCCATTCAATGGCCTCCAAAATGACTGGCACCCCTGACTGGCAATGCAAAAACAACACAAAAAATACACTCAACAAAAATATAAACGCAACACTTTTGTTTTTGCTCCCATTTGTCATGAGATGGACTCAAAGATCTAAAATTCATTCAAGATACACAATATTACCATTTCTCTCAAACATTGTTCACTAATCTGTCTAAATGTGTGATAGTGAGCACTTTTGCTTTGCTGAGACAATCCATCCCACCTCACAGGTGTGCCACATCAAGATGCTCATCAGACACCATGATTAGTGCACAGGTGTACCTTAGACTGTCCACAATAAAAGGCCACCCTGAAATGTGCAGTTTTTGCTTTATTGGGGGTCTGGGGACTCAGAACCAGTCAGTATCTGGTGTGACCACCATTTGCCTCATGCAGTGCAACACATCTTCTTCGCATAGAGTTTATCAGATTTTCAATTGTCAATTGTCAACCTGTGCACTAATCATGGCGTCTGATGAGCATCTTGATGTGGCACACCTGTGAGGTGGGATGGATTGTCTCAGCAAAGCAAAAGTGCTCACTATCACACATTTTGACAGATTTGTGAACAATGTTTGAGAGAAATGGTAATATTGTGTATCTGGAATGAATTTTAGATCTTTGAGTCCATCTCATGACAAATGGGAGCAAAAACAAAAGTGTTGCGTTTATATTTTTGTTGAGTGTATATTAACAAAATAATTATAGAGAAACAGAGTATTCCAACATGTGAAATACTTTATTAATGTTTCGATGGAAACAACCAGAATCATAACAATCATTTACTACAAAAAAAATTTCAACAAAAACAAAATTTCCTGGCACCCTTCATTCAGTACTTAGTGCAACCACCTCTGGCAAGGATAACAGCATGAAGTCGCCTTCTTTAATTTTTGACAAGGTTAAGGCACACATTTAGGGGGGGATTTTGGACCACTGCACTATGCAGATCCTTTCAAGATCCTTCAAATTCTGGGTTTGTGTTTATCAAATTACCTATTCAACTCAGCCCATACGTTTTCGATTGGATTGAGGTCTGGCAACTGAGATGGCCATTGCAGAATGCTTATTTTGTTGCCACAGAACCATTTTTGGGTGGATCTTGAGGTATGCATTGAGTCACTGCCTTGTTAGAAGGTCCACCTGCAGCCAAGTCCCAGCCTTCTGGCGAAGACAATCAGATTGTCAGCCAAAATATCCTGATACTTGGGAGAATTCATCATGTAATTAATCTTAACCAGTGCCCCTGGACCTCTACAATTAAAATGGCCCCACAACATGCTTGACCCACCATCATATTTCACAGAGTATGAGGAGCTTCTCCTTATATGCATCTCTGTTTTGACGCCAAACATACCAATGCTGTATCTGACCAGAGCACGCAGTTTTGGTCTCATCTGACCAAAGCAACTTGTTCCAGTCATAATTTAAATGAAATTCAGCTACCTCCAGGTGCTTGCTTCCATGTCTTCTGGTCAAAAAAGGCTTTCTTCCGGCAATCCTTCCAAAGAGCCTGTGGTTGTGGGGGTAGAGCGTGATGGTGCTTTTTGAAACCTGATGACCCTAAGATGCTGCCAAGGCCTGCAATCCCTTTACAGTGATTCTTCAGAATTCTGTTGCATCTCTCACCATCCTCCTCAGTATCCTGGGGGGCAAAATGCAGTTGCATCCTCTATCCTTGAGGTTTTCAACAGTTCTGTTTCTTTGGAATTTTAAAAATCCTCCTGACAGAGCTCAGTGGCATGTTCAGTTGTTTGTGAGTCTTCTTGTAGCCATATGAAGGTCTAAAACAATCTGCCTCATTTGAACTGACTTTTGTTTTGTTTTCTTCATGGTGGTGGATGACAAAGGAATATTGCATGCATGCTACCTCATTTTTTTTATACCCCAGTGAAACAGGAAGTGATGTAATGGCTCAATTTAGTTCCTTAAAATTTAGATAAAACTTAGATAAGTGGAATTTACTTGTTGGTTTAATTTCGGTAGATGTTATTTCCAATAATCTTTTAGGGCATCATTAATCGTGAAACCTTTATTTGGAGGAAGTTGATATTTAAGTAAATCAGTGAATGATTTTGTTTATTTCCATTGAAACATTAATATCGTACAGTATTCCACACATGTTGCTATTTAGAGTTTCTCAATACATTTTTTATTTTTTCAAGTGTTGTCTGTGCATTGCCAGTCAGGTGTGCCAGTAATTGAGCCCATTTTATCTAGCCTGGGAAAAATGCAGACCATGACAAGTACAATATGACAACTGTCTAGTTACCAGAGCTTACATAAATTCCCCATCAATTAAAAAATATCAGTGAAGAACTGGCTACTTTTTAACCATTTATTTTGAAACACAGCAAACTATTAATGGCTATGATTGTTATTCAAGTGTCACAAACATGGCATGCATGAATAGATTTACAAACTCTTAATGAAAATGACTGGTTACTCAGCATATAGACCGAAGGGTTAATTAATCTTGTCTCAGAACGACAAAAGTTCTACCATTACTGACTCAAAGACCTTTTTTTTGTTCCTCAGGACAGATTTAGAGAACTAACTGAAGAGCCCATAAGAAGCAGTGCACAAGGTGTTTACCTAGGAAGATGCTGGCAGTGAGCAGGCCCATGTCTGCAGAGCTGAGCTGCAGGTCACACCGCGCTGTGGGCAGAAGGAAGGACACACAGAGGATCTCCACCGCATCGCTGGCGTTAGCCCATCCGCATACCACCAACAGAAGGCCATGGAATAAACCAAAACCTAGCATGTATGCGGGGGTTTCAATGAACGAAAGACTGCAGCATTAATACCATTTTTTAATGTTACCATTTTAAATAAAGCTTTCATTGAAGGTACAGTATTACAAACAATCAAAGAACAAATTGAGCAGACATGAAATGTTCAAAAAGAGATAACACCACCTGCTGATTCAACTGCCTCCTCATATGACAGCTTCCTTAGTTTCCTCTTCGCACCATTAATTGTGCCATTTCTTTCAAATATAACTTCACCTGTAAAACATCGACAATTAACAAACCAATTTTATTGTGTGCCTTTTTTTAAATTACTTCAACATAACATAACATAAGCTCAAGATCAGGTTGCTTCACAGAATGTCCAGTCATATAAGATTACATTTGATTGATTGATTTAAATGAATGACGAGACAATTTTCAATATTGAGGTTGAGAAATAATGATAATATTAATAAATTTGAAATGCATTATAAGCTGCGCTGTGTTTTACAGTCAACACAAATATTTCATATACCTCAAACATCAAATCTTAATAAATTTAATTGCTAACAAAGGCACTTAAATATATAAAGCACCTGAAACAGGGTGATCAAAATCAGATGAATTTGGCCTACAATGGAAAACAAAGCGAGCTCAGAAGAACATTGTTGACCTAGAATGTTGAACTTCAGTAGCACGACAAAGTTAGATGTGGCTGCCATCACAGCTGCAACAGTGGTCACAAGTTATCTTATAAAAGACGTATTTAAAATCGATAAGCCAATATTTGGTTGTTTTTGCTAGCTTACCCAATGCAAGAACATGGCGTGACAAACACCGCAGTAGTTAAACAGTCAAACACACTAACCAGTTAGAGTCCTTCCATAATAGTGAGGGGAATTAAGGCCTTTATATGTTGATATCGTTACATGCTGGACAAAAGTGCCAAATTTTTTTGGAGATGCCAATGGGTGTACTAGATTAAAAAATCCCATGCTCCACAAAATTTGACCATATTATGTGGTGAAAATGTTGACATTCAAGTTAAAAGCAATGTCTCTCTCTGTCTCACAAACACACACACACGCACACACACACAGGTACCATTTGACATTGTTTAAAGGACAAATTTCAGAGTGCTGTGCGCGCTGAAATTTGTCTATATCAGCCTGTTTAATTGCTGATGCTGCATTTTTACCAGTGAGAAACACAGACAGATGTGTATGCGTGTGCGCGTGTGAGTCTGACACAGCAGCCAGCTCCGATATGTGTGTGTCTGTCTCTATGGAGACAGCAGCACCCCTGTCTGCTTGATGTCTCACAGGCGCTGTGAGACAGAGAGGAATTCAAAGAAATCATCAATGACACTCTCCGAACTACTTCCATTTTCTGGCAGACCGTAGGTAAAAACAAAAACAGTGCGAGTGGGAGGAGACTCTGCTGAGCATTCCCGTGAATTGTATTTTTTTTCTTGTAGTGTCAAGTATGTGGTCAGGATGGTAATTTAATAAAGGTGTTTTCAGCTCTCTTCCCAAACTTTTCTGCTGCTGTTATAATGGCTGTCTATGGGGCAGTTGGTCGGCGCTCCTGTCGCTTGGGGGCGCAAAGTCTCAACCCTTTGTCTGTTTTCTTCCAAAGTGAAATTTTTTAGGCCAGCACAAATTTGCCTACATTTTGATGTATAATGTGTGTGTGCGCGCATTAGAAATTGTGGCCGAGGGAGCGATTTCAACATTTTTTTCTGAGTCAATTTTTTGCCTCTCTGCGCTCTAAATCCTTGAGTACGAAAACTTTCCGCCCATTGACTTGTATGGGGAAAAAGAAGGGAAGAAAAACAGGGATTGCGAAAGAATGAAAAGGGGCAACTGTTTATACAAGGCCGGGGGGACAAGGTCCATGTTGGTATCTATGATATTGATTAATGTAACACAGGGAGCTTTTTATTTTGAATAAAAATGTTCTTGTTGACCTTTATTTTTAGGAGCCTCTGAAGTAAAAACGAATAATTGCAATGACTTTCCTGTACCTCAAAACCTACAAATAGATGGATGAGACACCTATGCATCTTCAATATTAGTGAAGTTATTATTGTTCATGTACAACCCAATTCCGAAATAGTTGGGAAAAAGTGTAACCTGTGAATAAGATCAAAATGCAATGACTATCAAATCACACCAGCCAGTAGTTTATTTACAATAGAACAGAGATAACATAGCAAATGCTTAAATGAGAAATTATACAATTTTTTCCACAAAACAAGCTCATTTCAAATTTGATGGCTGCTACAGGTCTCAAGAAAGTTGTTTACCGTGGTGTAGCTTCCCCTCTTCTTTTTAACACAGAGTGGAGGCGTCTGGGCATTGAGGAGACAAGTTTCTTGAGTTTAGCTATTGAAATTTGATCCCACTCTTGTTTAATACAGGCTTCCAGCTGCTGGAGAGTTTCGGGTCTCCTTTTATGGATTTTTCATTTAATTACGCGCCAAATGTTCTCAATCGGTGAAAGATCAGGACTACAGGCAAGCCACTTCGGCACACAGACTTTTCTACTATGCAGGCCATGCTGTTGTAATAGCTGCAGTATGTGGTTTTGCATTGTCCTGCTGAAATACACAAGGCCTTCCCTGGAATACATGTCGTCTGGAGGGGAACATATGTTGCTCTAAAACCTTTGTATACCTTTCAGCATTCTTGGTGCTTTTCTAAACATGCAAGTGTCCAACACTATATGCACTAATGCATCCCCATACCAGAAGAGATGCTGACTTTTGAACTGAAGGCTGAAAACAGGAGGGGTGATCTTTCTCCTCTTTAGCCTGGAGAACACAACACCCATGATTTCCAACAAGAATGTCAAATTTGGACTTGTCTGACCACAGGACACTTTGCTACAGTCCATTAAACCTTGGCCCACAGAACACGGTGGCGCTTCTGGATCATCCTCAACAATGGTTTCCTTTTTATATGATAAAGTTTTAGGTTTTACATGATAGATGGCACAGCAGTTTCTTGAAGTATTCCTGGGCCAATTCAGTCAGGTCAATGACAGGATCATGCCGGTTAGTGATGCAGTGGCACCTGAGGGCCCGAAGATCATCGGCATCCGGTAAAGGTCTTCGGCCTTGTCCCTTACACACACAGATTTTTCCACTTTCTCTGAATCTTTTGATGATGTTATGTACTGTCGATGATGAGACCTTCAAAGCCTCTGCAATTTGATGTTAAGGAACATTGTTTAAAGTATTCCACAATTTTTTTACGCTAGCCTTCACCAGGCAGGAGAGCCTTTGGCCATCTTTACTTCTGAGAGACTCAGCCTCTGTAAGACATCCCTTTTATAGCCAATCATCTTACACACCCGATGCCAGTAAAGTTAATTACAAAACCCAAAACCAGTGAAGTTGGCACGTTGTGTAAATCGTAAATAAAAACGGAATACAATGATTTGCAAATCCTTTTCAACCTATATTCAATTGAATACACTGCAAAGACAAGTTACTTAATGTTCGAACAGGTAAACTTTGTAATTTTTTGCAAATATTAGCTCATTTGGAATTTGATGCCCGCAACATGTTTCAAAAACAAAAGCTGGCACAAGTGGCAAAAAAGACAGAGAGTTGAGGAATGCTCATCAAACACTTATTTGGAACATCCCACAGGTGAACGGGCTAATTGGGAACAGGTGGGTGCCATGATTGGGTATAAAAGCAGCTTCCCTGAAATGCTCAGTCATTCACAAACAAGGATAGGGCGAGGGTCACCGCTTAGTGATCACTGCACGTAAGCGACAAGGCCGAAAACCAACATTGAATGCCCGTGACCTTCGATCCCTCAGGCGGTACAGTATCAAAAACCAACATCAGTGTGTAAAGGACATCACCACATGGGCTCCGGAACACTTCAGAAAACCACTGTCAGTAACCACAGTTTGTCGCTACATCTGCAAGTGCAAGTTAA
Source organism: Gymnothorax reevesii (assembly GCA_029721435.1). NCBI lineage: Eukaryota > Metazoa > Chordata > Actinopteri > Anguilliformes > Muraenidae > Gymnothorax > Gymnothorax reevesii. The sequence goes on along the minus strand of CM056588.1, from coordinate 16,816,238 downwards.
AACTCTACAATGCAAAGCGAAAGCCATTTATCAACAGCACCCAGAAACGCCGCCGGCTTCGCTGGGCCCAAGCTCATCTAAGATGGGCTGATGCAAAGTGGAAAAGTGTTCTGTGGTCTGACGAGTCCACATTTCAAATTGATTTTGGAAACTGTGGACGTCGTGTCCTCCGGACCAAAGAGGAAAAGAACCATCCAGACTGTTATAGGCACAAAGTTCAAAAGCCAGCATCTGTGATGGTATGGGGGTGTATTAGTGCCCAAGGCATGGGCAACTTACACATATGTGAAGGCACCATTAATGCTGAAAGGTACATACAGGTTTTGGAGCAACATATGTTGCCATCCAAGCAACGTCTTTTTCATGGACGCCCCCGCTTATTTCACCAAGCCACATTCTGCACGTGTTACAACAGCATGGCTACGTAGTAAAAGAGTGCGGTTACTAGACTGGCCTGCTGGTAGTCCAGACCTGTCTCCCATTGAAAATGTGTGGCGCAGTATAAAGCGTAAAACACGACAATGGAGACCCCAGACTGTTGAACAACTTAAGCTGTACATCAAGCAAGAATGGGAAAGAGTTCCACCTGAAAAGCTTCAAAAATTGGTCTCCTCAGTTCCTAAACGTTTACTGAGTATCCTTAAAAGGAAAAGCGATGTAACACAGTGGTAAAAAGGCCCCTGTGCCAACTTTTTTGCAATGTGTTGCTGCCTTTAAATTCTAAGTTAATGATTATTTGCAAAAAAAAAAAAAAAAGTTTCTCAGTTTGAACATTAAACATCTTGTCTTTGCAGTGTATTCAATTGAATATAAGTTGAAAAGGATTTGCAAATCATTGTATTTTGTTTTTATCTACGATTTACATAACGTGCCAACTTCACTGGTTTTGGGTTTTGTACTTGCTCAGTGTTCTTTCAGCTGATTCTCTTACATATTAATTGCTTTTTCAGCCCTTTTTTGCCTGTGTACCAACTTTTTTGAGACCTGTTGCAGCCAGAAAATTTGAAATAAGCTCAGTGGATAAAAATGTAAAATGTCTCAGTTTCAACATTTGAAATTTTATCCATGTTCTACTGTATATAACATTTTTGCTAGTGTGATCTTAAAGTCATTGCATTTTGATTTCACTCACAATTTACACTTCATCCCAACTATTTCGGAATTGGGGTTGTAGATTTTTTGCCAGGTTGGCCGCAATCTTGAATTTTTACCACAAAACATACTCCAATTTTTTGGAGGATGGGATTTTTGCATTCACTTTGTTTAAAGGTACCTACAAAAATGTTTGGAACTTTTGTCCAGCATATAACGATCTTACACCTAATACCCCTCACTATGAAATGACATACTGGTTTTTTTTCCTTTTCTTAGAAAATAATATATGATTTCGCAATTATCCCACCTCACACTCGCTAAACTCCATCAACCAACAATAAAATAAATGAATCAGAAGGGGCCAAGCGAATTATGAGTAATATACAATTATAATCAAAGCAGTTGCATGGTGAACTACGTGTCCTCTCCGCAGCTGGAGCATCTGTCGTCTGAAAGAGAAATCCAGGACGTTTACAAAGGTCACCAGTTGGCAAGACAACCAGTTGACCGTAAAACCAGGATGTCAAGTATTGTACATGAGCAAACCAAAGCTAACGGAATTGTTCTTTGGGCGAATAACTGGCATACTTTGCACTTAAATCGCATAGTTTCAGAATTTAGCCGGGCAGTATAACCCAACATCTCGCCGCTATGAATGCTGACGTGGAATATCGTAGTCTGCCATTAATATGGATAAAGCACCTTCTGCATCCGAATCCGAGCTTGAATCATCCAAATGAGCTGGAAGCAGCGGCTCTCGAGGTGAATCGCCATTTACCTCCGACATACATCCAGACATCGATCTCCGAATCTTTAAGTCTTAATATACTGCCGATGGGTTAAACAACGCTACCAGTTCGTTAGTTTTTATGGAGCAACCCCCAGACGTCCCTGTGTTGCAGTGCAATATCAGGGGTAGCAGACATTTGTTTACGGAAGACGCCGTTTTCTTACTTCCGCCTTTCAACTTTCGCGAGTGTTGGACCATCCAATAGCTCAGTGGTTCCCAAGGTGGGGGGCGTGGAGTGATAGCAGAGGGGGCGCGGGGTGCGGGAAGCGAATCCCCCCCCACTAGAGCTCCGGACACCAACAGAAAATTATTTGCATACAGTCCATTCGCTGCCCAGAATTCTGCGATTACATCGTAAATGCCTGCCTTAATCTCAACATAACTGATCGCCAAATCATTTATCTAGCCAGCCATTTTCATTAATTACTTGTTATGAATGCAGTAGTTCAAATATTTGAAGCTGGTAAAATGAGCTGGTTACAATCGATGTAGTCTCGCGATACCCAACTCGCCGCTTTTTATCCTGCACTGATCTGCATATTGATAATAAAATGGTAAGTGACACCCAAGGATGTTTTATATTTCACTTATCTCCTTATAGGTCCATGGTGACACCGAACAAAATCCGATGAATACTAAGAATTACCGATTATTTTTATGTTGCCTAGCAACTGAACGTTACAAACATATCGGCAGGTTCGGCATGTGGTGTTCATGATTTTTTTTCGTACTTCGCTGTCGGCTGTTCATATAGGTTGATTATGGTGCTGTCTTTCTGCATAATGGAAACATAATTTTAAGTGGACGGCTATACTCAGGCTGAGGGTGTGACACAGCCTAATGATTTTATACTTTAAAAGAGGTTTTGAATTATTAAATTTTCGTGTCTTTAATTGGACAATTACGGTGGCCGTTTCCAAACCTGCCAATCGTTTTAATGTTTCCAGCTAGGCTAGACAACAATCTGTTCAGAGCATTCATATTTTCTACAACAAGCTGACACAATCTCGGTTATTTTTACTTCATAAGTGCGAGGCCAGTGAAGAGAGAAAAATTTCACTGCCTCGAGACACTCCTTCAGCGGTCCGATTGGCTGTATGCAAGTAAGTTTCTGTTGGTATCCGGTAAATGTATAAATAGCAATGTTGTTGAATATTTAAAAAACCTGTTACACTGAACATAATTACACAGTTAAGGTGCTTGAAAACAGTTACACTTGAAATAATTACACCGTGGTTGTTTGTTATTTTGTTATTTCCAATTCTAAAAGTAGCCTAGTTGTAGTTTATGACACTCTACAGTTTATGACCGTTTACTTCTATTTTTCAAAAAAGTTTGAGGTTTATATAAATCACAATGCATGAAATAAACTGCAATGGACTCTGAAAACAAAATGTGCGTATGTATTACCTGTTTTTTTTGGGGGGGGGGCCAAAATTTTCTTATGTACCTAAGAGGGGCCCAGCAGAAAAAGTTTGGGAACCACTGCACTAGCTGCTCGTCTTTTCAATGAGCTGTGGTCACACATTTTTTGTTCTAGGATGGTGAAGTAATGGCCCACATTGCTCTGCCTCTATGACTCGTCGCCTCAGTTAGTATAGTTGGTTATGGTTATGCTCAGAGCCACAGAGAGACGTGAGGAGTGAGATTGGTTGCGGCTACAACATCAGGGTAAGCCAATCAGGGGCAAAGTAGGGCGGGTTATGCCTTCGCCACGTCATGAAAAAATATATACTGCCTAAATTGCGACCATTGACAATATATAGTTTGTGCTAACAGCCCATTCGGTTGATTATGTGTAGATTGCGCCAAATAAATAAATAAACAGCGGGGCATTCGTGATTCCTGGATTTCTCTGGCAAAAATGGTTCCCAATATTCTCGCGTTGTCTGCTATTTTATGAATGTCACCGTTGCGTGGAGTGAAACCCCTCTAATGATAAGGCTCCCTCTCTCGACATGGACTGTTTTAGCCTACGCGCCAGCCATATCGCCAACTAGAGGGTTAAACGTGTCAAAATCTGTTGGTTAAAATACTGACATCTTTATATCTGCGGCTAACGTGTTTTTTTGTTTACGTTACTATTACCTTACTTCGATTTGATCATAAAAGTGATATTTAAAAGAATTTTGCAATGCCTTAAATTGACATAAATGTTGTGATTCTGCATTCTGCTGTCATGTTTAAGTTCTGTGCCTGGCTTAGCCATGTATGCTTTTTGTGCTTAGTGACCACTGTCTGCCTTATGACCATTCTTAGGATAACGTATTGTGTTTTGATGAGTTAGATTCTCGTTTATTATTTTTCATGTTTACAGTTATTTTCAGCCATGCCATGTTTTCATTTCCTTGTATTGCACTACGTTTACCCTGTCTTGTCTTGTGTAGGTCTTTGCTCACGGTCCCTAGTCTTGCGTGCCACTCATTCGGGTGATTTATTGGTTTCCGGGTTTTCAATCTTCCTTCATTATCTCTGTGCTTCCTTCCTCTCTTTTTACTATCTACTAACCCTACTAACAGTTTATTATTTTTGATAGATTACTTACCAAGATTAACATTGTATATTTCTACTAACTGACTAACTTGCACTCGGGATTGTATAGCTGCACATACTAATAGACTAACAATCTCTCAGCATTCGCCCAATCTGTATCTCCGCCCTCCTTGCCTATCCCTAATTATCTCTACTGCAGTTTCCACGTATATCTCAGGCTTTCCCTTTTCTTTAGACTGTACACTTTAGCACTCCTTAACCGGAGCTGTTGTTTTGTACTTAGGTTTGTCTTGTGATCCCTGTCTGCGTTTTGGCTACAGCCAAATTCATGTAATTAGTTTATTCCTCATGTGTCTCTCCCTGATCATTGTTACCCATGATTGCACCTGTTCTCCCTGGTCATGTGTTTACCCCGGATGTGTATATAACATGTCTGTTTGGTTCACTCTCTTGTCAGATCGTTCTCCCTAGTTTTCTTGTGCTACATTTCTCGCCTTGATTTCTCAGTATTTATCTTTCTGACTGGATTGCCTGACTTTTGATTTTTGCCTTTGTGTTTTTGGATTACTGTTGCATCTGTGTGTTTCGACCAGTTTTCTGCCCGACTACGAGATTTGTTTGCTGCCCTGGTAACGATTCGGATTACGTCCTGTGGATTCTGGCTTGTATCTCAAAGTACTATTCCTGTATACCAGACCCATTTCTGTCCGACTACGATTACTGTGATTGCTGCCCTGGTTTTTTATTCTATTTTTGCCCAACTGGATTTTGGATTGTGGACTTTGTACTGTTGCCTTTCACTCTGCGGGGGTCTTTCAATAAAACAAGCTATACTGCACTTCCTGGTTCTCGCATCTGGTTCCTGATCGTATTGCAACATTAAATCGTTCAGTTATTTTGGAATCTTTACTTTAGTTTTGTTTGTTTTGCACAATAACGAAATACAAAGAATATAAATTTGTGGGTGGGGAATAAAACTAGTTACTAGTTAATATGAAGGCAATACCCAGAAAAAAAGTGATAGTAGTAATCAAAATGTGGCAATCACCGAAACGATCAAAAGATCAGTATTCACATTTTAAGTGGGAAAAAATTATAGTCGGGGGGGATGTATTGTGCACGTCAAGAATCTTCTCAGTAAATGTATTTATAATGGGGCTATTGACATGAAACTTTCACCAGATGTCGGTAACAACCAAAGTAATTCATACATACAAAAAAAAAATCTATAGTCTATAAATTATGTGTAATAAAGTGGAGTGACACAGGGAATAAGTAAATAAGTATTGAACACATGAAGAAAAGGAGGTGCAAAATGGAATGGCAAGCAAAGAAACCAGCTGAAATCTGTCAGTATTTAGAAAGCAATCCTGCCCCCCATCAATACAAATTAATATCAGCTCTGTTAGTCCAAATCGATGGCCTGTAAAAAGGTCTCTCATTACCAAGGTGTCACACAAGAAGCATCTCATGATGGGTAAAAGCAAAGGGCTCTCTCAAGATGTTTGCAACTTTATTGTTGCAAAACATACCGATGCCATTGGTTACAGACGTATTTCTAAACTTCTGAATGTTCCAGTGAGCACCATTGGGGCCGTAATCTGGAAGTGGAAGGAACATCATTTCACCATAAACCGGCCACAACCAGGTGATCCTTGCAAGATTTCTGATAGAGGAGTCAAAAGAATAATCAAGAGTTTTCCATGAGCCAAGGACCACTCACGGAGACCTTCAGAAAGAGCTGGAATTGCCAAGTACAGTTGTTTCAAAGACTACAATAAGTAACGCGCTCAACCGCCATGGCCTTTATGCATGCTCACTGCACAAGACTCCATTGCTAAAGAAAAAGCATGTTGATGCTTGTTTAAACTTTGCAGCAGAACATTTGGGCAAGCCTATGAAATACTGGGAGAAAATAGTCTGTTCAGATGAGACCAAAATTGAATTCTTTAAATGTGTCCATGTTTGTCCACCACGTTTGGAGGACAAATGGAATTGCACATCACCCCCAAAACACCATACCAACAGTGAAGTTTGGAGGTGGGAACATCATAGAGTGGGGATATTATTCAATATAAGGTACTGGCAGACTTCATATAATTGAAGCAAGGATAAGTGGAAAAATGTACCAAGACATTCATTACATTACATCATATTACATTACATTACAGGTTCTTAGCAGACGTTCTTATCCATAGCGACGTACAAAAGTGCACAAGAACAGTACAAAAGTGCAGACCTCCTAGGAGACAAGTACAAGTGCTAACAGTCAGTGACAGAACACGTTCCATTGTTACAGATCTAAACCAATAGCAAAAGGGCAAGTCAAGGTCAGGTGAACAAAATGGCAACAAGGTCAAGTGCAGAGGCAAGTGCAACAAAGGGGCAGAGTTAAGTGTAAGAAAAGGGCAATAAAATAAAATAAGTGCAATAAAAGGGCAACAGGTCAAGTGTAACAAAGGGGCAGGAAAATCAAGTAAACTGACAAAATAGGGTGCAAAAAAAATGAAGGGAAACCAAATCAAGCGGTAACAATCAGGAAGTAAGGTAAACAGAATTAAGTACAACAAATCAAGGGATGTAGGGACAGGATTCAGGGCAGTGGAGTAGGGGAAAGGTAGAGCCTGAAGAGGTGGGTTTTCAGGCGGCGCTTGAAGATGCTCAAGGATTCTACTGTTCTGACCTCGATAGGTAGATCATTCCACCTACGAGGTACCAGGACAGACAGCAGCCTTGAGCAGGAAGGGGAGGAGCGGAGAGGGGGAGGAGCCTGGCGACCAGAAGTAGCAGAGCGGAGTGCTCTGGCAGGGGTGTAAGGTCTGAACAGTCTCTGGATGTAGGCTGGAGCTGTTTTGTTGACTCCCTGATAGGCTAGCACCAAATTTGATGCGAGCGACAACAGGGAGCCAGTGGAGCTTTGTGAACAGGGGGGTGACGTGGGAGTGTCTTGGGAGGTTGTGGACCAGGCGAGCTGTAGCGTTCTGGATGAGCTGCAGGGGTCTGATGGCGGATGCTGGGAGGCCGGCAAGGAGGGAGTTGCAGTAGTCCAGGCGGGAGAGGATCATCGCTTGGACTAGGAGCTGCGTTGAGCAGCTGGTGAGGAAGGGCCGGATTCTACGGATGTTGTAGAGGAAGAACCTGCAGGTCCGAGTCACTGCAGCGATGTTCACAGCAGAGGAGATCCTGTCGTCAAACAGGACCCCAAGGTTCTTCACAGTTCATACTCATTCTTGATAAGAATCTGCTGCCATCTACCAGGGTACTGAAGATGAAACGAGGGTGGATATTTCAGCAAGACAATGATTCCAAACACACAGCCAAGGAAACTCAATTGGTTTTAGAGAAAGAAAATAATGCTGCTAGAATGGCACAGTCAATCACCCGACTTGAATCCAATTGAAAAGATATGGAGAGAACTAAAGTTCGAGTTCATAGAGGAGGCTCCCGGAACCTTCAAGATTTGAGGACAGTTTGTGCGGAAGAATGGGCCAAAATCACACCTGAGCAATAGATGTGACTAGTTTCTCCATACAGAAGGCCTCTTGAAGCTGTCATTACCAACAAAGGCTTTTCCACTTAGAATTAAATAAATTTCAGCAAGTGTGTTCAATACTTTTTCCCTATGTCATTCCACTTTATCACACATAACAATTTACGGACTTATTTGCTTTGAATTCTTTGTATGTGTGGATTACTTGGGTTATTACTGACATTTGGTGAAAATTTCATGTCAATAGCCCCATTAGAGATATATTTACTGAGAAAAATGTTGACCCGTTCAATACTTATTTTCCCTGCCGTATATATATATATATATATATGAATATTGAAGCTATAGGTTTTGCAATAGCACTGCAGGACTGATCATTTCTGAATGTGTTCATTACTGTGTTCCAAATTATTGTTATGGAGACAAACAGACAAATGCCTTTTGTGAACATTGACAATGACACAAACAAATCAATTAAATGAGAATTTTGGTTCCATAAGACAACTCCTGATATTTGACAGAGAATTGCCCAAGGGACAAAGCAAGATGGAGATTCTAAGCCTGTCCAGTTGGATAACTATGAAGTAAGCAATTATTAACAAAAAATATCTAAATCAAACAGGTGCTACTGTATTATTCTACATAACTTTGAAAACAAACGTACAGATTTGAACAATGTCAAAAATAGTCAGCTGCAATTTGAGAAACAGGAGCACTTAGTGCATCAATTTTGGAAAAAGTAGCTAAATGAACAATCTGTCTCCTCATTCTTAATATTTTGTGAGGATAAGATGGAAAGTTAACTGCCCTCACAATATTACAGTATGATACATAGTGATATAATTAACTGCAAAATAATGTCTAAAAAACAAGAACTGTTCACATACCCCCTTATTTTTCTTAAAGTAGTAAGTGATTTAGTTACCTTTTTGCAGACAAATCCGATCTGTTCTCTCCAGGTGAGTTTTTTGAGCAATCTGAATGCCTGAAAAACATATTGATGAAACTTCAGGAATTTCATTGATATATGTATAAAGTTTTATAAGTCCACTGTCATATTTCTTCTTACCAGCTCATACTTTATATTGATATTAAAATATTTGATATTCAATGTTGACTGATTGGTTTGACACCATCATCAGTAGTTGGAAAGATCTTGATCTAATTCTGTAATGAGAGTTACTAGATCTCTAGTTGAGACAAAAAAGCTGGTTTCATCTGCAAAGAGTAATGGGGCTGTAGTGTTTGATACTGATTTCATTTATGCAAATAAGAAATTAGTAAGGGTCCAAGAGTAGATCCTTGAGGTACACCATATTTGTTTACAATGGCAGCCTTGCCAGATGCGTGGTTCAGCTTTCTGCCGCTAGGTGTCCGCACCTTCCTTCACGATATCTGGGGCGGTCGGCCGTCCTGCTTGTGTGAACTGCCATTACATATCACAGCGTGAAATTTTGTTGTTAGCTTTCATCGGCTTTTCTATCATCGTTAGATGATAGAGACATCTGGTAAGTGAGATATACATGGATAAAGACTCCAACCATCAACTTCTAGGAAGAAAAATGGGTATTTTGGAGTATTAAATGCATTTCTCCTCCGATAAACACCCCCGGGTAGCCCAGGTGCTGCTCATTGTATACAATGGCTGCCCAGGTTCGTAATGGGTTTATCAAGCTTAGACTTTTGAAAATGTCTCATAAAATATATAAATAATCCCTACCTTCCAATGAATTCTTGTTCTCCAGGTACTCCAGATTATTATCCTTCAATTAGCTACATTTTGAAATAAATATGTCAATTGATTGGGATGCAAAAAGATTGAGAAGATTATTGGATTCGTGGAGAAAACCTGGATTTATTCAGTGAGTAAAGCAGCTAGTCTTCTTAATTTGTTAGCTAATTACTAGAGGAACATTAGAACTATCGGGCAGTGACAACGTTTTTGCAGTCAGCTGTATACAGAAGGCGCTATCACTTTCCTAAAAAGTTCTAAGCTTTTTTCCCACTCATCGTGCAATAGCCTTTGAGAACTTCCAGCATTAGGAATCCTTCCGTTTTAAGTCACTTCACATTGCCAGCTGTTATTTCTAATGTATACCTGGTGATCTTACCATGCTGTGCATTCGAAATTATCCAAACAAGCCAAGAAATCTTGGGTTTGCTCATCGACAGTGTTCCTCTATGCCTCTGTATCTGCTGCATGGGTCCGAACCACCCCGGGTCCATTCTTCTAGACCAGGGGTGGGCGATCACGGTCCTGGCGGGCCGGTGTGTATGCAGGTTTTTATTCCTATCAATTACCCAAACTAATTGAGTTAATTGATTGCATGCACAAATATAGATTTTTACAATGATTCGATCAAAGGAAAATGTTTAATGAAGGGAGACAAGACTAGTCTTTGTAGTTTCATGATAATTTAAAGAAATGCGCATGAAATGTCAGATTTCACATATGGTTTGGCTAATTGAGACAATCAACTAATTAAAGACCAGACGTTGGTGTGAAAACCAGGGACAGATACGGCCCTCGCTGCCCACCTCTGTTCTAGACTCATAACCATTAATGAATGCATAATGTGTTCTACTATGAACATAGTTATTCAGCCACTTGTAAACATTACCGTGGAAGCCATATTTGCACATTTTTGAAAGCTAATTTGTTTGGTCAATGAAATCAAATGCTTTACACAGGTCTAAACATATGCCGATTACATACTCCTAATTGTCCAAAGCTGTACATATTCTGTCAGTAAGTTTTAAGAGACCCTTATCAGTTGAGTGATATTTACAAAATGAACACTGATCAGTGGCGTAGCCAGCAGGTGTGCCAAAGCACGTTCCTTTATGACAGCAATTAGTCTTGGCAAGTTCTCAATCATTTTCCTTTATTGACGCGTTTTCCAATTATCGTAATCAGCAATTGAGGACACGGTTTCTCTCCATATGCGATCTAACAGCAATGAAATCATGGGCTAAATTCAGTAAAAAAAAAAATGTACTTATTACTTGGCCAGTTGATTGAACTGGTCGCATTCCAATGAAATATCGCCTTTCACTCTCGGTATTGCATGGGTTGATAAAAAAAAAGTGGCACTTGGCCGTTAAATAGGCGTTCAGAGGCATGCGGCTCAAGCTATTTGCGCAGGTATGCAATTTTGAATAACATTGATTTAAATACAGCAAATAGGCATCCAGATGAATGATTGTCGTCTTACCTAATCGGGGAGAACAAGCAGCACCTGTTTAGTGTGGAGTGCTCTCGGAGTAAACCTTTTGTTAATCATGAAAATGACTGAGAACATGTCAGGTGTCAGGACTAATAATTGTTTTAAATGGATGTTTTATGCACCCCAATGATCATTTCTGGTTCTGCCACTGTACTGAATTTAGCCCATGATTTTTTCGCTGTTAGATCGCATATGGAGAGAAACCACGTCTTCAGTTGCCAATTACGATAATTGGAAAACGCGTCAATAAAGGAAAATGATTGAGAACTAGCCAGGACTGATTGCTGTCATGAAGGGATGTGGTTTGGCACACCCGCTGGCTACGCCACTGCTGATGATTATGGAGAATATTATGTGTCCAAGTGTTGCAGGATTCTTTTATGCACTAACTTTTCCAAACTTTTTGAAAAACAAGGCAATATTTAAATTTGACAACAGTTTGTAAAGGATCCTGGACCACCTCATTTATATAATGGTATAATTCATGCCACTTGTAGTTCAGAGGGTATGATACCACTTCTCATTGATAAAGCAAAAATGAAAGTTCAAGGCTTTGTTATTGGAGTCAAGACTTGTTTTACAAGAGAGGTGTAAACTTCATCATCACCTGGAGCTGATTTATTATGATTCTAATATAATACCATTCACCTTTGTGAAGGCAGGCAAATCAAAATCACTAAAAGCTGGGGGAAAAAATCTATTTATATGATTCAATAGATTAACTATCGTATTTTCTTTCTTTTTGGCATGACATGCGCAAACACTAGAAAAGAAATCATTATGCATACAAAATAAAACATCAAACCCACAAACCTTTGCAGTCATTAAACATCTCTGAAAATATTTAATCCAGGGCAGGATTGATGGTAGAATCGTGTGTATTTGATTGTTAAATACCTTGCTGGTGGAGTCTTAAGTGGTGACGTTGTCGAAGCATAGAAGATTGCTGTTATGTGTTACAACTCTCTTGTTCTAACAAATGCAGCGGCGGAAAGATATCTCCATTCAAACGAAGAAATTCAAGGCTTGCTCAAGATGTTGGCGGAGGAAAACATACAATCACAACTGGATACTACACGCAAAACTGAGATTTATGGAAGAATTTGTGAGTTGTTACATTCGCGTGGTTACCACAGAATAATAGATCAGTGCCGTGACAAACTAAAGAAAATGCGGCTGCGATGTTTCAAAGTGTGGGATGCGGTGCGTAAGTCTGGCAGCTCAAATTATGAGATAATTTTTTGTGATATGAGGCAGTGGACAGCATAATCGGCCAAAAACGTAACGGCGAAAGAATTCCTCATGCAACATCCACCAATATCGAATGTAATCAGTACATTTTCGGCTTACCTTGATGTTTGGGTACCCAGAGATAAATTTGGATGTGTAAAAACATCAAGCATTCAGTCGAGAAAAATTCAAATTAAATTTTTTGTGCTGCCATACGAGGTAATCCATGTCACAGATGACACACCGGGTTGCTAGGGCACACGTAACATATGCATTCGCAATTTTAATATTCTAAACCCCCTTCTCAATAATAAAACCCCCGAAATATATTGGCGCCTCCTTTTGAAACCGTTTCCCATTTAAAACCACCTAGGTGCAAACTGCTACTGCTGTATAGGATTTTTGCCATGTATGCAAGCGTACTCACACTCAGGAACGGTACGATATCACTAGTGTGAAAGCTGATCGGCGGTGTGGGGGTGGGGGGTACAAATCGTACTGTGGCACGATACGGAACAATCGTACCGAGCCTGAAAGCGTCCAGAGGTCGTGAGTCGATCTAGGCTGTACCCCAGTCCCCCCCCGAACTCGGTCCTTGGGCCGTGTGTTGGCGATTTTAATTGTTGCTGGAGCAAAAACCAGTCTAAAATGCACTGGGGGCTGTAGTAAGGGATTATCCCATTTGGTCTTTGTATGCATGCGTTGTTACCAGCAGATGTCGTTGTATTTATTGTTTCCCCTTCTAAGTTTTTTCCTTGAACTCAGCGTCCAATAAGTTTTACGATGCTGCAGTCTACTCTACAGCCAGTTCCATTGAAGAAAGATGGCGGCTAGTTCAGAACGTAGTCCCCCTCCCTTCCCCGAATCTGAAGATCTAGAACCTGATCCAGAAATTGGAGATGGAGACAGCGATGACGGAGAGGATATATTTACCGGCAAAGTAAGTAGCAAATAGTTTGAATGCTTGTTTGTATGTATCGGAAACTTTGCGTTCCGTTGAAGTGACCTAGCTGGCAGGCCAGTGTTGACGAAAAGTTCTCCGTGCCCACCCAGTTTAGAACCGAGCAAGCCAGCTAGCTAGCTAACTAGCTTGGCTACGGTAAGATTTCCAGAGCTTGCTTTAGGCCTATCGACGCGCCTGGGATTGTCATTCAAATGAAGTGAGCCAGCTTTGCTGACTGGCAAGAAAGTGTTGACGGGCTCTCTCTGTTCTAAACCGTGGCAGTTCATGTAGAGCCCAAGCTGCAATATTTTAATAAGCGTAGCAGAAAATGGCAAATGCCATCAGACGAATTCCTTGGAATTAGCTAGCTAGCTAAAAAGCTATGATGTTAGCCATCAGGTCCAACTGTTGGCAACTAGCTAATGATACGGCTGGCACTGCTATACTAGCTCGTATGTCTGAACTGAGGCGCAGGTCTTACTGGTGTGCAAATTACAAATGCTTTCCCTCTGGCGTTGGCAGGTTGTTGGCTGGGTTGTGGAAATCGTTGTATTTTATAGATTGGTCTGTGTTACTTGACCCTAATTTTTCTGCTGCTAGGGAACTCGACTGTTCTAGCTAGTTAGCTTAGCTTGCTTAGCTACTACCTCCATTTTCTCAGATTCTTTGAATGGTTGTATTCTTGGTTACTTACTTAACGTTAACGTTGAAGTGGTTATAGTACCCACTGTCTGCTGCCTGGTCATTGCGAAATCTGTTGACTGAATATTCCTGTTACGTATATTGGTCATATTTGTAGCGGTTTGTTGCTGTGTAACCATTTGCCCTGAAGTGGAGGTGTATTGACACAAGTGCGATATTTCTTTGCTTGCCCTCGGACAGGTCTTGGTTATTTATGTCCATTACATTGCCAGCTTTTTGGCAACTTAATATTAGTCAGCATGCTAACTTGCATTGTTCAGCAGAACTTCGGGATCCAAATTGTGATGACTCTTAAACTGCGTGTGTTCGCGTCTTTGAACGTAATCTGTCGTGCGAAAATTTCGTTTGGCGTCCAGTGTGAAAGCAGCTTTATGCGGAATATCAATGACCTCGCTCCTCACGCTTTCAGCGAGTTTGGAATATAATATGTTCGGAGCTAGCCGACATACTCATAATGTTTCCGTGGCTGACTAGCTTGCTGTTAAGCTGATATACATCGGTTGCATCGAATTCTGTTAATGCGCCATCGGTAATGCATACATTGGAAGGCGTTACGTTAACTTAAGTCGAGCATTGATTCCACAGGTCGTGGACCTGGGGACTGGTGAAGTAGCTTGATGTTACTTCAGGCCTCCGGCAATTCTTGTCGACTGTAACTTTAAACTGTGGTGACATGGCAACAAGCGACCTCCATTAGAGGATTAAATGTTGTAGTTTCTCATCATTATTGATTTGTGAACCCTAAAATTAGTTGGATTGTTTACCGTCAGTCAGCATTTCGGTTTCTTACACAACTGCCGATGTGACGGACATGGATGCAGCTAGCAGTTACAGCACTGCTTTTTGTGAATCGTATTGTCTTATTGGGTTGCAGGTTTATGTCTATTTACGTTGTCAATTTAATTGGAAGTTACCACAAGCCGCCATTGCCGACTTTTGATGGAGATTTCACTCGATCATCTCCTTCAGAGGACATGTAGGTCATATTGTTCAAGCTAAAACGGCAAGCAAGAGATGTTTTGTTCTCTGTCAAGCCAGGCGGCAGTATCTGCATAATAGTGAAACTGAGAAAATTGACCTTAAAGTTTTACTTTTGGTACTGGAAGGCAATTACACGGACCACAATGCTATCAATGACACTTATTTCCTATTTCGCTCTGAAGTTTTGGTGAATTGAAATATTTTGAGAAGTTGACCCAGATAAGAGATACTGCCCTTTGGCTTGACATCCTGTCCTATTTTTATAGATACTGCTCAGTTACACATGTACAGATTATTGCACGTGCATTGTTTACGCTAATCTCTACTAAAAATAGATGGATCTGGTGCTGTAGAGGGTCAATGGCGGGTTTTCTCAATTTTGAGAAATTTGCAGATACTGCCGTATGGCTTGACAGGACAGTATTGTGCACAGCTACGCTAGGCTCCTCCACCAAATGTTATTTGGAAAGATGTCTTCCTGCGGGAATTTCCTGGTATAGCACTTCATCCAAACTGAAAGAGTTTGGGACTGGCCTTTTGCTGCAGATGTTTGACCTGGTAGTGCAAGAGGTTTAAATCTAATCCTGAGGGAAGGAGGGAATCATGGCACTTCAACTGAGTGATTTGTTACTTTACTTCAACTAGCTTTTAGCTGCACACTATTATTAAGCCTCAAACTTCAGATTCTCCGCAAAGTCTTCATTCAGCTATCTGAAGAGAAAAACATTGCCACCCTGACAGGGGCGGGTAATTGGTGCTGCAGATTTCAGCTTTTAACATATGCTCACTGTGAAGGGATGCTGCAATGGTTGGACAAAACAGTATTTGCACAACAGGATTTGGGTGGCTTTTAGCCAGCAATAGTGTGAACCTACCCATCGACTTGACAGCCCAGGAGGTGGCAGTCTTGCAGTAATGGTGATTAGTGATGCCATGGTTCTGAATACAACTTCTTCTGTTGTACTTAACTGTCGGACCTCACAGTGCAAAAAGGTCATTGCTGTGCCACCTACTACATCCCAAGCTGCTTTTATTGTAAAATTTAAAGTTACACTTTAAAGATTACAGTAGAAGCATTAGATA
The DNA here is from genome assembly GCA_029721435.1 of Gymnothorax reevesii. Classification (NCBI taxonomy): domain Eukaryota; kingdom Metazoa; phylum Chordata; class Actinopteri; order Anguilliformes; family Muraenidae; genus Gymnothorax; species Gymnothorax reevesii. Next base: position 16,800,204 of record CM056588.1, on the reverse strand, counting down.
CCAGTGAGTTGGCGTTTTGCTCTCAAATGTCAAAGCTTTTTCATCAGCGCAAAGCTTTCTCTCATGTAGTTTTAGATTCAACTGGACATTTTCAGGGAATATCATCTGTAATTTTGAAGCCATCTGTGGTATAGTTCATGGGTACTATGGCTGTGACGTGACTGCGTCAGATTTGAAGGTCGAGGCACTACCCTTTTCAGTTTCCCTTCCATTCCAGTGAGTACATTTTTACCGTAATAATACTTTGACATTCTTTGACTTTGTGTCATTTTTATCACTTTCTGTTTCTACAGAGCATTCCAGTAGAAGCTGACATAGAGCCGCTTCAGCAGAAAAGTGCTGTTCTTGGTGAAGAGTCTGCTGATCTATTCAGTGAGTCACCGACTGATCTCTTCAGCGATTCGTCAGCGAATTCCCACAGTGAGCCTTCAACTGAAATCCTCAGTCAGCCGCCAACTGATGCCCACAATGAACCTCCAGCTGATTTCTTCAACGAGCCTCTCACTGATGATCTCAGTCAGCCACCAACTGATGTCCACAATGCACCTCCAGTTGATATCTTCAGCGAGCCTCTGACTGATATTCTCAGTCAGCCACCAATTGATATCCACAGTCAGACTCCAGCTGCTAACCTCACTGAAGCACCAAGTGATCTCTTCAGTGATCCACTGGCTGATGTCATTACTGCACCGCCAGCTGATACCCACAGTGAAAAACCAGCTGAAATCCTTAGTCAGCCGCCAGTCGATATCCTCAGTCAACAGCCTGTCGATATTCTCAATCAGCCATCAACTGATATTCTTAGTCAGCCATCAGTTGATATCCTCAGTCAACCATCAATTGACATCCTCAGTCAACCGCCAGCTGATATTTTCGGCGAACCTCCGGAAGATATCTTCAACGAAGAGTCTGTTACCACCATCACCACTTCTGTTACTGCCAGCAACACCACGACCAATACCCAGACCAATTCTAAGACTAACGGCATACAGTCAGATGATGATGAGCAAGACATATTTGCAGGTATGTTGTTCCTCTTTTCTCATTATTTCTGCCATCTGCTGCAGAGTTTGAATGAATGACTGTACAGCTCTGCATGTTACAATGATAGACGCTTTTTTTTGTTTTTTTTTTGTGGCAGAGAACCATGTGAGATGCCTACAGTTGTTATTTGGCTGTAGCACTATTGGCACCCTTGTAACATGCCTAAACCTAGCACATGTGTACATTCACAGGGGTTTACAGTCTACATGTCTACGCACGTCGGTCGTAGACTGTTTTTGCGGCTTGATTTCCAAGTTTGATTCTAGAAGAGCTGCTTCCCAACATGTGTGCCCCCCTCTCCACAGTGGCACAGTATCATTTTTGTTTGCTACTTGTCTCGTATCAACCTTTCAATCTCTTTGCTCCAAAAAGCACAAAGCACCAGCCATGCAGAGAAGACTCTCACGCGGCACTTCGGATATGGTGAGCAGTTTCTGTAGCAGTAGTGTCGAGGAAAGGCCTTCTGTCAGCAGTCTGAGCCGGTAGCTCCATTTGACTGTCGATGAATGAGTGAATCATGCGAGTTCCTTTGGCTCTGAACAGACTGCAAGAACATGTGATTCAGGAGAACAAAAAACAGGAAAGGTATGATTTATTCATGCCACTGGTATGCTGCATTGTACAACAAATTTGAGAAACTAATTTACATGTGTTCTGAATTGTGGGTTTTTTTTATGTTAAAAATAAACATTTATTCACACCTTCAGATGCAGTGCAACTGCACTTTTTCAAAGCCCTCAGATGACCACTCCTGCGAATCAGGTCTAGGCTAACCTGTCAGCAGTCTTTATTAATAACTACCTCAGTGCAGCTGTCTTCAGTTCCTCAAATGCAGAACCTCTCTTTGTTATGCCACTCTTTGTCATATTTCCTGATTTCATTATTTTACTTGAGTTTCTGGCACATTTCTATGTGGAGCCACACCTCTGCTGAGGGTCATTTGGCTACATACTCGTGAATGGGTTGGGCTACCCGATACCTTCCAGCACTTTCCATCTTGCGGATTAAACAGGTTTGTCTCATGTTTTTACAGTCGTCTGGGGAATAAATCTCATGTTACTTTTAAAGGGGTGTTTCGGCCTGGTCTTGGAGTATTCATTTCAGTCTTGACTAAGTTCTGGCTGCCTGCTCAAGTTTAGATTTGGCATAAGGATGCAGATTTCACATCTGAGAGCTTCCTTGGCAAAAGCAGGAGAGGTTTCAGTGGGCATGTGACAGGAGGAAGTTGCGGTCTCAGCAATGTACCTTCACAAAACAGGAACAGGAAGGCCGGCCTGAAAATGCCCCCCTCCACAGACACTGATACACTGGCTAATAATGACTAATCTGGGAGCCTGACCTGTCTGTCATTGTGCTGACTGTGAGGATTTTGCACCGTTGTTGGGCCACCAGGATGTTACTGTTGAGAAAAACCTTGTGAGTGTGAAATGTGGTCTTGTTTTTGTTGCCAGTCTGCACATCCTGTAATGTTGACATCTGGCTTCAGGGTGTTTGACTGCTATCCCTGACTCTGAGTAGCAGGATCTTGGAGCATTTTAGAAGCCCTACTTCAGACGTACCCCCTCATGACCCATCAATGCTCAGGGAAAATGTCATCATCCTTGTTGCAGTCCAATGAAAGGCCTTGTGCTGTGGATGAAGGTCATTGATTTTTCATTCAATTAAATTGGAGTTTGCCACACGTTTCTGATGATCAAACGTCCTCTTCAGCCCTAACAAGCCACTCCTCATTCAAAAATAGGATGTGCTGCATGGCCAAAAGTATTTGGACACGGGGGCTGCTTTTTCTTGGTTCAGGCTTGTTCTCTTGGTTCCAGTGAAAAAAGACCATGGCAATACTGCTTGCAATCATTTGGTGCCCCTGTTTCTTTTGGATACACCCTGTCCTGATTTGGCACAGTGGTGCTCCCATGATTGAGTTCCCTATGTAGCTTGACTGGCTGGCATGAGCCTTGATCTGAGCCCCTTCCCCAGTGGAATCAAGAGAATAGCTGACTTCTCCAACATCACTGCCCAACTTCTCTAAAGATATTCCGACCGGAATGGAACAAATCCCACAGCAGTCTTCTAGTGTCTGATGGAAAATTATCCCAGGGGAGTGAAGGCTGTTGTAGCTGCAAAGGGAGGACCAGCTCTGTACGAATGGTGGTTATTGTGACATTAGATGCTGGATGGGCAAGTGTCATCATACTTTGCGTCATCTGGCATGTTTTGTTGAGCAGCTGGTCAGGAGAGCATGTGGTACTAAATAATGGTTCAGGGCAACACTGTTGCCTCAGATGTTTGTAGGCTTGAATTCAGCCTGGGGCCTCTCTCTGATGTTTACACATTCTCCGTCTTCGCATGGGTTTACTACCGCAGTACAACGATGAGGGGTGGCTGCTGTATTTTCTGTGAATTAAAATAAAATGAAAAAAAAAATCTTTAATTCCCTCTATTTCACCAGTCCTGCTTGTTAAATTTTTTTCTCATTTAAACTTTGCTTATTTAAAAATGCAGAATCAATTTGGCTGACCACTCAGAAAAGGTTTTGAACCCAGGACATGTGATCTGCTTTCCTTTTATTTAGTTTACATAGCAGTACTAAGTACTGTCTAAGTGGAAAAAATGTAATGCAATTTCCCCTCTAATCTTCTGTTTTCTGCACCATGCTTTCAGTGCCGTTTTCCTCAGGGCTTTTTTAGATTCCTGTTCTCCCTCTAGTGACGTGTAAAGTCTGATATAAACTGATTGGCTTAAAAAAACATCACGCATTCTGATTTTGTTGCGCCGTCTTTAACTTCGATCACAGCTTGCATTTGTTGTGGCATTGTTTTTGCAATCTTATGCATTGTTCTATTTATTTCCGACCGAAGTTGCATTAATTTTTGGCTGAGATCTTGTATTGATGACAGGAGAGTCGAACCTCTTCAGAAAGCCTTTATCGAGCACGTCCCAAAGACTTTGAAATGGTTAAGGTCAGGAATCACTGGTGGCCCATTTATGTGAGCAGATGGTCCTTCATTAAATTCAGAGTCTGTTGGATCATTTTATTGCTGCATGATGTTGCTCAGCCTAGACCTGACCAATTAAAGCAACCCTGGTTCATAACATTGCACCCAAAGGTTTGTACATTGGACTCAGTGTATGAAGGGTGCATTGCTTCATGGCCCTCCTTTATTACCCATTGCTCTGGAATAGGGAAAATCTGGATTCATCTGACCCCATTACCTTTTTAAATTACTCTCACAGTCAAATCTTAATGCTGATTAGCAAATTGAAATAATTTTTTCCCCCTCGGCCTCACTAACAAGTGGCTTTCTTGTTGCCATGCAGCTGTTTAGTCCCAATTCTGCACGTTTTTGACATACTTTGCTTGTGGAAATGCTTTAACTTTCACAACTAAACATAGACATGAGTTCTGTTGTACATGAAGATTTTATGTGTGTGTATATGTATATATTATTTATTTATTTAATTTTTTTTTTTTAATAGAGACTTCACCTAGCATTTTGGTGATCTCTGATCACCATCATTAATTCCCCCAACCCCCCCCCCCCCCCCCCCGATTTGAAAATCAGAATTTTTCTGTTCACCATTTTCCTTCCAGGTTTTAATAATGGGTAGCACAGTACTTAACCCACTTCCAGTGTGGTTTTCTTTGCTTGATGCAGACCAATAATTTGTCTTTCTTGGAATGCAGTAGCCTCTTTCCTGCGATCATTAGATTTATCTCCTGACATGTTTGTTTAAGAAAGGCACTTCTCTCTGCATCAGTCAGTTAAAAGTTCTTGTTGCCAGATGAAACCTTTTAATCACTGCATTAATGATTTGGTCATTGGCTCTTAAGTACTTGCATATTAAATATCATCACAAAATTGCAGTGCTGTGAACTGCTGATTTTTATTCATTTATTTTTATAAATACTTGTCATACACAGATAAGAAACATCAGAGCACTTCACTTCTGTTTTGTACCTCTAACACCACTAGTTTTCAGCAAACTGGTCTCTTTGAAAAGCTTGATGGTGTTTCGTATTGTGCCATGGCAGCATTTAACGTCCTCAGAAATTTTTCTAAATGAACAACCAGCATCATGTAAGGCCACAATGCTGCTACAAACAATTTCCGAGAGCTCCTTCCATTGTGCCATCGTGACACTGCTCAGAGCTCATGTCACTTTAAATACTGAACCAACCAACAATCAGAGGTAATTTTGCAAAATAATGTTGCCTCACACCAGTTTAAACAAATTTCTTAGCATCAATAGTCATGGAATGAGTCCTGTAACATGCATTCATGCTGTACAAGAGTCAAAAAAAAAAAAATTTGCGACATCTTTTAACTGTTATAATAAATTGTTTTGTTTTATTACCCGTATTTTTACCTTACCTTAACTTGAGGGAATGACTTTTTTTTTTCTCTCTCATTGCCTACAATAGTATTTTTTTAGTTAGTACATTTTCACCAAAAAATAATATATTAGGACTCCCTTTAGACAAATGTTGTGGTGTAGAATAATCACTGCACACTACTGTATACTTAAGTCTCATTTAAAATCGATATTGGTACTTTTGTTATCAGTCAAGCATTGTTAGAGTGATCCAGGATTGAAGTTGCTCATACTGAATATGACCCTAAAGAAGTAATGGCAAGCAAAATATGCGTCATTTTCTTTAGTTTTGTATAATGTTACCCTTCCTAATCCATGTGAGGTTGACTGAAGTGTTTCTGCATTAAGTAGAAGGATATAAATTGGAATTCGGCTCATCCATACTCGTTGTCTCCTCTCCAGAGGCCACAGTGGAGCTGTCGCTTGACAGCCCAGCCAATGACCGCAAGAAGAAGGAACCAGCGAAGCCAGCCGCATCAGTCGCCTCCATCTCCGTCACGCCGAGCACATCGAAAATACAGCCCAAGTCCCTGGAGGAGGTAGGACTTCGGTCTTGTGCCGAGTGGCATTGTCGCTGTGGCGTGTACCCCCCCAGCTCGAGCTTACGCTGCCTTCACGTGTGATGGCGAGTATGGAAATTGTTGCTGCAACATGTCCGGAATTCAAGTGCTCTTAGTTTGAAATGAAGATGATGTTAACTTGGGGTAACACCTTTTTTCTGGCTTACAAGTTCAAAAAAGTTAGTTTGCCAGCTATTATGCCCTCAAGCTGGCATTCTCATTTTTACCTTGGACTTTGTTTGGGAGCTTTGGTGTACACCCCGTGAATACTATATTTACAGTACTGTGCAAAAGTTTTGGGCACCCTACATCTTTTAGAATTTAAATCTGGCTTCAGATGATTGTTTTTTCATATTAGTTTTGCTGGAGATGAAAGGTAAATTTGAAATTTCAAATGCTAAATTAAAATAAAATTTGAAAATGAATATTTGCATTTCATTATAAAACGGGTGATACAAATGAAATAGTCCTGATAGAGCCCTTGTATCAACATCATCATGACTGGCTGCAATTACTTGGAAGGATAGACACAAGTGAGACAGTCTGCAGAAGAACAGTAAAGTTTTCCACCCTGCTTCGAACAAGCAAAAAGCCAATCCTCTTATAAAGCTGCAGCACAACAGGGTAGTCACACCAAATATTAGTTTAATTTAATTTTTACACAGTTTACAGCTCTTTATAGTAAATTTCTAAGTTATTAAACTTTTAATTTCGTTATTTTTGCAAGCAGATTAGCCTTTCTAAATTGCTTTAAACGTGCCTACGACTTTTGCCTGAAGGCAGCCGAAGTTGGATGGGCAAGAGAGGAATGTAGTATTGAGTTTGTTTTGAATCATTGTCATTCCTGCATAAATTATCTCTTGGAGATTAACAAATTCGGTGCTCATGGAGGCAAATTTGTTATTGAGAATGGCAGTATCCAAATTTGCAGAACATTTTGTCGCTTTTGCTGAGTACTCTTGTCACCCATGTGTGAGCCCATCTCATTGAAATAAAACTGTTGTCCAGTTACAAATTTTCTGTGCATATTACTAGCAGTTTTCACTTCATCTGGCTCTCATTATGTCTGCTCCTTGAAAAACAAGTGCTTCGTTACACTTCAATTTAAATTTCATTGGGGCTTGTTGCCTGCATGGATGCAATATGCAAATGTGTAGAGGCAGGAAGAGCGGGCCTGTAGCTGCTACTCTTGTTGTTTAGCTTTGACTTTACTTACAGCTGGAGGAAGAGGAGAGTGAGGACAAGTTTGAGCTGAATATTGCCGTTACCAACCCCGAAAAAGTCGGTAAGCATATCGCTCATTCTCAGAAGACGACCCCAAAATGATGCCTGCAGTTTGAACTTATTTTTTGGCAGAGATTGTCCTCATATGTCCTGGTGTCTGACCTAATTTCTCTTCTCATATTCCATCTATTATTGTTGTGCTTGGTACATTCCATTGTAATCACGCTTATTAATTCACAACCCCAAAACGGAAAAGGTTGGGACAGTATGTTCAATGAAAATCAAATCTGAAAGCTTCGGTTTGTCAATTATCTTTGACCTGTATTACATTGAAATCAATAAAACGTATAACAATGGATATTTCACCACATAAAATTCATTTGATTTTAAAAAAATAAAAACTTACATCAGTTATGATTTTGGTAACACATTTCAAAGAAAGCTGAGATTGTAGTATTTGACACTTTGTAATGTTGCCATTCCTTTTTGAAACACTTGATAAATGTTTAGGGACTGAAGGGACCCAATAATTAAATGTTTTTGGTGTGATTTTGTCCTGTTTTTCCTGCAATCAAGTCTCAAGGTGTGCAACAGCACATTTTGCGTTCTCTTTCAGGCAGTCCAGTCCAGCACCGACACACACTTCTTACACCCAAAATTCATGCCTTTGTAATGCTGCAGTATGTGGTTTTGTGTTGTCTTGTTGAAATAAGAATGGCTCTGTCTGGGGGAAAAAATGTCACCTTGAAGGCAGGGTATGTGGCTCTGAAATCTATACACTCTTTAGCATAAATAGTGCCTTGACAGAACTGCAAGTTGCCCTTTCCAAAAGCTCTGACACAAACCCATACTATGACGGAGCACGGCTTTCGGACTTGTTGATAACAGTCTGGTCGCTTCTTATCTACTTTGTTTTGGGGCATGTGGCAACCTTTCCTTTCAAAAAAGACTTTTGATTCATCAGAGTGCACATTTCCATTGTCTAATGGCCCATCACAGATGCCCCCGAGCTCAGAGAAGTCGACAGCGCTTTTGGCCACTGTTAACATAAGGTTTCCTTTTTAGAAATTTACAATTTCTAGATTGGCCACCAGGGGCCAAAAAAAGGTCATGACCTGAGGATGTGTCCCACGATGACATTATACCTGTTTGGTTCAAAATTTTCACTCAAGGTGGAGCTTTGCGACATAAAATTCATAATTTTTGCTATATCTTTGGAACCATTTGTCCAATTGACATGAAACTATGTGCAACTGCAAGGTCATGACCTCACAACGTGTCACATGATGACATCATACCTGTATGGTTCAATATTTTGCCACCAGATGGCGCTTTGTGATGGAAAATTACCATTTTGGCCATATCTTCAGAACCATTTGACAGATTGACCTGAAATTAAGTTCAAATGAAGGTCTATTCAAGGATTGGGGAATTGGAGGATTTGGGGCATTCGGGGATATACCCCCTGCCGTCGCCTCCAATGGCATAAGCCTAGTTTATCTAAGTGATCGGAGATCGCAGGAATTCAGTTGAAGTTTGCGTCCTTGCCATTTATGCACAGAAATTCCTCTGTACTCCTTGAATCTTTAAATTATATTTTGTTCTTTTGAGGTTGAACTATCCAAATTTCTTCCTATCTTTCAATGATTTTCTCACACATTTGTGCGCGAATTGGCATCCTTGACCCATCTTTCTTCATGAAGGACCAGTCCTTTCCTGGATGCTGCTTTTGTACAAAATCATCATAAAACTCTCCTGTTTACATCATCTGTTTCAAATTGCATCATTATTCAATTTTTTTACTTGGAGTACTAATTCAAAATTGCCCCTGTCCCAGCTTTTCTGTGAATGTGTTGCCAGGCTGAATGGCAGGAATGGATTTATATTTACAAGTAAAATTAAATTTTCTGGTCGTAACATTAAATGTCTTGTCTTCATACCTTCTGCAATGACATGCACATCAAAATGAATTGAGAATTTCACATTTGTCATACTGACTTTTGTCTTGACATTTGTTTCAGTAACATAGCTGGCAGAAAAGCTATAAATAGAATATCATATTTGCATGCTTTTCATTATCATACTAATGGAAGCACATGCTTCTTGTATCAGATCTTCCAATGAGCTGTATTGCAACTGAGATATTTGAGTTTGCCAAATCAGATTTTAACGATATGCATGCAAATGTAGTCATTGCTTCTTGTCTTCTGTATAGCGGGATGAATTTATTTAGTCCCCAGCACGCACGCACGCACGCGCATACACATGCATATATATACACACATGCACATGCACGCATCATGGATTCAGTGTTTGAGAGCTCGAGCTGTAATGGACATGCCTGTGCCATTCATTGTTGAACTGATTGTTGAGCCAAGTTCCTATAATTTTGCTGTATAACATTCTTGAAACTGAGCTCTATATATACAAGGAAGTGTGAGTTTGTGTCTATACCGTATTTGAATCATAAGCATTACTTGCATCTGTCTGGGCATGAATGTTTTATATCATTTGTCTTTTCCCAGTTTAATTTCCCTGTTTTTTATCTGTAGGGGAAGGCATGAATGCTTACATGGCCTACAAAGTTTCCACACAGGTGCGTGTCCGTGGTCGGATCGATTCTGACCCCTAGATTCCACCAGGAGTGTCTCTGCCGCGTTACTGATGCAACACAGGTGCCGGAACTGATCACGGCGCTTATAGACTATGCTTGTCATTCTACCAGCCGCGCTACAGCATGTCTCGGCAGCATCCCAGAACCAGCTCGCCACTCTGCTTTTTGGAGAATACGCGGGGAGTCTATTTTTGATAAAGGCGGACTGCAGTCGCATCAAGCTTTACAAGAGCTGGGGTATGTTTTCTGAAAGCATAGTTACCAACATAGTTTGACCATATACAGTCGATGGTTCCAGCTATGTTGGCATCTGTGCTTACGGAAAACCCAGATTGTGCCGGGAAGGAAGTAACTGTCAAGGAGGATATCCTTGTAACAAAAAGAAACTAGCCATTAATCTTTGATCTTAAACTAATTTTTAACTTGAATACAAAATCACAAATGGTTTAAAATTAACAAAAACATGGGTACAATTCTTTGATCCATGGCATTCATGACTGGACTGCAGGCTGCAACACAAGAAAGTCGGAAGTGTCAATAAATAGAATAAAAAAAAAAAACAAAAATAGAAAGCATTTAACTTTGTTGTCTACTCACCCATGGTAGCAGCACAAATGTCCCAGAAAAATGACAAAATGAGCAAAATCTGAGGAGATCAGTTTTATCCGCCTGCAGGACGCTTTGCCTCCGTTATGCTCTCTGTAAGATATGAAGTCACGTGGAGAACTGAGCAAAATGGCGTAGCACACATCGCAGATGCGCTGGGTGGAATCTAGGGGTTAATATTTCCAGATAATGATCTCACTTCTATATCCTGAAATGAGCAATTACTCATTCACTAAAATGGCTGCCTTGTTTTGAGAATGGGAGTACAAAATACTTTGATACTTGCTGGTTCATCAGTGCCACTGAATGATCTGTTTATTTCCCATATCAATCTGAAGGTATATTGGGAGTTTGATCAAGTCTTTTATTGCTCGCCCTGTCTTTTAGACCACATTGCCGATGTTCAGGAGCAAAACGTTTACTGTGAGGAGGAGGTTCAGCGATTTTCTGGGACTTTTTGAGAAGCTGTCTGAGAAGCACTCGCAGAATGGCTACATCGTCCCCCCTCCCCCAGAGAAGAGCATTGTGGGTAAGGAGAGGCTCATCGGAGCCCAAGCATTTTGGTGAATTTCCAAAAATCTGAAGGTTCATTTAGTCTCATGCCTCTTGCCATCATTGTTCAGTTTCTCTTTTCTTTAGTCAGGAGTGTAAGATTGTAGTGACATGAAATGCCATGGCTAGCATTTCAATAGAAACCATGATGCTCTTTTATGAATTTAAAGAATCTGTGTCATTTACCACCACAACTTGATGTTTAGATCACCCTTTAGAACCCTGCCAGAGTACTCGCCTGGGTTAAAACTCATCTACTTCCTTCCCCAGTCTTAGTCCTGTAACTGCAAATCATCCAGAAAGCGAGGAATGCTCTGGGCACATGGAATTTTGTGAACCAGCAGTTCCATAGCTTGCTTCAGAATAAATGAAATGTAGAGATATTAACATTTGTCTTTGGCAGGGATCCTCAAATCCAAATTCAACCCTGATTTTCTTCCCACTCTGGTAATTGGCAAAAGAATTGGCAATGCTGTTTAGCCAGACTGGTTTCACACCTGATTACCAGGTAAAGGGAGGGTGGAAAACCAGCAGTACTTGGACCTCGGGACAGTGACCTGAGGAACAGGGGTCCAGGGCATGGAAGCTTTGTAGTTAATGTACTTGGGCTCTTTCCAGCACTCCTAGTCGGATAGTTATGGATGCATAATGTGGCTTCACAGGTATGACTAAAGTAAAAGTGGGCAAAGAGGACCCATCCTCTGCCGAGTTTGTGGAGAGAAGGAGAGCAGCTCTGGAAAGGTGAGTCTTCACCAGCACTGTGTTCTTGTCTTAATGTTCCCTATATTTCCATGAGCAATCCAAATGGCTTGTTTATTTTTTCTTTGGATCTTTATTATTTTTTCCTGGTGAGCCCTGAAGCAGTTTTATTGGTCCTGCATTCCAGGGTAACCATTTATACAGCAGGAGCTTTACTGCCATTCTGTAGCTTAAAGGAGGTCTTTGTAAGATTGTTCCACCTGCTCCATACAAAGTGAGGCAACATTTCACCTGAACACAGTTCCTCTCCCCCGAACCATTTTTGGTTTACTTGGAGTTGGCACAGCTCTGTGGAGATTGATCTGGTTATGCATGACTGCGGTTTACATTGAACATGTGCTACAAGGTTATTTTTCTTGTGGTTCATTAAGTTACAGCCTGTGTCTCTTATTTTTTGTTTTGTTAATTTGCAAGATTATAATGTTTATACTTTTTCGCAGAGTCAGCTGAGTGCAGGTAATGCACTATTAACATTCACATTTTGAGCTGAACATGAAGACATTGAGCGCTAGCATTTAAAGGCTGTTGATCTCTGCCTGGCAGTGGCTTGACGTCACTCTGCGTTTCTCTTTTCTGTCCTACAGGTATCTCCAAAGAGTGGTCCTCCACCCATCACTGTTACAGGATCCAGACGTTCGGGAGTTCCTGGAGAAGGATGAGGTAGGAGTCTTTTGTCTTGAAGAGGGGTTGGCTTACCCATTCTTTCAAAGGGCTTTCATACAAATGCCACTAATATATTGTGTGGGATGACCTGTGGTCAACAGAAATGTGCTAATGTTACTTTTGTTATATTTTAGTGAATAGTTTTACCTCCTTTGAACACACTAACTAAAATAGCTGGTAAAATTTTAAGTGTCAATTTCATCCTGAACTTTAATCCAGCCCAATCAGTTGTTCATTCATTTTCCAAACCTCTCTGCCTGTCTGTACCTGTAACTGAATATGCACATGAATGTGTTTGCATCCATCTCAGTTGCCCAGGGCAGTGAGCACACAGGCCCTGAGTGGAGCTGGTTTCTTGAAGATGATCAACAAGGCCACGGATGCGGTCAACAAGATGACCATCAAAATGAATGAGTCTGACATCGTAAGTGCTTTTGGACTCAGTTTTCAGAAGTCTGACTTCCTTTTGGGGGAAAAAAAAAACATTCTTGGTCAGGAAACTGAGGCATGTTTTGTACCCCTGATGGTGACTGTGTCAACGCCAGCATGGAATGCCATTTCATCTTTTGTATTTCAAAATTCTTTGCAATTCTTCACATCATATAAGGTCTAATTGGGTGGCTATAAGAACTAAGTGTGGAAGTGAAATACTAGTTGCAACAGGGTATCATTCTTAATGGCTGCTCATGATTCCATTCAGTCATGTTTGCACAGGATTACATACCTCATATTTACTCCTCTCGGTGCCTCCATCCTCAGTCGGGACAGGCAGTCTCCGTATTCGGCTCGAAACCTCTGTCCTTTTCTATGACGCACAGCACAGTGTAGTAGGTGACTGAGATGCCCAGCTTCCTGACCAGTCCCCCTCCCTTGCTGTTGAAT